>OX344754.2:9975000-10575000 GCA_947034885.2 Thuidium tamariscinum
TTATCCAATTTCATATTTTAATAAGCTTGATAAGGATTCATTGCAACTATTGAAAGATTTTAAGAAAAAAATTAAATAGAAAATGCAAGAAATTTGGGAGATATGCTCCATGGTGACTAATGTGACTAATGCCCCTAAAGGGCAATAGTCACATTAGTCACAATTGAGTAAAGTTGCCACAACTTTTTCTTGGCTTAGTGAAATTTTCTAAATTTTTTTATACATGATTTATATTATGTAAAACACCTATAACCAAATTTATGGGAGCATTGAAAACTTTTAGAATTTTTTGCAATTTTTTTATTATTTTAACTTCTAATTGATAAATTTAAAAAATTAAATTTAACTTGTCTAATTTCATTTGTTAATCTTCTTATTTAGGATTTATTGCAACTTATATAAATGTTTTTGGCATTTTTTTAAATCAAGAGGTAGAATTGTGAAAAACTTGCTTGATTGTGAGTAACAAGACTAATGTTTAAGAAAGACATCAATCACATTAGTTACAATGTACAAAATCTTCAATAATTTTCTATTCAAGGGATTTATATTGTAATATGAGTTTGTTTATACATGTTGAAAATATCCCTTATTGAAGTTCAATTGTTTGTTCTTTTGAATTGATTTTTTGAAATTTTTATCTACTCTATCCTATCTTCTAAAGTACCCTATTTGCCCATCTGTCCACTCAACCCTACGGCCTTAGCCTCCCACTCTTATGTCCCCTATAAGTCCATCCATTCACCCATACGCCCACTTATTTGCCCACTTGTCCATCCAACTACATTATGCTCGTTTGTCCACATGTCCATCTACCCATTTGACCGCGCGTTTGATCGTCATTCGCCCGTCCAACCACCCATCCAACCAACCATCCAAATGTTGTCTGAATACTTGTCTGCCCATTATCCGTCCTTCGGATGACGTTTGCCATTTAACACCCACTGCATCCATTGTGTCCATTTCATTTAGACGATTGGATTTTGGACGTGATTTTGCATAGGACATGCCAATTTGTCAACCCTATGTTACGTACATGCATTGTGAGCTATGTAATCTTTTTGCTTGATCAATCTAGCAATATAAAAGCTAGCTACTACCTGAGTACCTGTGTCACGTACATGCACCAAAAGGTAAATACTCAAATTTTAGCTTGATTGATCCAGGAGCATAAAATGTGCCATGCATGCTCATTATATTGCTTGTTGCATCACAATTAATTTGTGCATGATAGAGAACAATTTAGCAAAGCTCCACAATTTTTTGTTTCAAAGCAGCTACATCTACATTTGTTATTTTGATTGCAGCCTTCAACTTGATTACTTCGTTTGTACAGAGTATGTAAAGATAATTAATTATTAAGAAAATAACATACATTTATATTAAATATTGTACCAAAGAAGCTATGGGGTCAAGCAAACCTTTGTCTTCATGATCAATCCGTCTTCCATAATTTTTGTACACCTGAAGGGCTTTTATGCTGATCTAGCCCCCCACAACTAATATTTTGGCATTTAATATTGTTGCTTTGATGGAGATAATAATGGAAAGGTAATGAAGAGAGTGGAGAGGTAAGGTATTTTGAAAGAGTGGAGAAAATGCCGAGAATTTGGAAAATCTAAAGGGGTATAGGGCTAGAAATGGTCAGATTGGGATTGCATGGCGGTAGAGTTTTCCCTTCCTACGTAGGTAAGTTACCTCCTTGAGCACATACAAACAATCAATGTTGAGAGTAGGATCTTTTTCAAAAATTTAAAACTAATTAAGATAGAATCACCTATATCTTATTACTTAAGCAATTTTCGAAGAGAGCGTGAAGAGTATGATGCTATGTAAATTTTTCCCTTGTAGAAAGATAGGAAATATGGGGATTGCAATTTTTTGACAATTTTGTTCCCAAAACTGAAATTACATATGATTTTTGAAAGCCAAAAAGTGTTTTGAACCCATAGCCAATGTCTAGAGTCTTCCTATTTGCACTACAAGAAACTTGTGTTTTAGATGACGGATTTTAGGTGACATCCAATGTAGCAATGCATGTTTTTATATCTGAACTAACATCTACCACAACATCTTGATGTTGTAGTAGATGTTAGTTCAGATATAAAAACATGCATTGCTACATTGGATGTCACCTAAAATCCGTCATCTAAAACACAAGTTTCTTGTAGTGTCGAATTATAGCTAAGACTATTTTCTAACTTGATACTTTACACACACTTTATGACACTTTGGAACATGTGTTATGACTTTATTAGTTCCAACCTTGAAAATGGGAAAAAAAATACATTCCAAGCTTTCAATAAAAATCTCTCCTAGCCTTGGTTGGATATAGCAGAACCCTACAAATTGAGTGTAGATCATTGGTCGGGAATAGGTGGTTCTACCTTACTACAAGTAGAGAAAGTTATATAGAACCATTCTTCAAAAATTTAAAAGAAATTACAAAGAGAAATGAAAGTTGTATGGAACACTGCCTTTCAACTTCAAAAATTCAAAACCAATTTCAATTACAAAGAGGAATTCAAGTTATATGGAACTTTAATTTTAGGTAGGCAGTTACTGCCTCTTTTGGTTGCATTGTATATCAATGTACTAAATGAAAAATTAAAGTTAAAAAAAAATTAACACACACTCTCCCCCTAGATTCAAAAATTAATTAATTATTTAATTGCACCCCTCCCCCCTTCCCCCCCTCCCCCCTACTTGTAATTTTTAGAACCTATAGTATGGAACAATCAATATGAAACAATTCAATACAAAATTTGTATCTTATATCCTATATCCATATTGTATTCCATATTTGGTACCCATACAATATGTGAAACCTAAACCTAGTATCTATATTCACTCCTATAACCATATACACCTCTAATATTCATATTATATCTAATATCCGTATCCATATTTGGTATTGAATTTTGGATTCATATGTAGACAACTCAGATTAAATTTCAAAAAGATCAATAGCTTGTGATTTTTTTGAGAAATGGAAGGCATTTTGGAAGGGAATCATTTTTTTCTTCATAAATCGACTGCTTGTGTTTTTTGAAAGAGAGGGGGGAACTAATGCAACCAAGAGGTGACAAACTCTTTTGAATACATTGTGCATTGTGTTATATACAACCATTGCCTTTAGTGATCTTAGAATGGATTTAGGGATTTTAGCCAAATGTTTATTTTGGGAATATTTTTTTGAATTTACATTGAAGGTGTGAAGAAATAAAGTAGCAACTAAGCAAAATTTAGCCAATTTTGGAACCATTGATTGCCTTCCAACTTCAAAAATTCAAAACTAATTACTAAGAGGAATCAAAGTTTTATGATTACTAAGAAGAATTGAAGTTTTACGGAACTATTGCCTTTCAACCAGCCCTTTTTTTTTGCTTTTTGAGAAAGTGCCAACATGGCGATCATTTAAAATTTGGTGAAGCATTGTATTTCTACATTCATCCAACTTTTGCACTAAAAAATACTTTATAGTTGTATTCATACACTTTATCATCTAAATTTGGCGATTTCATCCACGGTTTTCATAAAAATGGTAAATTTCTGGCGAAAAAAGGTTACTTTTTTTGATACTTTTCTGGCGAAAAAAAGATTTTTTTTGAAATGGTGCTTTCTGGCACCATATCGCCCAAAAAAAAGGGCTGCTTTCAACTTCAAAAATTCAAAAGTGATTACTAAGGGGAATTGAAGTTTTATGGAACCATTGCCTTTTAACTTCAAAAATTCAAAACTAATTATATAAAGGCATGAATGAGCTCAACATCAATGCATTTCATTCTCCAAAACAAAAAGCAATTCTACGAAGGCATATACAGTTACAATATTCTTGCATTTCAATGTAGAAAAAAAAAGACAAAATAATTCAAGAAGACAAAAGAATATTAGATTACTCCGGTCACATGTCTATAGCACTTTCTTTTGTAGGAAAAAAATGTTTCCAATTGACAACAAAGAAGCATTAAAAAGCATTCATACAAAACATTGTGCATAATATACTAATAGCCATGCTAAACAACACAATCATTTAATCCCTAATGGATCAAACTACATTTTTGGCAATATAACAACTTTAGGCAACTCACTGCAAACAAAATCTTTATTTTATTTTTTTCAAATTTTCACTTAGTAATTTTTCAGGGAATAGCTTTAAGGTTTAGGGTTGCTTAGTTGTCATCAAACTTTGATTTTGTGCAAAGCCAAAGGATTCAAGGGTTTAAGGCATTCTTGTTTTGGCTCAAGGATGGAGTTAGAGTTGCCAATAGAAACCTGTAGTCTTCTAAATGCCCCTAAAACATCTAATGAAGTATTTATAATTATCAATTAGAGTGTACATGAAGAATTTGTTGTAAGTTGCAAGTAATGTAGGGTGTAGGCAAGTACTACCTATTTTGAGCCTATTGTGAGAAAATGTCAACTTCAAAGTGTTATTTTATTCATTATTACAAATAATACATGTGGCAAATTGTCATTGGCTATTAATGTTTTTGAAGGGGTAGTGAACCCCATCTTGACTACATGGCTATGAACTATACTAATGTAATCTAGAGAAGCAAATTATTATTGAAGTTAGGGCCTTTACAAGTAAGTAGAATATACATAGGAGCATACTAGGCTTCAAGTTCTTCACTACCATTGCTTCCTCGTAAGTCAACAAGACATGTCCCATCTTCTTCTATATTGTCAATGACAATGATATTATCTTCACCCCCCTAGTGTTTCATTAGGTTTAAGTATTTGAGCATATGCTTGTGTGACAATTTTAGCAGGAGAATATATCATTGGTGGTGTCACATTATACCTCCTATCATGTTTCCTACTTGATTTTTGAGCTGCATCTTTTAGAATTTGCGATGTAAGAGGCATTCTTTAATTTTATACAAAACAAAAACATAATTGACATTGGTGAAGAATATATGACTTGAGAGGAGAAGTAATCCTCATAAGCTAAATTAAAAATTCTCTAGCAACAAGATGTCTTGAATTGAATGGTTTTTGATAATAATAATAACACACTTGAAATCTTGAAATCTCTACTAATGTAAGTGGAACTTGAATAATATCAAATTGAAGTAGTTGTTGATATTAAAATGAGATTATCATCGAAAATTTGCGAATTCATACCTCATGTACTAAGACAAGCAATGCACGCCCTAGTCAATTGCTTCAATTGATGGGTGTCTTGCTTCACAAATCAAGAATCAGATAAAGTAATAGTGGTTGCCATGTCATATACAACATATGAATGTAAATATATTTCTTAACTTACATGTATCAATTTCAAAAGCAAATGTAGTAAATGATATTGATGGCATATTTTGAATTTCCCAAGTCCAATAATTTATTGAATTTTGAAATTCATTGAATATTTTTTATAGCATATTACTTCTAGAAGCTTATGCACTCTGAACGGAAGATGAGAAGACAACTTTACAAAATGGCTACACTCTAAAGGAAGTTGAGGAGTTAAATGAGCTAGTTGGTTGGACAGTTGAAGCTACTTGCACATTGTGAAACCATATCACATTATCAACAGCTTGTGGGGGGATTTGAATTTTTTTCATATTCACATCAATCGCGAGGAGAGTTTTCAATTGGGGTGGCAAGCAAGATTGGTGCTAGTTGCGAATTTTTGGTTCATTGTAAGTTGTTGCAATCTTCTTGGCAAGAGACATGATGTTTGGAGACTATGTTAGAAGCATCCTCACCATTGTAAGTAGGTTCTTGGAAAGAGGTGAGTATGATTTTCAAAGAATGAAGGTGACAACAAGGTGTTCAAACCAACTAATTCCACAAAGGAGACAAGCTCAAGGAAGTAAAAGCACAAGAAACCATAGGAATGAATCATGTCATGGTCATTGAAAGTGGCCATTGTATGCTATACTTCACACTATGTGGTGTCTAAGAATCAATCTCAATGACCATGTCAAGATTCATTTCTATGATTTCTCATGCTTTTGCTTCCCTCAGTTTGTCTCCACTATGGAATTAGTTGGTTTGAACACTTTGATTTCACCTTGATGATGATCAATTGTAGGTATTAGCTAAAGTAGCAACAATTGCAAATGTAGAGGAAGAAGTAAGCGCAAATACTTTTGTGGTTCTCTCCTTGAGTTTGACTCTATTGTTGCTTTAGCTCATTTTTCTAAAATATGCTATCAAATTTATTCATTTCATACTATAGCCGCTTCCCTCAATGCAATTCACTTGCAATTATGGTAGTGATGCCTTCATTGCAATCTCCAAACATTCTGTTTTTCACCAAGAGGATTGAATCAAGACTTCTACAAATTGACATTTCTTATTAGATGAGGCCTATGTGTGTAAATTTGATGACAAAGTCCATTATGTTTGTTGCCAAAAGTTTATAGCATATACATATAGAATGTGTATATTTGATGATTATTTTTTATAAAGTGTTCAATTTTTTTTAAATTGTTGCTAGAAAGTTTGGAGTTTTTTACATGTAGATGTATAAATATCTTTACATTGGATAATTAGTATTTTTTTGATGCCATATTTCTTTTAAATTATAATTTTTTATCTCATTAGAAACCCCCAATTCGTTGAAAAACTCCCATTTTAATGAATATGATGTTCTAATGAGAAAGGTAGTAACAATGCCAAAGTAGTAGAGATATGAACACATGTCATAGTATTGTATAGTATTTTCTTTGTCCCAAACTAAATTTGTCGTATCTAAATATTGTTTGTCCTATATTAAATTCTTTTATCTTGCTATGATAGGAGCTCATCATTAGTTCTTTGAAGTTGAATCAAAAGAATTCATTAATATTCATTCCAACCATGTTGGTAGGAGAATGATCAAAATTAATTTCATCAAAGCTACTAATTTACCAAATTAGGAAAATCATCAAATTTGTCACATGATTTTAGTATAGTCTACTTGAGTGATTGTTGACTTTGATTCTTTCATCCCTATTGGCGTTGACTAGAAGCTAGAATATCTATCCCTTATGAATAAGAACACCTTATGTATTAATCTAGCCTTTTCCAAAAAATCACAAATTTATTTTATTCGATTCCTTGCAAATAAGAGCACCTTACGCATTAATCTAGCTCTATTCAAGAAACTATGGATTTACTTTAAAAAAGAGGAAGTGCCTTATACTATTATATGTTGTTGTATATTGTGACTACAATTTCTAATCCCTTGGAGGGATGAGAGGGTTGAGGAAGGAATTTGATCTCACTTTTTTTTAAATTGAAGATAGTTACATGCAATTTATTAATTTACATCCAAAAATCTAATGATACCATTGTGAGTACTAGAAAGTTCTCCAAAAAATTATCATTTTATAGAATCTAGAATGTAAAAATCCATCACAATTATTTATTGATTTTAAAATTAATAGATAAATTATAATAGTTTATTATTATTTTTTGATAAATTATAAAATCATCATTAGAGAGTTAAGAAGGCTTTTTTATAGTACATTGAAAAAATTTGAATTCAATTACACAAGATATTGTATTCTATTCTTTCTTCCTACAATGAAGGTCCTTTTTGGTGAAGAATTTTAATACATGTTTTGACCAAATGACTTTATATTGATATAACAATGTATTCCTATAAATAAAATAAATTAGTATTTTTTTTAACATAAACTAATTTGAAAGTTTTTATATTTTTGGACTAGCTATGTCACCACTTACATTTCTCAATTGCAACTTTTGCTTCAATCACTAGGTTATTAAAACTTAAATGAATAAAAACAACAACTTGATGTAGACAATCTTTCTCTCCAACTCACTAATACCATCAATTCTAAGTCATTTTAAAAGTTTTTCAATTTCTTAATCACTATATAAGTTTTTAAAATACAAGTCAAATCAATGCTAAAAAAGTACACGAAAGCTTTTCAACAACCATAGCTATTGGTGAAGAACATTAGAAAGTGAGCCCATAAGGTTCTTTAGCACATTCTAGGCAATCATTCACAATGAAAAGTTCTTTGAAAATTGTTCAATGTAGTTATAATAGAAAGGATATAAAATCATCTAATGTCTAGCTTTATTTTAATTAGCAATGATAGCAATTAGTTGTGATACTCTAAAGAATTTACACCAAAATTTTAGCATAACTATTGTTTGTCTCAATCAATGAAACCAACTTGTAGGGATGAATAATATATGTGATATTGTTTATTTATTCAAGTAGAACATCAATTAGACAATAATATTCAATAAAATATCCATATAAGATGAGGCAATGAAAGTTATAGCCATAAAAGAGTTGACATAATGAGCTTATATGGTTTCTACTAATAAATGTTTTGAAATTTTTTTCTATCACTTGAATTTAGTTCATACCTATTTGATGGCATTTTGAATCTTAATGATGCAAAAAACAATAATGTATTTTAAATCAACCAAATGAAGATAAGACAAATTATAAGAATAACCATTGCCTTTAATATTTTGATACCATCAAAACTAAAGTTCACCTTAAAGTTTTTCTTAATATTTCAATAGAATCTTTATAGTCTATTCAAAAATTATAGAATTTTCTTAAACATTCAAAGTTCTACTAAAATATTGATTCCTATTATCTCCTACCTTCAATAATCATCCAATCCTCTTGGGGGTTCTATTACTAGTAGTATCACTTATGTAGCATATTTTAGGTAGAGAATTAATTAACAATATACTACTAATATATTTTATTACAATTTTTTTTCTTCTATATGAACAATAATTTCCATTACAACTCTAAGTCCTCTCACTTGCCAAAATGGTCAAAACTAATCAATATATTTGTAAGTGTGAGAACAAAGACATAGAATTATAGAAAAATGTCGAATATGGCACACAACTAAAATGAATATGTGCTACACAAGGGCTTTATGACAAGGCTGTTACTCTGTTAGAGGTGCATTATTCCTAGTTCTCGTATTAAGGTGGGGTACATGGCTCCAAACTATGTACTTAATTGGCAATAAACTTTTGAAGGATGTTTGGATTGGCCAAAATTAGAGACTCAAACTATGGTTGAAAGTTTGTCAATTCTTTTTCATATGAAAATTTGAGATTGCCAAGATCTTTACTGTTAGATTGAAGGGGGCTTTATTATTTGGAATTTGGAGGCTTTACACTATGGCTAGTTGCCTTAGGTAATTCATTTAATGTATATATAATAGATCACATGCCAACTAGTGATTTTTTGACCCCCTATTGCCAAAAATTTCCAACTCAAATAATATATAAAATGATATTTAGAATAGGTTGAAAAATGAATTGAAATGATACAATTTTCAACTCATATATTTATTGAGAATACATTTAGATGGCCATTTCATCAATAATCAAGAAAAATGAACTTTCAATAGAGAATTATTTTTGAAATTTTTTGTTCATTTTGTATAATGTAGGGGTGTGAAAGTTATTTTTAGTTCTATGGTGTACTTTTTTACTTCAAAAATTTGTAACTTATTATATTTGATAGATAAAAATATCAATAATTCAAAACATAAACTTTCAAAGTAGGAAAATCTATTCATATTTTTTCTATTTTCTCTTATTCAAATTTTAGGACATAAAATAGGGGGGCTAAAATTTGATTGCAAGTAACCTATTGTAGATGCTCTAAATGAACTCCCTAAGCTAGTTCAAGGCTCCATTCCTATATTTTATTGTCTAAATTCAATGGCCATTTCTTTGGAATTTCAACAAAATTTAGACACTCAATTGAATGGTCCTTCAACTTGGATTGTTGTAGTGTAAAGTGTTCCTAAAACTTGTCATGCTCAAATTTGGCACTATAGAGTGTAAGACTACTTTGTAGATTCTCATGCATATATAATGTACAATAGTAATACATATGAAGATGTCATGTATCATTGAATACAACTCAACAAAGAGACAAACTTATATTAGTACTTTTCATCTCAATTTATATAACTTCTATGCAAGTATTAAAAAAATATTATATAGCTTATAAACTTCTCCAATTTTGATGGATAAAAAGGGTCATTAATTCTTCAAATTCAATGCATGCTAAATTGTGCGCTCATTATAGCTAGTGAGCATGTAAAAAGCTAATTCTATAACCAAAAAACAAAGATTTTGGAATTCAAATCAACCATATTTTGAGATTTCAAGATTCTTAGCCCTACCTTTTGAAAGTTTTGAAATTGAATCCTTAATTTATGTGAAACAAAATTACATGTATAGTAAATTAATGATGTAAAGATAGGGTAATTGAAACATGGTTGATAGATGATTGAAAATCCTTAAATTTAAAGAAGGATTGCATATGTTCATCTTTGGAATTTTGTACAAAAAAGAGAGGTCTTGTATAGTAGTTTGACCTTCAATGAGTAATTTTGTTTTTATTAAATAAATGATTCATAGTGTACCAAAAAAGATGGCTTATATAGTATTCAACCTATTTTTTAGGATTAATCAGCCTTCAACTTGCCTTTGTATTTTTTTTAGCTTTAAATATAGAAAGATGTGGCCTCTATATCTAAAACAATAGCCAAAGCATTTCAATTATTAACCAATAGGTGCATTATTTGTCTTTATAGTTATCAATGAAGTCATCCATTGACTTTTTTGATCTAAAGCATTTAAGCTACTTTGGGCTATAGAAAGTGATTACTGCTCTAATTAAATCAAGATGGAAACTCATGAGCCTATATGTTCTAATTGTCCCAATTGTTTGTTTGTCTATAATATTGTAATCATAAGAACTTCACCACTTAAGTGTGTAAAAAATGACATGCTAGAAGGATTTGGAAAAGCTTGTCAAGGATCGTAAATGGAGGGTGAAAGATAATTTCCAACCATCTTTTTATCATGGTAATCTTCATTCATTGTTCTCATTCCCCCAATCCCACCTTTTGTTACCGCTTATGTTGATTTTGCTAAACTATTTTCACACAAATCAATACAACTATGCTTTATAAAAAATTATATTTCAAAAGTTTCAATTACTCTTAATTGATCTCTTAGCTCTCCAACATCCCAATTGACATAATTAAACCAAGTTTGACAACTAGATCTTTCTAGATCCATGATCATATGATAACATAGAGGGCCTTCAATTGTTGATTGGTTTGGCCAATTTTCAAAAAACTTGTAGTTTCAATTTATGCCGGGAGTATAATGATCAAGTATAAATTTTTCCAAGGTTTTAGAAGGAGTAGATGAAGCCATGTCCACCATGCTAGGATACAGATGTTCTAACCAAGCAATGGTTATCCTTCATATTGAGGATAAATTATACTTTTGGTAAATAGTTGGGAGGAACTTTTCACCCTAGACTTTTTTTGGCATTCTAATGCTAGATTGCACCAAAAAATAATTTAATTTGGCTAAAAAATAGCAAAAAAATCCATGAATTTTTTTGCCAAAAAGCTTTAACTATTAAGAAAATTTCTTGGATGAAATCACCAAATTTGGATGAAAACAAAATTTTGGACACAAGATATGTAGTAATGTCATATTTCTTATCCAATATGTGGATGAATGTTATAATTTGGAGCACCATTATCTACACCTTAAGACATGTTTGTTTTGTTTTGTTTGTTTGTCACATTGAGATCTCCTAGACTATACTTGTTGCATGCTTGGTACCATCAAAAAACTCTTAGTGAGGAGGGCTGCATAGGCTTTAATGCATGGTGTTCTAACCTACAATAGGAAAGATATAGATTTTAAAATTTTTTTTGGTTTTAAGAAATTAGAAAATTACTAGCAGTTGGTGGTTGCTATGCTATGCAATCATCATTAGAATTTAGAAAATTGATATCATGAAAGCTCAAATTTCACAATTTAAGTACTAAATCATAGAAGCGCAAAGAAGCGTTAAGCCAAGAAAACCAATGGATTTGCTACCTCTATTATATCATCTTGTGGATCCTCTTTAATATCACCTTCATTGCAACAACTACATTATTTTTATAATATCACTCTTTGTAAAAAGTGATATTACAAAAGTGATTGCAAATTGCTACTCCTTTTCTGTAATATCACATTGTGTGACAATAAGATTTTCATGTATTCATGATTGAAAACATTTTTATAAAATACTTAAAATACTTATTCTAAGGACTTATTGAAATCAATATCATGCATTCTATTCAAATATATAAATTTTTTTATTAATATGTGATATAGTGAATGCATAGCATACCAAGCACCAGCCCCTAGTATTAATGGTAGCATTTGTGACATTAGAGAGGGAGTTATGATTTTAGTAGTATGATTTTCACTTTAGTTTAGGATGTGGCAACAATACATGGTACACTAAGGTAGTCTGTTCTAAATGCGACCTCCATCTAAGAACGACTGACATGTTGTTTGAAATATGTACTATTATCAATGATGAATTAGATAGGCTTAAGTGGTCACTTTTAGAGCAGACTACCTTAGTAACGCTTTATATTGCCTTCTTGGCACTTCTAAAGAAATGAAAAAAAACCCCAAGAAACCCTTGTTATTACTTAGTTCAAGGATTAGGGTTGGTGAGGAGCCGTAGAAGACCATTTTGTTTATTGTACGGGTCTCCTTTTCAAGGATGCGAAAAGCCTCATATACGTAAACAACGTGAAGTTCCATGAACGTTGAAATTGCACAGCAAATGCAGTTCCTCTTGACTTCAATGTCAACCCAAAAGGGCAAAAACAGGAACGACTACTTGACTTGACCCAGCGGACAAGCTGGTGCTGGTCAAACTTTGGTCGCTTGGAAATTCCGAACCCACAACAATCGCACTTTTGGGTTTCCAATTCCGACTCCCCGAAAGTGCCGGCTTTGCATTGTGGGTGACGAGAATTGACCTCCTTTTGCTCGGGATTTCAAGCTCAAAGGGTTCAGTAGACTGTTTTGTCTATTAATGCAGCGCTCCGTTCCCGAGAGGAGTTTCCGGACGAAGCATTGGCCAATTTCTGTTTTAGGTTAACTGTCTGTGCGCTGTGTTGGTTGGAGAGACACAGTGTTTGATAAAATCGTGTTTTATCGTGCGGATTTTGTAGTGTTTCGGTTGAATTTTGTTGGGCTGGGTTGAGTTTTGTGGGTTTTTTGTTGGGTTTCAGAGATTGTGTACTTTTCTGGGTTCAATTGTAGTGTGGCTAGCAATGGAGGTTTTGGGTGTGTCCGCAAAGACATGGAGCCCGCGCGGTGCGCTTGGCGTCGTGTGCAACCAGAAACTGCAACCCAAGGTACGCGTGGTGAAGGTGCCATCGTTGGGAGAATTGAAAGGGATTGCCTTAGTGGCTGGATTTGGAGGTTTGGAGAAGAGGAGGGAGCGATCGGGGAAGAAGAAAGGTCTCGTTGTAAGGGCGGCTGCTGTGGCGGAGAAAGTGGCCAAATTGGAGGAGATTACGCTCGCGCCCATCAAGAGCATCAGTGGCAAGATTAAACTTCCGGGGTCCAAGTCTCTGTCGAATCGGACACTGCTGCTGGCGGCTCTTTCTGAGGTACTCAACTTTGTTTTGGTTGAGCGCAGTTTTCAAGTTTTCGTCACTCATCTTCACATCCGTAATGCAGAGCTCATGGAATTGATATAACCATTGCAAGAATGAGGATCTAAGTTGCCCTCGTACATTTTCACGTCGGCAACATTCTTTAGCTCCCAGATCTTGTGAGGTCACAAAATTAAACAATCCTGATCAAGTGTCTGTAATCATGTCCCAAGAGTTTTTGCAATCTTGTCTCTTCCTGAACGCAAAAAAGAATATGATCTGAAACCAAGAGAGTGTAATCGTGTCTCACATGTTCACAATTTTTTCTGTTTTTTAAAAGCAGCTCATCAAGCTTACATTAACACAGTAAGAATCACGATCCTTAATTCTGATTCTGACCATGGATTCTGATTTCCGAAAGGTGGTTTAAATTGGTTAAAAAATAACACAGCTCAAAGAATTTATGTAAACATTGTCAGAACTAGAATCCCAGCTTCTCCTACGTCTTCACGTTCATACCACTCTTCAGTTTTTGAGAGGATGCAAATTGAGTATATAAACCTGAAATCAAGAGTTCATAATCAAGGCTCAATAGTTTCCTTCCTATTGTGGACCTTCTTTGTTTTATTACCTTTCTGCTTTTAAATGTCAGTACCCAGTCTCCTTGTGCTCATCAAAGCTATATAAGTAGTGTAAGAATCAGGATCCATAATTTTGATTCTGAGAATGGATTATGGGGTTCTACAGAACGTTTGTTGCTTTCCAATGCCGAATTTACATTGCTGCGTTTCTGCGATTATTTTTTGCCTACTCTTTGATTGTCCATTGAAATTCAGCATTGGAAATCATAGCTTAATGACTGTACTTGTTGTGTGGTTTGCTTTCTTCTTTTGTATGTTATTTTTTATGAGAAATTGTTCTTTAATTTTACTTCATCAGGGAGAGACCGTGGTGGAGAATCTGCTCGACAGTGAGGACGTCCGCTACATGATTGAAGCGCTCAAGACTCTGGGCTACGAAATCAAGGAGGACCGAGCAGAGAATCGTTGTGTGATTAATGGCAGTGGTGGAGTGTTTCCCGTTGCGAAGTCAGCTGAGGAGAGTAACACCATGGTGAAGCTCTTTTTGGGGAATGCGGGAACTGCCATGCGTCCCTTGACGGCTGCTGTGGCTGCAGCTGGTGGCAATGCTAGGTTTGTTCTTGGTTGCCTTTTTTTTTCCCTTTCTAATCTTAAGTATTAATTTGTGCCTTATTAGCAATTGAAAGGGCGTTCCAGCGCTTCTTAGCATGGATGATTTGGATACTTGATGAAGAAGTTATGAATTTTCAAAGGGAGCTACTGAAATTGATCTCTAGACTCTTGACGTTTTGATCATGTGATTGAATATTACGTCACTGCTATTGAAATGTGGTGAAGCATATGTCTTTAGAGCTTGTTCCTCAAATGCCTTTGTTGTTAACCAAAGGATTTGCGGTTTCAAATGATCAATATGAGGAAAAATATAATTTAGATGGGGTTAAGTCGTGATTTTTATCACCAGAATCAGTGAAGAGTATTGCATTTATTGGTGAGTAAATTAACATAATTAAACATAGGAAAGTCCCCATCTGCGTTCTCAAAACTGGTTGGAAAAAACGTGATTCTTGATCCTTGGGCTTCTTAATTCTTTAGGGATTATTATTAGAGTTGGGTAAGTTATTAGATTGAGTCAGTACAGGTGGCGCTCTTGGGTTTGTTAACTGAAACTGACCGATTGAGGCGAATTGAAAAACGTTCAAACTGACGAATTTGATTGATGTTGTTGTGAAAATAATATAATTCAGATGGGGCTAATTATCATCAGCAGAATCAGTGAAGAATATTGCAAGTGTCGATGAGTAAGTCAAATAGAATTGGGCCAAAAAACAGAGGAAGAGCATGATACCTGGAAAATAAATGCGGCCCAATGTTTGTTTTTTCAATCCTCTTTAGGGTTTTCTGCTTTGAAACTGATTGTTGGATTGAACTAAATGTGCAGTTATGAATTAGATGGCGTGGCTCGCATGAGAGAAAGACCCATATTAGATTTGGTCACAGGTCTGCAGCAGCTGGGTGCGGATGTCAAGTGCAGCGCCAACACAGATTGTCCCCCAGTTGAAATTAATGCCAAGGGTGGCCTTCCTGGCGGCACGGTAAAGCTCTTCCTCTTTTTTGTTTTGAATCTCTATCCAGTTCTGAATTCCCCATTGCCCATATGCTCAAAAAGGACTGAAACTTTCATATCTACAAAACTCGAAATAAATCATGTAGGAAGCTTCAAAGAAGTGTTTATCAAAACCCATCAATTGAAAGAAGAAACCGCGTCCTTACATTTTGGAATGGTAGAATTTAATACGTTGGAAGTTATTACAATCGACAAGTAGGGTTTTAATTTCTATAGGAAATTGTTTCACCTTTTGTTTATTGTGCACGTTTCGTCGTTGGAACAAGAGACTGGGTGTTGCAAATCTTTGGCTTCTAGTTTTGAATTTGCACTGCAAAAACCCAAATCTGATCAGTTGGGGTATCCTATTGAATTCTGTTGCTGAGATCTTTCCATCTCTTGAAGATTTTTTTGTCAGATTTCAAAGATAGTTTCATATTTTTCATATTTTTCATATTTTTCATGGTTTCATGGTTTCGTTTTTTTCATGTTTTCATGTTTGTTTGTTTTTTAGAAAAAAATTATATATCTTGTTTTTTGCTGCAGGTGCGTCTTTCCGGAAAAGTGAGCAGCCAGTACTTGTCTGCTCTTCTAATGGCGGCCCCTCTTGCATTAGGGGATGTGGAGATTGTCATGATCGACAAGCTGGTGTCCGTGCCTTACGTGGACATGACCTTGAAATTAATGGAGCGATTTGGAGTGACGGTTGATAGACACAGTGGCTGGGAACGGTTCTCCATTCGGGGTGGCCAAACTTACAAGTAGGTCAACTCTTATCAAAATTTGATTTTTCCATACTTGTCAAAACGATTTCTAGTTGCAAAATAGAATGCAAATCAATTGGGTTGTCTTGCAGTAATTGAATCACCAACTTGCGTTGAGCAATCTCTAAACTTTTGTCGACCCTTTTGAGGTTTTAGACGAGTGGGGGATGTACCACGAAGGTAGCTTAAGATTTGGTATACTTAGAGAGGCAACATTCAACGAGGGGAGTGTCCTATCAACTCAAAATCTAGCACGCACTAATCGTTTAGTATATTTGTATTCGTTTTAATGGGAAATCTGCTTATTTGAATTGATAATGAATTGATAATGAATTGATTTATGACCCTTCTTCAGGTCACCCGGAAGTGCTTACGTCGAGGGAGATGCATCCAGCGCTAGTTATTTCTTAGCAGGCGCTGCTGCCACTGGAGGTACTATCACCGTGGAGGGCTGTGGAACCACGAGTCTTCAGGTATTCATTTGAAATTTCCAACAACAGGACTCTGGATTTGTTGCATTTTTTATTTATTTTTTATTGCACATCTAAAAAAAATGATCAAAGTTTCATTTTCCATATTTACTTCCACCATAAAACCACCCTGTCTGTTATCTGGCCACGATCTTTCGGATGAAAACGTAGCCATACAGGAAGTGATTTCTCTGAGAATCAGGAAATGTATTAATTGAAGTCTAAGAACAAGGTTTGCCTCTCGGAAACTGAGAACATGATCTCTGTGTCGGCAATAGCAAAGCTCAAACAAAGCACACATCGTTGGTTTGCTACTTGAATTTGTATTATTTTTTGGCGTTTATATAGCCTTTTGTTTTCTAATGCTGAACCATTATAACTTGGTGTCAAACCTGCGGTTTTGCTACTTGAATTTGTATTATTTTTTGGCGTTTATAAAGCCTTTTGTTTCCTAATGCTGAACCATGATAACTTGGTGTCAAACCTGCGGTTTTGAATATTGATGGATGGATCCATTGATGACTGGCAGGGCGATGTGAAATTTGCTGAAGTGCTGGAGAAGATGGGAGCCACGGTCAAGTGGACGGACCACTCGGTCACGGTCACAGGGGCTCCCGTGGACCCTCTCACCGGCAAGCGATTGAAATCCATCGACGTGGATATGAATGCCATGCCAGACGTGGCCATGACACTGGCGGTGTTGGGCCTCTTTGCCGACGGCCCTGTTGCCATTCGGGACGGTATGGGCTTGCAACACGTGTCTACTTGAACTAATTGCAGGCAGGAAAAGAAGTTTGAATTTGGGGGTTGGGCTGCTCTAATTTTCTATTCCTTCTTCTGGTAGCTCCATCAACGATTTGAAGTTTTTTCTTAAAAAATCGGTAGAATTACATGTCCATTACATTTCTGTTAGCTAAAAACGTCTATCCATCTATTTATCTGGCTAAATAAACTACTGTTGATCAACTGCATTATAAACTGAAATATCTATGCTTTTTCCTTTAAGAAATATCCTTTCAAAACTTAGTCAAATCTGTTCCCTAAGTAAGATGCTAGATGTGATTTGTGCATTATTCTGTTATTGAAGACCTCATCTTCCACGTTGTTTTTTTCGTTTTTATTTTTTTGCAGTTGAGAATTGGAGAGTCAAGGAGACAGAGCGCATGCGAGCCATTGTTGATGAGCTCACCAAGGTAAGAAGGAAGAGAAAAATTCAAAATGTGTTGTTGCTTCTGTTGATGAACTGATGAAGACCTCTTCTTTCAATCTGGATCCTTTAGCTATTCTATAACCATTAAAACTATAGTTTTTTCATTCATTTCCTTGCTATTTTGTCAAAGAGAGAGAGATGCTTGTGAAAATGGATGCTTTTGTAGAATTCTACCCTGCACTTACTTAATTCAGGTTTCAGGTTTCAGGTTTAGGGTTTAGGGTTTAATCCAGGTTCACTTTGGCATCTATACTAATTAGAACAAACAATTGGTGCTTTTGGGCTTAAGAAACAAGAGAAAAATTAATTGTTGCTTGTGTTGTTGCTTCTGTTGAACTGATTTCTTTCAATCTGGATTCTATAACTATTCTCTATCCATTAAAACTATTGTTTTTTCCATTCATTTCCTTGTTATTTTGTGTGAGAGAGAAAGAGATGCTTGTGAAAATGGATGCTTTTGTAGAATTCTACCCTGCACTTACTTAATCCAGATTTCAGGTTTAGGGTTTAGGGTTTAATCCAGGTTTAATTTGGCATCTATTCTAATTAGAACAAACAATTGGTGCTTTTGGGTTTAAGAAACAAGAGAAAAATATGCTGTTGCTTCTGTTGAACTGATGAAGGCCTCTTCTTTCAATCTGAATTCTATAACTATTCTATAACCATTAAGACTATTGTTTTTTCCATTCATTTCCTTGCTATTTTGTGTGAGAGATGCGATGATTTTGTAGAATTCTACCCTGAACGAACTTAATTCAGGTTTCAGGTTTAGGGTTTAGGGTTCAACCCAGGTTCCATTTTTGTTGCATCCTCATTACAACAGTTGGTGCTTTTTGGGTGGGGTTTTGCAGCTGGGAGCTGACGTTGAGGAGGGCCAAGACTATTGCATCGTGACTCCGCCCAAGAGAATAACTCCGGCCAAAATCGAAACCTACGACGACCACCGCATGGCGATGGCGTTTTCCCTGGTGGCTTGCGGAGGAACCTCCGTCACCATCCTGGACCCGGGGTGTACCCGGAAAACGTTCCCCACGTATTTCACCGAATTGGAAAAGCTCTGCCAGCATTAACCAAATAAACTTTTTTTCTTCTCTTCAAATTATTGTTTGCAACTGAATTTTTATACACACAACCCATTTCTGGAGGAAAAATATATAGACTCAACTTGATCGTGGTCTCCATGGATCAACATTCATAAACAAGATAGGCCTGTAGGGTGTGGTAGGAAGGAGACTATTGATTTTGATTTTGATGAAAGCTTTGGTGAAGCTCTTGTCAAGCTCTTGTTGTCAAGCTTCTTTGCAATGCTTATTTGATCACTGCATGTGTCTGTTAACCCCATATATGGTAGCGCAGAAAATTTCAGCTCAAATCTGAATGGGCAGTTAAATTCCTTTGACCATTCTGAAATTTTTTTCAGACACTTTTTAGTGTTAACTATTGGAAACTTTCATTTTTCACTGAAAAAAAGTAAATATTTGATTATTCAGGGGTCTTCAAAGGCATGTAAGTAACATTGGTGGAGAGTGAAGCTTGCCAATTTTATTTCATTTTCTGCTTTAGTGTACAACTTGCCAATTTCACTTGATTTGAGATCTAAGAAATTATACTTATCCAAATGATTTGAAAATGGTCCTAGTAGAAAGAGGAAAGTGTTTTCGTCACTTTCACCATTGAAAATTTCAACATGCAATTGTTGATTTGAAGATTTTTGTGATTTTAAGTTATAGAAAAAATTTGTATTACAACAATTGCAAGGTGGATTGTGTAATGAATTTGATAGCTGTTCAAGTGGAAGTAAACCTTTTTTGAAAGCACATTTTAGTGTGCTAATACTATTTGTATTTGTTCATGTCACCATTAATTCCAAAAAAATTTAATATACAAATTTCTAAAACATTGTGGGGAGAGGTAGCATACTAAAAATAGTATATATACATTTCTCTTGTTACAATCTCACAACTCCATTGCAATTTTGCACTCAAAATTGGTTTGAAGACTAATATGCAAGTTCTTAAAACATCTATGCAATTGGATTTCGAAAAAAAAAAATTTACTTCGTTGAAGATTATTAGAAGCCAATGCTCTTTTTTCTTAAGAAAAACACACTTGCCAAGGCTTAGGCACTTAGAGGTTAACGAAGAATTCATCACTTGCTGAAAAAATTTACTAGAAATAACAAGTGGTTTTATGTCAAAATAGCTTGGCAATGCACTTAATTGGAAGACTCTAGACATTGGCTATGGATAATTAACACTTTTTGGCTTCTACTAAAATTCTTAGTAATTTCAATTTTAACAACAAAAATTACATAAAAATCACAATTACAATACTTCCTATCTCTCTACTTGTGTAAATTCTACTTGTGAAAAATTTATAGTACCTTACATTACTCCTCGTCTATTTTAAAAATGCTTAAGTGATTAGATATATTAAGTGGATCTACCCTAAGATGGAGAATGACTTTTATTAAGAAGCCCTAAACATTTTGCCCTAAAAAAAATCCTTTAAAGATTGGTCAACGTTTTGATGGATTTTAGATGCATAGAAGTATTTTCCCCTATTTTTCACTTAGAGACAAATTGGTGTCGGAACCTAACACAACTACACAAGTGGTTCATATTTTTGGAGCATTTATGAATTATTTATGAATTCCCAAAGAAATTTGTCATAGAAACCTATTTTTGATTTGTAGCCCTTACAAAATCCACACGGCACGGTTTGAAGAAGGATATGACTTTATAAAAAAACAAAACTATGGCATGCCAAAGGTATTAGAGAAGGTTTTAAAATGCAAACTATACTATTAAATTTAAATAGAAGTTTGAATCAATCATTATTTCAAACTTTTCAACATCCGTAAAAAGGTTCCTAAAGCAGCCAATTCTCATTTTGAAAAAATTCAATGGACACCTATCTACTAGAAATGGCCTACATTAGATGAAATTT
Source organism: Thuidium tamariscinum (assembly GCA_947034885.2). NCBI lineage: Eukaryota > Viridiplantae > Streptophyta > Bryopsida > Hypnales > Thuidiaceae > Thuidium > Thuidium tamariscinum. The sequence continues at coordinate 9,996,014 of OX344754.2, forward strand.
GAGGCCATTAGAAGACTGCGGGTTCCCAAATTGCAAGAATGCAATTTTGGCTCTGTGAACAGGAATCCTACATCGTCGAGAGAGTGCCACGTCATTAAAAAAAATTGAATTTTTTTTGGAGGGGCTTTTTTTCATATTTTAGAATATATATATAGCGACCAACAGTTTTGGGAACAACCCCGAAACGGCCCTTTGGAGGCCTCAAATCCCCTCTAATGCCATAGCTCTTAAACCAATCATTAGTGAAGTATGAACCAAATCTTATTATACTATAAGTGACATAATCAATAATCTATTCCTTAACCATCAAATATTCATTCTTGAGCCTCCTAGAGGATAGTTTGAAGAAGGTTGGTTTAAGAGTACACTACCACATATCATAGAAAAAAAAAATCTATTCCTACTTTGTATTCAAACTATTTGATGTGCCTTATGCCATTGCCATAACCAAAACAAAAGTAAAAATAATTTTCTAATTCTGTAGAACCAAAATAATTCAAAAATCCATAACTTTCTCCATTATAGGTCAAAATGCCACAAAAGAGAGCCTGCACATCCTTCCTTGCCAAGGGCTTTCCGACGGTCTAAGGACTATGACATGTGCCTTTTTGCAACCAAAATTAAATTAAAAGTAATTTTCTAATTTTTCAATTCATAAAAAAATTTCAATTCAATAAGTTTCACACCATGAGTTGGAACAACATGAGACAAAACCCATGCATGGGGGACACACGGTTTGGGAGATCTCAACATAACAAACAAACAAACACTCTATCTTAAGGTTTAGATTATGACCTGGCACTAGAGCCGCCAGGACTATCTATTTTTAAATCATAGAATAATTCGGTAACATTAGATCTTGAAGTGGGAATTCTTGTTGCTACTTTGGTGGTGCCAGCTGGTGTCCTACTACTATGTCTTAATGAGGCTCCCTTGCCTGGAGTTGGTGTTTGGAAGCCACTTGATAATTTCCCAGTCCCAGATCTAGTCTTCTGAATCATACCCGTGGGCTCGCTTATATATCTGCAAACCAGCAGGACACTCATCAAATTTAACCCCTTCTTTCTCCTCGTGCGTTGTCAATTGATCTATGATGAAAAAAAAGACAAAACTAGCAAACAAATAAGACGATAAAATGGATCCTAAAACTCAATCCAGGCAGTGCTACCTAAATAGAGAATTGTTTTTGCAAACATCATGATATAAATTACGTTAACAGCCGCAAGATAAACAACAGCTCACCGTGGATCCACAAAGAAGAGGCGTATCCTCTCATCAGATAGTAGCCAATGCTCCTTTTCTTCCTTCATTTGTAGCATACACAGCCTCAAGGCATACTGCACTCACATTTTGTGATGATTATTAGATCAGCCAAATTTCGAGGCCACCCAAAAGTACTTGCGTCAGATTATGGAAGGAATAAAACCGTGAAATGGATTTAAAGAACTGGACCATAAAGAGGCTATCGAAAAGTACAGCGAATTTCCTAAAATACTCCAGAAGCGAGGCTCACCTCCAACATCCCCAACTTATACACCTTTGATCCAAAATTTGGCTCAACCTCTTGGGCATCTCCCTCTTGACTATCTTCGCTAGAGTCTTCATCATGGTCACTTGCATTGTCTTGGTGGTTCACTCCATTCTCAGCACCATTGTCGTCTTCAAAGCACTGTAACAGGTGATGTCTAAATTATACAAAAAAAAAGACCAGGAACTAACTACCTTACACAGTATCACAAACTCATCTACGACACACGGACATGCTTCGCATAGAGGTCACTCTATAAGTGCGTGTAGATCCATTGGACTTTTATTTCCAGAGTCAGAGTCCTCCAAACCATAGCCACAAAAACATTAAAAAAAAATTCAGAAACATTTCCTTTTCATACAGAGTACTCCAACTTGCCTCGATGCAAGATACGCATCTACATACCTGAATAGCATAATAGTTCATGTCCTGCAGATCACCACGGTGTTCAAAAAAATTCAGTTATGCACACAAACAAACAGTCATGAAAATCTGGTCTGTGCAACTACTTCACCATGAACGGTCCTTTTCTTCACGACTCTGAAATGAAAGAATACTTACGACTTGAATCCAGAGCCAATACGACCAAGGAAAATTTTGATTTCAAAAACTCAAAGAAAGGCTCGATAACAAAACCTAAAGGAGGAGCGTGCACAACAACTACCGACAGATGCACTAGCAAAGTCCAGATGATTGTACACGGAAACATTTCCCAACTTCAATCCAAATCGCAAGGCAAAAAAGAGAACCTGAAGAGAAGCACTTGCAGAGCCATCTCTATTAGCCTCTGCAATATAGCCACAACCAGGTTTATTAGTTTCTCGTCTTCATCATCTCAGGTAATTTTGATTGGTTTTGCGAGACAATAGTTTTTTATATTTCACAAGTTCCATGAATCCATCATAATGCATTTCACAATTTCACAAACAAAAGTAAGAAGTACTGAATTTCCATTATCATGGTAACTTACCATACAAAAATGACGAATATGTTTAATGAACGTGACAATTAAACTAGGGAGGCACACCTAGTAATGAACGACTCACCTTGCAGGTGAGATGAGCTTGAATAAACCAACGTGTCCACCAGTAATACAGCTTCTAACTCATGCTGGCCAAGTCCTAGAACATGCAGCGTCGATGAGCCTGAATCTCCCAACATCCAAACCCCCAGAAACTATGTTGAAAACCGATCAATTACAGTAACCAGTGCTCTCTCGATCTTGATACAACCAAGCAAGTTGAAACAAATAGTTGTATTCATTTGAAATGATACTCGGATCACTTAGGTCGCACATGTTGCTCATAAGGGAGGAAAAGGGGCAAACCAACAGCAGAGATGTCCGACATGGGAAGGCGAAGGCTCGTGGGGAGGTCTTCAGCTTCAGGTTCTTCTTCCTGTCAAACATTCCCTTTAGATTCTTCAGAACCAATAATCGGCAATAAAATTACATGCAAACTTATGCGACAATAAAACCCATTATTCATTCGGAGACTTACATTTGTGATAGAAAGCTCAAACTCACTACTTCCCAGACCAGGTACTGTAGAAGCTTGTTTCAGAGTTACAAAACATCTTATCATTTTCTCTTGCCAACGGGGCAATGTCAACTTCGTCTCGTACTTGTACAGCTTAGCACGAAGACTGATCACTGTCCCTTGCCTACCACTGGCTGTACGAATCTGGTGTTTACAGACAAGTTGCAGAGCAATGAAACAATGGAAAGTCTTAAGCACGACAATGAGCTGAGATATTAAAGAGGCATACATGAACGACAGACTACAACAGTGCTGCTCAAACCTGGCAACAAGACTACGCAACTTCTGAAATGGCATTTGACTAACCGGGGACTATAGCTCAGATTTGAATACAAGAAGCTTCCACGATTGATCAAAAAATCAATAATTCAAATTTTGGAACAGCTCTGCATAATGCTTACCAAGTGACTAGACTCCATCAGTCTTGAAGGCGACAAACCTGAGTCTGCTACTCTTAGAAGGGAGACAGCATTGACAGCCATCGAAAGATAAGGCAAGATCGAGTCCAGTCTACATCAAACATATGGGCAGGCGTGTGTTATGCGCAGACATGGAAATCTTGAATACAATTAACGAAGACACTCTGTGGCACAGTGCAATGACATACCGTGTCATGAAACTCTGCAACCGTGCAACTGCATCAGCTTGTGAAGTTTTGACAATGCTCTGCAACAAACCCAAAGAATCAGTTTCTAAAGTTTTACAGCATTCTAGGTCCTTCCTAGCTTTAAAATTCACTCATTGGTAAAGGGAAGCCATTACGAACCTCATTGTAGGTCTGTGCCTCAAGCTCTTCTTGAAAACTCACAATGTCGTTAATGACGCGAAGTGCCATGTCTAAAGCACCCTGATTTCAGTCCAAACCATAGAAAAGAAAGCCAATCAGCTTTGAAAATGAACCCTAACCGCTAATTGCAGGGAAAATAGCACCTTAAGTTTGTGTTTCTACGTTGCCCATGCACTACGTTCCAGATGTATTTGAGCAATGTGAGGATTCAGGACTGCCGTCACACACACACCTGAAGTGCGGTATTGCCATGGAGCACATACTGCACGCACATATCGACTGGTAAGCTCAGAACCTGCAAGCTCGATGGAGAAGGATTAGAATTGTTAAACCCTAGTCGTGTCAGCAACTTGAATAAAGCAACAAACGAAACAAATAATTGTACCAACCAACGTCTAAATGCAGAGAAGGCTTCATGATGAAGCATATTAGAATTCTGATTCATAACGACGGCAACTTCGACGACCTCAACGACCCTCGACGGAACCCAGCACTGCAGACTCCTCTTGACATGCTGCCACATAAAGAAGAAAGCCAATCAAACAGTCTGTAATTCTAACTCAGTCCAAAAGCGAAATTGAAGACTTACTTGAAGCCGGGATTCAAGCTCCTTCTGCAGCACTTGGAGCTGCACGGAACAACTCAATAGTAAGAATTCACGATAGAGCTTCACATACAAAACCCGTCCAAGTTCGGCTATTGAGATTCACGAAAATCATACAAGCGACGACATGAAGCTGGAACACAATAATAATTTATCTTCATTCCATAACTTCTGCAAATCAGAAACCAGTGACACTGCGCCAAGCACAGCCAAAAAATCAAACCTGAATCTCAATTTGGCCACGGAACCGAACATGAAGCCGCGAGAAGAGTGAAGAGAGAGAACGCTGCGCCACAGCCTCGAACGTCTTTTTCACCAACACGGACCCTGCATACAATGCAGCTGCAGATCCTACGTCCATAGCTTCTCCTCTTCCTTCCTTCCTTCCTCCGAATCCTCCTCTCTTCAAAACACTCAAATATGGACTATCCTCTTCACAATCGCCCTACCTCACAATCAATCCCATTTAAAGCAATCAACCGTTGCGCACCATTTCGCTACACTGGATCTCCACCTCCGGTGATACCGTATCATTCCAGTCACAGGAAACATCAAACACAGAAATTCAAACCTCTACTAAATCAAAGGTCGAATTCCGCACATCAAAAGTAATTTCGAAATTCCAAGAGAATTTTTTCATGACAAACTCATTTCATGAAATCCACTGCTCTCGTCGTTCCACAACAACCTACTCCAAACCCTAACCAGATTGCAGCTCCAAATTTTGATTAGGCATTCAAAGACCGCAAATCCAGATGAAATTCAATAGCCCTTCCTTTGCAGCAAACTTTCAAACCTAATTTATCGAAATGATGCTGCACGTTACCGACGACAACCGATCTTTCGGAGACTTGCTCGAGTAATTTGCAGAATGGAAACGGAAATCACTACCTACGACAACTGATTTCGTTTGGCGCGAGACACATATGAGCACTCCCTTTTGAATTTTTGAATACAGGTGCGTGATTAGTCACATAAAGTGACTAATTTTGAATATGGATGCGGGATTAGTCACTTTCTAATTGAGATTACTCGAAGGCCATATCAAATTTGGACATAAGCATTCATCATCACATGAAGTTGAACTCCAAAAGGCTCAACCATCCACTAAGTTAAGCTTATGTGGGAGATGAATGTTTAGAAAATTGCATTTGGCACTCGGTTTAGGGAGCTTTATTAATATAATCACGTGATATAAAAAAGAAAGAATAAAAAATTATCTTCATGAATCAATGATAATGATATTTTGGTGGAGTCACTATTGATTATTATGAATTTTAAGGTAATTTTAGTATCCCTAATTTGAGCTCATAGGGATTAAAAATTTTAAAAATTTCAACAAACAATCTTAACTGCTAAATATATAAGCCTTTTTAAGTGTATTTTTTACTTTGAAAAAAAAGCATTGGCTTGTAGTCATCGCTAATGAAGCAAATTGATTTTTTTTTCAAAATCTAATCATATAGATGTTTAAAGAGCTTGATTATTAATAACTACTCAAATTTTGAGCACAAAATTGCATAGGAGTTGTGAGATTATAACAAGAGAGGAGTACATCTTCTATATTAAGTATATTGCCTTTTCCTACAATGTTTTCCAAATTTGCATATAAACTTTTTTTTTAAAATTGGAGGTGACATGAAAAACTACAATGCATATTGGCACACTAAAATGCACTTCTAAAATACTTGATTTCATATGAAAAGCTATTAAACTCATTAGACAATCTACCTTGCAATTGTTGAAATGCAATTATTTTTTATAAGTAGAAATTGCAAATAGCTCCAAATCAATAGTTTTATGTTTAAATTTTCAATGGTGAATATCATGAAAATACTTTACTCTTTCCATTCGAACCATTCTCAAAGCAAATGGATATGTACAATTTCTTAAATCCCAAATCAAGTGAAATTGCTAAACTTTGCATAAAGCTAGGAAATGAAGTAAAATTGACAAGCTTACACTTTACTTATGGATTATGTATGCCTTTGAAGACCTCTCAATAACCAAATATATACTTTTTGAATGAAAAATGAAACTTTTCAATAGTTAATCTTTAAAACTACCTTCTAAAAAAATTTAGAAGTGGTCTGAAAAAGAATGTAACTACCCGCACTAAAATGGGCTTGAAATTTCCAACTAGAAGTTAAAACCACAGTTAGAGGTTAAAACAAGAAAGAGTATAGATTGACGTATAAGTTTTATGAGGATTTAAAGAGTGTATTCATATATTTTAGAATATACACCAAAAAAATATAATGTCCTTGTTTGATTCTCCTAATGTCCATCTATATTCCTATCCTATCTATAGTCCTATCTATATTTCCACCTAAATATGGGAGAATATACTTGTGATCAGCCTTGGCAAGACCAAAAATAAGTCAAAGATGTGTCAATCAATTAGAATAAAAATAAAAAATAAAAATATTCAAAACTTATCACTATGATTTGATTTTAGAAAGAATCAACAATTTTAGATTTCAAATTTAATTGAAGAACATAGGTTAGTGCACTAGTTTCTCTAACCATATGAAAATGATTATGTTACAACTATTATTTGAGATTCATCATTAAATTATTATTCTAAATTATATTTTATAATACATATTTATAATTTAGAAATCCATGGTCCCCTTTAAGAGGTTCAACCCAAAATATTTTGGTATAAAAAAAATATAGATAAATAGAAACTTTGGTCCCCAAAAGAAGCTAGCATGAATAAAGCGTCTATCTAGACAAAGAGCCAATGCCTACATGACAAAGGGTCATTGGTGCAAGATTAAATAAATAAATAAAATACAAGGTAAAAGGTTCTAAAATCAAATGGGCATCAAAAACTGCCCCTATAAATAATTGTGAAATGGACATGAGGTGATTCTTAGATTAACCTCTATGATCACTAAATGAATCAAGGAAAAAACACTATTACTTGTAGGTACCTACAATTTCTTTGCTTTCTCCATCTTTCTTTAGAAGTTGCAAGTGAATGATTTATAGAAAACCTAAGGTCATAAATAGGTGCCTACAATCTCTTTCCTTTCTTCATCTTTCTTTAAAAGTTGCAAGTAAACAGTTTTTGAAAGACCTGGGGTCATAAATAGGTGCCTACAATACAACTCATTTGAAAATTCTTAACTAATTCAATAATGCTTCAAAAATTATGAAATCACTTGTATCAGATTCCCTTATCTATTTCTCTTTGTTAGAAATGAGCTAAAAATATTCCCATCTCAAGAAACACGTGGAAAATGTAATGACTAATGAACCTCATAAATTAATTTTTTTCTTAAATTCCACCTGGTCATGTTGGGCCCACCAACATTTTGACCCATCTGCCCTTCGGCCTCGAGTGGTCCGCCCTTGACACGCACACTTTGAGCTCGCCCCTCTCTCTCTCCCAGCTCTGTTTTCTTCCGCATTTCCCTGCTGCGTTTCTCATTCTGTCGCAGCACTGATTTCCGATTGTTTTCAGTTTTGAAAGCAATGGCGGCAGCCGTCGTAGGAGCAGGAGGGGCGCTATCCGCAGCTGGAGCGAAAATGGAGTCTCTCACTTACGCTGCTGCGTCGTCTTCAATTGCCTCAGGGGCGTCGAAGGCGTCGTTCTCCCTCACCAGCAAGAATCTTCATCATCATCAGCAGCAGCAGCAGCAGCAGCAGCTCCAAGTGGCATTGCGGAGTCGGAATGGTAGCATGAGTAGGAGGACCTTTGTAGTCCGAGCGTTGGACGGAAACTCTACGACCACGGCGACACCAGCAGCAGGCGAGGCTCAGACTCCCCCCGCCGAGGTTCCGATTGAGAAGAGGTTCCCTGCATTCCCGACGGCGTTGGATATCAATCAGATAATGAACATTCTGCCGCACCGGTTCCCGTTTCTGTTGGTGGACCGAGTGATTGAGTACAATCCCGGGGAGTCGGCTGTGGCCATCAAGAATGTGACTATCAATGACAATTTCTTCCCCGGCCATTTCCCGCAGAGGCCAATCATGCCTGGTGTGCTCATGGTGGAGGTGAGACCGTGCTGTTGCGATTGTGTTGTGGTGATTTCGTTGAATCGTGGTGTCAAGGGTTTAGGTTAAACTGTTCTGAAAACGTGGGGACAAGATTTTGATTTCGTATTAGTTGCGTTCTCTTTCGTATTGACGTTTTGGATGCTCGGGTGTGTACGTATTCGTCATTGTCAGATTGTCATGATGCCTTGAGCTACACATTATCAGTTAGTTACACTGGCTACAATGTTGAAACAATTTTCCCATGACAATAAAGTTATTTGAACTGAAATGGGGGCCATAGAAGCCTTGTTGTCGTCATTTGAAACTTTCGACTGCCAATTTGAATCGATTGCTGTGATTTTAATGCTTTGAGGTAGGAGTCGTATAGCGCGTCAGTTGTGCTATTTCAGTAGCTTTCTAATTAGATATCACTCAAAATATTTGGTTTTGTGCAAGTATTGATTACTACATTTCTTTTATACCCTCCTTTCTGGTTTAAATTGGATATCCTTTGACACACGAATCTTGTATGTGTTTCTATAGGCTATGGCACAGGTAGGAGGCATCGTGATGTTGCAGCCGGATGTAGGAGGTTCTAAGGAGTCGTTCTTTTTCGCTGGAGTAGACAAAGTACGCTTCCGCAAGCCTGTCATTGCAGGTGACACCCTAGTGATGAAGATGAAGCTCACCAAGCTGAACAAAAGGTTCGGGATCGCAAAGATGGACGGTCAAGCCTACGTCGGAGGTGAATTAGTGTGTGATGGAGAATTTATGATGGCTCTTGGCAAGGCGGAATAGACTGTACCATGCGTGGTGCATGGGATGTGCTCTCAACCAACATTCTTTCGTTTTTTTGTAGAGTTTCTTCTCATAATGGCAAGGACACAGCCCATTGTCATGTACCCTTGTAGATTGAGAATTTTTTTTCCATTTGGTTAGTTCCATTTGGTTAGTGTGATTCCAAGTGAGAAGCTAGGCATGCTTCAGAGGTTTTGGGTATGGTATATGCTTTCTTGTGAGCATCTTATTGTTTTTAATGAGATTGAGATTTGTTAATTACGTCCTCAACAAGCTGTGTGCCGTCTCTGCTAAATCTCCACTTTTCTATGGTTGAGGCTGATACTCCCCAGAGCATGGAGTCCTATGATTGACTTCGCATGTGCAATGTTCAAAATGTGATTTCAGCCAGTGCAAGAATCTCACGGGCAGGAGCTCCTTCAGACGTACCGTAGTAACAAACAAATAATGTCCTTTCCTATCAAGAATAGGTCGCAAGATAGGTTATGGCTTAGGGCATAAACCAGGTTTGTACTGTACTGTACATTATATCGTAGTTTTACTTCCCAGATGTCTTTCAAGAGTGTGGTCTCAACTCCGTAGGAATTCTGAATTTCTACGGCGGTTGAAAGTTGCATGGAGCGTGCTTGTCTTTACACTGGCAGGCTGGAGGTCTGAAGAGCAGACACCATCCTGAGCCAATTTTACCTCAACACATTCCTTGTAATTAAAGATTTCTGTGAATAAGTGTAAACAAGTGACTCATGGATGGGCAAGCACTTCAGTTTCTGATAAATAGATGATTTCCAATTGTTTTTTTGAGAGTTCCTGGAGTGTGTTTGTGTGTATGCACTTGGGGGTGGGAAGCCCCTTCTCAAGCAACCACAAAATTTTCTGAAGATGTTAAATCCATGAATCATAAATCATAAAAGATGTCTTTCTAGTGTATTTGGCAGTTCCTACCTCTTTGCTCTCTATTAAATTTTAGCTATTTAATTGATTGGTTTTGATTTGAGCCCAAATAATCAATTGAAGCTTATTAACCCTATAAATGTCTAATTAGCCATTTTATAGTTATGATCCCCAACTTCAAGTTTTGCTTGGATACCATTTCTTTTTTCTTCTTGAATTTCACATTTTCTTCAAATAGTTTGACAAGCTATCTTTCCATAGCTAAAAAAAACTTTTGATTTGGACAAAAATTCCACTTTTGGTGATTTTTCAATGTCAAACATTCAAAAAAATGCTTGCTACAAATTGTCTAGGGAGCCAAAAACTTAGCCAATTAGTAGAGGCCATTTCAAGAAAAAAAGTTGGTAAGTGTGTAAGTGTTTGGGAAGTTGATTGGTTGGAGTAAATAGTGAATGGGCAAAGGCAAATGAATATTGTTTTTCAATTTACCTTACTTGATTTCAAGGCTTTGAAAACAATTTTTGTTTACTCCTAACTTCATGAAAATTGGTATGCATGTTCTTTTTTAATCATTTACAATTGCATTTGGTCAGAAGTAGTAAAGTCTTTGTCAGTGAAATTTTGACATATGGGCCTCTAATATCATTTTGCCTAGGTAAAAATTGTTGTTTTTTCAAAAACTAAATTTTGATTGATGAGATTTTAAAATCCATATGGTCAAAGTCATTAAAATTTGGAGAGTAGTATAACTTGATGGTAATGAATAAGAACATACAATTAGATTTTTCAACAAGAAACTCCAAAAAAATGTATATACTTTTGTTTCAAACAACAACAAATTGGAGGTGATTTTAGTAGCCAAAGATTCTCCTAAAGCATATACACATTAATTCTTAAAGGGCCTTGCAAGTCCAAAGGGAATATTGAAAGCTAAACTTGAATTTTCATATACTTCTTGGTTTTAAATATTTTAAATTTTACTAAAACAACATAGCACCAATAATCTATTCTTTATTCCATTTTTTAAAATCATAAGAATAATATTTTTGTGGCACTTTGCAAGTAGCATCTTCAAAGCTTAAAATACAACACTTTAAAACTATTTTTCACTAAATTTTTCTTGATGTAAGCTCAATCAATACACAAATTACACCATAATGTTTATCAATATGATTTTCATTTTCTTGAAATATTTCATAAGATTTTAAAAATTTGTGTAATTATAATGATTTTTCGAAATAAATTATTTAAATTTTTAAGAAATATAATTCATTTCAATGTTTTGTAATTATAAAAAGTATGAAAAGTAAAAATAAATTTCAAAGTTATATTATTGGGTGAGTTCAAGAAAGACCGACCAGTTTTTGTACACTTTGGCCATAGGACTTTAAAAATAGAAAAATAATTTTTTTTAAATATGAAAAATATGCTTAATGTATATTTCTTGAAGAAGAAGATACCCTACAAAGGAAAAGTGTAGGAAATTTTTTTAAGTAGGTGAACTAGAAAAGTGCAAAATCTCATGAAAATAGGCACTTTTACATTTTTATTTTTAATAAATAGAAAAAAAATACTTTTTGAGAAACTAAAATTTTTTCATTAGGGAATAGTTGATGATGATTAGATTTCACCAAAAAAATTATCTAAAAAACATTTTCAATATTGAAAAATTGAGTGCAATGGAAGTGTTGTTTGTACTCATGTGGAGGCCATAAAATAATAAATCATTGAATTTGGGTACTCTTAACATAGTAAAAACCCTGAAACTCCTAATTGTGACAAATTAGCTAAATTAAAAATTAATTTTCAAAATTTTCAAAAAATAAGGGATCTGATTAACATCAAGTTAGGCATCTCCAATAAAAATTTCAAATTTATGAGATTCATGCAAAAGTTATTGCCAAAAACAACATTGTCATTTTTTTTGTGATGTGAAATAGGACCAGTCTTTCTTGAACTCACCCTATTACGTGAGAAAAATATCAAATTCTGAAAAATTAATGTACATTTTAAAACTAAAAAACTAATAAAGTTTACTAAGCATGGGCCATGAAATGCCCCACAAAGGTTAAATCTAGGGTAATTAAACCTTCATGCACTTGAATAAAGAACTAAATAAGGTTCTTAGTATTAGATTGCCTAATTTTTTTAGATCATGTTAGAAGTCAAAGAGTATCCTACATTTTCTTATTATACATGCTTTGGAAATTGCATTAATAAACAATGACTCCTCAAAGTGTTGGAGAATGTACTCAAAAGTGCCTCTAAACTCTTATGATTAACAGGAATAAATTTTAGCAAAGATTGTGTAGAAATCAATTTTTGAAAGGAATTACAATTTTGTGAAATTACTTCAATTTTTATTCCAATGTGAAATTTTGGAGGATTCTCCAAATTGAATATTTTATTTCCATTTGAACTTTGGGCCTACTATTATGGTTTATTGAGTTTCTAATTATGCAATTATACAAGATTTGATGTGCACCATAATATTCTACATCACAATATAAACATCACAATATAATTTTTTTAAATTTAAAACTTATTTTATATTTTAAATGAATTTCCTTCATTTTTGTTCAAATATTCATAGTATTTTCAAATTTTTACAAAAAGATTTGAAATTTTTATGACTTACACAAAGACATTTGCTTTCATCTCCAAACTTTTTCTAAAAGAAAATTCATATATGTTCAATGGAAAAATGAAGCATACAAAGTTTTTTAACTTGAAATTTGACCACTAAGTTATAGGCTCTAACTTTTCAAAGTTAACCAAGGCATAAAAATTAGTATGAGAAAGTTTTATAGATACAAACTATACCTATTTATTCTAATAGTGATGGTCAAGAATTAGTGTCACCAACAAATTAGTGTTAATATATAGTTTTATCTCATACTTCACTACTTCTAATGGCATGACTTAGTAAATTAGTCACAATCACAAATTGGACAAATCAATATACTATATAATGAATTTTTTCTATTTAATGGTTCCATACCTTTGTGTATGTTACATGCAAACCTCTATACTTGTTACTTCAATAAGCATTAAAATCCTAGCATATATATTACAAAATTTCACCCTCCTTGTAAATCCTCAAACATAATTTTTAATTATTATATACTAGTGATTCTTCAAAACATCATTTATAAATATACCTCACTACGTATTAACCCCTTAAGTTCTTTGACTATATTTACTCCAAAAATGGTCAAAAATTGCCATTTATAATACATATATCAATTTTTTTTTTAAATAGTTTTTGAGATTTGTAACTATAGGATCTTATAGTAAATTGTTTTTTGAACATATCTAGAGTTTTTCATTGTGTAGATTGCAAGATATTTGCATTTGAACACTCAAAAATATTTTTTTCACCTTATTGAGAAGAGGGCAGCTACACTTTGAAAGGCAAAAATCATATGAAAAATGGTCCACAATGGTTGTGCCTCTTTTAGATTCGTTATTGAGGCTAAGTAGGGTACTTGCCTAAAAAATTTCAAATTGTTTAGAACTATAAAACATATAGGAAAAAATAGTAAGTAAAAAGAAGTAGCAAATTAAATGATTCAAAATACAAAATTGTTAAGAATTTATTCATAAAATTGAAAATGTCAATCCCAATGGTTGCAGTGTTATAATAAACAATCTACACCCCATGACTTTATTTTTTGAAAAAATACTAAAAATTGAGTATAATAGAGGACTTCAAAGTTTATTTTAGAATAGAGAATCCATAATTGCAAGCAAACAAAAAAACCTCATAACTTCCGACATGTTGATCAAAATGGAGTGATTAAGAGCTTTTTATGCACATGCAAATGAAAAAAACTAATTTTAAATTTTCAGTTTTGAAAAAAGTGATTCTTTCCAATCTGCCTAAAGTACCCAATTAGTAAAAAAACAAAACATATTAGGCCATAACTATTGGCTCGTATTTTCAAATGTCTTAATTTTTAGTACACATGAAAGATATTCCTCATCCCTACCTTCTATAAAAATTATATATACACAAAAGTTTGTTAATAGCCAAAAACTTAAATATATGTTACTTGTTCCTTCGGAGTACATGTTATAATGTTGTATGTGACAGAAATCTTTTACTCCCTGCATGTAACATGTACAACATACATAGAAGTTTGTCTGTATTGCAAATGCAGGTTCAACACTCCTAGGAGATGGTACCTATAATCGGAAAAAAAAAAATTACATGTAATAAATACATGAAATTTCACTGTTGAATTGTTTAGTGTTGTATAGATAATAGATCTGGTGTTCAGTATTGATACCCTGCAAGTGGGACAACGTGCACAGACTCACCCTTCTGTCCAAGTCTCCCAGAAAATCATTGCTACTGCAAATTGCGGTGTCCCAGAAATAGAAACTGTGCAGTCGCAACTCCCAACATAAAACAGCATAAAACTGGTAAGAGCAACACAGTTATTCACACACTTGGTTTGGATTAAGTTACAGGAATTGATATAAGTTAAGCATGACTTGGCCACATGTCTGCGGCGATGTCGACTGTACCCTTGAAATGGGAGTGTCTACTGTACCTCAACAGTGATTCACAACCGCCCAGTGTGATTGCACTGGAAATTCTGACAAAAAAACAAAAAAATTGATCACTCACGACACATTTGGCTCTTGAACCCAAAGGATCTCCCCACAGCTCAACATTGAGCTCCCGAAAATCACAAGTGCTCCTCCGTATATTACAGTAAAATGCTTTAACTGACGCAATTATATATGGTACCCAACCGTCTAACAAAAGGAAAAAAATCAAACCCATGATCCCAAGAAGCATAATCCCTCCACTACCAGCCCAAAAGCATCATAAGCCTGTGGTAGACACAATATACCTTGAAACCAGATGTTACAAGTCTCATTAAAACACGTCAAGCAGGATCGTTATGTACAGTACAAAAAGGGAGACAGTGCATTCATTCCTTGCCTGAATGTGTCACGAGCTTCGTACCCTCCAAGGGCCTCTTCTCCCAAATGGCTTCTTTCTCAGGAGCTTTCCTATGTGAGCTTTCCCCTAATTAACCTAAAGAACCTGCAGCTTCAAGCCCTGTTTCTATTTCACTAAAAAATGGCTGCAGCTTCTGACAGGGTGTTGTTTTCGCAATTCTACACTGTCACAGACGCACTGGGCTGAAAGTGCGCCACCGAGACCACGTTCTGTGTTGCATAATACAAAGGCCAGGGCAAGTTATTCTGTGCTCCCGCCGACGGTACGAAACTGGCGAGCCCTTGGAACGGACAGGGCGGCAGCTTCAGCTCATCCGACAAATCATCCGCCAAGACTTCAAAGCTCTTGTCATAGAGAAGCAGACCCAATCCCTCTCTGACCGAAACACACCTGTAGTGAGGGAAAACATTCCCCCACTTGGTGAAGAAGCTCTCGAACAAGACCGCGTCTTCAATCTTCTGTTCTTTGGAAGGGTTCAACCTGCAAAAAGAAACCCCCTTGGTGCCCTTGCAATCGTCTTCTCGCACTACCATGTAAACGGTGCCTTTGCATTCCACCACTTGCACTTCGATCTTGCTGTTGGGACAACGAGGCTCGCAGCGATACAAAAGCTTCTCCCGGAACACACCCTCGTAGATGTCGTACACCACGAGCCCCATGACGGAGTTGCGCAGGACGCCTTCCTTCGCCACGAAGTAGAAGAAGTTGTCGCAGCAGGCGCCGACTTGCGGGGAGAAGCTGAGCTTGTACTTGCGCTCGATGAGGGAGAGGTTGTTGTCCACGGTCCAGGAGTGGGTGAGGGAGTCGTAAACTTCGAGGTGGGCGCTGGGGGTGGAGTGGGTGCGGGTGGTAAGCTTGGTTAGCACTAACAGCTTGTAAGAGCTGGTGAAGCGGTTGTACACCATGTGTGTTAAGAGCCAGGTATGCTGGGTCATGGAGTTTCCGACGTGCATAGGGGGAAGCGACCTGCAGCTTGAAGTGACTGGGTTGTAGACGAACAAGGTTGCTAATCCTTGTGAGCTCACATCGCGGAAACACAAGAGTCCACCGTCACCTGTAAAGCATCACGATAAGCTTGTAAGGAGACGATCTTCGTATATTAAAACACAAAACAGAAATCGAAAATCCCCATTTGCTTTTACGAAGCACACAACCTCAATAGGAAATCCAAAATCTCAACAGAAGCTTCTCCCAGAGAGACCAACCAAGCACTGGATATGGAAATCATAAATATATAATTTATTTCATAATTTTGTCCTCTTAGGCATTGCGGTGGGTTTGTTTAGACCATAATTGCTTTATAGACGACAGTTGGTGAAGTCCGGTATCACGAAAGTACAACATTGTCAAGAAAATGCGATACCATAACAAGGCTCTCATTTCATGTTACGCAGTCGGTTTCCGATTATAGAACTCCGTCTTTGAACTAAGAAAATCACACAGACTCCAAACAGGGCACTCACCAGCAATGCAATCTTTTGCTCTCGGATCCAGTCCCCGCATTGGCGGCATCCTTAGCCACCGATTCCCCGCCGCATCATACGCCGTGCACATAATCACCCCCTTGATCGTCGCAAACACAAGCAAATGCTTTGTCCTCTCTTCAAGAACCTCCCACGACTTCACACAAGCCCGTGCCTCCTGAAAACGTTCCGAGAGCACAAACTCCTTGCATTGCTTGCTCACCGCACGACACCTCAAAACTCCAGGAAACGGCATGTATGCCACCACTTTCTGAAAAACATCGTCCGGGAGGAACTTCCAGAGGGTGGGGTCTAACTTGGTCGCAGCCGATTTCAAACACGTCTTCCGCCTTTTGGGTTCAGGCTCAAGCCATTTGGAAGCTCCAAGCTCCTCGTTGTTTTCCACCGGAGGAGGAGGAACGGAGTGGAATCCGGCGCTACGAAATCGGCTGCTAGTAGACTCATAGAGCCGCCGAACTTGGTAACTCATCGCGACTGCGCTACGACGGCAAAGAAACCCACAAACAGGGGCAAAGAGGCAAAAGATTCTCTGCAACTTCGTCGCATATCAATGCTTACCCCCACCACCGCCACAAAAAATAGCAGCAAAAATCACAACTACCACAACGGAGGCTTATTTTATCGAAGCAACTCGCAATTATAGCAACCAACACTCTATTCGCTACGGAAGCAGCAACAACAACGAAGGCCAAATTCTGGTAGTGACAACCGCTGCTACATCATCAGAGTAGTGCGGCAGTTTCATCCCAGGCGAAGAAGAAGAAGAAGAAGACGATATCTGCCGTATAAACATCAGACCCATCGACAATTCTCTCCTTTCTTCTCTCCCTTCTCTCGAATCTCTCGGTTCTGTTGCTGCGCTCGTTCCGCTCGCGTCTCTCATACTCCACATCCACTCGTCGTCACGGCCACTCCACAAGTCCAAAACTAGAATTGACCGACCAAGTAAATGGGGTTGCGATTACACCGAATAGCGTGCCTTCCACTGCAATTCAGGTTGAGCAGCCTTATGGGTTGTTGTCACCGCACTTGCCACCGGACTTGGAGCTCTTATTATGTCTACTCCACGAGCTGTCTGTCTCGTGCTGCTGCAGTGATCGCGTTCTGCGACGATTTGAACTGGCATTTCGAGGGATGCTTCGGAGGGGAGAGACCTAATTGGGAAAACACAGAAATGTAGGGATTGAGGGTGCGAAAGGGATTACGTGGATTTGTGGGCGGGCGAGGAAAGTTCCGGGGGAGAAGCGGAGCGGACTGATGACGAGGGTCGAGGGCTGGCACACAGGCGCCGTGCACGCCGCGGGACGCGGGGACGGTAGGCACGGACTCACGGGACCCTCGTCCACCGCTTCTATTTGACCGACTGACGGACGGGCGAAACACGCTGCGACTACACTGAGTTAACCCCCTAAAGGACTAGAATCCATTGCCAATTGGTCAAACATCGTGCTTGAGCTAAATGTAGTCTACTAGATTATGTTCAACCATCAATCCTACATTACTATTACCTTAAAGTATAAATTCCATAGATCTTCAAGAAAATTGCAGTTGTTATTAATTTTGTTGCAAAAAATTGGAAATCAATAAGTAAAAATAGCAAAAACAATTCAAATTATTTGAAATTTTTGCAAGAGATACAAGTAGAAATGGAAATTAGTGTGGAAATTTCTCAAGAGGTTGTTTTATTTTTTACATTCAAAACAAATGCAACAAAGAGCTTCAAGCCAAATTTGACTATTTGATCAAATTTATCCTTTTTATTTAATTGATGTATAAAATTTTGATATTTCTTGTTAGTGGATAAATGTATTTTCTATTTACGTTTTTTTCAATAATTTTGATGTAAAAATGAAATTATTATAATTTTTCAAAGTCATATGTGGAAATATAATTATACCAATTATAATATGTGTCAGAATAATCGAGAAATTTTACTATAGATGAAAGTTAGAGTGACAAACTTAATTTTGTATTAAAAATTGAAAATCAATTTCAAGAGGAAAAAATATAAATGAAAAACACAACATCCTGTATTTTTTGGATTTTAACACATTGAGCTTGCAACTACAATAATTCTTTCAATAGTAGTGAAAAAACTTGTTAAGCTTTATTTTTTTAGTTTACTATCAAATACCAAAAATGATTATATTGAAAGTTATAATCAAGGTTAACCAAGGTGCATTCAATTTTTCAATGTGTAGACCTTTTAGTGTTAATGGTGCTTGTAACACTAATTTACCAAAGACATTGTTTTGTATGAGTACATGTTGAATTAGGTGGAGGTCCATGAAAAGTAGAAGGGACACAAGGTTGAGGCACCAATAGGCTGTGCACATGAGACCTAATGAAGACCTTCTAAAAATTGGGACTTTAATTAAAAGGCAAGCCCCTATCCTTCAACTTTTTGCCATAGCACCTCGACAATGCATGTCCCACCATTTGCCCTCCTCCTCTTCCACCTTTTGTTAAGTAAGGTGAAATCCAAAGGAAGACGGTGAGCATAGACCTTAGAATACTTAGTTTGGAGGTAGAGCATTGTAACCTATTAACTAAAAGAAGAATCGTTGTGTAGTAAAAAATTGGTGAAGGTATGACATTACAAATTTTGAAAGGGCTATACTGAGACGGTTGTTTAGGGCAAACTTGTAGTTTACAACCCTTGTATGTGATGTCACTTAGCCTCTATAAGGCTCATGTGCAAGGGCCTAATAACCAACTGCGTCTAACATCCAACGTGAAGGAGTGCAGTATTTCAAATCAAAGCTTAAATAAATTTCCAACAAGAACTTATATTGCATTCTTCGGTCCTTTTGAAGGTTGACACTAATAAGATTTTCACACATGTCTCAAATAAGTTAATGTAGGAAGTAGCAAGTAGTGGGTAGGAGAATAATTCTTGAATGATTAGAATTGAAAGATTCTAAATATTGGCTATGGATCAAGAGTAATTTTTGATTCCCAAAATACATAGAAATTTCAAAAATGAAATAAAATTTTGAAGATTTTTCTATATCTATATTTTCTATCTTTCTACATAACCAAAACTTCCACCACTATCAGCCTCTAATTTGTCACCTAGGAATCTAGGACTCACAATCCTTTTCTTTTTTTTCAAAATATAGTGCAAAAATAGTACAAAAAACCCTCTAAATAATACAAAACCAAAATAGATATGTTACATGTCAATATTATATTTGGTCATATTTTGATTGTTTTTCTCTATTTAGGTTGAAATCTTGCTTGTAAGCAAGTTGGAAACTACCAAAATCCAAATAATATCCACTCTTACTAGATTTCTCTAAAATGTATCCACCTACAATATATTTAATGAATTTGTCTAAAATTGGTTCAAGTGAACTTGATTAGAATCCTAGAATCTAATATGACAAATAGATTTTAAGTTTCTCAATTGATTTACACTTTTTGTAGAAAACCCAATTATTAGTCTACTCGTTAGAAATATCATGATGGATCAATGAAGGGGATTTATAGCAAAAAAACAATGTTTTAAAGTTGAAATTACATTAAGAACTCAATAAAAAGGTTCTTTTGCTTAAGATTCCTCTTTGTGTAAAAGATTCCTTGAAACGTTGTAATTGAAGGATGGTGCAAGATTTTACTCTCCTTCAAAAATTATGTAGAGTCTAAAAATGAGTTTACATGTCTTTTGTAGGATTTTATAGGAGGTTCTAGAAAAAAATTTGAATTTTTTTGATATTCAAAAGATGCCTTTCCGAGTGATCAACAACTTTAACATCCAATAGGAAATTTTTAGAAATTATTTAAGTTGCAATAAAATTTCACTAAAAATTAGAATAGCTTCATTTATATTGGTAAAAGGCTCCAACAAGTTTCAAAACATTTAAATAGCCAAAAGTACCCAAACTAATGAGATTTTTAAAGTATTTGCAAGATTAAAGATTATAGAATTTGATTAGCATTTTGGGAGCATACAAAATTGGAATGAAGTCTAAATTAGGTCTTTATTTATTTCTTTACACCTACTAAAGACTTTAGGCTAGTTATTTTTTTCTTAAAAGCCAACCTCCAAAAGTTGAGTTTTTACCTTTTGGAGTCATTAAGTTGACATTAGGATTTGTAGAGTTTTTAGAATAAAAAAGCGATGTAGATATTTGTAGGCGCTTTATTCCCGCCCTTAGAATAAAGTGTACACAATATGATTCTTAATCTTAATTTGTAATTCAAATCCTAAGTCTGTCTAAGCATTAATCCAATTTAGCCTTCTAAGCAATTAATCTTTGTAATTATGGTATTTTTCTTTAAGTATATTTCTTGAAATTGTATAACCTAAATGAATCGATAAAAAATAATTGGATGTGGTTATGATTCTATTTTGGTTTAATTAAGATTGAGGAAACTCAAAAATTAGAAGTTGTAAGTTGTAAAGCTTCCTACACTCTTTCCAAAAAGATAAAGAACATACAAATTGACCTTGATTCCTAAAAGATAACAATGGATGAAGTTTGAATTTAAATCTATTCTTCAAAACTTCATCCAAATTTTACTTCATTGTTATAGCTCCAATTTCTAAGTGTAAAATAGTTCTAAAAAGATAATAAAATATTCTAATTATTTTTGGTCCTAACTTATCCTTTAGTAATTGTTTTTCCTAAACAACAAGTTTTTATTTGTAGCTATTACTTGTGAGGATTGAAAGTTTAGTTTTTTAAAGGTAAATTAATTTTACCTAAAAATAAGGTCTAATTTCATCCTTGTATGAAAGTCGAAACTGTAAACTTCAACTTCTTGGTAAATGTGAATTTTTATGGATAAATTTTGATTGTTAATTAATTCATTAAAAGTTTATCCATCAAATTCTTTTACCTAGGTTGTTTAAAATTACTTTGGTTTTCACTTTTTGGCATTTCTTTTGGATAAAGGTCAAATTCCTTGTTTTTAATTCTTGGATATAACTAATTATGAGTAAATTTTGACCTTTAATTGGTTCATCAAAATTTATTTGCTAATTCTTTTATCTTAGAGCTATTTTTAAATTTTAATTCTTTATTTCTACTTTCACTTTAAAATCTAAATTGCTTTTAAGATTCTCTTAAAAATCTTAAATTATTTATAAAATTACCTCAAAATGAATTTTGACTTTTCATCCAATTTTTAAGCTAATTTTCATCCAATTGTAACTTCTAGTTCTTGTCCAATTTTAGAATTTAATATTTTTTCAAAAAGCTAATGAAATTTTGTAACTACTTCTAGCTTAAAATTATAATTTCCTATGGGTTCTAAATGTCCAATTTTGAATTGAGTTTCATTAACTAATGGCTAATCTATTTTGATAAACTCTTTTGGAAAAAATGAAAGGAAAATGAAAAGAAAAATTTACAAAATCACCTCAATCATGACCACTTCAATGTCTTTGTGCATTTCCACAACTTCTCCACAATGCACCAATTTGACTTCCATTTGATAGCCTTGTTTTAAATTTGCATTTTTAGTTGTATGATATATTTGATTCGTATATATCTTCGGGTCTTCGCCTTTTTTCTATTCTTTTTTGGGGGGGCTTTCTTTGTCTTTCTAATTTTCTTTTTTCTTTTTTCAATAGGCTTCAAAAGTCAAAACATAAAAAATCCTAGGACAATCTAATTCCCAAAACTATTTGCTAAAGTCAAATCCCACTACAACTAAGTTTTCTAACCTTTCTTTATCCCCTAATCCCCTAAGCTATGTTTTTTGGCAACATAGCAATTTCGGGCAACTCACTACGAATGGAGTTTTTTTTATTTTTTTTCATTGAAATTTTAATACAAGATGTGTCCAAGGAGTAGCTTTAAGGCCCAACAATTTCCATAACTTTTGACATTGTGGTTAAAAAGTTATAGTATGATATGTCATTTTGTTTGCTTGGTAGGCAGCCTAGGCAGCTGAAAAAACTTCTTTTCAAAAAAAAATTTATTTTTAAATCAGTTGCCCAGGCTGTCTACCAAGCAAATAAAATGACATATCATACCATAACTTTTTATCCACAAAGTCAAAAGTTATGAAAATTATTGGGCCTTAAAGCTACTCCTTGGACACATCTTGTGTCAAAATTTCAATGAAAAACAAACAAACTCCATTTGTAGTGAGCTGCCTGAAATCGCTATGTTGCCATAAAAACGCAATTTAGGGGATTAGGGGTTATTTTAGATAATCTCTAAACTTCTCCAAAGTCAAGTATTCTTCTATTTGTCTTTTAAATTGAAAAGAAAAAGTAGTTGCAAAAGTCAAACATTCGAAATGGTTGGACAAATTTTCACTAACACTTCTTCCTTCTTTTAATTCAACTACTAAGAGCATCCCCATGCCTACACACCAAAGGGCTGAAAAATGTTAATGTGGCGTGTTTGGCCTATGGCACTGCCCTATGCTAGACACGCCAAACAAAAAATTTAGCCAACAAACACTTCAAAGTAAAAATGGCACTGAATTGTTGTGGGTCTTCCCCATGGTTCACTATACCCTAATTTGTTCAATTATGGCATACTCTTAGAGAATAATTAGCCATTTGGAGCTCTAAGGCCCAACACTTGGCCTGACTATTCCACTTGGATTCATAAAAGTGGTCCTTTGGCTTGGGAGACGTGTTTAGTGGGTGAATTACTAGTGTAAGCACGGGGCAACTAAGATTTTGAAGGACCTTCAATAGTCACCAACCTACACCAAACCCCACTTGACGCCCCTGCTTGAGGAGTTTGGCATGGAGATGCTCTAATGATCTCAACTCACTATGCTTGAACTTGTGTGTGTTCAAATCAAAATTTGCATGTGTAGGCAAGACACTAAATTTTCCATTTGAACTAGACCCCACAGGATAATTTCTGGATTCACTAGGAATAAAAGTAACAAAAAAAACTATTTTTGGGCTGTGTCTAAGTATATTTGAGAGTCTACATCACTAATTTGGGTCCCTGATTGCAAATATCATTACATTCAGTAGCACACTGTCACACTGCCTCCCAGCGGATGAAATGGTGTGGGATATTCCACACCATTCCATCCAACACCAATGGTATTCCACTCCAGTCAGTAACTAAAGTTGCAACTCCAAGAAATGTGAGATGAAATTAGGTGATGGGGACTTCACCAAGGGGAAGGCAGTCCTTCCATGGGCTACTGAATGTTATGATGAATTCAGAATTTGCAAAAAATTTATTTTCAAAAAATAAAAAATTCCTGTGTTTTTCCCAATGTAAATCTGCCCTTGCGGGGCCCAGTTCAAATGGAGGATTTAGCGTCCTCCCTCTGGTCTGCTTGTGATTCCTCACTCTCTGGTCTTCTCGTGGGTTCCTTACTCAGGCTGCTCGTGATTTCCTTCTCAGGGCCTGGTCAAACTTGGTTGACTGTGAAAAATCAAGATTTAATTAACAATTGGTAACCCCTCCTATCACTCCTTGGCATGGGGATTTCTCTCACTCTAGCCTTTAACCCTTGAAGGACCGAGTGGTAACCGTGAAATTCATGCATTTTGATACCATGTGACATCATCTACTCTGAAAAAAAAGTCAAAAATACTCATTGGAAGTCAAAGTATTGTAGAAGATCTTCACTTTTCTACCTCTAATACCAAGGATGAAAAGTTGCAATTATGTCCTATAATGAAAGATTCTTTGTCATTCAAAGGACGCCTAACGTCCACATTGGCGTTCAAAGGTTAATCTTTTGATTTAGGATTAATTTTGAATATGGAGACTACTCCTGGGCCTCCGAGTACTCTCCAATTTTGATGTCACTCACAATTAATTTTCCAAATCTTAAGCCAAATAGACAAACAATGGAGGATAAAACCAAGGAAAATGGGTATCAATCCTCCCTATGGGTATCAATCCTCCCACATCCGGTTTTATATTCAGCAAGTAGGATGTGAAATCTAACTTGATCATGTACGCTGGTTGCTCTGACAGTACTAGCAGTTTGCTGGTTGATACAGTGCCGCAGTAGCTTGTTGATACAGTGCCTATGGCCCGGTACTGTCCCGGTATATGGTCCGGTATATTAGCTGTTGCGTTGGCCTTTTGTCTATTGTGAAATTTGATTTTTCTTGGCAGTTGTTTGCCACAATTTGGTTTTTTAAACCATCCTTTGGGTCTCTATATGGGGACCCTTTTAATCAAAACAAACACAGAAAAAATTATTAGTGAGAGCAAAGCATTATTGTCTAGGGGATTTAGGTCCAAATTTTAAAAATAAAGTAAAGGAAAATTTTGGTTAGTGAGATAAAAGGTTTGGAATTTTGGCAATAGCTTTGTTGTATTAGAGGTTTTAATCTCAATTTCTGGAACAATTTTACAAGAGTTTTGTTGCGCAGAGGATTTAAGAGTCTTGGATCTAATTGAAGATCTCTTCAAATGATGCCACAATACTTTGGACCACTAATTCCAACATTAAGGCTTCAGAGGGGATTTGCTATAACAAAGTTGTAAAATCTCTCTCCAAAAACTTAGATGGAAATTTTGTTAACACGCAGTAGTGACTCAAAATCCAATACAATTAGATTTAAAGCAAGCTCCAAAGAATTCTAACTAAAGGCATTGCTAGAATTTTGCTAGAATGTCCTTGAGGTTAGTACAATACTCAGTAATCAAAGAGAATGAAGATTAGTGAGCAAATTCAAGGGGGATTTTCTTCAACTAAAGAGTGAAAAATCCCACACAACAAGTTTGTGAAATGGCTAGTAGACTTCAAGAAACACAACAATAATTGCCAAGCACTTCAAAGGAGCCTTAGTGTCCTTCAAATGAGCTTCAAAACATAAATGAGTGCTCAAAAAATACAATAAAAATCAAATTGCAATAGAAAACAAGAATTTTTGTGAATACTAAAAAATCTCAACAACGTAGTTGCACTATGGTGCAATTAATAAAATGAAAAAGGGGTGTAAAGTGAGGGGACCTTTTGATTGGAAGATCAAAATTACAAATGGATTTTTGAAGATGGAATTTAGCTTTGTTTACCAATATTTCTTAATTCAAATTTTTTTCAAAAAAAATTAATTTACTATGCCAAAATACTCTTCAAGGTTTGTTGAGTTTACAAAGGTATTAGAAAACAATCAAGAAACTATGTAAATAGGATACCACATGACTCCTATTCAAGCAAACTTCTATGAAGTGCATTGGTTAGGTTGAGTGGTTGGTAACCAAAAGGTTAGGAAATCAAACCTTGGTGGTCACTTAGCCACCTCGTAGTTTCCCATTGGCCTCTAATTGAATTGCTAATTTTTATAGTAGATCATCTTGGTGGCATCCTCATTGGCTTGCCTATGTGGCAATTATTTGCTGATGTGGCAAGTGTCACATGGTAAATTTTGATTTGATAGATTATAATTCATTAATTTAAATTTTTTTATCATACATGACTAAATCAACAAAAATACAAACAAATTTTTAATGTGTACTATCCAAGTCAACGTGTCTAAAGCTACAAAAAATTTGACAAACCAAATCAACACTTTTTTGTCCATTTTTTTTTTCTTTTGGACACAAATTTTCTACTAGTGTTTATATTTTCAATTTTGACAATCAAGATGACAAGAACAAGAACACATACAAACCCTCAAGTTATTAGAGTTCTAAATATTTGTTGTAACTAACTTGCACCACGGTTAACTATATTCAAATTGGTAACTTTTAAACTTAGCAAACTTTGTAGGCAAAGTAATTTAACTTTTTCCAAAACACTTTGAACTAATAGAAGTTGGCGAACCAAGTCAAATTAAAACTCTAAGAATCCTTTTGTCAATCAAAAGTTAAGGACAAAATTCAGAGAGAAGTATCAAGGAACATTTTTTAAAAACATTTTTAAACAACTTTTTGGATTGATATGAAAATTTAGGCACACAAATTGGACTAGAATGTGCAACTTTTACTATAAGTTTTATTGAATTTCAACATTGAATGAAAAAGTTACAACACTTTAAATTTGACTTCTAGACTATGTGAGGCCACTGTAGGGCCCAGTGGACATTGAGGGGTTAATTGAGCATAGTGAACTAAGATCCAACCATTGAGCATTGACATTGTATCTAGGAATGCAAAATTAGGGCTTGATTTATGGTAAACAACATGAGTTGCCTCTCTCAAGTTTAGACATGTCATTTCTTATAATAAATTAATGAGGATCTTCTTTTGCATTACCTAGTCCATTAACCTTATAAGGACACTGTGGACCAAAATGGTCCAATGAATGATAAGGAATTCTCCCGTGTAGGACAGAAATGCAATCATTCATCCTTGGTTTTAGGAATGGAAAGTGTAGATCTTCTATAGTTCTTTGACTTCAAATGAGTTTTTCTGAATATTTTATTACCAATGATTCCCACGGTTTTAGAAATGATGAATTCCACAAGGACCTCCCGTGTCCTTCCAGGGTTTAGCTTATTAGAGAAGCTTAGTGTGTGATTCTAAGTCACAGAATTGCAGCCAAGAATTAAGGCTGAAGCAAAGCAAAACCAATCAAATTGAGAAGAGAATTCCAATCACCTTGCTCAACAAGCCTCCCTGAACTTGTTCAAGTTAATTTTTGCTCCACTCAGAAGCTCAAGCTTGAAGTCCCAAAATTATTAAAACCCCTTTTTACCAATCAAATCGATAGCCTGAAAATTTTAAACCCCCTTGCTCACCAAGTCTCCCTTCACTTGGCATTAGCCAATTTTTTTGGGGGTGAATTTAGCCGCTGGACTGAATTTTAGCTACACTGAATAGCAAAATTAGGTTGCCCCTCACTAATTTCTTGACGTTTTCATTAATTTCCTAAATATTTTAAACTATATAAATATTTATTGTTATTGTACAAGGATGTAGTGATTTTCATCAATTCATTACCATGTATGTAGCAAAGTTGGATCTGCCTCCATGTGGACAATGGTGGCGGATTCATGAGGTAACTTTTCTTGATAAAGTAACATAATTGTTAAGACAACCTAATTATCACACTACCAGTATTTTGTGTAGTTTCTTTACCAATGATAACACATGATTGGCGAGATGATGCACACGTCAAACTTAATTGTCATAGTCTATAAGGCCTTTCTTTTAAGTGTTTGTTTAATCCATTTTGGTATTGGTTGCTTGAACACCAAAATAATGAGTGATAATGTTGATGAACTCATCAAAGCTTTTTATATTGGATTTTCTAAAATTCAGAAAAAATTTAGTAATGACAAAAAATTTGGTGGTCAATGTTTGATTCTTCCATCATTTTTTCCTTACTTGCATGTACTCCAAGTTGGTGTGCTTGACAATGACAATGACTATCCAGCATTCCTGCAAGGGGTACTAAACAATTAGTAAAATGAATTAGTGAGTTCACTGTTGGAGGTGGTTAGGGAGGTAATAAAATAAAAAACCATTTGAAATAAACTAATTTTTTGAAAAAATGTGCCCTCAAAACTATCCACTTGGAAGACAATGATGGACAAAAGAAGAAAGAAAAAGAGATTTGGCATCAAATCACAAATGTAAAATTAACGAAGTTTTAAATCATTGTCATTTTTAAATTTTGCCTTGCAAGAGGTTTGGAGTAGAAGACTTGTCCAACTAAGAGCATCCCCATGCCATACATGGCAAAGAAGGGCGCCAAAGTTTGATTTGGAGTGTTCAGTCAATTAGCCCCAGCCTTGTGGTTCTTCCTTGCCCCATTCTTGAAACTTTAATTGACACGCCAAGACAGGAGTTTATCAATTTAGCACAAGTACCCAAAACATGAAAAGCTTCATTCTGCTAATGAGGTGCATCTTATGAGTGACTTTGCACACAATATTCACTTTTTTGCATTTACAAGCCCAAGGACCGAGAACTGATTTGCAAATAGTACCTCGAAATCTAAATCAGATTACAAAGCGTGCCACGCTTTGTACACACAATTTGGCCATGCCCCCATCAAAGTATGGAGTTGACATTTGTTTTTTTCCATTTAGCGAGTTTGACATGGGGCTCTCCCACTGCCTTGGCCCGCCCAATGAGCGTGTTTTGCCTGTTTAGCGTGTTGGCATGGGGATGCTCTAAGTTGCTTTCGCTTTAAGTCAAATGGGTGGTTGAGTTTTGATGTCAATACAAGAACAGTGTGAAAAGATTGAGTTTAATACTTTACGAAAAGATATGCCACGAAAGAGTCAATCTTGGATTGGAGTTGGTAGTTATTGCCACTTTTGGGTACATTGTGAAACTGAACACTTCAGAACTTCAGTTAGACAACCTAAAAGCTAAAATCTTCCTTAACCCCTAAAGGACCATTGTCCCCTCGACGGACAATTTGGAATTTGGGTAGGTTCCGTAGACCTCAATTTTTAGTGAATCTTTTTGAAACTTTCTCATAAGATAGGAAAATTGATTTGCTTCATGGGAATGTAATTTTATATTTCAATTGGTGACCGGGAGCAAAAGTTATACTACAGAAAGTATGGATTTTAGTTTAGTGGATAGAATTTTTTTTTTGCAAAAGTCAAAATTCAATTTTTTCAATTTTTTCTAAAATAATATATTTTTGCCTACATGTGAAGCTTTGATTCATTCTATTTGGACTTATAATGAGAAAGTTATGGACAATCTTGTTTTTCGGGCAATCTAAACAATTTCTTGAAAAAATAACATAAGAGGATTTTCAGCTACTGTACAAGACTGCGAGTTCCCAAATGTTGGGAACGCATTGGGAACGTTGGGAACGCGATGTTGATGTGGTCGAGCGACTGCCACGTCAGAAAATATTAATTTTAATTAAATATTAAATATTTTTTAAATATTTTTTTGAAAAAAAAATATTTTTTTAAATCATTTTTTTTTTCTCTTTAATACATTCTGAAGTTTTTTGAAAAAAAAAATTTAATTTTTTT
This sequence comes from Thuidium tamariscinum, assembly GCA_947034885.2. NCBI lineage: Eukaryota > Viridiplantae > Streptophyta > Bryopsida > Hypnales > Thuidiaceae > Thuidium > Thuidium tamariscinum. Next base: position 10,025,456 of record OX344754.2, read on the forward strand.
TTTTTCAAAATTCAAAAATTCAGACCAGCCCCCGGCTGGTCTGCAGCAGTGGGAACAATTTCGGGGAACACCCCTGAAACGGTCTTTTGGAGGCCCAGAAATCCTCTTATGCTTATAGGATTCATTTTTGAATGCAATTTTCACAATTTAAAAAAAAAAATTGTTGCACAAGGTTATGTTTACTTTCTAGAACAATCTCATCATTGGGATTATTGTATTTCAATCCCAACTTAGAGTTATTAAACATTTAGTTTTTTTTTCAATCTTCGACCTACATCAACTTAACAATTTTTTAAAGAATGAAAATCAAGTGTTTCTTGTGTGAAATTTTTTTCCTAGACTCTCAACTCAATTTCTTTATACAAAAAATTATAATTCAAAGTCTATAGTGCAATTTTTTTTTACAAATTCTAGTCAAAGTCATCTGAAATTGTAAACCACAGTTCAAAAAAACTTGTATTTCCAACTTTGAATGCTCATATCTTCCAATCTATACGGTCAAACTTCATGAAATTTTTACCACTTGATCTCAATCAAGTTAGGTACAAGATCCTATGGTTAGATTTAAAATTTTTTTTTTCTTGGATGAATGCAATAGAAATGGCAGTTTTGAGAGATTTTTGACAAAAAAAAAAGGCCTTGGTCCTTTAGGGGGTAACCTTATAACAATGCGGTAGCTTATAAGATTTTGATGGATGACAAAGGATCCTTCTACAGATTAAAGTGAAAATGTACAGTGGGAACACCCAAAACCGGAATTTAGCATAGTTGGAGGCAGCGTTTTCTAATACTGATATTTTTCTAGCATTAGCGAGTGAAAATCATGAATATTAAAAAAAAAATTAAATTTTTCGGAATCAGTATGTAATTTCTGTAAATTTTCAAAGTGTTGGCTCCCTAGACCACTGGAACCGTCCTATAGGTGTACCTTAAACCAAACACCTGCTGAAATCAGATGTTAGTGAATGAAAACTACACATGTGTCTTACAACTGCGTCAGCAAATTAGAATTAAACAGTTGTCGGACGCCTTAATGTATGCCTATGGATAGATTTAGTGACACTCTATGGCCCAAGAATAGGTATAGGGACAAAAATGGGTGTTTCTCCCTTATACCTTTGAAATTTTGAATGAAAAGGCAAGGTCTTTTATAGTAGTTTGACTTTTGATGAGTGCCTTTATTTTTTTAAGCAAATGATTCACACTATACTGAGAAGGATGATTTCCATAAGAATCAAGTTGATGTTCTATTGTTGACTTTGGAATACCAAAAGAGCTTGAATGTGGCATTTGGAGGATAAAATAAGCTTGCTGGAGGATGCATTCAATACAACAAGTTTTCATCTAGCTTTTGTGTAGATGGTAGATAAGACTCTCTTTTTCACACAAGGAATGGCCTTATGAGGGTGTCTAAGGAATTGCTAAAAATGAAGAAGTGAGTGTGGAGAATGACAAAAGAACCCTTAGCTTTAGTGTATTTTTTCAACTCATACATTTTTTTATCTTGATCTAAATTTGAGCCATAAAAAAATCTTTTTGGAATTTCAACCCAATTGATGAAATAAATCTTATTGAAATTAGTTTCTATTCAAATTTGAAATATGTAAATAATCTTTTTAGAATTTCAGCCCAACTAATGAAATAAGGGTGATTGCAAGAAACACTTGTTGATTTTATTGCATTTGGCTGATTTTTTCGGGAGTACTTTAAAATTAGAAAATTAATTTTTTAAAAATTTTAAAAATATGAATAGTGTATATACCTCTAAGATGAAGGTTTTCACCGAAGGAAATGGATAGAAAAATTCTCTAAGTAGGAGAACTTGAAAAGTGCCAAACCTCCAGAAAATACATATCTTTATGTTTTAATTAGGGAAAAATAGTAAAAATAGATATTTTCAAAAAATAAAAAGTGGCCATTTGCAACAAATTTATGGAGATGGTCATTCACAAAAAAACCCACCAAAATAATATTTTATATGTTTCAAAATACAAGCAGAAGGGAGCTCACTTTGTAGACCTCGACACCTCACAAAATTAACTTTAAAAAGAAATCCTTCCCTGGAGAGCTAGAAGTCTACTAGAAGACCATCTCATCCAAATTTCATGTCAAAATCATTAAAAAAAAGTTGTAGCTCAAGTACTAAGAACCCTAAATTGCCAAGTGTGACATCCAATCGGGGTCTATTTTTGGATAGTAAAATATTCTTGAAAATTATGAAAAAATTATGGAAGGTTTGTGATAGTTATGAGTACCTTTCCTACAAATCTTGAGTCAATCAGAGCTAAAACACAAAAGTTATGGCCAAAAAACAAACCAGAATGTAATGTGTGATACAAAATAGGACAAGTGTTTCTTGCAATCACCCATAAAGCTTATTGAATCTAGTTTAAACTCCAATTTGAAATTTGCAATAATTTCTAAAATCGAACATTTAATTTTGATTTGGATAGTGAATCCATTACCATTGTCTATTGATTTTTTTGTTTATATTAGAATATGGAAATTTCCTTTATGTACACTATAATATTCTTCACTATAATTTACACTTGTGGAGAAATTTTCATATTTTCTTAACTAATTATGAGTTAGATATGAATCTTCTTTACTTTTTCTTCAAAAACTCTAAAATTTTGTTGCCTTATAGAAGATATGTGAGTTTATCTCTAAAAAGTACAATGAAGTTATTCTCATTCAAATTTAATTGCAAAATAGAAGAAACAAAGAAAAGTAAATTGAAGATCATATGGTCATAGATTCTCTTTGTCTAAAATTATTTAGTACATATTGATTTTGAGAGCATGCACCACTTTTGCATTTTTATTTGTATTGATTTACAATCATTTGCTTGTAGATAAGATTTAGACCCTTTTCAACTTTTGCACAAAATATACAAATGAAGCATGCTTTGATGCATTGAGATTTCTTTGCAATTGCTATCCAAACCATAACCTATTAAGTATTGTATACCTGACTCTAAAAAGATAAGACCTACCACTAAAGTAGTCAACAAAAAATGGTTCAATTTTTGGACCAATAGGTGCATTTTTTATTTCTATAGTAAAGGTTAACCTTAGAAGGATATCATAGACACTTAGTGTCTCATGGATGACAAGGAATCCTTCTATATAGGATAGAAGTGCAAATATTTCAATCTTTGAAATATTCAATCAAAGGGAAAGTTCTTGCACAATAGCTTGACCTCCAATGAATTCTCTCAGACTTTTTTAAGCAAATGATTTACACAATACCCAAAAAGGTGATTTCAAGCCCATCCTCCTAAGATTAAAGTACTCCTATTAGGTGAGCTTACCTTCACAACAAAGCTCCACCATACATTATATCTCACATAACATTATTTATTAATGAGTCAGGGCCGGACATCTTTGGGAGTCATCCATTCATTAAGTCCTCACGCAACATTGTTTTGTCAGTCTTGTTATGCAGTCTTGACAGTTAAAATGTACCAAATCACCACGTCGCTAGACCTACCTCCTCCCTACTCTCCTTCCAACTTAGTTTAATATTTCATTACCAACTACAAGCCAATTTCTCAAACATTCGAGAGATGTTTGTTAAATCTGTAGCCCCAAGCAAAGACATATCTCAACTCTTCGGAACAATCAGCCTAACTGAATAACGTTATGTACTCTTCATCAAAGTAAACGGAGTATATTTCTTAGCCTCACAAGTCACAACTTGACCATTTTCAGTAGCATAAGATAGAGTCCCAAAAGAAGCAACAGAAACTCGCTGAACCAAAAAAGCAAGCAAAACTGTAATTCTGTAAGACTGAATATTTAAATTTCACCTCCAGTATAAAGATGCAAGAAAATGATCCAATGTTAGATCCAATGTAGCTAAACTTGAATTCGTCTCTTGACTTCTATAGAATGTCATGTTGACTCTCTGCATTGTGCATACAACATTGGATTGATGTTACAACTTTCAACGTGAAAACATCAACAGTCATAGAGAAGGAATCCGTACGTAAACTACTGAAATATCTTTCAGTGACATCGGCGCAGTTCAGTAAAGACAGAAGTCTCTCATCAAATTGTGGGCTTTGTCCTTGGGATCAAGCGCCAGGCTTCTGCTTCTGATGTCTTTCAGCATCTCCAGGATATAAGTTTCGCAAGAAGGTGGTGATCGACATTACAGCGCACATCTTCGATATGAACATCTTCAAGGGTTCTGTGAAATTAGGACAGGCAGAATCCCATCATATTTACGCACGGATCAATATAAATACAAGTATGAGAATTGGGTTCACGAAAATTTGAGGAATAGCACTATTAAGACCTCAGCATGCTATGATCAGATTGTATAAACTCAACTCCGAATCTAAGTTTGATATTTAAGAGAGAGTATTAAAGGTCAAATGTACGGCAGTCATCAATAGAGAAGCTCAACTGTAGATTAATAATAAGAAAATGTTTTGGAAACGATTGATAAACACTTAAAATCTTCCTTACAACATTCAAAACGGACCAGAAACGTTAAAAAATTGAATTTTTAGAAGCAAGGATCTATGGCCAGGTCTAGGTTCAATGAAATAGTCTAAATTTCTAGTTTAAAACCATATGTTGAGAGATTCAAGGTGGACGTACCTGTAGAGTCCTCAAGCATCTCCTAGGTCATACAAACCGGAATCATCATCTACTCGCCCTGAAAAGGAAACCACATGTAAATGTCGAGCATCATTCCTGTAGAGCCAGTCCTTTCACTTCTAACATCTCAAAAGATTCCCAATGAGATTCCCAAAGTCATTAATAGTAACTTGATGTTATTCTATATCAATAGTAATATATGTTATATTACAAAGTCAAGTTTATGTTTACGTTCACTTAATATCAACTCAATAGTAATATAATGTTACATTATAATGTCAAGTTTACGTTAATGTTCACTCAATATCAACTCAATAGTTTCCAAAGGAGTAATTGCCAATGACACAAACTTCACACTAACAAAACTCAACAACATTTGCATTACACCAACAGGAACTTAAGACTAACTTAACAGGAGGCCTAAATAAATCTAAAGTCTATTAGCTTAACAGTGATAATGGGAAGAACAAAGAACAAAGGGTAAAAAGGAGGGTTCAGTGGAGGAGATGAAGATGGAGACCTGAGCGAGAAGAAGCTCGGATGAAGTTGCCACATTTTTTCTAGGCCGACCCCTTCCTCTCTTTGTAATAACAGGGTCAGGCCCATTCACAGATGAGAGCGAGTCTTCTGAAACCTTGTCCTTTGGAGTTTTTTCACTCTTTTTTTTCGCCTTCTTAACATATTTCCTCTTGGGTTTCTCCGAAGGCATCTCTGGACTCTGCCCCTCCTCCCGCAGAGGTGATACTGAGGTGAGTGAGCTATTCTGTGATATTGAAGATGATTCACTTTCATTGCTGCTCGATTCTACAGCTGGCTCCTCTATTGCAGCTTTACGAGGCCGCCGTCCTCGTTTTGAGACATGTTTTCCTTTCAATATTTCAAGGATCTTGTCCATAGTCAAATCTTCCAAACCAAGACCCTGCAAGGGACGATCAGTAAGAATCTCATAACAGTCTGATAGAGGTATATCACTGTTTGATAAGAAATACATCATAGACAAAAGAAATCTTGCTGCAAAATCTTACTTGAGGAACAGATGCAATAACTGCCCGGTGTCGCAGAAAGTAACCAAACTTTCCAATGCTAATTGTAATGGGTGTTCCTTCTTGAGGGTGCTTTCCCTGTCAGACAGATAAATCGCAAGTGAAACGGAAAATATGATCAGGAATGCACACAACAATAGTTGGTAAGTCGAAACAATTGTAGATCACAAGGGGAAAAGATGACACAATATCACATATGGATTGAAAAGATAATATTGTTTGCTCACAAGAGAGTTCAACGAATTATTCATCTCAAATCTAATCTACACTTTTTTGTTCCATGAGTTTGCAATTTGCAATGAGATATTTATCCAAGACCTGGTGTATTTGAGGTCTATGTCCAAGAGCTCTTCGTCTTAAAACTACAAAAAATCAGGTTTTGCAGTGGACACCTTCGTATCAAGAATATTATTTTCAAAACGGTTTATTGATAGTAAAAACTAGACTGGAAATGATTATTCACCTGAAAAAGGAAACACTAAAAATAGTTAATTTGTAAGATGATGTAACACCTAAGTTATATAAAATCTTAGCACCGAAGAAACAGAAAAATTCGATTTCAAAAGGTCGAATTTTTCTGTTTCTTGGGTATGTAGGGGTTAAAGACATTGAAGCTTTTCCCAATACGGCAAATGACATCTGTAAGATCCTCAAGTGGACTGTTATTGCATGGCTATTGCCAATTATTTCTGGGTACATCCCAAATCCATATTATTCAAATACTCAGCACCGAAGAAACAGAAAAATTCGACCTTCTGTAATCGATAAACTAAATATCAACCACTTTATCAGGGCACTTACCAACTCACGGGGAAAGCTCAACAACTCCAACGCTTTTTCTAAGGTAACCTCGTCTGCTTTGACACCCTGTAAAAGCATGAAAACCAAAAAGTTTTTACGAGTACGCACCTTGAGCAAACGGAGAGGCTTACTACACTAGAGGAGATCTTGTAAAAAAGGCCATGAATGGAATCATGTCATTGCTATACTAGAGCAAGTGGCAACTCCACAAGGAATGGCAAGAGAAATTGAGGGCATGCTTTGAGCATCCTATTTGGCAAAAGAAAGATGACATGGCAATGAAGAAGCAAAAAGCTGTCCTTCCGAACACCTGGAAGTCCATGAAAAGAGAAATGGAAGAAATTTAATTAATCATTCGTGCCATGTGGAAGTGAAATTGCCTGCCTCCACGGCAGTGTTAAAACTCTCTGAGAAAAGAGAGGAGTTCTATGGCTAAGTCTCTTATGCATGAAAACAAAATGATTTACAAAGTCGACAATGTACCTTAGGTAATGTAGTTCGACGAGGCTTCTGTCTTTTGGAAGCTTCTCCAAGTTGTACATACGCTCCATAAGGCCCAACCCTCATGACCACCTAAACATATCGACAAAAACTGAGGTGTTATATTTCTTCATCGGGTATTTCTTCCCCCAAATCCACTGACACGAAGTATCCACCCATTTATCGTCCGACAAACTCGTTTGCATTCAGCCACAAGCAAGGACGTCTGTAAAGTTTCAGAAGATACCTGCAGTTGAGTAGCTGGATCCACACCAAGAACCTTTGGAGGACGTGCAATAGCGGACCACAGGGCAGCTGGTGTTTCCAGATCTTCATCTTCACTAGACTCCTCGTCCTCTCCAAATTTCATATTAGCTTTGAAGCTGGATAACAGAAACGGGAGAAACAGTTACGAACTTTGACGTGCGTAAACTAAAACCGCGTAGTTCATAATGTGATACGCTTCGACTATGCCAAGGTCGTCAAGAGGACAATGCAAACTGTTTGTGGATACAATCGTGGAAATATCAAGTTAGAGTACAGACAAATTGGGCCTCATGTTCTCTTTGCAGTTCTAAGTCATATAAGGACTTAGCTTTTGAAGCTTTCAAGTCATATAAGGACTTTCTCTTGTCCACTGTTATTTATGTTTTACCAACACATGCAATGTTCTGCACTGATTCTAATTATATAAAACTTGTCGCCATCATGATTATATTTCGTACAATAGAATCAATCGAATCAGTCATTTAAAAAACATGAGGCCTTGGTCCTTCAGGGGTTAGAGGTTTGTTAAGAATGCCTTCTGGTACTTCCTGAACAAGCTAGTGCGATCAAAAAGAACTAATACATGGAAGAGAAAACTTACAGACAGTTGGGATAACGAGAACATCCAAAAAAATAGCCAGCTCCAAACCAACTCAGTTTCAGAGACACCTTTCCTTCCTTGCAGCTGACAGATTTCCAATTCAAGATGCTATCTTCATCAGAGATGAAAAAGACGGGCATATTCACTCAGATAATAGCTGCAGACTACACTGATCAAATCTCCTAAGACTCCAAAAGAAATCGCGTTTATATACAAAGCATGACACATTCGTTAGCAGGATTGTAATTTTAAACGGGGTAAGGCACTAGTTTACCTTGGACAAACTCTGTCCCCAAGTCCTGTACTTGTTGCTGGGAACAACTGTTTAGCAAGCACTTCTTCAAGCATCTCCACCACCTTCACAAATGAAACAATAATACGATAAAAAAAAACTCCGATTTCTTAGTAGGATGTGGCAGAGTATCAAAACATGAGTAACATGAACTTCACCTTATCAACAGGAATCTTCATGACATCCACAACACTTCCATGAAAGTCCGGCCAGAAACTCCCCAACACCTTCTTCCAATCAGCCTGTCCTGCTGATACTTCATCAAGCTGTCTCACAAAAACCGTCTCCGTTAGTGAGGTTCTTCACTCCACAACGACGTTCGTTTCATAAACCACTCTAAGCATTAAGCAAATTGATAGCACAATACTAGCCACTCAACTCACGCAGTTGAGTATTGGAAGCAAGCTTCACCTTAAAATAAAGAGAAATAATGGAACAATTTTACTGAAATAGATGTAAAATACGAATTTCAAAAGACACGCAATCTATAGTACGACATCTAGAAAGCATTTTGACTTAGAAAAAATTGTTGAAAAGGTTCATGCCTGACGCTCCATATTTGCAGTAAAAGCAAAATCTGCAAAGTCTGGAAAATAATGAATCAGGAACGCAGAGACCTGCAAAAGGATAAAGTTAAGGAGCTACCATGCTGGAGGTAAAAAAGAGTGCCTGAAAATGAAAATGAAAGTCATACACAGCACATTAGTACATTTTAAAATAAGAGTAAAATGGAAGGCACAGTTTCCGTACATACCATTCGTCCTCGTGTTTCAGGCATAATCCGGCGTTTTTCCATTTTGACATAATTCCTCATCTGAAACACAGGAGAGTATGCTTAAAAAAACTATAAAACTATTATATAAATGTCGTTTCAAAAGAAAATCACAAGACAAAGAGGACCTTAGTAAAAGAACTTTTACCAGAATTTGAACTGTAGACCAAACATTAACTCAAATAAAGTAAAAAGTTTCAGAAGGCACAAGAAGAGAAGCTTTCGAATCTACATGAAAAGATATATGCCGAGACCACTAAAGACCAAGATGCCAGTCGAAGGGACCATACGACAATACCTGCAAAGTACGTAGAGTAGGAGCATATGTTGAAGGCCGGCCAATGCCTAGCTCTTCCAGACGCTTAACCTGCATGTAGCTATGTTAGAGGAAAAGAAAAAATCTACGATCTCTTTTAGGAGAACAACGTGACACCCGAATAAACATATGACTTGTGAGAATTTTGCATCAAAGACACAGCACCAATATGAATTGGTCAAACTTACTAAGGTACCCTCTGAAAATCGAGGTGGCGGCTCTGTGAAGTGTTGAATTGGTCGAACCTCTGAAAGCAGTAGCGAATCACCCACCTTTCTTGCCATACAAAATTCACTTTATTACCATATTCATCCAAATTGTCAAGAAACTGAGCTATCATAGAGGTTTCATACAAGAAAAGTGGCTTAAACCCACACCACATCAATACATTAGGCAGAGGGACGAGAGCAATCCGAAGAAGGGAAAACTAAGATTAAAAAAAACACTTTCGTCACCTTAAGTTGATCCAAATCTGCAGTAGATTCATCATTGTCAGCATCTTGAAGTTTTTCTGCAAATTTACCAAGCGCTGCCGTGTCCTGTGCATTAGGCAATTGAATAGGGCTCCATCATTGATCAATCACGAAGGATAGAAATCAAAGTTGACAGTACGGATCAGACGTGCACAGTCTACGCCATCGTTGGAGCTAGACTTTTGAGTGCTCCGATGCCTAAATTACATAAACCCATATCCTATTTCCAAATGGGAGAGTTGAACCTCAAAACACTATGAAAACGTCCAGCAATTCGAACCTTGTAAAGAGCAACAAATCCCGGAAAAGTAATAGCGGAGCTACTTGCGCGTAGCCGCACATCTTTACAATCATCCTCCACGTCGACAGAGACCTGCACGTCACCTCATTGCAAGACGAATGAGTATTGAGACCAAAATAAAGTATTTTCAGAATACTTTTTAATGTCAAGTGTAATACATCAGATAACGCTCTCCAGCCACACCAAGAAAGTAAATGTCAATCCGATATTCAATGAAGAACACACTGAATTAATTGACCTCGATTTACGATAACATTACTCATCCAGACCTGGCTAGATACGGTAGCCTCCATTTGGCACGCCACAGTGCGAGCCCATATAAGGGTGTACAGTTGCAAAGCATCCTCCTCTAAGACATCGGCTACGGATGCTGCATTCACAATGCGAGCCCTGTTAAATCATCTCCCTCCTGGAACAAGGTTGGCCTGATCACCTAATCGGGAAGAAATACGCAACGATCAATAGGACTTGTTGTATGTAGTCTCGTGTACTTCCAAACAGAAACAATATCTCTCTAACATAGATATTCGCAGGTACTCTAAATACTAAGAAGAGATCAATGGACTTGAAGCTCAGATTCAAAAAGAACGTGGATAAAGAGCACACAAAGAAAAACAAGCTTACATGGCAGGCAAAAAATATCTGTTGGTCGAATAGCTTCATGAGCTTCCTGGGCATTTTTAACTTTGGATATGTAGACACGCTTTTCAGCAGGAACATAGTCTTCTCCATACCTACAGCACAGAATCATGAGCATTGTCTCCAGTCTAACGATCCCACAGCATACTTCCAAATCTAATACAAACTAATCATTACACTTTGAGAGTCCTATTGTTCACGAAGAAATGGTTAGATTGGGCACCTCAGCATTGCATATTGCACATCAGCAGTACGGTGTGATTCAATAGTGCATAAAGATAAACCCGTAAATTTAGACTTCTCGAAATGGTTAAATTCCATCGCGATATAACAGGTTACCGAAGCCAAAATGTGACAAGAAGAGACTTGAAAGCTGTACAATACATAGGAAAAAGTGAGACACCATGTTTAATACCTAGTGCCAGCGATCGACCTTATGCTCTCCAACGCATCTGGAGATATCTGATTTCAAACCCACATCAATTACTTGGTAAGTTGCAGGACAACAATTCCAGGTAACATGTACAAGTATTGCATCCAGGCATGATTAGACTCTTCGTACGACGACGTATCTTAAAAAACAAAACGAACCTGCACACCATCAGTACGCATATATGTAATGAGTCCCATTTGCTCATCACTGTTAAGTTTCACTCCTTCGTATAACTGTTGAGCTATCTGCGCATACACGATAAAGTCTACTTAGCGAGAAAAAACAGATATAGGCATCGCAATGTCTCAACTTCACTAAGTTGAACAAAATAAGAGATCTCCCAACAAACAAAATGACACCTAACACTACTTGCAATCCAGGCGCCGAGAACTACCTTAGTGAGAGCACCGTCACGAAGGAAGCGGCAATACTGAGAAAATATGGTATTAACCACTAAGAACGAAGGATTCATGGTTTGAAAATGACCAATTCCATCGCTCATATTGTGAAAAATAAAATAGAATTCGACAAAAGATATCCCTGATGACCTGCTCAAAATTTTTATAAAAATATGAGGCCAATCTGGGCTTCTTGGTCCTTCAGGGGATAAGAAGGTAATGGTGCACTGACGTCAAATGGTAACGCATGAATTCGTTATAGGGCACAGTAGTAACTTACCGACATAGTACGAGTAGCCCCAAAGCCCAACTTGGCCGACGCATCCTGCTGCAATGTGGAGGTGATGTAAGGGGCTAGCGGATTGCGACGAACAAGCCTCTGTTTCACACTTCGAACACGCAACTTGGCTTCTGAAACTTGTTTAGATGCGGATCCAGCATCCAACTCATTCGCAAGGGAAAACTGGCCTAGTTTAACTCCGTTCAAGTGAGTCAAACGAGCAGCAATTGTCGCAGCAACTCCATCTCTTTGCAGTTGTGCTTCTACACTCCAGTACTCTTGGCTCCGAAAGGCCTCAATCTCCTGCTCTCGGTCACAGATGAGGCGGAGAGCAGCCGACTGCACTCGCCCAGCAGATTTGCTGCCCGGCAGCTTGCGCCAAAGCACGGGAGAGAGACTGAAGCCGATCAGATAGTCCAGTGCACGACGCGCAAGGTAGGCATTCACCAACGTCTCACTCACATCTCGCGGTGATTCCATTGCCCTGATCACTGCTGTTTTTGTGATCTCATGGAACACCACTCTCTTTACTTGCACGTCATTCTTCAATGCTCCCTCCAGGGTTAACATCTCTAATATATGCCATGCTATAGCCTCGCCTTCCCTGTCCGGATCGGATGCCAGCACCAACACATGTGCTCTAAAACCACACCCCAAAACCACATACAGAACATCAATTAAGAGCATCCTCAGTCCTACCGGTAATTTGACCCTCCAAATGTATTTCCAAGTTTTGAATGGTATATAATTACAACTTGAAATTTGCATCATTGAAAGTGCATCCAAAAGCACATTGAGTAGAAACGAGAAAAGCCAAATTTAGACATTGGACAACCCCTTCAAAAGCAAGGTAATAGTCAGAAATTATAAAAGTCTTGGCAAATCATAGTTATCAAAGTCAAATTTAAAATGGCCAAATGTCAACTCATCTTTGAATGGAAATGAAAATGTCTCTTGTCCCTTCAATAGTGGCCTACACTCCTAACTTGCAATTGCATGCAAAATTTGTAATTAGTTATTAAGATTTGATTCTTGTACCCAAAGTGATCTCTACACATCTGTCTCTCTACACAAATCTCCCCGTGAAACCACTCACCTACATATCGTTTACAATGCTAAAAGTGAAAAAATAGTATCCTGTAATTTTGAAACCCTAAATGTTATACTCCCTCCATCCCACCCATCCTGATATAAGTGTCTTGTTTGGACCTCATTTTAAAAACCAAATCTTTTAAGAATGTTTTGAGCAGGTCATAAGGAGGCTTCTTTTGTCCAATTTTCTTTAATTTGCTCATTTCTAGTCCAATCTTATTTGGGTTGCAAAACATATGCAATGTTCTTCATAGATTATGGTGACATAAAATATAAACCCTCTTTGAATTAATGTTTTTCGTGACATGATCAATGATTAATGTCAAAAAGATTCAACAAAACTGCGAACACTTACATCGAGACTGAAAGAGTACGACGACAGCAATATAGGGGAGGAAGCAAGGGGCCAACCCTTTCAAAGCAGCTTTGATGGAATTGATGTGAGGTTTGGCGGAGCTGGGAACCTCCCAGAGCATGTTGAAGTCGGCTTCTGGCCGAACGGAACCAGAGCGTGCAGCAAGGTCCCGGACATGGCCATAGCTGGGCAACACCGTGTAGCCACTCCCGAGGTATTTAGTGATCGTCTTCGCCTTGCTCGGGGATTCCACCACCACCACGGATTGGCCTAGTCGATCACCACTTGCGGCAGCAACAGACACCTCGAATACGGCCCTTCTTTTGCCATACTCCGCGCTTTCACTGCCAAACCCGGCCTTCCTCTCTACGGGCGCTGCGGCGCCAAACTGTCGGGATGTCCTTAAACCCTAAACCCTTCCATTCAACATCAGCACCAGGATTTTACCACCAACCAATTCCAAGTTTCCCACTTCTTCAAATCCAACGATTGGGAAGACCACTGCACACCATCATTTCATTGGAAAATTTCTACCCTGATCCATCGCAGAAACCATCAAATCGCGACAAACCCTAAGCTCTTCCATCCACCATCAGCACCAGGATCTCACCGCCAACTAATTCCAAAGTTCCCATTCTTCAAATCCAAGGATAGGGAAGACTGCTACACGCCATTTCATGAGAAATTTCTACCCTAATCCACGGCGTAAATAATCAAATGGCGACAGACCCTAAACCCTTCCACCCAACATCAGCACCAGGATTTCACCAGCAATTTATTCCGTTCTTTCAATTATTGAAATCCATTGAATACAAAAATTTCTATGCAGCATTACAAACGATCACTCTGCCCTGATTCAACGTCAAATCCATCAAATCCCGACATAAGTACATGAATCCCCAAACCATTGCAACCAAATCCATTTTTCCCATTCTCCGGGTCCAATGGTTGAGAAATGTCGTGCGAATCAATAAAGATGGTCTCTCTACCCTAATTCATCGCCCCAAACCGACATGAGTGCATAATCCTTTCATCCGTCCAACCACCGAATTTCCACCGCAACCAATTCCGTTCTTTCAATTCTTCGAATCCAATGAATTACACTTCCACTTACCATCACAAACGATTTATCTGCCCTCATTTATCGTCAAAGTCATCCAACATTGGACATAAACCCTAAACCCTCCCAAGATTTCGCTTTAATTCTTTCAATTCCTCAAATCTCCTGATCAAAATACTCTGATGCGCCATTCCAAATGCTCTCTCAACCCTAATTCATCTCCAATTCCCGAACATGAGCACTTGAATCCTAAACCTTCCAACCAACATCACCACCAAATTTTCAACTGCATTCTTTCAATTCCTCAAATCGATCCATCAGAACACTCTCACGCAACAATTAAATGCTCTCTCAACCCTAATTTATAGCAAAGACGGGTGCATAACCTGTACCTGCAGGACGCCTTGCAGCACTCTTTCCTCCAGAAACACAAAGCATCGACCTCCAGCACAAGCATTCACCAATCGTGCAGTAGGCTTATGGCAGAACTCCCACATTGGCACGCCCCATCCGCGCGTGACAGTCGCCATAGTGGTGCGCGATCTCACCCCTCGCAGCACCCAACTCATGAACCCGACTCCACACTCCTTCAAAACCTAAAGCACTAAACTACTCTTTCTCATCGCCTTGTCAGAAGGCTTCCCAATCCATGCACGCGACGGCAGAAAGTCCAAAAGCCTCAGCATTCTTCGAGGATAGGTGAGAGTCTCGGGTCCATGTGCGATAATTCTTACATGCGCGGAATCGTAAAATTGCGGCGGAGCAAGAAGTGGATTTGTGGCGGCGAATTGCGAAACTTTCGGTTCTAGTCTTCGACGTTCTTCCCAGTTGCTGAGGGAGTTGCGAGTTGCGACGAGAGAATGGATGAGCTTAAACCCTCGCAAATGGAGGTCGCGGGGAGGAGATGGGACAGTGTGAACAGGGTTTTGAATGGACCTCTGTAATATCACCTTCTTAAACCATAGGGGTCAGACTTCCTTGTGAGGACACTAAATCCTCCATTCAAAGTGGGCCCAGCAGGATGGATTTACCATGGGGGGTAAAAAAAGAAAATTTTCTTTTTTATACATAATTTCTTTTTGCAAATTCTGAATTCTTATTTGCAATCAAGGATCCCATATTAGGAAAGAGAGGTCTTAAACATATGCTAATCACGGAACAAAGTAGGGACTTTATTTGACCATTTATCCTATATAATCCTAAATTTATCCTATTGGACCCACTTCAAATGGAAGATTTAGTGTCCTGTGTTGAGAAGGAGGACGTGCTAACAAAGTTCAATCTCAAAAAGTGTATTCTAAGGTGATTGCAGCACATACAAATTGCAACATAAATTGTAAGGTAATTAAACTTAAAATCACACAAGTAAGCAATTCAACATGGTTTTCTTTAATATATTAAAAAAAATTTGAAAGTGTCTTCTTGGTAGTCAAAGGAAGATTGTCTGTTGATTCTCTTAGAATGCATTTTTTAGACATTGTATAAACAAATTATGAATTTTTGAAGTGTCAAAATAGATATTTGTAGAATAAACCATGGACTCTTATGAATAGTATGAGTGCATTTTAATAGTGTTTGGTGTAAAAAAAACAATCAAAATTAGGTATAGTTACCTTACAATCTTAAATCATGAGAATTTACAATTGTCTTTGAATACACCTATTTTGGGCACTTTGAAAATTCATAATGTCTTCTTAAAGTGTCCAAGAAATGCTTTAAAAAAATATCAAAAATACTATTTTGACCTCCAAAAATATCTAACCAAAAATTAAACAAATCTAATAATAGTAATATTATTTGATAAATGCTTTAATACTCTTAAAAATTAAGTCATTGCTTAAATGGTCACTTATATATACTTCCTATGTAATGAAAGATAAAAAGACAATTCAATAATGCCTTTGTGAATGTTGGATACCAAAAACAATCATTACAAAAAATTTGAACCACGCAAAGAGTTATTAAGGCTTTTGTCTAATTCTCAACTGCAATGCAAATATTATAAAAATATAAAAATATTTTTAAAATATTTTTAAATCATCAATTTGATATGGCACTAGTAGTGCCCCATCATTTCAACTTGTTTAACTCCTTTCTTTGTAATTGCATTGCTATGGTAGCAATTTTACAATTTTCTTTAAGGTTTAGAATTTTTGTAATGCATTGTTTACTTCTATGAAAGGAAGGAAAACAAAAAAAATTATTCTAATTGCCTTGTTGCAAAAGTAATTCTCATGTGTTTATTTTTTAGATGTAATGCTATCAAAGATTAAAAAATTTACTTCAAACTACAGTTATACATCATTCAAGCAGTGTAACTACGATGTTTGTGATGTAAATTCTAACTTTAAAAGCATAATCTATAAATTCAAGGTTCTAAGTTGTCAAATTAGAGGGTGTAGGTGCAAGCTTTAGAGTTTCAAGTCATTTTATTCCCTATAAGTACAACAATATTCAATCCATACTTAAAGACAAGCAGTTTATTTTGTTTTGTTTTGTTTGTCACTTTAAGATCTCTTGGACCATACATCTCTAAATCGCATGCTTGGTACCATCAAAAAGCTCTTGGTGAGGAGGGATGCACAAGCTTGGTTTCATGGCATTGTAACCTATGGTGTGAAAGTTATGGATTTTTGAGTGATTTTTAGTTCTAAGAAATTAAAAAACTACTTTTATTTATATTTTGGTCACAATTTTGGTACCATTGGAAAGCCCTTGGCAAGGAGGGGTGCATGGACTTTGTTTCATGGCATTTGGACCTATAGTGTGAGAGATATTGAATTTCAAAGTTTTTATGCATTCAAAAATTAGATTTGATTGAGGCAACAACACAAGGCACACTAGTTGTAATGAAAGGTAAATCCTAACATTTCTTCAAATAATGGAAAAAACTGAGTTGGCAATTGCATTTTTGAATGACTACTTTTTGGAGGCTTCATAGTTTAAATATACTTCATTAACACATTGTGGTTCTCTAAGCCCCTCTTCAAGCACCACAAAACTATTTACACTTGCACCTAAGGTATTTGTTCAAAAAATACTACCTCCCCAATAAAAATATTACATTTTATCTTCTACTTAAACACTACTCCTGGGTCATTGCAAGAAAGACCTGCGGCAAAGCGTAGCGTTTTGCACAGTACTCACTTTTTTCTTTGGGAGTACTGTATAAATAGTAAATCAATTTTTAAGAAAAGTGAAAAATATGTTTGATGTATATACCTTTAAGAAGAAGATACCCTAGGTAGGAAAAGAATAGAAAAATTCTCTAAGTAGGAGAACTAGAAAAGTTCTTAATTTTGTGAAAATTGTAACTTTCACTGTATTTTTACATTTTAATTTGTAAAAAATAGGGAAAGTAATTTTTCTTAAAACTAAAAATTGGCCATTTGGGAAGACTTTATGGTAAATGTATTTCACCAAAATAATGATCCGAAAACTATCTTGATTGTTCAAAAATGTGCACGCAAGGGAGGCCTGTTAGCACACATGTAGAGGAAAGAGAATAATGATTTTTAAAATTTTCTTCAATGGAAACATGCCTGTTTAGTGTAGGAATAGACCCTAGAAATCTCAGCTCTAAATTATTAATTTAAAGTACTCCCCAATACTAAAAACCTCTAAACCGCAAAATGTGACAAATTAGAGAAATTAGAATTTAAATATAAAATGATTTTTGAAAATTTCTGAAAAATAAGGGTTTTGATAACTATCAAGTCAGTCATCTTCAATAAAAATTTCAAGTTCAAAGAGTTAATGCTTCAAAAGTTATAGCTTGTGACAACTCCGTCACTCAAAGTGTGACACCAAATAGTACAAGTCTTTCTTGCATTCACCCAAAAATCCATTTTCCTAAATGTGATTGTGCTCAGCTTCCAACAAAAAATTCCCTATTTTTTTTCTTTTCATGATCGTAAAGTTTGTGCAAACAGTGACCACTTTGACCACATGTGCACACCTCACACTTCACTTGAATAAGAAAAACTCAGCGTCAATCCCTTAAGTCTTCCTAATTCTCCTGCATGTCCAATTTATGGCTCCAAAATCGCTTTTTTGAGTCAAAAATAGGACTAAAAACCTTCAAAATGGCCAAAGTAGACACCCAATCGGGGGCAGTTTAAAAATAGTAAACTAATTTTCAAAATGTTGAAAAAATTACACAACATCAAAAACTTTTTTATTTACCTTCATTTCAAATCTCAAGCCAAACGAAGAAAAAATGAAAAAGTTATGACCCAAAAACCACCCGTACAAGGTCAAGGGGACAAGAAAAAGGACAAGTGTTTCTTGCAATCACCCAAAGGCAATACAATTTTTTCAAAATTTGAAAAAAAATATATACATAAGAGGATTTCTGGACCCCCAGAAGACCGTTTCAAGGGTGTTCCCCAAAATTGTTCCCACTGCTGCAAACCAACCCCCTGCTGGTCTGAATTTTTGAATTTTGAAAAAAAAAATTAAATTTTTTTTTCCAAAAAACTTCAGAATGTATTAAAGAGAAAAAAATTATTTAAAAAAATTATTTTTTTTCAAAATAATATTTTAAAAATATTTAATATTTAATTAAAATTAATTAGAAAATATTATTTTCTGACGTGGCAGTCGCTCGACCACATGAGCATTGCGTTCCCAACGTTCCTAATGCGTTCCCAGCATTTGGGAACTCGCAATCCTGTTCAGTACCTAAAAATCCTCTTATGATTTTTTTTTTCTACCCAAAAATGCTGCCCGACTTCAGGCAGCGACCAAGAAATGGTCGCTTTGGCACTTAGGGGTTAAAATACGAATAAATAAATAAAGGTATATAACTTTCTATTCAAGTTTTTATGCAATGCTACATCTTTCATTATAAAACTTTGTTCTTTAGTATTAAGAGTTCTTCAATATGATGATTAAATTAATATGCTAGAGTTTGGAAGGAAAATGAAATTACAAGTTGATTTCATTTAAAAAAATTGTAGAATAGATAATTGAATGCGAGAAATTGATTGAGATTAGGTGTTATTTTTTTAACACCATAATACATGGATAATCATAATTTTAGACTTGAAAGGTAAAGAAAGTATTGAAAAGGCTTCAAACAACTTTTAAATTATGAATCCCATTTTGATCAAACATTGGTCTCTCAATCCTTACGTGTCATTCTATTTTGATGTATTTTGCAAAACAAATTATTAAAGATCCTATTGTTATAATTTTAGAATTTTTTTAGAATTTACACAAGCTTTGGTTTCAAGATTCTATAAAAACATGCTCTAATAAACTCAATAAAAGCTTTGGGCATTTATAACTTGATAAATGATGACAATATGGGGATTGGGGAATAAGTGGTAAGGAAATTATTGAATTATGCTAACTTATAGGAAAGAAGGTTCCTCTTGACCTTCTAAGGCTCTAAAAGTTAACAATTTTATTCATCTTTGACATCCATAAATAGAAAGATTAGTATTATTTTGATACTAGTTCTATACAAAAACTTCAATTGATGACTAATAAGAAATTTGAAAATTTGAAAATCCATAAACTAAAACATTCATCTAATTTTTAAATATAGCTTATTTAACCCCTAAAGGACCAAGCCCTATTTTCTGCCCAAAAACACTAAAAACTACCAATTCTATAGCAAAGAGTAAAAAAAAAATTAATTCATTTTTTTCACATCTAACCATAGGATCTTATACCTCACTAGTCTAAGATAATGTGAAAAAAATTTCAGAATTTTTGCCCACACAAATTGCAAGATACTTGCATTTAAAGTGGAAAAAACAAGTTTTTCAACACATTATGGGACTAGATTTTTTGACTTTGAACATTTTTAACTTAAAAATTTTGCACAAAAGAGTTTTGAGTTTTAATTATTTCTAGTGTAAAATTGACTTGAGAATCTAGGGAAAAAAAATAAATTCAAAAAAACTTAATTTCATTTTTAAAAAAATTGTTAAATAGAAGTAGGTACGAGATAGAAGGAAAATCTAAAATATTAATATCTTTTAGATGGAATTAAAATGCACTAATCCTAATGGTGAGATTGTTCTAGCAAGTAAACTAAACCATGGAAAATTTGTTTTTTTGAAAAGTTGCAAAAATTGCATCCAGAAATGAATCCTACAAGTTATTTTTTTAAAGAAAATGCTCTAATTGCCCGAAAAACAAGAATGTCCATAACTTTCTCATAAAAAATCCAAATAAAATGAATCGAAGCTTTCTAGATAGACAAGAAAATATAATCTATAAGGACAAAAAATTAAAAAATTAAAAAAAATTCTTTGTTGCCTGAACTGCTTGCCGTCCCCTATTTTGAGGTTGTTTGGGCATGACTTTTGTTCCTGGTCACCGATTGAAGAAAAAGTTATATCCCCACAAAGATATTCAATTTTTCTATCTCTAAAAAAGTTTCAAAAAATTTGGACAAAAATTCAGCCCGTAGGTACCTGCCCAAAATTGCATTTGTCCCTCAAAGGGACAATGGTCCTTTAGGGGTTAAATAATATAATCTAAATTTTAAATTTTAAATCTGTGATATGATATTTTATAATTTTATAATTTCAAATAAATAAATTCAAAAATTTCATAAAATGCAACTATATATTTTATATTTATTTAAATATTTTATTTTATATTTTTTACATTTATTTAAAAAAAATTAAGATAATAAAATATAGTATAATATATTTTAGCATTTTTTATTAAAATTTCATCAAATCACTAGCAGTTTAGAAAGAAGTGAAAAACATGATCATTTTATGACACTAATTAATAGCATCACATCATTATATAATTTTTTTTATTGATATTCAACTAAGTCAATTTATCCTATTAGCAAAGGTGCAAAATGAGTTTGATTGCAAAAAATTGTATGGCTATATTATATTTAATCTTTGTGAAAAATAAAATGATATGATAATATTTAGCCAATATTATTTAAAAAGTATCAAAAGTTTTAGCTTTAGAGAATTTGTTTACATGTGAAAATAAAATAAATGATTTTTCTTTATACAAAACTTTAATATTTTAAACAATTTTATTACAAAAATTTCATCTTTTGTTGAATTAATAATCTAGCATTGTATTCTCTTCAAACTATTATCCCTTAACCCCTCACCGCCCAAGAGGACCAAAAGTGTCCATGCAGTCAGACTCAAAGTGCTGTAACTTTTGCATCCAATGTCCAAATTCATTGAAACTTGTTGGAAAAGTTGCGCATTTTAATCTAGTTCTTATGGAAGAAATTTCAAATCAATAAAATACATATTGAGTTTTTGAGAGCCATTCAAAGTTCACAGGTTCATTTAGATGCAGCACACTGCATTGTGACGGCTGCAACTTTGGGGGATTGTATCTTTTTCATAAAATCTTTTTTTTTGATAAAATTTGTTGTGTTTTGTTCCTCTCAAGGTCTAGTTATTGTGCTAAAATTTTCATGCCAATCCAAGTTGTTTTGAATGTTTGGAAGCAATTCGAAGTTCAAAATCTAGACATTTTTGCATTTCAGTCAACTTTGGCGGCTTGTAACTTCTTCATACATGATTGCTTTTCAATAATATTTGTCGGAAAAGTTTCACTTACTAATCTATTTTGTGTGGCTAAAATTTCAGATCCATCTAAGACGTTTTGAGTGACTGAGAAGCATTTTGGTAGAAGGAGCTTCAACCACAGTTGTGATTTTTTCATCTTTTTTCACTGGTTTTTGACATTTCAAATCCATTTTTCAAACGAAATGAGTGATTTTTATGTTTTTTTTTTCCACCGAAGTGTTTATATTATGGTTTTGAATCACTTTGTAGTTTAATGTTTTTTCATTGGAGTTGGTTTAGAAATCCAATTTCACCTCCAAATGTGTTTTAAAGAAAATTTCAGCACCTTTTTTGAACACTAAAACATTATAATCTTTCAATCTATACGGTCAAATGACCCAAAAAATTTTCCACACCATCTAAAAGATGCACACTACAAGATTGTACGGTTGAGATCTTCATACCTTACTCTAATTTTGACTTTCCAGACTTGCAAAGGCAGGCAGTTTTTAAGCATGGTTGGACCTTGGGCAGTGAGGGGTTAATACTTTACAATATATATAAATATGAAAGGTTAGTGACCATTACAATATGATACCTTTTCAACCTTCAAGGATTTTATTTATATGTCAATTATATATTATGATATTTCATATGAAAGTATATCATCAATAAATATCAATAGCATTCAAATATAAAATTTTAATAAACATACTGTATTCATTTTGTTTGATAATGATGAGAAGTTATAAACATTCAACCAAATTTCCAATTCAAAGGGATGGAAAGTAATTTATTTAAAAACAATATTGTGCAATGATTGTCCAAAATGAAAAATGAAAAAGGATCATGTGTACTTAATCAAAGTAGATATCATTAATTCATTTCATGCATACATCAAAGCCATTCAAAAATACTTATGGAAATATCCTAGATTCTTTACATTGGTCAAAGTATGACATTCCAAAGAATGAAATTGTAAGAACCAAAAAATTTAGACCCCTTCCACATTCAAGTGAATTGCAATTTGGAAAATTTAGTCACATTTACAATAAAAAATATAGTACTAAGAATTACTTTCGACAACCTATTGAATCAAGAAAAAATGCTCAATTATCAAGTGAATATATTATTTGTTTACTATGTAAAAAGCACGGGCATTTAGCTCATGAGTGTATAGACTATGAACCTAAAGGCCACCATTCAAATATCAAGGACTCTTCTTCAATGTCTTTGTCTCCTAAATTGAATCATATAAGTAATATGCAAGATGATAAGCTGTCTCAAGACAACTTGCATACATCCCATATAAATGGCAATGATTCATTGCCAATTATTTTAATAAAAAGTCCTATAAATACAGCACCATCAAGAATAAAAAAAGAAAATCAAACAACAAATAATGATATTTCATATTTAAATTCTATGATAGATTTTGTAAATATTTATCATCTCAAAGATCCTATACTATTTAATAAAGATCCAGTAATTGTCAATAAATCTAGTAGTAAAGATTATTCAAATGAAATAGATTTTAATCCTTTATTAAAACTTGAAAGTGTACAATATAAAATAATACATTTCAAAAAATGTGAAAGCATTGAAGGAGGTTATGGGTCAAATTTTAGTTGTATGGATAATGAATATCCTTCATACAAGTGTATTAAAAATGATTTATGCAAATATATTTATCAAGAAGAAACTCAAAATTGTAAGGGAATACAAACATGTGCTCAAATGAGTTTTCGTATACGAGGTCATCCACATTTTTGTCCAAATTCTCACTCAAAGTTGGATGAAAATAATCAATGTGAAGAAAATCAATTAATGTTCCCAATTACTAACCAAATAGAGGATAATTCATGTAGTAATAGTGAAATATTTAGAAATAATACTAATCAAAAATTTAATTATGAAGTTCCAGAAGTTGATTATGAACAATTACTAAATTCAAAAAACAAAGATTTTAGACCTATAATCAATTTGTGTGAATATGAACAATCTGTAGCTTTGGTTTGTGGTAAGATAAATGGATTCAAAAGCACAATGTTATTAGATACAGGTTCTTCAATTTCAGCAATTACAGAAAATTTTGCACAACAATTAAAACTTGATACTTGGTATACAAATGATGTTTTAGTGGTTACATTAGCAAATACTAAGGTAGAAAAGTATAGAGAACAAAAGTGTAATGTTATGCTTGAAATTGGTGATTTAAAATCTTGTGAAGAATTTGATGTTCTTCCTGGACAAATTTATAATGTAACTCTTGGAAAAAATTGGTTGAAGAGACATATGGCTATATGTGATTATGGACTTGATATCTTAAGGTTACCCAACTCACGACCGATTAGAATGGGTTTTCCATCACCTACAAGGTTAAAAAGTGCATTGAAGAAAAAATCTTAATAGAATTCTATTGTTGTTATATTAATTTATTTTAAAAATTGAGATTTTCTAATTTTTTGTTCTTATTCATAATAAAACTGAATTTTGAAAATTTTAAAATTTTGACATACATAAATCATTGAATTAAATCTTTCAAAAGAATTTGCTATTCAAATTATACTTTCACAAATTTTGATTTTGAGGAATAAGTTACCAAAAAATTCCAAATATAAGTGACTAATAAAGCAAATCATATCACAATAATAACGAAGTTTTTTTATTGCAAAGATTTTTGTACTCTAGACTTGATTGTTATTTCAAAAAATTGTATCCTGCTTTCATGAAATTATATATTTGTACATCATTCAATCTAGGTAACAAGTTAACTCAATTAAAAAGGTACTTTATATAATCACTTTTATAAGTGCCCTCAAATGCCATTGATGACTTACATGCAAATGTAATAAATTGGAATTTATCAAATGTAAATAAAGGATTAGAGTATTTTTCAAGAAATTAGCAAATTCTCATCTAAAATATCACATTTCTAACTAGTATATTTAATTTTTGAAAGTCATGTACACTTGAATTTGAATAAATTGTGTTACAATTTGAGTTCTTTCAACATGTAAATTTTATTAATTTGCTAGATTTATTTTGTAGGAGGGTGAATGCAAGAAAGACTTGTACTATTTGGTGTCACACTTTGAGTGACGGAGTTGTCACAAGCTATAACTTTTGAAGCATTAACTCTTTGAACTTGAAATTTTTATTGAAGATGACTGACTTGATAGTTATCAAAACCCTTATTTTTCAGAAATTTTCAAAAATCATTTTATATTTAAATTCTAATTTCTCTAATTTGTCACATTTTGCGGTTTAGAGGTTTTTAGTATTGGGGAGTACTTTAAATTAATAATTTAGAGCTGAGATTTCTAGGGTCTATTCCTACACTAAACAGGCATGTTTCCATTGAAGAAAATTTTAAAAATCATTATTCTCTTTCCTCTACATGTGTGCTAACAGGCCTCCCTTGCGTGCACATTTTTGAACAATCAAGATAGTTTTCGGATCATTATTTTGGTGAAATACATTTACCATAAAGTCTTCCCAAATGGCCAATTTTTAGTTTTAAGAAAAATTACTTTCCCTATTTTTTACAAATTAAAATGTAAAAATACAGTGAAAGTTACAATTTTCACAAAATTAAGAACTTTTCTAGTTCTCCTACTTAGAGAATTTTTCTATTCTTTTCCTACCTAGGGTATCTTCTTCTTAAAGGTATATACATCAAACATATTTTTCACTTTTCTTAAAAATTGATTTACTATTTATACAGTACTCCCAAAGAAAAAAGTGAGTACTGTGCAAAACGCTACGCTTTGCCGCAGGTCTTTCTTGCAATGACCCTTTTTTCTTTTATTTTTTTGGATTTTTTTCGAATTACTAAAAATGAAAACATCTCACTGTCCCTTTTTGGCTATTTTCGCTTGCCTCGCACCTATGCAGTACTTTGGGGGAGTCCATAAGACCTTGTAGGACTACATAGGACTCAGTAATACAGTTGCGGGAAACATCTGTCAGGACCACTGTCAGAAACCTTAATAACATCGAGCGGCGGAACATTCAGTTATTGGCAGTTGAACAACTGGTATTTTCAGAACGATCTGAACACCGCCGTTCTTGGAAGGTATGCAGGACGTAGCGCCATCAAATTTCCTAGGCGAAGGGAACATGCAGCTCATGAAATTTTTTTTAGGTTTTGCAACGCCATTGTGCTGCCATGTAGCGCAATCGAGATCCGTCGGACCGCCCATGGCCGAATACGCGGCTCGTAGACGAAGAAGCCCGACGAGAAGAACGGCGGAGACAATGGAGAGAGAAACAACAGCGATATCATGCAAGGTAAAGGGAGTGTCGGGAGATGGAAGTCGACCAAGATAGGCGCCACTATGAGGAAGATGACAACTTGCGGTCTCGGGCAATGCTGCATAGAAGGGCTGCGGAGTTCTCGAGGGACCTAATTTGGCACCTTGAGAGACTAGGTGATGACGACATCAGGGCTGCAGTTCTCGACATGGTTTTCAAAAATCAAGCTATGAGGATGCTCATGCCTGATTACTATCCGTCGCCGGAAGACGCTAGAGCACAGCGTGACATCTTGCAGAACATTAGGCTAGACTTGCAGGCAATGAAGGTTCCTCACTGTAGCGGCATGTTGGCAAGGAAGCGGGTGATTTTAGAAGCTGTTGTATCGGACGTGGAAACTGATTCACGGCGATTCCCCAACATTCTTGGAACTAGGAGGCAAAATCTTGTTTCAGCTGTGCAAAGGCTTCAGGATGCTGGCATGGAGAGTTCTTCGCGGTTCACAGTGCCTAGCAGGAAGAAGCGTGAAGGAGGAATTGCGGAGGAGGTGCGGGAACTTGTCATTCTGTGGTGGACCGAAGAAACTAGGGTGTGCTCGAATCGGAAGCAAGTTCGAAAGAGAAGATTGGGCCGAAAGCAGTATGAAAAACACGCTGCACATCTTCTGCTTGAAAGTCAGGCGAGATTTCCTCCCCTATGCAATAGCAAATGTAGTGTTTCATTGTGTCTTATTTGTGTCTTTACTCAGTACCGAGGACTCCACACATTGCTAGCAATGCAGGTATTGTTGCACAGCACAACTGCTTGTACCATGCCTTTCACGTTGCTTCTAGCATACCATTATGTCGTTTACGATTTTGTTATTCCTACTGCATGAGGGTGGAGAATAGAATTCCTTCATTGTCTAGGTTCCTTTGTGACGACGACATCACTTCTCCTGTGCTCTTAGAGCTCTAAGTGCCCATGAGTTCTGTCGACCACTTTCAATTTTGGAAGTCCAAGTCATGTTTTTGGCATGCACAAATAGTACGTAACAGTCACTTCTCATATAGCATATGTTCTCAATAGGGGTGTGTGATCCTATTGAATAAGTCCTGCACCACAAGCATGTAACCAACACCTTGTACTATCATCGTTGTCATTGAGGTCCATGTACGGTAAACCATACCTTACCTTAGACAATGTAGTACCGTCAAAGCTTCCCGCATGTTCATAGCATATGTTCCAGTCCTTGGAACACATGGTCACTGACTCCTCTCCTCCTACTTTCTAGATGGAAGACGAACACAAAGTCCTCCTAGCTCTAAGCAAGAAAAGTAAAGCATTGCCTCCCTTTTTTGAGGCAGTGCTAACGCTATCTCAATATCAACACTAGCCTTGATATCACTTGCCCTCTACGTATTGCACATGGAAGCGCATGCCAGAAGATGGTGCATTCCTTCTAGTACCCTACTTCAGTAAACTTAGTGACCTCCGCCTGTGCAAATAGTCATCGGTAGTTCGAAGTCGTCCTCTCTGAACGCGTCCGGTCATTATGAGTACCGTCTATCTGAAGCCCCTCTGCTTCTTCCCATTTCTGAAGGACGGCTTACATTCCTTTTATACTAAAGAAACACTCAGTAGGACCCCTGATGCCTACCACATTGCCATGCAAAGCACTACATTTTTTCATATTACGTACCACCGCTTCAAAACACTTGGGGACTACATGGTATTGCACACTCAGTACAGGCTTCATTTTGGAAGTATTCAATGACGCTTGAGGTCCATACTAACAATGGATTCATCTTCCTCTGTTGTCCACGAGGACAACACAGGAGTCTCTCAAAGCGTCCGCTCTAAACAAAGTCCTCCTCGAAGCAATCACTACTTCCTTTTATTCATGGTAAGATGTAAAGGTACATCTTCTCTTACGTGCTTCCTGCTTGCAATAGTGTTTGTAAGTGTACCATAGTACTTTAAACCTAGTACTAATTTTCCATGCCTACTACCCGAAAGATAATAACGGGCATCAACAGTCCTACGTGATATACGTAACGCACTTCCTAGATTACGTAGTACTAACATCGAGTACTTTCATAGATCTGTAGTGATGTCAGGTTGAACTTGAAAGACATGTAGTACTATGTCCGAGTACTATTGCTCACAAACAGTCGGCGTGTGCAGGTTGATTTATACAAACGCTTCGTTGAACTTCACTCTCAATGTCCGATTATGCTGCGGTCCTTCATCAAGTTATGCCCTTTCTTCGTCATCAGGTGTAAAAAACGTAATGTCTGCTATTGTAGGTACCACATTCAAGTGCTCTTTCTACTTGAGGCTCTGAATGCTTTTCGTGATCCTAGGCATGGGGCCCACACCTTATTCCGGTGCATTTGCCAATGCACCGTTTGTGGCTCCAACGTTGAAGGCATCTGCCAAGTCGGTGGTAGCTGCTTCTCAGGTGTGACGTCCTTATGGATGTCCATCCTCTGTGACAAAGCAGAGGACGCAGAATTCCACAATTTGAGGTACTTTGAACTGAAAAGCCCTTCTAGTAGTCTTCACATGCTGTTGAACGTGCCATCTCCGATCCTGTACCATGCCTTGCTTCCGATTTGTAGTCACGTTCATTTACGACATCAAGGAACCAAGTCACTGTAAAATCATGTAAGAAGTGGAACGTCAATTTTTTTCCACTTTGTAAGTGCTTGCAGTGCCTTCCACCACCATTGCTTCAAGATGGAACCTCTCTCCATGCGGTCCTTTATATCACAAACACCAGATATTTGCTATTACTTTGGACTGATTGAACATTACTAACTTCCACTTCCTACTACACTGCTGCAGCTGCTTGTCGGGATCCTGTTCCTTGTGCGGAGTCCACAAATTTGCCCTTTGCCCACAGGAAAGAGTGGATGGACCAGGGCGCACCATCAAGTGGAAAAAATTTGAGTACGTGGTGGATGGAGCATCGGATTCACAGATAGCCCGCAAACGCATCACAGAGGTCACTTTAACGACTTCATTCACTGTTTTCATGGACTTCTTGAAGCCGACTCTGCAGCGCTTTGTGTATCACAACTTCTGTGCTCGTTGGCAAACCGAGCAAGCTAAACTAACTAAAGACAGCTTGCCTAGTACTGCCATACTAACACACATAGATTTCGCTGAGAATTACACTTTCCAAGTGCAAAATGAAATCCAGTCCATGTATTATCATTCGACTCAGATAACAATTATGGTTCAAGTTGTCTACCGTGTGCATGTGGTGGACGACGGAATCGATGCCGTGCCAGAGCTCGTTCGAGAAACCCACTACTGGATATCGGATGACAAGTCTCATGACACGCTTTTCGTCCAACACTGTCTCCTGCGGCACTGGCAGTGGTTACAGTCGCGTGGCTACATGCCGGACACGCACATTGTTTTCAGTGACGGCTGCTCAGCGCAGTTCAAAGGTGCACGATCTCTGTACTTTGTTGCTAGATATGTGTCTTGCTAAGTATTTCAATTCAACTATTGCTTCTACTGACCTACTACTTTCGCTTCTCATGAAATAGTGCACCATGGGAGTACTACTTAGTACAACATTGTCAATGCTTTCTTTCACCTTTGTTATGATGTCAGTGATGAACTTTCTGTTCATTCCCGGAGAAACAATGTGAGATGGCAGCACATTCGTCTCATCCTAGCTCACCTACCGTACTACTTGCTGTGACACTTGCCCAGGTACCCTTCTTTGACGGGAGGATGCAAAATGCTATGGAATTTTTTTGGGTCTGGTCATGGCAAGGGTGAGTGGGATGGTGCCGGCGCTGTCGTCAAGAGGGCGTTGCGATAAGAGCAGCTAATGAATCCTAACCGACAGCTTCAAAATGCACGTGATTGCGTTATGTTCCTTGATGCCACTATGGCGGGTCCTGTCCCGGTCCGCAATGGACGCATCAGGTGAGGACATAGCGGACTGCAATTTCATTAGTTGCACTTCTACATTACTTTCTCTGATTCACATTCTTGTAATGCACTTTCTGGATATGCTTCAAGAATTCGTCATTGTGCTCTTCATAGTGCTTGCACTGTGCGCCATTCGGCACCTGCAATTGTATTACACAGCCGTAGCTTTTTACGTAGCATGCCTTCAGAAGGTAGTACACAACTGGAGTGGCATGGGTACAATATTAGCCAATTTTGGAGGCTCCTCATACTTCCTTACTTTGTGAACACTGGCCAATGTGTTGTACAGATCTTTCCGTTACTTCCATCTTGTTGATGTGCATGACGTGGATCGAAGCTCGGCGCATGGATGTCGGCAGATCAAAGGATCTTCGAAGCTACATTCCATGTTAGCACCCGATGTTGGCGACCCCACTAAAATATTGGTAAGAACGCTTTCTTGCTTCTGTGGACCTTGCTTGGAGGGAGAATTCCACAACTGCGACCAGAAGTCGTACGTGCAGCCTTGGAGGGTTCAGAAGGTCGAACCAGTGAATGTACAGTATGCACAGGCTGTAATTGAAGCAGAAAACGAGGAAGATGAAGAGCCTTGGGAATTTGAAGAGGATGAGGACCGCATGGGCAACTTGGTGCAACCTAGTGATAATTTTGCCATACCCGCTGAAGTTGATAACGAAGAAGGTGTTTCCTTCTACATTCTCCAGTGCCAAGTAGCAAAACACATTGTGGAAGAAGACTTTGAGTGCGAATGGGGTGCTAAATTTAAACAAGGTGACTACGCCATCACTGGAACGTACTATCAGAAGTGGGGTAGGCCAACCTCTCAGAACTATGTGTACTTGAAGGACTCTAGGCCTGCCCATATAAACGTTGACTTAGTACTAGCTTGCAAATTCCAAATGTTGCCAAGAGCGCATAGAGTGAAGGGAGGTGATCCTGTGTACTCACTACCAACTGAGAGTACTGATGTCATTATGTGTGCGCTTGGGGAATACCAAGACTGCCACTGACTACATGATTACCTTCCAATTGCCTCTTATGCAATGTTTACAATTTCATTTTTAACTTCTTCACTTTAGTTATAGAAGATATAATGTTGTAAAGGTTAGAAGTGTAGGCTGCTTATTCAATCTTGATGATGGCTTTGAAAATGAGCAACACTTGTACTTTCCTCATAGAGGGCAAAATGAAGGCATGGTTACCTTGAAATAGTGTATTCAATTGCCTAAGACAATGCATACTCTCAACATTGAGAATTCCAAGGGCAATTCTTGAAACACAGTGCCAGTTGTCTCTCCTACCGCTCCATTTTTACTATCTATTGTTTAGTGCAAGAAACAAGTAGTAACTATGGAAGTTCACACCCCATTTTCCTTAACATATCCCACCTTCAAACTTGAATGAGAAGAAGAGTTCTGTAGAATGGTCTTATCCTTTCACATTTTTGTCCATCCATCATTTTACACATTTGTATCTATAGTATATGCTTCCATATTTTTTTTATTTATCCTTTGCAAGATGCAAGATTCAAATTTTTTTAATTCTAGTCCATTAAAATATTCAAACAATTATAGTTTTATTGTAATTCTCTTGCAATTGCTGCATTAATGTGAATTCCATGGAGGGGGGGATCATATGCAACCCCATTTTTTTTTGGGAACCGAAATCCATTTATTTTCAACTAATTACCTGATCCCTATTATTATTATTATTATTATTATTATTGAAAATTATTTTTATTATTATTTCATTACATATTGATGAATCATTTAACACCATCTAATTCTTTATAATTTTTGAGGATGGCGCACCTTCAATTTCCTTCCTTCACTATAACATGAAGAAATCTTGTAAAGAAAATAAAAAGCTTTTATGAAAACAAGAAGTCATCATACAAGCTTGTTTGAAACCTAAATCACCTTATTCTATTACCATAAGACTTACATCTAAAGGAACTTCCTTTGAAATGGGGAATTTTTACCCTTTTCAAGCTTACCAGTGTGTCATTCTTAGCACACAACCTGTTTCGCAATGTACCCTACAGTCCTAAGTCGTAAATGTAAGGCACTTCTTCCATGTAGCCACAATTCTAATCCTAAACATTACACTAGAAATGAAGCATCGTAACCTCTATGTCTACGTATACCCAAGTTTTTTTCCTCTTTGCATCCCACTTCCAATTAGTCTTTCCATTCTGGCAATTCTTTCATGATCATTTTTTTTTTACTCTTCCCATTTTTTTTGCTCATGCAATTTCATAAGGATTATTTCTGGTTTTCTAATCCACTTCCAAATTTGTGTTCTCCCAGTCTATACTTAGACCAAGTATAATTTCGGTTTGGATTACACTTTCCAATTTTTTTCCATTTGGGCACATAAGAGGACTTCTTAGGGCTTTGAGAGACCATTTCAGCCTTATTCCCCAATCTATGAACTAGTTAGATTAAATAATAATAAAATAATTTAAAAATATTGAATTTTTATAAATTCAAAATTCAAAATTTTATCTTATTTTATTTTTTAAATATTTATTAAAGTTTCATATCAGATGTGGGAGTTTCTTGGTCACATTAGGTTGCCTGCACGGTAGCTTTCAACGAGTTCCCACGGTCTGGAAACTCGTACTCCTCTACACCATTTGGAAATCCTCTTATGATTCCTTCATGTGCAGTCATTTTTCATTTCACTTGCACTTCCCTTTTATTTCTCCTCCACCTATTTCATAAGGATTATTTTTGGTTTTCTAGTGCTCTTCTAATTTTTTTCCTATCCTAGTCTACACTTACGCCAAGTATTCTTTCTCTTTGAATTCCACTTCCCAATTTTTTTCATCCAGTACAATTTGTCTTTCATGGTATTTTTTTTTCCACTTATATGTGAATTGTGCAATTCCTTCCTTTGAACTAACATGTGCAAAGTCATCGTGACCTTCATTATAAATAGATACTAGAAAATAAGATTTAAGGAAAATTGTATTGAATTGTGGTTGAGGTTCTTTTTCCTACATTTTTATGTGCATAGGTAGCTCCAATATGAGTGTCATTATCTTGTTCTGCAATTTTTTTTTAATAGAAAATTGCAAGAGGGTGAGTTCAAGAAAGACCAGTCCTATTTCACGTCACGATCAACGTGACACTATTGTTTTTGGCAATAACTTTTGATGCATGAATCCTATAAGTTTGAAATTTTTATTGGAGATGCCTCACTTGATGTTTATCAGATCTCTTATTTTTTGAATTTAAAAAAAATTAATTTTATAATTAATTTCTAATTTAGCTAATTTGTCACAATTAGGAGTTTCGGGGTTTTCACTACGTTAGGAGTACCCAAATTTAATGATTTAGAGCTCAAAATTTCATGGTCTATTTACATAGTAGGGAATCATGTATCCACCAAAAGGAAATTTCAAAATATATAATTTTATACCCTCTAGATGAGTACAAACAACACTTCCTTTGCATGCAATTTTTTAACATTAAAGATGGTTTTTAGATAATTCTTTTGGTGAAATCTAATCATCATCAACTATTCCCTAATGGCCAATTTTTATTTTTTCAAAAAGTTTCTTTTCCTATTTTTTACAAATAAAAATGTAAAAGTGCCTATTTTCATGAGATTTTTCACTTTTCTAGTTCACCTACTTAGAAAATTTTCCTACAATTTTCCTTCATAGTATATCTTCTTCTTCAAAAAACATACATTAAGCATATTTTTCACAATTTTTAAAAATTGTTTTTCTATTTTTAAAGTACTCCCGAAAAATCAGGAGTATTGTGGCCAAAATGTACTAAAACCGGTCGGTCTTTCTTGAACTCACCCAAGAAACACTTGTTATTTTTCTTGTCCCCTTGACCTTTATTAGGTAGTTATTGGCTTATGAATTGTTCATCTTTAGTTTGTTTGATTTAAAATTTGGAATGAAGGTGCATTAGAAAGTTTCACATGTTGTGTAATATTTAAATTTCAAAAAGAATAATTCTAGTATTTCAGAATTTGCCCTCATTGGATCTCGAGTACATCACTCTTTGTATATTTTATACCCCCCCCTGTGCGGCAAGAGGGTATTTTTTAGGGAGTTATTTAGCACCTTAATTTAATATGAAGCCCCCTATAATAATCTAATTTGGGAAAGTGACCTATATTAGTGTACCGTATCATTACTTATATTACCCTTGGTCATTGAAATTAATGTATGCTAAATTACTTATAAAGAAAAAAATGAATGCAAAAGCTAATGAAAAACAAAAGTATTTGAGGACAAATTAAAGATGATATTTTTTTTTCCTACACCCTTTAGGCACCCTTGTACTCTTTAGAAGACAATACTGAGTGTAAATTTGTTTTTCTATGCCCAAGTTCTACATTGTAAAGACTTTGGATCATCCAAATTTGTGCTTTTCTTTGTATAACCTATTTTATGTAATGAAGTCACTTTCTATAGTATGAGTGAGAGTGTGAGATATAAATTTTTCAAAGCCCCTTTTTTCTCACACCCCATTCTTTTCACACGCTTTTTTATTTTACACATGAATTTTTTTCACACACCCTTTTATTCCACACTCCTTTTTATTCCACACCCCATTGTTTTGGATACTTTTTTTTTTTCACACCCCATTCTTCTTGATTATACTCTTTTTTATTTCACACCCCATTTTCCTTAAAATTATACTGTTTTTTATTTCACACCCCATTTTTCTTAATTATACTTTTTTTTATTTCACACCCCTTTTGGGGGGGACACATGAATTTCCAATGTGTACATAGAGTAAAAGAATTTCAAGTCCACATCATTAATTTAGGATACTTTACATTACTGAAGAACCCAATATTGCTAAGTGTGACGGAATACCTAATTTGAAATTAAATTAAAAAAATTAATTTAAAAAAAAAAATTGCCACTTCCCATTTTCTTCCAGAAACCCCTATTTTATAAGTATAAAATTAGGGTTTGTGGTCCTCTTCGTACGCAT
The DNA here is from genome assembly GCA_947034885.2 of Thuidium tamariscinum. Taxonomy (NCBI): domain Eukaryota; kingdom Viridiplantae; phylum Streptophyta; class Bryopsida; order Hypnales; family Thuidiaceae; genus Thuidium; species Thuidium tamariscinum. The sequence continues at coordinate 10,060,346 of OX344754.2, forward strand.
TTGTTTCCAATCTCTCCTATTTATTTTTGGACTACACATCCTATTTTTTTTCTTTCGGCATTCCTATCATGGTAATTTCCCCAATTCAATTGTACTTCCCATCTATTCTAATCTTTCTTATACTTCTCATTTTTTTCGTTTCCACGGGCAATTCGTTTTTGCCAAATTTGTCCACAACTGCACTTCCCATTTTTTTTTCCTTTGGTCATTTCTTTCACACTTCCCTTTTTTTTTGTTTCCAAGGGCAATTCTTTTCGCCAATATCTTCCACAAATGCACTTCCCCTTTTTTTTTAATTATGTCATTTTTTTACACACTTCCCATTTTTTATACTCCCAAGGACTACTCTTTTTTGCCTATTTCTTCCACAGATGCACTTCCCATTTTTTTTCCTTCAGTCATTTCTTTCACACTTCCCACTTTTCTTTTTGTTTCCGAGGGCAATTCTTTTTTGCAAAATTTTTCCACAAATCCACTTCCCATTTTTTTTTTCCTTTGATGATTTCTTTCACACTTCCCATTTTATTTAATTTGTACTTCGCTTCCCATTTTTTTTTGTTTCGAAAGGCAATTCTCTTTCATGAATTCTCGAACCCACATCCACTTTCCATTTCTTTTTTCCTTTGGACAATTCTTTTGTGCATCATCATTTTCTAATAGAGTTTGGGGTTTTCGGGTTCAGGGTCAAGGTGGGTTTAGGGTCTTTCTAGGATTTAGGGTTGGTTTAGGGTGGGTTTTGTAATAGGGTTTTGGGCATCTCTTTAAGTTCACATTCCTTTCCTCTAACACACTCTCCATTCTATGTTTCCCTTTGTGGCATCTCTTTTAGGCCACTCATGCCCTCTAGCCACTCCATTGTATTTCTAATGGAGGCAATGTTTGGAGGATGTTGTATAACTTATTTAGAAAGCCACATGTCTATGGTATATGTGATTTAGGTTGCTTATGAAGATGTGGCAATTTGTGAGTATGGAATTCATCGCATAGGCCTTGTACTTCCTCTATGAAAGATGTATGATGCAAATGTACCATATGGGTTTGCAAAAAATGAACACGAAATGGAAACCAGAAATGAGGCCTGAGTGGAAAAACTAGGGCCTGTCATCTACACTAAAATTTAAAAACTTCCAATGAAACTCATGAATTAAAGACATGCTGTCTATACCAGCAATGCACAGATATGGAAGTGGGACTACATCCTTGCTTTCATTGCACGAGAATACTTTTATACAAAGGGGGCATGCAGCACTTTAAGCACATGTTGTACATCGTAGCACACAATAGGACATGGGAAGTTAGCATGAGTATTATTATAGTACTCTTATATACAGGTAGTGTATATTGCAGCACTCAGAAAGATACAAAGAGGACTGCCATTACATACAGCAGTCCCATTTACTTGAAGTTTCTTCACATATGTCTATAAGGTCAACTATAAACAAACACAGAATACTATACGGTTGCAATTTTCTTACAGTCTGAGTTACAGTTTTCTAATCGGGCGTTTATAGCCGACCCTGAAAGCCTAAACCACCTTGTCCATGTTCACTTACATCTACAGGAAGCACTGCCACATTGACATTGGAAAGGTAAGACTTGACAGTCTTCACGTGTGAACTCCACGCCATAATCCCATGTGATTTCTTCACCAGCTCCTATATCCCTGTTTGCAAAGAAAGCTACCTGCACACAGAAATTTTTGACGTATGTTACAATGTGCATGAAGCAACCTCGAAATCAAAAATAATTGGCAAAGAAAGCTGGAGACATTCGTTTCGGGACTCACATGGTATAGCGTGGGCAATGTACAACCTATCCAGACAAGCATGTCCATAGCATTTCCATCGCCACATCTGCATACCACAGCCAGTTTAGCGCTAGAGGAAAAAATTATCTATAGACGGTAAATTCAAGCTCTGCATATATAGAGGTCTCACCTGTGATTCATCCATCGTGCAACATTGGTGTACTGCGAAGAGTCAACGCATAACAATTCCTTGTCACTTTTGAAAGACTCCGATTGCCAATGCGCATCAAGGAGGAGTGTATACTCCGGACCAGTCTTCCGTTCAAGCAACTCCACATTGCTGACCACCTCGCCCGCAAACTCAAATAAGAAGGTACCTTCACGAAGCGGTTGCACTGCACGGATTCCCCAGCCCACTACCACGCTCACAAAGTACACATGTATGCACCAGGCCAACAAATGGAAGAAGTGTTATTGCTGGTGTAAGGCTGTCTGCAGAGTTCGTAATGTATATTTTTGAGAAGCACTAAAGTGACTTACCTCAAATTTTTGTCTCAAACCGTTCTGAACGACTCTATTTCCACAATGTGGACTGCAGAGACATGTATTTGTACACTCTTGTATATAATCACGTTGCACGTGACCCGGACAGGCTCCTTTCCAATATCCCTTACAAAGAAATTCCCCACGGTAGTGAACCAATGCTGATCTTGTTCCATCTCTAATCTCCCTGAACTGTGCAAGCAGAGGTTGTAGAAGTCAGCAATAAGAAGGCAACGAAGTCCATATCGGCTATTCTACAAGAGAAGTATTACATAGGTACACAATATGACTTGCAAAAAATTGGAACAAAAGATACATGCACCTCAGAATTGGTGCTTGAATGAATGCACCTGCTTGATATACCGACTTCTTAACATTCCATCAGCAGTATACGCACAACCAGTGGAGACGGAACAACACTGGCAGGTCCTCCTGTCATGAACACAAGTACCCCTACACGTACAACCCAGTTCTGTGGAAACACATGCCCGCAGAACCTTCCGAGGTAAAGAATGGTGCAATATTGGATTCCTCACATAAATGTAGGACGAGACGTCCCAATGTGGGGATCCCTCGAAGGCACCGAAGATAGAGCACAGAATAGGAACACTCTCACAACCTTGAGAGTAGTCGATGACAACAAAGCCCTGTTGCGGAATTGGCACACATTACGAGATAGGAAAATGAAGCTCTCCTAAGTGACAACGGCCATTCAGTGCACATACCAAAAAATATGTATTGAAGCACACAATAATGAGAAGCATAAAGTGTAACAAATGCATGGCAGATACCACTTCCTTCCAAGCACATGCACAGGTGCTTAAGACATGTTCACAACACTGTCTATGGCCACGTAGAAGTACAGAGGCCTCCCAAAACGTGCCATGGGAATAGGAAAGACAAATAACAGGAGAGTTGGCAGTACTATGAAATTGAGAACGGCTACTAGCTTCTAAAATGAACACAAGTGGAAAGCCCTTGAAGTAAGCAGCCTCTTGAACGACTTCCCTTCACCATAGGGGAGCCGTGCGCCAAATCTCTTCGGGGGCGGTCCTCCTCAGCAAGGCAAAGGAAATGCCTCACTTCTTTGTTACCTTGCCCTTTTTCGGTGGCGGTGCAGCGACTGCTGTGTCGGGATCTGCGGCCAGTGAAGACTTTTGACCTTGCTTGCCAGATCGCTGGGGTCTAGGAAGCGTGGGGGGAGGTGCCAACGTCTTTCCTAATCGAGTCTTGGTACCCTTACCTGAACCACCAGACTCCTCCAGAGGACTCTTCTCATCCTCAGTCGTTTCAATCGGTTGTACAGTAGTCTTTTTCTCTGCAAAGGAAGAAGATGTGGAAAAGGAGTATTACTCCCAGTGCTTGCAAACGGTGCATTCCACTACAAGGACTGAAGTGAACACATTAGAAGTGGTTGAGGTAAGCGGTACCTGTGGCTGCTGTCCTACTCTTGTACACCAAAGGACTGACCGCTGAAGGGGGAGCATCAACAGTTGGGGTCTCCAACTCCGGTGAATCCTTCTGCACTACCGCGTCAAACTGCGCATAAGGGTCATCCTTTTCTTCTTTAAGTTCTTCTTTAAGAACTATAGGGCCCACAATGTCTGCTGGGCTAGAAGGTGCTTGCTGTGAAGTCCCATCCACCTACAACAGTCCAAAGCAAGCGAGGAGGAAGTAAAATCAGGAAAGGAAGGTGTAGAACTTTTTCCACAAGTAAAATAGACAAGCATTATAATGTAGAAGGAATAATCACGCACCTTTTCAATCTCAGGCACAGGCACGGCATCAAGAACGGCTTGCTCTTCATTAGGGAGGAGGGCATCTCTCTCCAACAGAATCAGGGAAGAACCAAGGTCTTCCACGTCGCTCGTGTTCTCAACTAGAGGGCTCTCTGCACCAACATTGTCCGACATGTTAGGGAGTGTTGCAGACGCTTCCAGGTTGTTGGAGACTGTCGTTACGTAAGCAACCTGTGATTGAGTGGAACCAGGAGTTTGCATGGGAGACCTCGCCCTGAATTCGGATGTCCACGTCTGAGAGGAGCGATGTGCCGGTGGTAGGGAACCAATGTCTGCAGCATCTACCATGCACTTTGAAAACGTGCTTCCAGATGCAGAAGCTGTTGGAGCTCTTTGGCCAATCGGAAGAGAACCTGAACCTAGCATACAACATAGAAAAAATTTAAAGGCAGTATTGTTTATAGTGGGAACAGCATAGGAACGAGTCAAGTAAGGCAAATGAGAAGTAGAAGGTGTAATTGAACTCACCACTGCAATGTACTATGTTCATAGCAGCAGCAGTGACGTGGGATTCCATTTTCATCGCTTCCGTAGCACCTTCAAGGCAGACAGAGTCACGAGTCGCGCCACTTGCATCTTCCTTTTGTAGAGTGGAGAAGCCACATGCTTTCAGCCACATAGGGTGCACACGTCCGCAATCCAACACAGCACAGTCGGAGGTGTCTTTAAACCACACCGCAGCACACCACGAATGGTATAGGTGATGGCAACTGCAGATGAGGGCATGCCAAAACGGGAAGCCCTCCAAACACACAGCACAATTTGAAGGCACAGGAAAGACGCCAAATTCAGTAGTACAGGTACTTTCGGAAATAGAAAGAGGCAGTGGATTTGGGTGCATGAAGCACCTGAGCTCGCCAGCAGCTCTGATCTGACAGCAGCGCTGACAAGTAGCGTTTGGAGCCCTTCAATCGGCTCAACACCTCCTCATGTGCATGCTCAAGTTGCGTCTTCTTAGCTTGTAACACTCTGAGGTCCTTGACATTGTTTCGGAGCATGTCATGCATAGGTCCATCGCCAACAACCTGCAAGCCGAACTCGAAGGACTCGTCAGCAGAAAGGAGCTCGTATTGGTCTCCAAACTTTGCAAACTGCTTGATCAGCTGCTCAACCATACCGGAACAGAAAGAGCATTCTTTCTCCAATTCCGGAAGCTTGAGGAAAAGAGAATCCACATCTGATTGTAGGGCCTCAACATTTTGCTCCACTTTGCTCACAACTGCATCCATGTCGGCATTTCTGGAGTACAGCCCACAAGGTATCGTTAGTTTTCTGTGCTTGAAAGTAATTGTAGCAGTTCTAGGTGGCAAAGAGGACATCTTCAAGAAGGCATTGTATTTAGTAAAGCAGCACCCATGAACTGCAGACCCACAAGAACGACAGAGAAGTTGGGAATGAAAGAAACCTGGAAGCTAGCATGTCAAAATCCAGCGATGGCATCGTGGAGGTAGACTTCGGTGCCTTCTTGTCGTCATTCGGCAGCAAAATGGGTGGAGGGTGCTTGAATCCCCCCCGTGTCTCTGGTTGCACAACACCTGCACCCGTCTCCTTCAGGAAGCTCTGAAGATCATGCTCCACATCGACATCCTTGTCACCCGAAGCGTGGAGGCGTTTAAGCCAGGTCCTCACTCTCGTTGTGTAATTCAGTTGTTGCACTTGATTAGTCTCAGCAGCAAATTCAGCCCAATCCACATCCTCTCGTCTAACGTGGTGGAAAACCCAACCAATAGCGAACTCCTTTGCAACGTGGTTGGGGGCAAATTCCTTCTGGTAACATACACAGTATAGGTCCTCTACCTGCTGCCGATCTTCGCTAGAAAGCTTGTCCGCCAGATTGTATCCATTTCGACCTTTCTCTACGCCAAAGACGGCCTCAACTTCATGAATAGGGATGTTCTTACCAATTTTGAGCTTGTGTGGATTCATGCCCACATTCTTCAACTTGAACTGCTTGTGGAAGTCTTCCTTGCTCAACCGACGAGGAGGCAACTTAGGAGCGGTTTTGAGGTCTGAAAGCGCCCTCTTACACTCTTGCTTGGTGTAGAGCTTCTTCCCTTTCTTTTATCTCTGCACAGAATTTCAAGAATGGTGTAAATTACAAGTGGGGTCACTCCCACAGCAAAGGATAAAACCATCACAATGGAAAGCATAGCTCTATATTACAAGAGGACATTATAGGGGCATTCACTCTAAAGCAGTAGCAGTCTTCCCTAGAACAAGTCAGTACCTTGAAGGACTACTTGAATGCATACGTGTCCAAGACCGCAGTCTTTGGGAGTGCATACTAGTACCCATTGAGTCTTATAAGTACTGGAAAAGTGATTGGACGAAGTGCTACAATGTACTCAATTGGTCCTATTAGGCAATCTGAAGCCCACCCTATACCCTAAACCCAGAATTATATGAAAACCTTCCCAAATACTTGTAAGACAGGGTAAGAATGCACTCCATGGACACTCACCTTGTTACCGGAAGCCTTCCCTGGGGAGGACTCTTCATCTTCTTCTCCTTTAGAGGGGTAGGATGAGTCACCCGAGTTCGCCTGCCTTGGCCTTTTTCCTTTGGACTGTTGTGTGCGTGCAGAAATAGGAGACTAAGAAGGTGCTTTCGAACCTTTCAGAAGCGGTCGGCGTTTGTCTTTGACATCAGTCACTGTGCAAGCCTGAATTCCACCCTTCTATCTCTTGTGCATCACCGGTGACGCTCCTTGCTTCGCAGCATCCCCATCTTCAACATTGACGTCGTTCACGTCGTGTACGTCCTCTTCTTCGTCCTCTCAAGTGCGTACACTATTCTCGTCTCCCCGAGAAGGTTTGCTCCAGATGGGATCTCCATTCTTGTCAAAACCAGATGGGTTGGCAGACTTAGATTGCCTCGCCCTCCCGGCTATTGTACCAGCCCCGCCTGCAGCCCCTTGACCCTTCTTCAATGCAGCCGTGGAAGGTCTGGGGGAAGAATGTGAATTCACTGATTTCAAAGCCTTCTTCGCAGTATTAGCCGGCTGCCCCGCCTCGTCATCTGAGAGGTCCACCCTCCGTCCCCCTTTCGGAGCGTCTTTCGTACTCCGTGGCTGTTGGGCGTGGGCTTCATCACGCAAACCTCCTAAGGCCACAAGTTTTCTCTTAGTAGATTTGGAGGCGTCCATGTGTGGAACACTGGATTCTGTAAAAATCACAAAGAGAAATATGAAGGCTTCAGGAAACAAGAGAGGCTACAAACTTGTCCAAAGCGAAGAATTTGTTGGCACTCACACGTGACCTCTAGCAAGTAGTGGGAAGGGAAGTCCTTCTTATCTTATGAAAGACAAAAAGTACTGAGGGCCCTTGTCCAAATAGTACTACAGTTAAGACATAGGAGACGAGGTAGTGCTTCGATTGTGGAGGTAATAGCATAGGCGAAAATGGCATGTCCTGACACCGTTGGAGAGGACAGTAACTTCTACTCGTAGGAGTACGCATTCTTAACTTGGAAGTGGAGAGTGTCCACTATGCTTCTACAATATAAAGCAAATCACCACCAATTTGTCGTTGAGTACTAATAGCGAATTCGTAGGATTCCGCGGAGAAGGTGTTTTAGTGCTATTCGTCTGCGAAGAGTATTAGTTTTCACAAGTACTGCTGTGCACTAGCTATTACAGGAGTGGCTGTATTGGAAAGAGTCAGTCTGGTAGGGCCTAGATAGGTATCTGTAATTGGAAGAGTTCAGCATTTGCAGTGAGTGACGCACACTTGGGTGTAGTACTAAATTCGAGTCCTAGGTGTACGTAAAATGTAGAAACACGCAGTCATTGTCTTACATGGAAAACTAAGTAGGCACGGGTTTATAAAATTGAAGCACTGCAACGCTAGAGAGTGTAGACATGTCCACAGAATAGGGTCTCACAAATGAAAGAAGAGAAAGACGCTGAAGTAATTCAGTCCTAAGTGCTAGAGGGAACTGCATCAGATGTGTAGAAGATTACTTGGAGGCATTCCACACATAAGATGTCCTACACAGTACGAGGGAAGGTGACATCATGTTTATTCTATTGGCAGCTACAGCGTCAAAGTGGGCAGAGGAGTAGGAAAATGACATGAAAATACCAAGAGTACTTCTTCTACAAATCACAGGACTCCGAGAGTAATGTAACTGGATTGCAAGAAAAAGAAGACTGATAACTCAGAAGTCACGTATTGTAAAGAGCGCCATGCAAGGCTAATGTTTATTAAAGAAGTTACTACATTTTAGCCACTAAGGGCGAAGGTCTCTCTGATTCACCTGGAGAACGTGTAGGAAGATTTCCTAATCCATGCCTACATCTTTCAAGGGTAGCATCCCACCCCTGATCTAATTCCTCAACCAAAGATTGGTAACGAATTCTACCCCTCTTACGTCGGGAAATGGTAGGTTCATCCTCCGTAAGTCGTATAGTGCATAATGTAGATGGTAATGTCAATTGTTTCCCCTCAAACTCAGACATCACACCCTTGGTCTGATTTGTGGTAGGAATACAATTTCCAAGACCGTCCGAAACAGACTTAGCAATTTTCTTCTGTGAAGGCACTTTGGCTGCGGACTGCAATACATTGTGCGTAGCCACCTTGTCACCGAAATCTGGGGTACGAGGCCTACGTTGAATTCTCCTATGCAGCGAAGCAGCTTTGAGAACTTTCTGCCTCTGCATTTCGGAGGGATATTCCTAAACCGAAAAAGAGGACAACAAACGTAATTGATCCTTCATATAAGCCCCAATTTCGAAGCCTAAATTGTGAAAGCAATAAGGACCCACGGAACACTAAGACATGCATTACGACTTCAAGCTACACGCGACTATTCCTTGCGCATGGTGCTTCTCAAATGGCATTGCACAAAATGAGTAGGAGGCTTGGATGAATAGGAATATTGACTGGTAGTAGCTGATCTTTGGATCCTCAAGCCTCCTACTTGTGCAAGGGGGAAGACTAAACCTCTGGTGCCTCTTGCACTGTCGAGAACTACTCCCACCGCTAATCCCAAAGCACCCTCTTTGTCGCCTGTATATCCCTTCCGGCTTCCGGGGAAGACCTCCTGCCTCGCAACGCCAAACGCCACCCCCGTGACGATGAAGGGAAGACCCTAAACCTTCAATTCTTCTCCCTCTAGTGCCAAAGCTGCCCTCTTCCCTTCCACATTGAAACCTTCAACTCTTGCATTGTCAATCGCCCGGGATTTGCAACGCCTCGCTCTGATGCCAATGCAACTGTAAACCCTAAAGCAAAACCGTGGAAAGCTCACCCTCACCAGGAAGCCATTGTCAGAATTGCACAGAAGAAATTGCAATCCTCCAAGGTGCAGCAAAAACAAAGTTGTCAGCTGACATTCAAAATCAGTGAAAGCCCTGACATCTCGGGAGTCGTTGAAGTGCTGACGGCGGCTCCCCTCATTACTGTCATCAAACCACATCATGCCACTTGTCGCGATGGATGCAAGGGTCTTTTGAAATCAACGGTCCACATCGCGAGTGCCATGCTGTCGTGCAGTCCTCGTAGGACTCGTAGTACTGGCAGTCCTATGTTGGAAAACCACGATTTTGAGACAAAATCGTGAAGTGTTTCTTGCAACAGCCCCTTTCAACATTTATACTCAAAACCTAGATCAATACAGTCAAACAAAAGATATAAAAAGAATAGCACAAAGTGTTTAATATTGCCTAGTGTTGAAAAACATACTATTTAGGAAAAGTATTGATGCTCTCATTATTAAATATTTTGCATTTTTAATAAATCAACGAAAATCATAATTTTGACCAATCAAAAAAAATTTCAAATCCTAAAAATAGAAATTATATTTTTAGTAAATTTTTGAAGTTATATCTTCAAAATTCATTTGAAGAGAATCTAAAAATAATTTTTTAATTTTGACCATATAGATACTTTCTAATTTTTGTGCTTTACATTATCTTCTTTGGTGCTAACTTCAAGAAAGTCATAGAGCTTGTATTTTATAACACATTTGTATTTTGTGCTAATCCCTTGGGCTTTTAGGGGTTAATTTAGACTTGAATTGTTTGCACCTAATATTTACATACATATATTCATATATAATATATAATCAACATTTAGTAAGATTTTATTCAACTTCAAACTCTTGTAAACATCAAAATGTAGTACTTTATGAATTTAGAGGCTAAGGTAGATTTAAATAAGCCAATATTCAATATACAATACAATTCAAAATAAACAATAGATCTCTAATTATATGAATTAATAAAACATATAATTACTAAAAGTCAAATTATATGCAACTAAACAAAGATGCAATTGCAATATTAATTTGAATTTCTTTGAGGGAATGTAAATTTTTTCCATTTAGTTGTCCAACTCAAAAGTTATGCATCCCAAAGTTTGTAAATAAGGTAGATGTACCCATTACTAACACATGCCTCATCAACAATAAATAGGGTATCCTATTCCAAACAAGATTGGAATGGATTTCCGTTTTCTCCTTGAAATGTATGTCTCTATACTTTTTCAAGGCTTGGACCAATAAGTTAATGACAAATAAGTGAGCATAAATGTAAGAAGCAATTAGTAGGAAAGTATTCTTGAATGATGGAAATTGGATGACTTTAGATGTTGGTTATAGACCAAGTCCAACTTTTGCCTTTCAAAATAATAGTAATTTTCAATTCAAGAGATAAAATTACCAAATTTTTGCAATCCCCATTATTTTTGTCAAATGCATCTTAAAAAATATTTGCTTTACCTTGCACTACCCTGGATTATATCCAAATGTTCTTATTTTATTGGCTATGGGTACATCGACCTTATAACAAACAACTATGGAGCAACATATGCAAAATTCTTTTTCTACTTCTAAATTTTGGCAAATATATAACTCACATAACATAGGATAGAACTACTACAAAACAACTAAATGGAATGCAAATTACTCATAGATGAGATGAAGTCTGTTGATTCCTTACTCTTTAGTAGATAAGGTCTATCCAACATTCTTCTGAATTTGAATGCTATAATCTTATAATCTACAATACAATAGTATCGATAAGTATTCGTATACTTTAAAAATTGCCATAATAATTGAGCAAATGCATTATTTTTCAAAAACTTTTGGACATATTCAAGTGCAAATGAATAGCTTATATAAAATGATTCCTCAAATTTCTTAAAACAAATAGTTATCTTTTAAAAAAATTATCAAATTTCTAAGAAAAAAACAATGAATACATAGAGAAAAAAAGATTTCAAGGTTATGTAATAAGTAGAATGACAATTTTTTTCAAAATAGTCCAATGAAAAATTCCAAAATTTTGAATTTTTTAAAAGAAATATTACTAACTAAAATACAACTCCAAGTAGTTATTTATTTTATGATTCACTCCAAAAATCTTCAAAATTCCATGAAAAATTATGCACATATATATAAAACACTATTCAAATTTCAACAATTTTTTTTATGATTTTTAGAAAAAACTATATAAACTATGAATACTTGGAGTCAATATATTAGTCCATAATATTTCACTCAATAAAATTTCAATATTCATAAAATCCATACCAGAAAATCTTGAAAAGAACTGTCATCCCACTCACTAAAGAATCTTGAAATAAATTTACTTGTATTTTAAAAAAAATCACTAAATAAATTTGATAAAATTCTTAGAACATTAAAAAAAACTCAAAAATAATTTGAAAATTTATTCCATGCAAATGAGTTGTTTGTACCATAACACATCCAAATTTTGTTAAATGTCTCAAATTGTTCAATTAGCTATGGCAGTATAAAAAACATTTTGAGAGCACTACATGTAGTCAAAATTTCTAAATGTTTTTCCATACATCCCTATAGCAGTTAACTACAATTTTGTACAAATAAATTAAATCTATGTATTTATTCATTTTATGGGTACAGCATAGTCTTCATGAATGAGCGGTAAAATGCTACTGTAACTGACACATTCTGTGAACAAGAGTCCTCTTAAGAATTGTGTGACTGGAATTTGGCTAACAAAGCAGTCTTCACAAACACACCATAGAATCAAAAGACTTCAAGAATATGTCTGTTCCAAAACAATGCTGAGACTTAAACCAATGTAAAACAAACAGAACAATACAAAGAACAGAAACCAAATCACCATTGAAATGAGAGGTCAAGGAGTCGGTGCTGCCTACAAGTTTTACTCTTTCATGAAGAGCACACAAATGAGTGCAAGCGAACATATCTGCCAAATTTGTAAACGCCATTGCAAATTGATCTCATTACAGTGGTCCTGAGAATTTTCTGTACAAGAAAACTGCTTAACAAGCTTGCTTAATCCGCCCAAACGTTGGAGTCTTGGCTCAGTGAGCAGTTCGCACAATTCCATGAATATATCCTCCTGCCATAACCAAAGAGAACAAAGAGACAACTCCTGCCGGAAATACCTTTCCAGACTCCAAGTACCGAGAGCCCATGATGAACAACAAAAGACCCGAGATTCCTGCCAAGTGCAAAAGCCGAAATTAATCACAGTTTGCACAATTTCAATACTATGAGAGTCTTTTCACAAAGATGGAAGACCATGCTTCTGCAAAAAAAATTTGTGGGTAGAGGCAAAGGAAGGGTGGTGAAATGTGGAAAGCATAATTGAACAATGAAGTAGTCGGGTGACAATTATGGTAAAGGTATCTTTGTATAAAAAAGATCCTAAACTTTGTAGCTGTTTTAGGGTTTAGGGTTCCTATGTCTATCTTCGGGAATACATTAGTTGCCAGGCCAGTGGACTTACCAAGGCCGATGACGGAAGCCAAAACAGGATTCGAAGGGAGGTTCAGAAAGACGTAATAAAGGATGGACGCTGATCCTCCACCAGCCATGAGGGATTTGCTGCTCCCACTTTTCGCAAATCCCATGATTCCTCCAACTGCGAAGGACACCACAGAAACAGTCCAATTCAAATCCTCTCGTCAACAACAATAACGTCATGGAAGAAGAAGACGTTACCTGCAAAATAGAATTGCCTGAAATGGTAGTTCCAAGCTTTTCCCTTCAGTGGAAACAATCGATTGCTTGCGCACAGAATTTCGAGATACTATCAGCACATTCGTCATCGTAAAGTCAAATTCTCGACAAAAGATGCAATAGGTTTCTGTCCACTAAAAAAACGCTCAAAAAATGTAACAATGATATTAAGAAATGACGAGAGAGAGAGAAACAGGCGTGCAGTGCTATCAGTAATCAAACCCTAAGCTACGAATCCACAGTTGTGGATATTTCGCAAAGAGCAACCCAGGGTTTTGCAGAACAGGACAGATTCCGATAAGAAGCTACAATAGGTTCTCGCTCACAAGAAAAATGCTCAAGAACTGCAAAAATGAAGCTCAAATTTCAAGTGAGAATCATTCCTGAGTGAAAAACCCTAAACCACGGATCCCAGATGCTCACTGTCGCTGCTTCGGAAAGGGCAACCCAAGATATCCTAATCCGCGACTGATTACCCCGCAAGAGTGCAGCACGAAATCAAGATTCAACTGGATCCCGATAACGAAGAAATGCGAAACAAATGAAAAACGGCTGCTCAAGAAACTGAGAGAAAACACGGCTGAACATCGAACCCTAAGCCATGGATCCCAGGTTCTCACATTCGCTGCTTCAGATAGCGACCTAGGATTTGCAAAATGTGTCAGCGACATCAATGTTGCAAGCAATTGAGCGATAGATTGAAGCACCTCCAACGAGAATGGCATACGCCAGCGTGAGCTTCTGCGCCATGGACAACCCGGCTTTCTTCTTTTTCTCTCCGTCTCCTTCCCCTTCGCTGCCATCGCCGCGGCCACCTCCACCACTACCGCCATTGTCGTCTCCACGGCCATTACCTCCGCCATCGCCTCCATCGAGCTCGGGCACTTGCACATCCTCAAGGACGAGACCTTCCTCGGCCGTGGCGCGTGGGGTTTGGAACTTTCTCTGGAAATCGGCGAAGGCAGGATTCGCAGTGGACTTCAGAGTGCCGGAGGTTTGGTATTGTTTGCCAAATGCTGAGATTCCATAGCTAGCTACCAAAGTCCGGGAGCTCCTCCGCTTAGAACCATTCTTGTGCACCAACAGAGATGACGAAAGAGACGGCAAAAAGACAGGGGATCCAAGCCAAGAGAGCGATGGGGAAACTGTTACAGCAGGCGTGCAGCAAGAGAGCGCCATCGCCGATTTGATTCTTGGGCAACAAAGCTGGAGGGCAACAATGTAACCTCGCAACGATTCAATTGTACTCTGAGCTTCGAGAGACAGTCTGACCTCAATTGCGAAAGCCCTAATTTGACCAAACTCCTTGCTGTATGAAATGGAACAAATGCCGATCGACGCTCTTGAAGACCTCAAGAGGCGAGACGCAACTGAACCAGGAAAGTCCAAGTGGAAGACTATTGCACTAATCGGATTATCGGATGCACATAACGTACGCTTACAAGTGGCTGTTTCAACGTTTCAACAGTGTAGTGGACTTTTGGAATGGGTAAGCTTACTTCAACAAAATATAAATTTACACTGAAATCCTTTGGTTCTTGAGACTGAAATCGAAATTTTCTTCCTTCCTTTCTAGATAATTTATCAAGCGACCAATTCCATATTCTAATTACTAGTGGCTCTGAATGTGGGTGGTCAAAGAAATTGGTTTGAGGTGATTCCCAAAGCATTCAAGCATGCTTGGATGATCGAGATTGATAGATCACTTCGTACACTTGAGCAACGAAAGAGGCAACTGCAAGCTACTAGAGGATGCGTGTCCCTTACATAGTGCAACCACAAAGCTACGACATGTAGCTAATTTCATATTAGAGACTACAAAGCATCGTCGATGAAGACTATTTCATATTGGAGACTAGGCTCGATATTCAAGAAGCAGCAAAATCATTGCACTGTACAAAAGAAAATTTTACTCATACAAACAGAAAGAAAGAGCTATAGTTAGCACGATTCAATAATCCGATACCCCAAAAGACAAAGTCTAATATCACACACAAATGTAGTCAGCAGCCGCTGCACATTCAACGGACATGTGTACTTATATGACGACAACAAATTTGAGTGTACCCTTAGATTACACAATCACCAGTGTTTTGAGTCTAGTGGTATGGAAGGAATGCAACATGATTGTTCTTACATTCAAAAGCTTTCATGTTGGTGCACTGAACTGTACACAAAAGAAAAATATGATGCATCTGCTGAAGAAATCAGAAAGAAAGTCGCAAACTAAAGCTCCTAAGTGAACACAATAATGACTTCCTGATGATAAGCCAAGTGGGACGGGCCCAGTGCAAGGTCTGAGGATCTCCACTTTTCGGTAGCAGTCTACATGTGTTGGGCAGTTCAATTGACCTCCCATCTGAACATTTCAAACTGCACAATTCAGGAGTTTCCTTACATGGACGTCAAACTAAGTCAACTGCAAAGACGGCACTCTCAGAAACTCAGGCTCAGTGCTTGATCAGAGTATGAAAGAAACTCAGACAAGCGTACTTACAAGTTCCCTTCCCATGTCGAGATCACCGTGCTGACCTAGCCGCTGTGCTCAAGGCAGTTGTGTCGATCCAAAGCGCTATTAATAGTCAAAATTTGAAGAATTGTGATTGCCGACACCATAAAATTTCTGAGCAAGCGTGATTCCAATGGCTGCTCGACACGTCATTGATGGACATCACGACTGAATTCTCAACCTCTTAACCCGTAAATGGTGTGAACCAATTGAGAGCCTCATCCACAACGGATTCATCCACGAAAGGCCGTAACGTCCACATCATTTGGTAGTTTTGGAGAAGTTCAGAAGACAAGTCTAATCCAAGAGTACCAACCACCCTTTCCTGTTTTGCCACGCACCATATGCTTGTTTAGACAAAGACCATGAACAAGATCGATTCACCAAAGGAACTGCAACCGAAATTGCGTAAAGTTCACACATATCAGAATTCACTAAGACTGTTTAATAAAAAGAGCACTAGTATACGCTATAATGCTTTGAACCAATTACTGGAGAAGAGCGCAGTGATTTGAAGAGACCTGCATGAAGTAGTCTTGCCGTAGCATGCCATAAATGGCTGCCATTGTTGTCACATAGTCTAATGTAAGCACCGGCCGCGCTTTGATATTGAAGAGAATACCTGTAGAAAGGAAATGCAC
Source organism: Thuidium tamariscinum (assembly GCA_947034885.2). Taxonomy (NCBI): domain Eukaryota; kingdom Viridiplantae; phylum Streptophyta; class Bryopsida; order Hypnales; family Thuidiaceae; genus Thuidium; species Thuidium tamariscinum. Next base: position 10,076,564 of record OX344754.2, read on the forward strand.
GATTAAAAAACACAACCAGTAAAGTCCTCCTTCAAGAAGCAAATGCAATAACCTTGCTCTATGTCCGACATGTTTTAAATATCGTGGATAGATGCGTACCTGTCCAATGCCCACTCCTTGTCCAAGATCACCAACTTCGACAGATTCGGAACTCTCCACACCCTCAGTCAATGCAACATTACCCAACCGCGCGTTCAAGTCGTCATGCATAATTCCATTTACTTCTTCCAGTAACTTTTGAAGCTCCTCAATGACTGCACGAGCTGGAATCGGAAAAATCAACAACTAAGTCAATCAACCCTAAATCCAACCCTAGAAATATACCATATCTGACCCGAAGGAAACCTAGTTCATTACAATCGGCCAGGTTCATACTAGAAATTGTGCACAAGAGCTAGGTTTAACTAATTCCCTGGAAATTAAAATGGAAAAGGTTTAATGTAAGTAGGTTTTCTGGAATATCTCCAGGGGAAGCGGGTTTACTAGATCCGACACTAAATCTTAGTTTCCTCAGGCCAGAAACATTCGGAGCGCAAAAATGCAAATTAATTATTGTCACACTTGCTTCAAGACAAAGAATCATGCTCTTCATGTATTGAGTGCAGCTAGTTGACGCAAGTTCCATTAAGCCATAGTTTCTTACTGGAGAAATGGTACTCTACTGACTTAGTTTGTCAAAATTACTACAACATGACTTAGTGTTAGTACTATGTCACTAGACGTTTAAGTACATCCCAAATAAAAAGATAGCCTGCAGCGAGAGTTGAGACAGCAACACTAAATAGAATGAGTGTTAAAGTCCCTGCCATCAACTTGCAAGAGCAGTAGGCCAGGAGTATACCTCGCTGAACGTGGTTTTGGAGGAACTTAAATGCATTGTCCACTGTCGGTTCTTCACATCGCAAACAACAAGCTCCCATCAATATAAGGTGGGAATCCAAAAGTTGCAACCAACCCCGAACAGTATTTCACAAATGCATTTTAAGCATTCTAAATCTATGGCAATTTGAATTACTTACACTTGACCAGCACTGCATGATTGGTGTGACAATGACGATACCCTGCCTCTTGATACGCTTTCAGACGCTCACTGGGCTCCTTCGCCAGTACTTGGGCCAACGTACTTGAATTATTTAGAGGCGACCTACGAAACATATCTGAAACCCTAAAACTCAGCACAACTCTTGGTAAAACTTCGAATCGATAAGTCCATGCAAGTAAGTACGAGGTCAATTACCAAGCTCTTGTTGAAAGACAGCCAGCATCTGGCTGCTCAGCTTCGCCATATCCTCCAGCGCTATCACTCTGGTTGTCCAATCCAGTCATACTCTCAGCATAAACGGAAGCCAATAATATAATCAATTAACCCCTAAGAATCCCCTGAGGAAAGACGGATGTAGATTTTGAGTCTTCTTGCATAACAAATCATGACATGAGAAGAGTCTAGACAGCAGATCATAGCAAACATATATATCAAAATTCATAGCAAAGTTGACGCAGGAGGAAGCCATCTGCTAAAACCCTAGTTGGTAGAATGAGTCGCTGGAAAGCAGCGTGTCTTGAGATCCATACCTGGCCATGAATGTCTGGAAGAGGCGTGGTGCATTGCTCCCAACCATCGCCATCGCCATACGCTTGATCACCCAGCGAAAAACACCAAACAGGCAAATGGGCAATCCTCCTGCCGATGTTGGATGTTGCAGGAAGGACGAAAGATGAACGATACGTCCAAAAAGTGGACGAAACACGTCGCTCCTCCTTCTTCCCCCCTGGTCCAGATTTCGTGTCTACCATCATTCTCTCTTCGCTTCTCAAGCATTTCCTTCACCGTGATACAGTCAGTTGAGTGTGCACTGGTACCATTCCGTCTATTTCGCAATTGTCGAAGATGGGTAACCTCAAATTTACCTCCTTCCTCGAATTCGCACTAGTCTGGTTGTCAATACTGGGCAGCAGAACTGTCTTAGCCCAATTCTCAATCCCGGAGCGATACGATGGGTTCGTGTACAACGGCAAGCCAGACCCTGTGATACGCGGCCCTGTGCTTTGGGAGGTTTTCGTCGACCCCTTGTGTATCGATTGCAAGATTGGATGGCCGGTGGTGAAGCAAGTGGCGGACCGCTACGGCTCCTCGCTCGTCGTCATCGTGCATCCCTTCCCTGCTCCGTAAGCTTACGCTGCCTTCTGGATCACAACATCTTGTTTATGTGAAGACTCAAACGATATGAAAGACACAACATCTTGTCAAATCAATCCAATGTGTTCACTTGGATGGGACTCTTGCTGAATGTGGATTGAAATGAGGGCATGGGGACTGGTGGAATCGGTGTCAGGTTTCATCATAATGCGTATTTCGCGTCCCGGGCGCTTCATGTTGCACAGCGTACGAATGCGTCTCTTGTGTATCCCCTATTGGAGCGCATCTTCGCCAACCAGGTATGGGATTGCTTATGAGGTTTTTTGTACTTCGTTTTGTACATTGCGTTAGGCAATGGGAATCAAGGACATCGGCATCGATAATAATTCGTAAGTTTGCGAAGACTTAGTTGCCACATCTTTTGATAATTGTGACCTTGATTGCCACTAGTGGATATCTTGTTGATGTGTATGAAGATTCTAACTGACAATCAGAATTTGATCTAAGTTTCGAAATGATGTCTGAGACCTTCCCAAGTTCAGTTCGATGATGTTCTGTTTGTCCATCCTCAAAATTTCAACAATTGCGTCTAATGCCAAAAGATCTTAACAAGCAACGTTTAGACTGAGTACGTACTAACCTGTGAATAAAACGTAATACTCGTAGTTTCGATTGTCTTTATCAGATATACAGCCTGTGCGAATGCACCATTGAGACTTTGTCACATTAACCTCTAACACGTGAAAGCTTGGGGCTGTGCAGGATTCATTTTTAAACCCTAGCACGAACCATGAGACAGCAGCACACGTGGTGAGCCGGCTGATAGCTTTGGCGACCGACCTTGGTATCTCCGAGAATTCATTTGAAGCTGGATTTAACGACTCTGTTACCGATCAAGCCACTCGAATCTCCTTCAAGGCAAGAAACTTACCCCTCAATGTGGCTAAATTAACCAGGAATATCATATCAGTCATTATTCATGTTGAATGCACAGTACTTGGCTTTGAAGTTCTTAGAGCCATTTTGGCCGGTCAAAGCGAATTCTCAAAAAATTCCCTAAACAGAACTGTTGCTCTGTTTTCTCTTCTGACTTGATATTAGTGAGAATAAACTAAGCAGGACTTGTACTACTTTATTTTCTCATTTATAGAGAACATGAAATTTTTTTTTGTCACCTTGAAATTAGAATCACGTTCTGAGAACCACAAATATGACTGTGACTGAGAAGATTTCATGCATGTTAAACATACAAAACCTCATTGGTTTTAGCCAATGAGAGATGCGTTTTTGACACCTCTTGTATCACTCTGTCATTAAGTAATCAAAAGAGGGTTATAACTCATAATCCTTCACCTCCTCGTCATTGTAAGCTCTTGATCACTCAAAAGGTACATATATGGGTAATTTTAATTTAGAAAAACAACCTGGCATTATGTTTAACAACCTTCTGAAGCCTCCCGCAGTCCATATGCCGTGTAGTCAGTAGCCTTGATGCTTGTTCCAATTCTATTTTATTCTCTCTAGCATGATGCTTTGGATTCCATTTCAGAGAACATTCTCCTCATTGCTGAAGAATGTTTTAATCGTTTTGAATTCACAATGTTCAAATTTTGTGCTATTTCAGCACCTGTTTTAACAATCTAGCGAATGCCAATATTCTGAATTACTGCTGTCACTGATTTTTCCATTCTGACTTGGTGTTGTGACTGCGTGTGAATTGTTTAGTATGGATGCTCCAGAGGAGTGGTTGGCACGCCGACCTATCTAGTCAATGGAGTTGCATTGGCTGGAGCTGATGAGAGCTGGAGCGTGGACCAGTGGGCTAAGGTTTTTGACCCCATCGTGAAGGCAACTCGAACTGGCTTGGGCATGATATATCCCTCGTCGTAAATCTGAATCCTTGTTTTCCTTCAATTCTATTTCTTATCGATGTAGTATGTCCATATATTATTTCGTAGATGGTATATATTTAGAAGGGCTTGCAAATTTCTGCTTCCTTAGCCTGTGTAATTTTTGTATTCACAACTATGCGGCGTTCACATGGTTTTGTAAGCTATCTTCGTGTTTGTATGCCCAGCGTAAGCTGCGTACCTGAAAGTGTCACCAGCTCCTCAGCATGGACTCTGTTATTGAAGTGCCATTTTTCTTATCTGGTTGGCAATTGAAATCCAATTGCAACGCATCTTAAGTCTTAACATGTGTGTAGTGTGCCCTGTGCCATGGCCACAGCCAAAATAAAAGGGATAGGAGATTTCGAATTTTTTTCAATTTATAAAAACATCAAACTGAAAAACTCACATTATTAGTTAAAATAGTAAGTCCAAATGTCAGGAAACAAAGCTAGTGCATCCCTCATTTCAAAGGACTTTCCAACAATACTTAGAACATGATCAAGGAACACATAAAATCTCATTGTAAAATACATAAAGACTAGTGTAGCCCTATGATGTTGGTCTATAATCCAAAATTCATAACTTTCACACTATATCATGTCTAAATGATATGAAACAAAGCTTGTACACCCTTCTTTGCAAAGAAATTTCTAATGGTACTAAGAACGCAACTAAGTCATGGATGGTCCACGTACAAGATTTACAATTTAGGATAATTTAAGATCCAAGAAGAACTCAAAAATCCATGACTTTTACATTGTGAGTCATAACACTATGAAACAAAACTCATTCCTACCTCTTCACAAAGAACTTTCCAATGGAACCAAGAACATGACCAAGGGACACAAGGACTTAAAGACTTCAACATAACTATCAAAACAAATAAAACAAATAATATAAAAAAAACTAAATTTAATGTATGAATGTTTTAGACATTGCAAAGTACAAATGAACTTCTTTGTTAAGCTAAATCTAGCTCCTTGATTCAAATTGCCTTCCTACTAAACTAATTGCAATTTGTCAAGTCATCAATCGGGTCTTCAATTCTTAAAGGACCAACTTACTAAATTTGGCAACATAGCAATTTTGGATGGGTAGGTGTGTTAGGAAACTTCTATGTTTTGGTCCCAAACTAATAGAAGGTGGGTAGAAGGATTATATTTCTTGTGCACTAAAATATAGGATATTTGAAAATATGAGTCAAAAGTATATTACTCTTTTTTATAAATCGGCAGTTTAGGTAGATTAAAAAATCATTTTTTTGGAAATAAAAATTTGAGATTGGTTTTCTACGTATATGTAGAAAATTTTGAATTACTCTATTTTGATGAATGAGTCAAAATTTATGAGGAGTTTCTGTTTGCAAATACTTAGTATAGATCTTCTACTCTAAAGTTAGGTCTAAAGTAAACTTTGAAGTCTTTTATTTTACTCATTTCTAAACATTTTTTGAAAAAAAAATCATAGGATGTAGATAGTTTATCATAAAATTGCAATAGTTGGGATTGGTTTTTTTCAATTCCATGACTAAATTCTTAACAATTTATCACTACAAAAGATGTGGGTGTTTTTAGTAGGAGATAATAGTAAGAAAATATTGAAAAGACATTGAAAGTCCTGGAAAGTCAACTTGGGAAGTGGAGTCGTGTACATTCAGTTATAAATTCTTAAAAGTCATATAAATGTTCTCGAAAACGTTCTTTTCGGTCACTGAGCGGCATGTAGACTGTTTTCCTGTAGTGAGCAAGCGGTGTGTTTGGTGTAAAAATAGAAAAAAGCATCTGTTCTTGTCGTCGAGGGCTTGCCGCATTGCTCCATTCTTTTCTTCTAGCCTGCCTCAAGCTCGGGACGCTCGCAACAACCGGCGCCGCCACCACCTGGGCACGCACATTCATCGCCAACGCCATTGTAATCGAATTGCACTTCAAGAAAGCACTTAAGGTAAGCAGAGAGATCGAAACGCGGGAGTAGAAGGAGCTGTAGATCGGCGCGGTGAAGTGTCGGCGAAGAATTTGCGATAATCGTCGAGAATGGAGGTTAGGGTTTGGTCACGAGTGAAGCGCTGGGTCAAGAACCGTCTCTTCACCGCCTTTTGGCCCATCGTGCAATCTCGCATCTTCGTCAAGCTCCGATCGCTGGTGTCGCGGTCACTTGTTCCTGTCTCCCTTTGCGGCGCTGGCGCCGGCCTTAGAACTTACGTAGCTTCAGTAGTTGGTAAGTGCGCTCCCGTCTGAAATTTTTTTCTACATTGTTTGATTCTTGTTCATCTGGAGCTGCCTTGACGTGGTCTCCTCATAGTTCACAATCTGCTGCTATGAGATGATTTGTTTTTTAGGGTTCAAGGTTCAAGGTTTGGGGCATACTCGTGAGCATTGTGACTAGGCCTGTGAATTTGAGCGTGGTGCGGGTGGTATTTGTTGGCGCAGCTTTTCCATTGGGCTATGGCGCTTTGTTGGGGGCGGCAACGGTGGCGGGCGTGTTGGGATTGCTCAGGTTGCATGCACGGCTGTTTCCTCCGCAGCCTTCATCCAGATTCGTCAGTGTCTTTCGCACGCAAAGAGTAAGCCATTTCATTCAGCAAATCTTCTTTGACAGTGAATTCAATCCGGTTGATTGCCGAATTGGATTGGCAGATGATCACCATTATTTCTTTAAAACAACTGGTTCAGAATTTCGTTGATAGAGAGACAGATGATTGACAGAATTAGGAATGTATCACTAATTTCGAACTGGTTACTGAAAATGTAAAGCCCTCTGAACATGACAAACCTACCGTATCAATTCCCTGTTCCAATTCCACCTGCCTCCCTGAATTCTAGTGAATGAAATCTTCAATACAAGGAGTTCATTTAGTGCAGATACTCAGATACGCCTACTCTGAACATTCAAGAGGTTTATCTAACTTAGTGAATATAATGTCTTCTCTCTCTAGGGCCAATATGAATCCTCGATCTTGTAGGCTGACCTACTTCCTGAGCCACAGGTAAGGTTGGAGAGCTTGATGAGTAAGGCTGGAGTGCAGAATGTTGGGGATGGGCAAGCTGCTTAACTTCGTCTCTGCAGGATCCTCTGCTTGCTCTGCATCGTCTCCATTCAGTTGTTGCTGTCCTTGTTGCGGTCTTGTTTCTTTCTTTTCTTGCAGTTCAGGAGCACCATTCCCGAGATGTTGCTTGCAGACCTAGCCACCGGCTCACATCATTCTAAACAAGAATTTTCAAACTCACAGCAGCAGGTCTTGAGCATTGGCGATTGGAAAGGGTAGTCTCGTGTGCAACATTTGGTTTTGGCAGATGAGATGTGGTAACAATCTTGTATCTTGGAGTCAAGAGGTCAAGGGTTGCACATGCCTTTCTTGTTTTTATCACGTTTCACCTTGATTTTCAACATTTTTCAAATCTTGTGTGTTATAGTGAGATAAGATTGTCATCCCTTCCATCTCGTGCTTTGTAAAACATCCCGTCCTGCCTGCCTGCACTTCCGCCTCGGCTTCTTTTTTCGTCGTCTTCTCCATCTCGATTTCCCCGCTCGTTCAGTTCGCCACCACCATGGTGAGGGCTCGTCTTGCTTCCGGCCTCGCCCGAGCTGCACGCGCCGCCACCAGTGCACCTCGCCAGGCTCTCTTCTCAGGTCTGGATTGAACCAAGATCCTGTCCGTTGTATATTTCTCTCGACTCTTCTGCCTTATGTATTGCGTTGATGCTTTGGAGTTTACGAGATTCATTCTTTTGTGTTTGTATATTCTAGTGTGATTTCATATATTTGGAGGATTTTCGTCTAGAGTATGTCGAATGTGTGTGCTAGTGATAGGAGTTTTGAGAATTCTTGATTTGAATGTCTCAGTTTAGTAGGTAGAGTGCTCTGAAGATAGTGATCGGTGCTATTGAGAACCGTAAGTTCTGATGCAACCACATTATATCATTCGCTTGAATTTAGTTTGCATTTGTGAAGATCAGATTTTTGGCATTCGATTTTGTGTAGCGGCGAGATCTAGTATCTGAAGCTCGAAAGGGCGTGTATGTGAATGCATTGGATCTAGCACTAGGGTTTGTGTGGTTTGTTTGCGTACTAGGGTTTGTGTGGAGCAAAACGATAGTTGTACGTAGGTGTCATTATGTTCTCATGTAGATCTAATCTAGAGAGTTTATCGTTTATTAGTGGTGTTTAATCTTCGAGAAATGCAGTGGCGATGATAGAAAGCACCGGTTGAGATTTGCTTTGTTGATTTGAGGATTTTTCTTATTGGATATTTGTTGCGGGTGGTGGCAGATGGTCGTGCAGCTTTGGCTGCCGCCGCTTGTAGAGGCAATGGAGCTGCGGCGGCGGCAATTGCTGGCCGGGCTTCCGCAGGCACCAATGGTGGATACAGCAGGTGGTTCCCAGCTGCTGCGTTCTTGCCAGCAGCAAGTACTCGTCCTGACCATTTACTCTAGATTTGTGAAAAACTAAATATCATTGTCATTGAGAGATAAAATTTCATTCCTGTAGTTTAATGTTTGTTTCCATCAAACAGTAATGTATATAGAAAAGACGCAGTAATGTATATAGAAAAAACTAGACGGTACAGTTTTTGTAACAGACAGGGGTGATTGGAGATTTGTGGAGACTTTTGAAGGAAGTGTTTTCAGAATTTGGCGTCTGAAACTTGACTGGGGCGTGAATTTAGGAATTGTATTTTCTGTGTTATTCTCTGGAAAAACACCTATCACTGTGTCTGGTTTGAGTGCAGAATTGACAAAACAGGAGTGCTTGGAATTTGAAAATGTTGCTGCCATGAGAGATGATTGACATGGCTTCTTGCGGGATGGCTTATTGTAGGAAGATTTTAGTTTTCTTTGTAGATTTAGATTTGTTCTTTGATTTTATATTTTTTGTCCTTAGATTTTTGTTTCCTTAATAGATTTAGATTTGTTATTAGATTTCAGATTTTTTTCCGTAGATTTTAGATTTTTTTTCATAGATTTGGAATTTTCATAGATTTAGACCTTATCATATGTACATTTGGACTTCTTGTAAGAAATAAAATTTCTTGGTGATTTTGGCTCTCTAAAATGTATAAATTTTTACAAAGTAGAATGTCTCCTATAGAAGATTTTGTTTCTAGTTTGAGTTGTCTTTTAAGAATGCTGAAAGCAATGCCAAATTCATTAAATTGACCTTTCATCAAGGTATTTTAATGCAAGTCCTAGACACATGATTTTAAGCAAATTTTACTTAAAGTACATGACCTTTCAATATGCATTTTTTGACTTAAAATCGCACTTAAAACACCCCTTTCTCTTGTAGTGTTAATATTTTGAATCATTCTCTATTTCTTTCTACTTACTATTTTTTTCCAATATGTTGTACAATTCCAAATAATCTAAAAAATTTCAAGTATGTATCCAACTTGTCTTAAAGAATGAATCCAAAGAAGCATCACTATTTGAGACATTTTTTCATATGAATATGAGCTTGTGAAGTGTTGTTGCCTAGTTCTTTGCAATGCCTCGAAATGGATTTTTGTAAATCCAAAAGCTCATATCTTGCAATCTACAAGGTGGAAATTTCTGAAATTTTTTCCACATGTTTTCAAGTGAAAAATGCTAAAAGATCTTATGGTTACATATGTTCAAAAATGATTTTTTTCCAAAAAAAATTGACAATTTTGGAGCATTTTTGGTGAAAACATAGTCGAGAACTCACTATAAGAGAAAGGGGTGTTTTAAGTATAGTCCTAGAGATAACATTTTAACTAATGACCTTTATAGGAGACTTTAAGTAAGAAATAAGTGTCTTTCTAGTAAAATTTTACTAAAAAAACACTTATTTCTTACTTAAAGTCTCCTATAAAGTTCATAACTTAAGATGTTATCTCTAAGACTATACTTAAAACACCCCTTTCTCTTGTAGTGAATTGACACTTGTGGAAGATGATGCTCCATTCTACCTTACTTCCATCACAATGGATACTAGCTCATAAGGTATCAAAACTTATGTCACCAACAAACTCTCCAAAACTAAACCTCCATAAAAAATGTATAGAAGATTGTCAAAGATTTGTTGCGACATTCTTGTAGACAAACAAATAATGAAAGATATGGTTCAAAATATTCAAACAATGTGGAATACAATACGATATCTCTTGAGCAACTTCTTCATTAGAAGTATGCATGACAGAATGCAAGCATTTGGACACAGAAACAAGTTGTTTTCCTCCAAGTCCTCACAGAATTCTCACACAGAAACACACTCCTTTCTCACCGACAAAGAATGGAATGCCCACTGAGTTCCTCCTCAATCACCCATCCTCCACCGAATTCTCTCCTACAAAAACACACTCCACTCTCCTCAATCCGACAAGGAAATCAATGCGACCATATTATAATCAATTGCAACGAATGCTCCTCCTGCCAATCTTCTTCTGCCAAAGCACATGAAGTTGAGTCCCCAATTCAAAACTGGGGCAACCACAATTCTAAGCTACGTGACACCAGATCTGTCGCTACAAGCACGACTTCAAATTCACGCGAAACTCGAAGAAGAAATTATAGAGTTTGCGCCCAACAGCATTTGAGAGTTGCAGCAGCAGCAGCATTTGAGAGTTGCGGACTCGTTACAGTCCAAACCCCTGTGCTACCAACGATCCTAACCATGAAATTACTCCACTCTCTCCGACAATGAAATCAGCGCAACCAAATAATGAATAGCAATGAAATTCAATGCTCCTCCTGCCAATTTTCTTCTGCCAAAGCACATGAAGTTGAGTGACTTGAGTCCCAAAAACTGGGGCAACCACAGTTCTAAGCTACGTAACACCAGATCTGTCGCTACAAGCACGGCTTCAAATTCACGCGAAACTCGAAGAAGAAATTATAGAATGTGCGACCAACAGCATTTGAGAGTTGCGGGCTCGTTACAGTCCAAACCCCTGTGCTACCAACGACCCAAACCATGAAATCACTCCACTCTCTCCGACAATGAAATCAACGCAACCAAATAATGAATTGCAATGAAATTCAATTCAATGCTCCTCCTGCCAATCTTCTTCTAGCTGCCAAGCGCAATGAAATTGAGTTCCAAAACACAACCACAATTCTAAGCTACATAACACCAGATCAGTCGCTACAAGCACGTCGACATGCATTTTCACGCGAAACTTGAAGAAGGAATAGAATGTGTGCCCAGCAGAATTTGAGAGTTGCAGGCCCGTTACATTCCAAATTCCTGTGCTGCCAAGCCAACGACCACCTGCCTTGTATTGAATTTCTATCTCCAGCAATCATATCACTGTTGTTTTATGACTGTGTCATAATATTCAAATCGTTTCAGAAAGAGAATTGTACAATTAAGAATAGTTACGGCTTAACTAATAAATTGTTTCATGGAACTCCGTTTCGTTCCTCGCTCCTGCTCGGAATCGTCGCGGCATCTTCGGAAATCTTTTGGAAACCGAAAGTGTCTGTATACCGACTGTCTGTAGTCCAAAACCGACTTCCTTACCTCGAATTTTGAATTAGGAACATTCTCAGGCAATTCTCCTGTGTTTCTGTTAACCCTAGAAGGACGGGCTGGTCTCCGAGGAAATCATCCTTATTGGAACAGTGCAAATCATGTACTATAAAAAAAAATTAAAAGTATGGGAGGAGGTCCAGAAACTGACCATCTAAGGGCTGCAACAGAATTTTGGGCAGGTCAAACATCTTGAAATATTTTTCAGAGAATTTTCCTTGAAAGACAGCTTGAATAGGCATCTAACCCAAGTCGTTTCATATTTATTGGAGCTCTCTAGAATTAGTTATCAAATTCTGAAGTTGAAAAGGCATAGGGCTCTAAAATGGTGCCCTAGCTAAAATGTACAGTGTTAGTACACTGCTGAAGGCTATGAAAATGCAACATGTACAAGTATTGTACATTTAAGATAGGGCACCATTTTAGAACCCGCTCCATTCAAGAGCCTCCTCCTATATTATTGGAGACCAAATTATTATTTATAACTTCCCCTTTTTCACAAAATTCCAAAAATGAACAACTACATGCAGAAAAAAGATATCCAAATCATGCAAAAAAAGATAAGTCATCCACCAGACACATGCGAAAAAAAGATATCCAAAATCTCTCAACAAGTGTAGTTGTAAGGATGAGTTTTTGAGCCCTTAGTGTAGTGTCATTTTGTGGGTCAAAGTTTGACATGGATGTAAAAACTCATCTTCACAACTACATGTGTTGGGAGATTTTGAATATCTTTTTTTGGATATGTCTTTTGAACTTGAAATTTGGAACATGTATTATCAACATAGAGATGACCTCATGCAAAAATTTCATGGTAAATATACAAATTTTCAACCCTTGGGAGGGTGACAAAGTTGGCAATAACGAAAATTTTCTTAAAGCGATACTTGTTGGGAGATTTTGGATATCTTTTTTTCGGTAATTCATTTGAACTTGAAATTTGGTACAAATGTTATCAATGTAGAGATGACTTCACAAAAAAAATTCATGGTAAGAAACCAAATTTTCAGCCCTTGGGAGGGTGTCAAAAATGGAAATTGTGAAAATTTTCTCAAAACTACACATGTTGGGAGATTTCAAATATCTTTTTTCTGAATTAATCTTTTGACCTTGAAATTTTTCACATATATTAAGAAAATAAAGTTTATTTGATGCCAAAAATTTCATGGCAAAAAAAAAAGGTCAATCCTTGAGAGGGTGTTAAAGTTGAAAGTAGTGAAATGCTTTTCACAACTACACATGTTGGTAGATTTTGAATATCTTTTTTTGTGTAAATCTTTTGGCTTCAAAATTTGGTGTGCATCTTATCAACTTATATATGATGTTGTAAGAAAAATTTCATAGTAAAATATCAGTCTTTGAACTCTCAAGAGGCTAGTAAATTTGGCAAATTTGAAATTGTTTTCACTGCAGATCCCAAAACGCCATTTTGATTGGGACCCATTGTACTTCTACTTATAAGAGGATTTTTAGTTAGTTTAGAAGGCCATGAGTTCTCAAATTGTGGAAACTTGCTAAAATCTACCACACAAGGGATCTAATGTGGCCAAGAAATTGTGACATTAGATAATACTCCGTAATATTTAATTAATATTTTAATATTTTTTTGAAAAATAATATTTTTAATTTTTAATTATTTTTTAATCTAACCAACAATGACTGGTTCACAAATCCTTCCAAAGAGACAACCAAGTGGTGTGTACTTTAGTATTCTATACACAATTAGAAGACTATATGACAATATGCAATTATAGAAAAATATTAGTATAAGTTTTCTATTTATAATAATAATTATTAATTTTGGCCCATGTGATCACCTTAGATACCATGCAGGATTAGGAAAAAAAAATTTAAAACTTTTGTAATATCTTGTATTTACAAAAATGATAGAAGTCAAATAGCCTCAAATTTCTTCTAATGATTTATTCCAACCTATAAATGGTTAGAGTTATACTTCTCAGTCTTAGAGGTAGCATTCTAACATCTTGGCTTGTATAATAGGGTGATTGCAAGAAACACTTGTCCTATTTTTTGTCCCCTTGACCTCCAACAGGTAGTTTTTTGCTCATAACTTTTGCATAGTTTGCCTTATCAACTTGAAATTTGTAGTGAAGGTGCACACAAAAGTTTTATATGTTGTGTAATTTTTTCAATTTTTTTAAAATTAGTTTACTATTTTTAAACTGCCCCCGATTGGCTGTCTACCTTGGCCATTTTGGGGGGTTTTAGTCCTATTTTTGACCCAAAAATGCAAATTTTGAGCTGAAAATTGGCATGCTTATATCTATAGTATAGTTACACAATCCCTAAAAAGGATTTTTGAAAATATGAAACTGCCCAACTTCCACATGTCGTCAAAGTGGCTGACTTTGCGCAAGTGTAGAGAATAGAATTAATTTTTTCCAAAGATGAAATTTGTTGGAAAAGAAAGACCTTTACTTGAAGAAGAAAAAGGATTTTTTATTTTCATTTTTTGAATTTTTTTATTATTTTTACCAAATTAGTGAAAAAAGAGCTATTTTCATTGTATTTTCCATTGTCTATAACATTTAGAGAAAAAATTTCTTAGGTCTGAATTTCAAGAGACATAATATTCTCATTGCTCTTCAAATTATCCATATTTTTTTCAATTTAAAATTTTTTTATTTCAAAGGGTCATAGGACTCACAGGACTCATTGATTTTGAGCCATTTTGAGCCAAAACCGGTAAGTGTTTCTTGCAACGACCCAATAAAGTTATCCCAAGACATTAAAACTTCTTCAAGCACTTGCTCAGGTAGCATTCTAACATCTTGGCTTGTATAATAAAGTTATCCCAAGACATTAAAACTTCTTCAAGCACTTGCTCAATCGCCCTTTCAAATAATTTTTTTCTACAAAGAAGCTCAAGTTGCATAGACAATCTATCAATCATAGTGCTTCATGGAGTCCATGTAACATACACAAAATATTCTTGACCATAAAGAGATAGATATACCTTCTACAATAGCAGTACGCTATCACACAAATATATTTGTGCTATAGTATTGCAATAGTCCGGCCCTTGTTCATTACATGAAACTTTGCATTCAATAATTTTGCCTCTGGGTGATTGCAAGAAACACTTGTCCTATTTTTTGTCCCCTTGACCTCCAACAGGTAGTTTTTTGCTCATAACTTTTGCATAGTTTTCCCTATCAACTTGAAATTTGGAATGAAGGTGAACACAAAAGTTTTATATGTTGTGTGATTTTTTCAGTTTTTTTAAAATTAGTTTACTATTTTTAAACTGCCCCCGATTGGCTGTCTACCTTGGCCATTTTGGGGGTTTTTAGTCCTATTTTTGACCCAAAAATGCAAATTTTGAGCTGAAAATTGGCATGCTTAGATATATAGTATAGTTACACAATCCCTAAAAAGGATTTTTGAAAATATTAAACTGTCCAGCTTCCACATGTCGCCAAAGTGGCTGACTTTGCACACGTGTAGAGAATAGAATTTATTTTTTCCAAATATTAAATTTGTTGGAAAAGAAAGACCTTTACTTGAAGAAAAAAAGGATTTTGAATTTTCTTTTTTTGAATTTTTTTACTATTTTTACCAAATTAGTGAAAAAAGAGCTATTTTCATTGTATTTTCCATTGTCTATAACATTTAGAGAAAAAATTTCTTAGGTCTGAATTTCAAGAGACATAATATTCTCATTGCTCTTCAAATTATCCATATTTTTTTCAATTTAAAAAAAATTTATTTCAAAGGGTCATAGGACTCACAGGACTCATTGATTTTGAGCCATTTTGAGCCAAAACCGGTAAGTGTTTCTTGCAACGACCCCTCTAACCCATCCAATCCATCTTCTCTCCCTTCCCACCTTCCCCACTTATCCATCCATATTAAGTAAGCAAATATATGGACAAACTTGACAAATTGTTGACTTTTTTGTCATTGAACGAACCTCGATAACCCAAGAAAAGAAATCATAAAAGCCAATGAGAAGCACGTTAGGGGAAAAGGTCCTCCGACTAATTGCTCAAGAATGTTGTGTAGGATATCAAATTAGGCACGGAACACAAAACGCAAAACTTTGCGTGATGGTCACGTTCGATGGTCAACAAATTGGTAACCATAGCTACACCATTTAGGTCTTTTGGAGTTCTTCTTCTTCTTCCCTTGGCAACCATTGCAGACATAGTCTGCCATATAAAAATCACGTCAATGGATCCCATTGTTGGGTCGTAACTTGGCCAACATGGCAACATCTGGGAACCTGGGTTGGTACTCAACTGGACAAGTGGGCAAGAATTCCACCACTTTGTCCAAATTGATGAAGAAATCAGTCTTTTTCGAACATTGCCTTTTGGGGCACCATGGTACCGGATTGCACCATTTCAAAATATTCCCTCCGTCCCACTAAGAGCTTCCCAAATTCTTCTTGCAAAGACTATAAATGAGCCTAATTAGGAAGCTTTTAATGAGATAAGGGCAAAACACCCATTCTCGCACTTGTTCCTTGCAGTGGACTGTAGATTCACCCAAATGCGTTAGTAGACTTCCCTTAATGTATTCGCCACATGTATGATTGTAATTTGATGACACAACTGAAGGATACATAGGGAAATTTCGTTGGCTGAGTGCTGATTTTCGTAGGGTTCAGTTTGGGAGGCATCTACAGGACGGTTCCACAGGTCTAGGGAGCCAACACTTTGAAAATTTGTAGAAATTACATACTATATCCAAAAAAATCTATATTTTTTTAATATTCATGATTTTCACTCGCTAATACTCGAAAAATATCATTTTTAGAAAACACTGCCTCCAACTATGCTGAATTCCTTATTTGCACGGTTTTGGGTGTTTCCACTATAGAGGGACTATATGTTAACTTTTTAGCAAATAGAAGTAATGTTTTCTTGCTGGAAAATTTTCATTTCTATTAAAAAATACAAATGAAAATTTCAAATTTGGATGAAAAAGTGTATTAATATGATTGAAAAGTGTTTTTTGATCCAAAAGATGGATGGATGTAGGAATACAATGTTTCACCAAATTTTAGATGATTACCATCCTAGCACTTTCTCAAAAAATGGAAAAAGGGTTTATTTTCAAATGTACACTTGAAAGCTAAGATACACAAGTCAAATATGGTACATTTAGTATATTCACAACAACTACACTGGATAATAGAATGAAATTAGGTTGTCCTACACAAATTTCTTGACATTTGACACTATATAAATATTTATTGTTCTTGCTCTACTTTTGAATTATATATTGTTGTAATTGCAATTCATATGGCACTTCCATATATATATATATATATATATATATATACAAATGGAAATATTTGTAGATAAATCTATTGACTTTGATGGCTTCTAAAGTAAGCTTTGGAAAAAAGGCAACTTCAATATTTAGAAAAGCTAATTTCAATATTTAATGTACACTTCAAAAGTAATGCATTCTTGTATAACAATTGAAAATATTTTTGTAGTGCCAAATGTCAAAAAATTAGTGTGGGGAAATCTAATTTTACTGTTTTGTGTAAAGAAATTAGGTTTCCCCACACTAATTTCTTGACATTTGCCACTATGTAAATATTAACCATTATTGAATAAGAAATCAATACTTTTGAATTAGGTATTGTTGTACTTAGGGCTCATGAACCTCTATATGTACAAATAGATGGCATATAAAGTAATTTCCTTGGGATAAGGCAATCTGATTATTTAAGGAACCTTATTGCACTATTTAGTGTATTAGTTGCTAATCTCATTAAATCTAATTGTAGTGTGTATATTTTATTCTAAAATGTGAAATATTTGCAAATAAGAAACTAGTATTAATTTTAGATATACTTATAGTTGGCACTTTTATTACCTCTTTTTATTAGACAATATGAACCTTTAAGGGTTTTATAACCCTCAAAAAGTGTTGTTTTTGACACTCTTTTTTTTAAAATTTATAAAACTTAAGGATAAAAAATAATTTGCAAAATTTTTAGCTTGTGATGCCTTAGTGTTGAAAAAGATGCCAAACTTAATATATTGAAAAGATCATACAAAAAAGTGGTGGAAAAAGTGCCAAAAATAGTGTCAAAAAACTTGGCCGAAGAAAAATAAAAGAATTGAATTTTGTTTATGGATTGCCCAAATTTAATGCCAAGGTTGTCTACAAAAATATTAAAAAGTTGAATTGCATGAACTTAACCTTGTACTTCTTTGTTGCATGTAGGAACTCATTGTTTCTTGCAACTTGTGTAAAGTTGAACTTTTTAAATAATTTATATGAGATTATGAGTTTATTTAATAATTCTTGCACTATTGATTACTTTTTTTCAAGGTTTAAAATGTCTCAATTTTTTTAGCTTAATCAATAAAGTTCTAAGAGGCTCTTTAGGGACTTTGTAGGTCTAGGTAAGTACCTTTCATTTCAATATTTGTCAAGATATTTTGAATTTTTTTTATAAAAAGAAATTCTTTTGCTTTGGGGGTTGTAACTCATATGTGAATCAATGCTTAGAACCACAAATTATATACCACAATATTAAACCCAAATAGGCGGCAAGGATGGGCAACAAAAATCTACAAAACTTGAAATAATTTTAATGCATGCCTTGAAAATTCTTATATTGTAATTGGAGATGATTCATTCCATTTGGATATGTGATGTGGTAGTTATAAAAGTTCCTTGTTTTGAAGGCAATCTTAATAATTTTTAAGAAAGAAATGCATTGGATCTATTTAAGAATTCAATTTTGGTAGTTTTTCAAAAATTATGTTGTTGATTGTTTAGTTTTTTTTTAGAATACTTTCACTTTTGAAATCAATATTTTTCAATTCCATTGTAGAGATATTAACAAATTAGTTTTCCTTTCTGTCTTATACTTGGTTAAAGAATAAAAATCATATTGAAGGTGAATTTTTTTCCCCAAACCTTCAATTCAACTCTTCAATATACAAAAGAATTACATTCATAATTTTTAGTACAAAAAATTTAAGTTAAAAAGATTCAAAGCATTGTAATCTAGTTATACTAAAAGAAAAGAAAAAATTCTTCACTTTACATGTTTATATCTTATTTTCCATACAATCAAATTTCTTATATTCATCTTCATACTAGTCTACGACGAGATGTTATGGTTGAATATGCAAAAGAAATATGTGTTCAAAATTGTTGTTGTGTGAATAGAAAATGATTGTTTTGAGTGGTCTTTGACAACAACATGGCCTTAGAACTTTAGAGGGTAAATTATCTTGAAGGGAAGAAGAAGGCAAATCAAATTTGCATTATTATTTACTTTTTAGTGTTTGTAGAATTGCTAATGAAATTTCAAAGTCTCTTCTCAACAATTTTTCCAACACTCTTTTTGACAATCTTCTTGATATTTATTTTAATTTGAAGTAGAAAATTTTAGCGTTCTTGTGACACTAAATTTCAAACAAAACTCAACATTGTTTTTGAAAAAAATGTCAAAAGTTTTGTAAAGTCTCTAAATGTTTTGAATTTCATGACATCTAGTTTTTTTTAATACTTCTAGTCTCAAATTGATGTCTAAAAAATGTATTGAAAACAATATTCTATTTTTGGTAGTATTTGATAGGTGATCCGACAGAAAAAATTATTATTGATGCCTCATGCAATATCTATAGGTGCCATTAATAAGATATCCAAAACTCGCAAAATTGAAAAAAAAAACACTAACAATCCCAACTCCTAATGCATTCCAAGTCACCACTTTTTACTCTCATGCATTGTTTTATCAACCTTTTTTTTGCCTATTTATATATTTTCTTGTATAATCAATATACCTATCCATATCATTACTTCTATATACATTATATATTCAAATTTTTTGTCATACATAAACAAAGTTATATTACAAATATAAACACTACACTCAGTTATACTACAAGTTATCATTACTAACACAAATATAAGCACTAAACTCACTAATAATTCTCTAATTTTATAACATTAGAAAGAATAGGGTCTACCCCCTAACAAGTGGATTTAATTTACAAATCACTTGTTTTTATCATGTAGGCTCTAACATAGGATTATGAATGAATATATACACTAAATCCTTAAAGGTCATTGCAACCTTTGTAGGCATTTTGAAAGTCAAAATTTGAATTTTCACATATTTCTTGATTTCAAATGTTTTAAAGCTTTATTAAAAAAAATCTCAATTTTTTTCATAGTTTATTTTAATTTTTTCAAATTTTTTAATAATATAATTTTTATAACAATTAGAAGATAGCATCTTGAAAGCTCAACCAACATTATTTTTCAACTTATTTAATCAAATTTTTGTTGGTGTCATCTCAAAAAAATACATCAATTATACTATGGTGTTTGTTATTATTATTTCCATTTTCACTATAAATTTCACATTATAGTAAGTGTTTTTGTAATTACTCTAATTTTTGCAAGAATTTTCTTTTATCAAATCATATAAAATTCAATGTGATGTTTTTAATTATGAAAATCAAGATTTACTTCTAGACATATGTTTGTATGTGTAAAATGAATCAAATTTTTTGAAATATGTCTAGCTTTAATGTAGAATTCTAATAAAGTTTGTCTAAGCCTAGACATAAAATGTTTTTTGAACTATCTACCACTACTACAAATACTAAAAGTTTGATGGACTAGAAAATGTTTTTTCATCCAATTTATATATTTGGAAGAGCTTGTGTAAATTTTTATAGAATACTATTGCAAAGTCATTCATTTTAATCTTATTAACTTTTCTAAGAAAAAAGATGCTAAAGTAATGGATTAACCTAGTTTGTAGTGTATTTGGGCCATTTCTTGTTTTTTATTCTTGATGTGAATTTTAGCCATGAAAGTGATATTTTTTGAATTTGAGTCCAACTAATGAAATCAAGCTTATCCATTTCACTTTCTATTACAATTGAAAATTTCAAAAAAATCTTAAATTTTAGTATTTTATAGCAATATGAACTTTAGACCCATAACTATGGTTTGAGTTTTTTCAAATTATAGAGTGACATGCTAAATTTGGTTATACCATCATGTTATATATTATATTATATACCTACACTAAAAATTTGAGATATATTTAAGTATATTGTGTATTTTATATGAATTATCTTTATTTTTTTCTTAAGAATTTTATAGTAGTTTCGAATTTTTCCAAAAGTGATTGAAAAATTTACAATCTATAGCAAACTTGTGATTTCATCTTTGAAAAGTAAATACAAAATTTTTCATTCATATGTAGTTGGAAATTGGCAACAAATAGAATAACAGATAGTGAAGTAAGAACTTAGTCGTCAGAGGCTTCTCTTCATAAAATTAAAGGTCAAAGTAGATGGATTTTTCTATAAATGAAAGTCATTTCTTTCTCAAGACTTTTGAAATTTTTTAGTTTCTTAGATAGTTTGCTCTCAAAGCACCTATGCTCTAAAAGCTATCATGATATGAGGTAGATTTTGCTTTCTTCAATGTGCTAACAATATACATGTGAGCGGGTGGTTGCTTTAAGTGACTACAACTTCAAAATTTGTAACTAATTCTATGAAGGTCCAAAAAATATAAAACTAGGATTTAGATGTAGGCACACCTAAAAGCGCCACTTATTGGGATGTGGAAAATTGGAAGGCCAAATAGATAATAGTGAATACAAGATTGTATTGAGATGTATAGAAAACAAAGGAATGCATAATGGAATTTCAAATTTTGATTTACACAAGACCTCGATAGGCATATAAATTTTTTGAAGTAGGGTACTTAAAAGTGTTCATAGGTAGCAATGATATACATAAAGCCCCTCTCTTACAATATTAGAGGGAAAAGAAAAAGAGTTGTAATTGAATTTTTAACATTGAAAAAGAATAATGGTTCTTAAACCAACAAGCAATAGAGAAAACTTGTCAAAAATCAATGAAAATCCTCCATGTATTTTGAAAACAATAAAAGAAAAAAAAGCTTGTCAAGGAGATAAACCATCATATATGTGAGCTTAAAAGTTGGGCATCAAAACCAAAATAGTCATGCTTGTATGAAGAATTGCCATACTTCTCTAACTGACAGTTTTCAAAACATAATTACATCATTTAATTGCTTCAAATAGGGTGCGTTCTAAGTAGGGTTTTTTTTTGGTTTTTAGACAAATGGTGGTGTGGCCTCCTTTTCAAGAAAGTTTTAAGTTTGATTGGCTTCTTAACTTAGGGGGCTTTAATTGAAAGAGGCCAATTTTAAGTATACAATTCTGAATATGTAATTTTTGTATGCAATTTGACTTTTAATGATAGAGAAAATGAGGTTTTAGAAGCATATTGGCAACGATGAGGAGGGCTACTATTTCTGTCTAGTATTTTTTGTCACATTTACCCTCATTTTATTCTATGCGCTTGAAGCTCCCCATTTTTTTAGGAAATTGGGCATTTAATTGCCTAAAAAAAACCATGGCTCTAAGGCACTGCGCCATTAGGGGTGTCATAACATTCAGTAGCCCATGGAAGGACTGCCTACCCGTTGGTGAAGTCTCCATCACCTAATTTCATTTGACATTTCTTGAAGTTGCAACTTTAGTTACTGAATGGTGTGGAATACCATTGGTGCTGGATGGAATGGTGTGGGATATTCCACACCATTTCATCCGCTAGGAGGCAGTGTGACAGGGATCTGGGTGGATTGGCCCCCTCGCTTGGCCTTACCATGTTTTACCAGAGGTGCAATCAAAACAAAAAGCCCTCTAGTTTGGGCCGTGATCACCCCTACTTTCTTCACCCCCTTGCTCATTTGTGGTCTCTGATCGCAAATATGAATTCAAAATTTGCAAAAAAAAATCAGTGTGAAAAATAAAAAATTACAGTGTTTTACCCAAGTGGCCGAGCGAGGGGGTCAGTTCTCCCTGCCCTGTGACAGGCTGCTACAGAATGTAATGACCCACTATAGATGCCAATCCAATTTAACCTCCTCTGAATATTTACTGAATTTTTTTTGAAGCAGTTTTGCTTCCCCAAATAGGCAGCCAGCTCTTAAATGGTCGCTTTAAGAGCAGACTCCGCAGTATCTTTTTCCAGTGATGTGCCTTTTTTCAAGGAGAAAGACTCGTAGTCGGCACCGCCCCAGCAATAAATGGAGTGGTACAGTTCGCGGAAATATCCCCTGAACAAATCTTTCTGTCTGCAATTCCATGGACTGGTCAAGAGTCAAGACCTTCACGTACAGACTTTCAGAGTACAAACTGCAGACAGTCGGATTTAGGGTTTAGGGTTGATTCGAATAAACAAGCCCGAATAATCCTTTTGGGTGCTAGTTCCGTAACAGAAGGAGCTCATTCCAATGAGCGGTACAGTTCTGAGCCTCCGATTCCCGATTGTGAGCACTGCGCAGTGGTCCCGGTCGTGATTTCCATATCGAGCTCAAGTCGAAAAGCTTACGGTAATGTACCAAAAATTCATATTCAACACCATGTGTTCAGTAATAAAAAATGCTTGGTTACAAGTTTTTCTAATTTTGGCAACTTGCATTTGTGGATATTGATTGTGAGCATCTGCAAACATCTGTCTGTTGAATTGTACAGTGATTTGGATCCTTGGGATATGAACCCTCCTTGTTTTGAGACTTTGATGGTAGCCTACAGTAGCGAGCGAGGCCCGCAACGGGACCCGCAGCTCTCACGTACATCACAGCTTGGTTCACACGGTATTGAATTGTTTTCTCTTCCAGTCCCGCGTGAACATGACGCTGCCTTGTAGCGACTGATCTAGTCTTATATAGCTTTTGTGCTTTTGCTCTTTGAAACTCAGCTTCGTGCGCTTGACGGAAGGTTGTGAGTTGTTGTGAGCTCTTGTTCGGTTTCTTGTGGGAGTGGGTACTTCAGTTGTGCTTCACTGGGAGAGGGTTTGGATTGTGGAGATTGGTGGAGGGATTTTGCTGGAATTGGTCGTTTGCTTGGCATTCAATTTGTTTTATCGGTGAGTGGAGTTTGTTGTTGAGTGAGAGGTTCTGTGACGAATTGGTGAGGAGGAGTCGGTGTAATTGTTCACGGTTCTTGTGTCCAGGGTCTGACAAATATAGTCTTCGAATTGAGCCCGCACAATTCTGCGCTCTTGAATCTCGTCCGAAAGTACTGTAGTGCCACATTTGGATTGCAAGATTTTCTCCCTTCTTTCCATTTTGAGTCTTGCATACCCTCAACATTTTTGAGTCCGAGAATCTCGATTAAGCTGTTGAATGTACTAGGGTTTACCAGATTTCAACTGTGAAGTTTGGTTCCATCATTCGCTACGATTCAGGGCCCCAAATTCTTGTCAAATATATTAGTCTCCACATAAATTTTCCAAGTCTCGTTTGAGAATTGCTACTGGCAAGTCAATCACTCTGAAACCCTCACTGTTTCAATCCCTGCTACGTCCCATCCCTTGTTGATACTTCAAATTGCTTGAACGAATCTTCAGAGCAATTTTGAAACCCCCTCTAGCCGGTGACTGCTCTGAGTTCAAGATACATGGTGATGGCGAACAACTTCGGCCCGCTGACCACCGGTCGCTACATGTACAGCAGCACTTCACAGTCCATCGACCCGGAGCTCTTCCTCCACTCCTGGAAGGCGCAGGGCTCCAGCGGCACTGGCAAGCTCGCGCTCGCGGAGTACAAGATCTGCCCGCCCACCAACAGCCGCGCCTACTTCCACATGCTACTGGATGCCTCCGGCTCCACTTGGCAGCGAGTGAAATCGGGCGACAAGAAGCGCGTGTACAAGCACCTGTTCCAGCACTTCGCCGATGTCGTCACCAAGGGCGACACGTTCCGCCCGCACGACATGATCTGCGTCTGGTCCTTCAACAAGCGCACCACGCTGCTCTGCGCTGTGGAGCGCCGCCACTTCCCCGCTCAGCTTGACACCATCCGCGCGCAGTACAAGAAGGAGCTCGATGGCGCCGACTACAAGGAGACGCGACTGTACGACGCCGTGGCCACGGTCATGGATTCCATCCGCGAGACGCACAAGGAATACCCTGAGGCCGACTTCTTCCTGGTGCCGTTCACGGACGGTGTGGACAACAAGAGCGAGAGCGTGACGCTGGAGGGGATGATGAAGCGGATAAACGCGCTCATGGGCAGATTGCACACATTCTTCATCACCGTGAACTTGCCGCGCAATTCCGAGTTGCTGCGGCGCCTGGCGACCCAGCAGAACGAAATCACACACTATGACTGCGAGAGCACGGAGCCTGGCGAGCTGGCGCGCGCGTTCAACTCGCTGCGCGAGTGCGTGAAGGCGTTTCTGCTCATGGCCTACACGAGCGGCGACGCGATGCAGCTGACGCGCATTGCGGACTACGGACGCTCCAAACAGGAAGTGGCACACCACATGATGATGCTCCTGTCGCAGGAGATGCACAACACGTCGCTCATGGAAGGCTGGAACTCGCTGGCCAGCCTCGGACCCGCCTGAAGATCTGCGTATTGAATCCAAGCTTTACATATATGGGCTCCATTTGCATTCTCTTGAATTCTTATCAGTGTAATTAACTCGGAGTGTTCTGAAGTATTTGGGCTCCAGTGGAAACTTTCAACCTCCACATGAAGTCATCCAGATGTATTCGTTCTTGAATTTTGCGGTAGCTCTCTGCATTGCTTCCTTAGTTATTAGATGATTAGACTTGTACATTGTACCCATGCCACCGCCAGTGGTGCGCGAAAAAAGACCAAAATCGGCTGTTTCCATGTCTATAGGAGTAGGGATTCGTCAGTTAGGAAGCTTCTTTCCATGTAAGTTACTTGATCTAATCAAAGGAACTAGAGTACTTGGGATCCGAAATTCGGTAAGCCTTGTTCAAAAGAATTCAACCAAGAATCAAAGTCCTTTCTGGTGTGTGTTGCATTCCATGGCTTCTACAAAAGCCCTAGTTTTGCGCGCTTCTGAATTTGAAAAGATACCATCCCGGTGTACCTGGGTGATACCACTCTTGTTTCGACCAAAATGTCTCGAATGTTGGAATGCGGACATTGGCATGCAGTCAAATTAGAATAACCTGCAAGGAAGACAAGTGCGATAACCAAGGACACTTGTGAACCACTTTCCAACATTCGTGGAGTTTCGAAATTGATGCGAGAGCTGTGACTTTGAACATCAATCCGTCAATTTCGTCAGGTCCAAAACTGGCAAGGGAAAAGCCTAAGTTAGTTCGATTACTATATGGGCAACAATTGCGCGCACCGAGGACGTAAACAATTGACAAACACGATAGCAAATTTCGTCAATTGCCTTCAGAGACTTCCTTCAGTTTAGTTCCCCTGTGATACCTCTCTTGGCGATGCAATATCCGTCCAGCACTTCATGGAGTTTAACCTTGAAGTTGTCCAATTTCTGGACAATGTACAGATTGAAACTCTTGCTTCTTTCTCATTATAGTTTGGATGAAAGTCTTTCTAATTTTTAGAAATACTTTATGAAGTTTATTGTTCTATCCAAGGGTTGGATTTGGTGTCACTCAAGTACATATATTTCTAAAATTACAAATGTGAAAGATGGTCAAGTAGTTGACCAAGTCAAAACTACATTAACTCTAGTTCAAACTTGGAATTGCAAAAATGAGGTCATAGAATCAAAGAACACAAAATTTTTAGAAAATCATCATGTTAAGAGAACCACTTTTCAAATCCATTCCAACAAAATGTACCCAGAAAAGGACAAGATTTTGCTAGGAATTGAATTTAGAAGGAATTTAGAATTTTCACTTTCAAAATTTATAGAAAATATTGATGGTAGCATTGGTGAATGTAACTATATGGATTGAATCTAAAATTCAAACTCTACAACTTTTATTTGCATCTCAATTCCAAAATATTCTTCCTAGTAGTACTTTATAATACTTTTTCCAAAATCATCAATTCTAGAGATGAATCTGGACACTTATGGATTAAT
Organism: Thuidium tamariscinum; assembly: GCA_947034885.2. Taxonomy (NCBI): domain Eukaryota; kingdom Viridiplantae; phylum Streptophyta; class Bryopsida; order Hypnales; family Thuidiaceae; genus Thuidium; species Thuidium tamariscinum. The sequence continues at coordinate 10,102,968 of OX344754.2, forward strand.
TGAAGTTTCAAACTACACAGGGTCTTAAGTTATATTTCCATGAGAGACAATGGTGCTTTCATTGCTAGAATCGGTTGATCAAGTTCTGAAGCCAACGAAACCCGCAGCAATCAATCGAGACTCCAGGAGCTTCGTCAACCATTGATTGAGTTTGAGAACTGCTTCCACCAGCAGTTGGCTTTCATCCTTTGAAAAACCTCCACGGCAACACGCTCTTTCATTGTAGGGAGGACGGAGAGATTAAGCCATCCAGAGAATAAGGATTTTGAGGTATACTGATCTTCGAAATTTGCACAAAACACGCTTCTTGTACAGAAAAGGAGCAGTTCAACAACAACAAGGGCAGTTGCACTTGAAGTATTTCGTGGTTCTCTTCAATTCTAGAAATACTGAAAGAATTTCGGCTTTGAGAGTTAAGTTACAAGACATCACGAAGAACATGACTGAGGAGAATAACTTGCAACTCTCACAGGGCAATTATAGAATTGCAGCTGTCAGAGGGATAACTTACAACTCCAGATCCTTACAACCCTTTTGATAAATCAATGAACATTTATCGCACCAAAACATGAACTTAACAACGTTGGTAGTGGATTCACCGCCCGTTACAAAGCATAATAAAAAACAGTTAAAAAAAACTTTGACCTAGCTCTCTCAATAGTACCAATTTCAGTTTAATGGAAACCTCTCCTCAAGAATCTCTGCGAGGGATACTCCATCCTCCAGTGTGAAGTACACAGATTGAAAGCCTTTAGGGAAGGAAATCTCCTCTTGATACTACCTCCATTCACTACCTCCATTCAGATGTGTCATACAAAGAAGTTTTTAAGGTGGTTCTAAGTAGGTCATATGGAGACTCCTTTTTTTTGTCCACCTTCATTTTCTGTTGCAATGAACGCATGCAATATTCTTCATTGATTCTGGTGATATAAAATTAGGACCCTTTTGAATTTTGCTTTTCACAATAGAGTTATACGTAAAGTGACTTTTGTAACCTTGTTTAGCAAGTTTGACACACATTAATTGAGTTGGGACTCCACAATGGCCCACGCTAGGCATGGTAAGAGCTTTGGTACGAGGATTGGAAAGTGGTGGGGACATTGGTGGCTACATTCTTAGGATGTGCAGTGCTTAGTCATCGGTTGCCTCATACTGAGGTCCAAATTTCTTTTCTTTTCTTTTTGGAAGATTAGAAAGTTTGGTACCCTCTTTCCTCTTTGAGGATACAAACTAGAGTTTTCAGTGAGACTTTACGTATAACTCTAATATGATCAATCAAATTTGTATGATACCTTGTCCACAACTTTACAAGAACACTTATTTTTGGATGGAGGGAGTAAAATGCTATGTATCCTAGAGACGGATATACATTCACAACTCCAAATTCAAGCTCAGATATATATCTTGTACAAATCATTGAGGTATCAAAAACAAAAAAGACATAATGGCTTAGAAGAAAGATACTCCCTCTGTCCCATTTAAAGCTTCCTAATTAGACTGATTTATAGTCTTTGCATGAAGAATTTGAGAAGCTTTTAGTGGGACAAACGGAGTAGAATACTTGGATTAGTATGCCAGTGCAAGAAGTTAGTTCCTACCCGCATAGCTTCCAAAATGCTCAAAGTATCATTTTCTTCCCTCCTTCAACCATACTAGGGTCATCCGTGCCGTTGCCATGGTCTAATTTTTGTAATGTATAGAAACTTCAAAATTCAATAAATTTCATGCCGTAGGTTGGAACACCATGAATCAAAGCCCGTGCACCCCTCCTTGTCGAAGGCTTTCCGACAGTACCAAACACGCACCCGGGGGACTCATGGTCTGGGAGATCTCAATGTAACAAACAAACAAACAACGTATCTTCATAGGGGATACCCCAACAGGCCTTCCATAACAAGCTGTGTATAAAAGCCGTGCTAGCGGTGTCTTTTCCATGTGAATTTCAAAGCATTTCAATGCCCATGCAGTGACTCTTTGCTCTGTGGCTGCAACTTCAGTCTTCAAATTTCATCACCATTGCATTCCTGTAGCTTCATTTGTTTGTAGCTTGAAGCCACCATTCCTATCCTGACCAATGAAAGAACCCCACTTGCTTGCCCATATCTTAGAACAAAGTATAAAATAATGTTCACTTGACTCAAAAATTCTCAAATGAAGAAGGTAGCAACAATCCAATTCTAACTTATTTGCTAAACCATCCCATGTAGATTATGGCGTAAAATGTATGACAATCTCTATACACAAGAGTCTAGTGTTGAATTTTGATACACCTATTTTCAATACCTTAAAAATTCTTAGTTTTATCAAACAGAGCCCTGAAAATGCATTCTAAAAGAATTTGCTTTTCACTAACAAGAGCCAATGAAAGCTTTTTACAATGTAATAATAGGAATTATGCTCAAAATTGTATTTGGATGAGTTTAACCTTGTAATATAATTGTAGATAGTAAGTGCCTAATGGATGATAGAGAATTCTTGCATTTGAGATAGAATTGCAATTGTTCATCCTTAGAAATTTGTACTAAAAGGGGGAGGTCATGAATATTAATTTGGTCTCAAATGAATACTTTTGAAGTTTTTAAAGTAGATAATTTGCACAATTTCAAAAAGCATGATTTCCGCAAAGACTAGGCTGTCCTCATAATCAGGGTGAATTGGCCCCCTTGCTCAGCTACTCCAAATAATTCCAAGGGTGCAAGTAAAACAAAAAGTCCCCTGTTTTGTATTTAACTAATTTACCTTGCACCTACTTCCAAGCTAATTTGGGACCTTTGATTGCAAATATAAATTCAGGGACCCTAAACCATCAATTGAAGAAGTTAAAACAAATCTCATCAAGCTCAACTGTAATCTAGAGTTCATTTTTCACAATTCACATGTCCATTTCAAAGCCTCTACTGGATGGTTGAAAATGCCCGCTCGGTTTTAGAGCCCTCTCCTATACCATTCTCTAAGTTAACAACATTTTTAACCTTGTGAAACAACCGGGGTGAACTGACCCCCTTGCTCTGCCACTTGGGAAAGTGCTCAAATTTTTTATTTTTTGCAAATAATTTTTTTTCAAACTATGCATGGATGGGGTTCTAAGGGCCTATAATCACAAATAGGGACCTAGAGTAGATTGTGTTCAAAAATTCATTACTAATACAATAACGCTTCAAAAAATATGAAACAAAGTGTGTTAGATTCCTCATCTATTTCACTTTGACTGAAAAATAAGCTAAAAATATTTTCATCTTAGATGATACATGAAAAAGGCACATCAGTGCTTAAATGATCACTTCTTGAGCCTCTTAGAGAATCCCCATGCCAGACCCCTCAAGTAGGGGCGCCAATTGCAGTTTGGCGTGGATTGATGACTACTGAAAGTCCTTCCAAATCTTAGCTACTCCATGCTTACATTGATAATTCAGCCACTAAATACGTCTCCCAAGCCAAAGGGCCACTTTTATGAAGCCATGTGGAATAGTCAGGCCAAGTGTTGGGCCTCAGAGCTTCGAATGGCTAATTATTCCCTAAAAGTGTGCCATAATTGAATAAATCAAGGTATAGTGAGCCATGGGAAAGACCCACAACAATTCAATGCCATTCTTACTTTGAAGTGTTTGTTGACTAAATTTTCCACTTGCCGTGTCTGACATGGGATAGTGCCAGACACCAAACAGGCCACATTAACATATTTCAACCCTTTGGCGTGCAGGCATGGGGGATGCTCTTACCTTAATATTCAATCGTGTTCCCCATTCCGTCCCGCCGCCCCTACAGGGCAAAAAAAGGTAAAGAGGTCTTTGCTTGACCTAACCTTTTACTTTTTTGCCCTTCTTCACCACTGTTGTCTCTCGAGGAGGCTGAGGTTTCCGTTTGCTTGGACTTCATTGTAAGACCGCCCTCCATCTGCAGGTAGGCGCCACCGATTGGTTCTAGTCTATTGTTCTCCATCGTGCTCTCCCGTGTTTTCACAACATCGGCGTAGTGTTTTTCCTGTTTGCGGGATCGAGTGTGCGGCACAAGCGCTTATTATCTTCATCAACTATGTCGGGAAGGCAAGGTATTTCAGGGTTGTATCTTAATTTTTTACTTTTTTTGCTCTATGCTAAGCTTGGGCTAAGCTTGCTAAATTTGTTGTCGAGGTTGTTGACGGGTTTTCTCGATATTTCTTGTTGGTTGTGATAATGACGTGGTCTGGATCAGAGTTTAAGAATACTGGAAACCTTGTGAGGTTTTGGCTTGTTCGGCGAGTTTTGGGTCACGAAAGGCGCTTATTAGTGTCGAATTTTCGAGAGAGAATTCTTAGTTTCTGTATAACGAGTATTGGAGTGTGCGTTTACGGAGGAATGGCTTTGTTCTTGTCTTGGTCCGCTTGGGTTTCATTTTTGGTAGCAACTCTAGACTTTCTCTGTTGAAATTTCGGTGTGTTGGTCTTCCTTCTTCTTGGTCTCCTTTTGCTTTGTGAGAAACAAGCTACTCCTCTTTCTCTTTAATATATCACCCTCTCGAACAATTTTACATTCTCTGTTCTCTCATCAAACCCTAGGAAATGGATGACCTATTTCCTAATGCCACGAGATTTGAAGGGTCCTAGACCACCTTGCTGATCCATGCGACCCCAACTCCTTTTTTGATGTCACTTAAGATGCAACACTGAATTGTCACGATATTAGAGAACTCCATATAATTATGCGCATTTTGGGTTTGACGTTAATGAGGTTTCGGCGAATTCCTCTTCAGTGAAGCCTACTTGAGATGCTTATTCTCATGTGCTATTACTTGCCTGGATGTAGGTGGAAAGCTGAAGCCCTTGAAGGCTCCCAAGGGCAAGGATAAGGAATACGATGAGGTACATACCATATTCATTGAAATGATTCTGCTCTTATGATTTGGAGCCATATCGTTCCATGTAGTGATGAATTCCGAGGGTTCTTTGAAACTCTCGAGCTTTTTTTCAAACTTCGGTGCTGGTACTTCACAGCAATCGTGCACTTGCTCCTGCTGCTGCTGAATTTTGAGTCTTTGTTGAACATGAGAGTTTTTAGAGGATCCTATTTTCATCTTTTTAAGAATTTTAAATAGTATGTAGGAGTTTGGTTTTGGGGGAGATTGCTGTAGAGCTACGGAGATAACCTTCCGGGTATTGGAGCCTTATTTATAGAGATTAATTTTTTTATCAATATGTACGATTTTCTTATGCATCCTCTTCTTTTCACGACATTGCTTTGACTTTCTTGTTTCCTTTGGTGCAGACTGATCTGGCCAACATCCAAAAGAAGAGGGAGGAGGAGAAGGTAAGCATCAAAGCATCATCTAAGCATGCGATTTTTAAGCTGCCAACCATGGACATTACTGCATAAACATTCTAATTTCTGGATAATCAGAATCAAGACCTTGTGCTCTGCTTAAGCACTCTACATGAACATCTAGGATATGCTTTCAATGTTTTTCAGTTCTATGTCTATCTCTGAAAGTATTCACCTAAGGTAGCACTCCCTCTCTACGTCCATGGGGCTTTGTTAGTACTAGCACAAACCTGTTGCAGTGTAACATTGATTGAACTTGGGAGAAATAGATTGGATGAAATATATTGGATGAAAACGTGACCGTTTTTTGACATTGGGTCGTGACCATCTGTACTTAATATAATAGACTTAGTTGGAGGTAATATAATACAACAAACCATGTTGGAGGTAACATTAGTTGAACTTATGAGAATATGGATTGGATGAAAAACATTCATGAGGAAATATTTGGGATGAAAATGTGTCCATATTTGTGACAATGCGTTGTGAATTTAATATAATAGAGAGAACTATCTCCAACGGGCTCTATGTTCACACTACTGTTAGGATCTGAATTTTCTTCCTCTTTGTCTATTGGAATTAATTGTTTGCTGAATAGTTGAATACTGGGAACTTCATATCTTTCATATGGTTTTAATTTCTAGTCTGATGCTACTTTGGCGCAGGCTTTGAAGGAGCTGAAAGCCAAAGCGGCAGGTAAAGGTGCATTTGGTGGAGCTGGGTTGAAAAAGAGTGGTGGGAAGAAGTAGCCTTGTGGTCAATTGGTCATGGAGCTTAGAGTTTGGCTTAACTTAAGGAGTTGAAAAGTCCAAAGGACAAACCTAGTGCACTGATGAGCTTCTCCGTGTCTGGAAGTAGCGGAGCGACGGCAGAAAATTTAAGCGGGATACAATTTTTTATTCTGTTGATCTCGTGGTTTTGCAAATTACCATAGTTTTTTTAAATTGAAGCGATGGGAAAAACTTTTGATATACATTTACCTATCAATTGTTGTGTAGGATTCTTTGTGGTTATTCTGTATGGAATACTCATGTACTCAGATGTAATTCTGATTTACTCTTTGTTTTTTTGGGGGGGGGTCTTGTCATGATTCCAAATTCTGTTTAGCATGTATTTATTGGACACTTTAAGAGCAAACTATGAATTTGAGTGTCAAATATAGATGTTCTGCAATTCAACCCTAATGTTTTATAAGTAGAAGTTGAATATTTGGACAAAAATTTGCTAAGAGTTGGATATAGAAATGGGTTGCAATTAGATGTTGTTCTATTGTTGAAGTATATATACCAAAATTGCCTATTTTTTGCTTTGGATAGCTTGATAGTCTAAATGAAGAAATTTTGACAAGAAAAATCCAACCTAAGTGTTTGATTCATTCAATATTCTATGAATTTTCTAAAATGAAAGTTTAGGTACCTATTCATGTTATTTGATCCCCCTTCATCCCATAAAGAAGGATTAAGGTGGGTATACCTAAAAGTGCCACTTTTAGGGTTGTGGGTTATTTGAAGGCTAAATATGGAGTAGGGTATAGAGAAAATAGAAGACATGTGTTGGAAGGGAACATATGAGCAATGACCTTTCTAAAATCAGCAAATCCTAGAGCATAGTAGGGGTGTGAAGTTTTCAAAGTAGGGTGACTAAAACAGTTCATAGGTTGCACTGTAAAAAGACTAGTTATGAACCTAAGGACCCTCTTGCAAAGTGTCAGAAGAGAAATAAAAGTGGCTATTATCACATTCTCCAAGTCGGAAAAGTAATTGATCAATGAAATTCTGAAAACACTTTAATACAACTAACTTCTTCTTGGAAACCGTAATTAAGTACTCATAAGTAGTTTTTATTTTCCATTTTAGTATTTTTTTAATTTTCTTTCTAATAGTCCACCTGTCACTTGATCTTTCTTCATGAAGTACCTTTCTATGACCTTAATTGCAGTATAAGTGCAACAATCCCACTTGAAACTGCCATTCCCACTCAGTCTCCATTTGGAATACATTTACAGTCCATTTTAGGACTGATTTTAGAGTGCACTTTAAGGCACTGCGCAATTTTGGGTGTACCCACCTTAGTCAATGTAGAAATCTTTCTTTATAAAATAGTGTAAATAATCTATTTTTTTTTTAAAATGCATTCTTTGAAGGTCAAACTATTGTACAAAACCATTGTTTTTTTGCACAAAATTTCAAAGATGAACAATTGCACTTCTATCTTATATGGGAGGACTTTATGTCATCCACTAGACACTTGGTGTTTGTAGGGGTGTTATAGGGTTATCCTCCAAAAGTTTAAGCTCTTTTTGAGTACAAAGACATTATTGCTTTTGGAGTGTTATTAGTCAAAATGTTACTAAAGTATAGAAATCTCAACTGCACAATCTTACAATGTATGTATTGTAGATGATGTGAATCACATTTGAAGTCATTTGGCCACATAGATCTCCACATAATAATGTTTTAGTGTTGAAAAAAGGTACTAAAATTTTGCATAAAACACATTTGGAGGTGAATTTCAATTTCTAAACCTACTCAAATGAAAAAAATTTAAATTGTAAAGTGATTCAAAACCAACATACAAATACATTAGTGAAAGAAAAAATCATTCAATTGACTCATTGTGTCCACAAAATGGCTTTGAAATGTCAAATAATTAATAAAAAAGGATGAAAAAAAAACATATATGGCTAAACCTCCTTCTACTAAAATGCTTCTCAACTACTCATAATTTTTTAGAGTGATATGTAATTTTAGCCATACAAACTAGACCAATATGCGCAACTTTTTGAAATAAAAATTATTAGAAACAAACAATGTATAAAGAAGAAACAAGACATTGAAGTTCATTGTAATCCAAAAATGTCTGCTTTTGAACTTCAAAATTGCTCTCAAACATTCAAAACAACTTGGATTGTGATGAAAATTTGACTACAATAACTAGATTTCTAAAGGAATATAATTCAATTTTTTTTAATTGAAAACAAAGATTAAATGAAGGCGATACAAGCCTCCCAAGTTGTAGCTATGAAATGCAATTTAATAAAGTCAAATTGAATCACACTATGAACTTTGATTGGCTTTCTAAAATTTTGTACATTTTGGATTGATCTAAAACCTATACAACAAAAACTAGAAGAAAGTACAAGTTTTCCAACAAGTTTTATTGAATTTGGACATAGGATGCAAAAATTACAACTCTTTGAATTGGACTTGATACTATGTTAGGACATTTTTGGTCCCCTCAGGTGTTATGGTTTGAATGGTCATTTTTGAAGAACAAAAAGCTTGAACTTCCAGTGGTTGCTTTGAAGAACATGTGGTGATTTGGAGCACCATTATGTCTCTTTTGTTACCTTTCTTTGTTCTTTCTATAAGATTTAGTAGATGGAATAAATTGGTCCTAAAATGAGAATTAAAAAAAATAAAATTAATTTTGGTACAATCATGACTACATTAGATTCTTGCGTTTCTACATTCCCACGGGAATTTCTGCTTTCCTACAGTCTAGGAACTCACATTCTTCTGAAGGCTTCAAATTTCATTTAATGAATTGTTATTTTAGCATATCTAATTTGATCTTGCAATAGAATAGGAGAAGAATACGTAGAAGAGAGTTCAAAAACTTTGACAAAATGGATTGCAAGATATTTGTATTTGAAGTAGAAAATATTGTTCTTTTCACACCTTGGCTACCTACATTTAAAAGCTTTGAAAGTTTGAATCTTTTTAATTTCAAATTTTTTGCTTTACACATGTTTGAATTAAAGTCTTTCTTCATTGAAGTACTAAAATGAAAATCTTAAGAAAAAAAATCCAATAAAGCACACTTGCTTTTCATCCTTTAAAAAATGTTAAATAGAAATAAGTTTAAGATTGAACAATAAAATAAGTCACTATCAACTCTAAAATGAAATTGAAACACAATAATCCAAATGACAAGATTTTTCTAACAAACAAACTTAACTCTACCAAACAAGTTTTTTTTTAAATTGTAAAAATGAAACTTAGAAAATGAAACCTAAAAATTATTCTTTCAAGAAGATGGCAAGATACTTACATTGCCCAAAAACCAACATTGTCCATAACTTTTTCATTTCTAGTCTAAATAGAATAAATCAAATCTTTCTACATTAACAAAAGAATTGTCTATGAAAATAAAAATTTTAAAACAAAAATTGACTTTCTGTATTTAATTGGCACTATCTAATGAACAAACTTAGGATAGAGAAATGCTTGCTTTTGAGGACCAATTGAAATAAAAATTGTCTTTTCCAAAAGCTAATGCACATTCCTATTTTCAAAAAAAGTTTCAAGAATTCATAATGAAAAGTGAGATTGTAGGAAGCTATATAAAATCCATTTTGTCTACAACATAGACAATGAGACTTTCAGGATTTACTATCCTATTTTATACTAAAACTTCCATTTTACCCTTCTAAAATATACTTTGATTGGGCCTAAATCTCAATAATCAAGATTGATGGTCTTAGATTCAATGCACATCTATAAACAATTAGGATGGAAAACTATTAGAAAAATTGTTTGCAGTAGGCTTCCTTGGCGAAAAACATATATGGCAAATTTCATTAAAACGGCAATATGCCATTAATTTGGCAGTTTTTATAGTTCGGACCGCGAGGTCCAAAATCTAAAACTGTCACACATTTCTTAAATCTATACGTGTTATAGATGATTGAAATCTATACTAGTTCAAGATGTTTTGGACCTCACGGTTCGAACAATAATAACATCATAAATTTTGTAAATCTACATACATCTTAGATGTCTAAAAATCTATACTTGTCCTCGATGTGTGCTTTTAGTTTGGATCGTGCAGCCCGAAAAATGGCATAGTGAATATCGCCATTTTTTGAAATTCGTCATATATTCATTTGATTCATGATGGAATTGGTTTGGTAGAATTAACATTCTTATTATACTGTATACAAGAATTCAAAAACTCAAGTCCATTAAGCATACTTGACTATATAACATCTATACTATTTTTATAAACTTTGTCAAAGACCAAACTCTATCAAATGAATACATCCACTATATACAAAATGCTATGAGTTGAAAAAGGCACATAAGAATTGGTACTATTACCTCCAAAAATGTCAACTATAAGATAGTAATATACACAACTAACAAAGTAAGTGATTCAACATGGTTTGTGACACCTTTTAAAAAAAAAATTATTTTTATATTAGTAGCAATTGAAAATCAAGAATTTCAAAAATAAAATAAATTTTTTGGATAAGGTTTCAAATTTCTATGAATTTTCAAGTCCCTAGGACCCCCTAAGCTATAATCCAATAAAGTTGCCTTGATTCTCACCCAAAATCTAAAAAAATCAAACTATCAAAGCCCACGAACTACAATTAAGAATGGAAATGGTTTCAAGGTACTTTGGGAGATAGGTTAAGGTAACTCTAGTGTCAAAAAATGAGTATTCTAATGGCTATCATGGATGTTTTTGCTTGAGTCCAAACTCTATTCTATACCCCATAAGTTGTACAAATCATAACACACAAACATGGATATATAAACATATAAGTTTTTATACAAATGGCATCAACAAAATAAAAATACAGATACAAATACATTATACCATACCTTTTGTACCTCTAGTGAACCTACTCACCTACTTAAAATACAACTTATACCTCATTCTGTAATCCTTCCCAATCAAAATAGACAAGTTCACAATGAGCATGTTATCTCTGAGAACAAACTCTATTCTATACCCCACGGCTTGACCCGGCAACAGGCTCGCGAATGGTTTGGATGGCGGGTTGCTCGAATGCGGCTTGAGCCTGCGGTGGCAGGGTGCCCCACCGCAACACGCTCACAGACCCGCGTTAAGGGGACAAGCGCGCCCCTCAAGGAAACGGAGGAAGCCACGTCGCTCTGCAACTCCGTGAAGTTCAAGGTGGGGGCAGAAGCATGGGCCCCTCTCCATGGTTGTCTTCCTCTATAAAGCAGAGAGAGTGTGGTCCCAAGAATGCTGAAAATGAGGAGTGCAAAGCTGCTGTGAGTGAAGGAAGAGGAAGGCTATGTTTCAAAGCAACAAAGTCAGAATTTTTGTTTACAGTATATGCTTGAGATTGAAGAGGATCAGTTGTGAAGGGATGTTTTTCTTTGCAATGGGAGTGCACGGTTTGTAGAAATTTCCTTCTTGAAATTTCTGGTACAGTTCTTGTGGAGTTCAAGCTGAAGTATTGAAACTCTGTTGGCAAGTAGTCTTGAACTTTTCCTTTCGGGGCATGCTTTGTTTCATGTTTAATTGTAGTGGGGTATGTTGTTTTGTTGTATTCAGAACTTGGTGAAATTGCTTTGGATGTGTTTCAGAGCTTGTAGTTAGCACTTCTTGGAGGAAGTTTTTTATAACTTTCGAATTATGCAATTTCGTGGGCTTAGAAAAATTGTTACCGATTATACAGTGAGGAATATGTGAGGACTTTGCTGTGTTCAAAGAACTTGAGATTGAATGTATGTTCATTTGAAGTGAGCTTCTTCAACAGAAAAGCTTAGTAAATTTTTGGAAGAATTATGTTTGAACTTTTGTGTGCTTCATGTGCTTAAAAGGAAATGTCTTATATAAGACAAACATGTCCTATGGTATTCATGGTGGAGATTTTAGAGGTTTGTGTGAAGTAGTCACATATGCTCTTAACTCCAAAATGACCTTGAGTTTTCTTTAGTTCTAAGGAATTCACTACACATTGAATAAAATGCCAACATTTTGATAAGTTGTTCCCATTTTTTTGAATTATGGTCAATTTCGTTAAAATGGCGATAGTCCATTAAAATGGCATGACATTCCATTAAAATGGCATGATACTCTGTTAAAATGGCACAACACTTTGTTAAAATGGCACATTTTTTTCTTCTACCACTATGCCTCTATGTCAAAATGGTACACAAAAATGTCAAAATGACACTTGAAATTTGTCAAAGTGGCACATGGAATATTGCAAAATGGCACTGGAATATGGCAAAATGGCACTGGAATTTGGAAAAATGGCACTCGGAATACCGCCATTTTAACGAAATTGACCATAATTGTAACCGTACAAATTCAAACTAGACATGTTTGACATTACATAGGAAAAGAAAATACAACAATATCAATTATAGATTGAAAGATTTTAATGTTTGATCATGGAGGTGTGAAAACTATAAAAATGATTTAAAGTCTTTCAATCTTCTTTTCACATGTCAAATCTAAAAATTTGGTCACCAAAAAAATACAAGGTTAAACGGCCGAACATGCAAAACCCCAATCAATTTATGACTTCTAAAAAACGTCTCTATAATTTTCAAACATGGATTTTGAATGTGATTTTTCCTCCAGCATGTAGTGTATTTGAGACTCATTTTCAAGAGCACTCAACACTACAGGAACTAAAGATTGCAATGGACACCCATGCACAAAATGCTGAATTACAAAACCATGATCATTCACTTTTAGAATCGAATTTCTGATGTACAAATTATACTTGAAAATAAATCTTCCAAGAATATAAACTTCGAACAATAATAACTTAGGTTGGTTTTATTTATTTTCTACAAATATTTGAGGACACATTCTATCCTTAATGCCATTTTGGGATTAAAGTTGAGCATTTGTAGAAAACAACGTCAGTGCATGCTTTTGCTATTTTTCTTTATACAAATGGCGTTTTGATATAGCACAAATTGTACTAGAGAATTGCATTATGTACCAATGAATTGAATTCATTGTGTATTGTTGGCTTCGACAAGGAAATTGGCTCTAGACAAGTTCTGTACCATAGCTTGTAATGTCTAATGTCATTGAAGAAGTGTTGCAACCCCACAATGAAGGCAGCCATAGAATCTCTCTTCAATTTCTTTATGAATTCATCCTATGAGTAGGATTATATTAAAGGTATATCTTAGTATGAACATATAGAAATCTTAAGTGCTGAAATGGAAACATCTTCTCCACTGAATTATTGAACTTTGTTTTCATTGTTTTACATAATGTTCATCGTCAAAATATATGTGATGATAAGTTCAAGTTGGAAAAATCCTTGTGCATAGAGAACACACTCAAAGAAGTACCTAACAGTGTTTATGTTTCCTACCCATGTGGCTTGGAAGTGTGAAAAAGTTTTACGTTATATTAATTTAAGACAAAGTTGATGAATTTCCAAAAACTTTGAGGACATGGCCCTATGAATGACTAGCTTTTGTTTTGAAAGGATTTTATAAAGACCTTCCATTCATTAAAAATCTTTCACTTTGTGTTATGACTTTTAGGTTTAATTTTTGTCACTTGAAAGAATGACTTCTATAACAATATTAAAGATGATATTCATACTAATCCATCAAGAACTTCAGATTTTTATTCTACTATAAAAAATTATTGCAATGATTATTAGAATTCAATTCATAATTAAAATTTATAAGATTTCTAAATGATGTATTTCAGGATGTATTATTCAGCATTGGTTGATGCAATGGTCAGTCAAACCACATGAAAATCATCTATGGATCATAGTTTACAAGTATTCATTGAAAGTTGTCATAGAAATTTTCTAAGAAATTACACATCTTCACAATTTTGAAAATTAGAGTAACTCTGATGTTGAAGTGATTAAGGGCTACTTTTGTACATTTGCTAAAAGTAAGAAATAAATGGTCAACAATGACTACAAGAATCTTCTGTTGTGTTTGATGTTTTCATCATTTTTGTAAGAAATTTTAGAAGATGTTGAATAAAACAACTAGTACATATATATATCAAACAAAACATCCTATGTAACATCTACATGTTCCATTGGACATTATAACTCATATAAAAATACTGATTGTTTTGTTGTATGCCAACTATCATTTGTTCCAAAAGAAGACCAAAGAATAGTCACATGAAAGATGGTGCTTTCTTTTATAAAGAATATTATTTCAAAAGAATACCTTATGTAGCAGGGTTGACGAATTGCCACGTCCAGAGCAATATCACGTCCAAAATCTGGACGTCCCGACGTCCCGACGCAGCGGACGTAGTGGCTACCGGACGCGCGGACGGGCAGATGGGTGGACGGATTAAGAATGTGTTGTCCGAGACTCCGAGTGTCCGTGGGATTTTAAAATTATATTACAAGTCCTTTTTATTTGGTTAGGATGAACTGACCCCTTTCTTGGCCATTCAGGAAGATGCCAATTTTTTTTATTATTGTAAATAATTTAATTAAAAAATTATGAATTTGGATTTGCAATGAGAGGCCCCAAATTAGGTAGGTGGTACGGCGCAGTAATTTGATAAGCACGAAAGAGGGGGCTTTTGTTTTATATACATCTCTAGACTTATTTGGAGAGTTGGAGACTTCAAGTAGAAGAGTGAGGGGCCTAGTTCACCCCGACCTTTTCTTTGGGAATGATGGTGCCAAAGTTTGCAATTTCTAAAAAATAGGCTACTACTTGCTATATCAAAGGAACCTTCTTAATTTCTTATGCGATAAATTTTTCATTTTCCTTCCAAATATTAGGGTTGTGCAGACTCTACGTCTTTTGGGAAATTACGTCCAAAATCCGGACGTCCAGACGCAGCAGGCACAACGGACGTTGGGTAAAAATGGCGGACGATGATTTTACCAACAGAGGGGTTGTCGGACGACGAGTTTACTGGTGGACGGGGAAGCGGGACGGACGGGGGATGGATGGATTTGCGCAGATGGTGTGTATTTTGGCGGACGGTGGGAGGACGGTGGGTTTTAGGGCAGACGCAGTGCGGACGGGGCATGCGTATACAGACGGCACAACAAACGGGAGGACCGACAGGTGGACGGGACGACGGACGGGCGGTCCGCTCGGGGAGATCACTTAGTGTATCAAAAACAAACTACGTGTATTAAAGTGACTTTTTGACCCCCTATATACTTTTTTATAAACTATGATTTCAACCTATAATTTTGAGATGTGCTTAATAATGACTATAAGTTTCTATTGCCAAAATTTTTGAAATTAAATAACATATGAAATGATTTCTAGAGTAGGTCGAAAAATGAACTATACTAGCAAGTTTTTCAACTCAAACATTTATAGAGAATGCATTTAAATGACCATGGCATCAATATTCAAGAAAAATAAAATTTCAATAAAAAACTATTTTTAGCAATTTTTTTTTCATTTTTTAGACAATTTTTTCTTATATAAAATAGGGGTGTGAAAGTTATTTCTAGCTCTACAGTGTATTTTTTTACTTCAAAAATTTGTAACTAATTAAAATCAACACATAAAAATATCAATAATTCAAGTTATAAACTTTTAATGTAGGGGAATACTCTCATATTTTTTATTTTCTTTTTTATTTAAACTTTAGAAAAAAAATAGGGGGTCCAAAGTTTTTAACACACGTGGTGTCTAAAGGTTACTCTAAGTGATCTCCCCGAGGCGGTTCGTTGGCGGACGGTGGCAGAATGGGCGGACAGTGAATGGCAAACGACAGACCCCTTTTTATTTTTCAGCCCTCAACCTCGAGTCTTAGGGGGGCTCATAGTGTCCTTGAACATTCACATATTTTTTGGGATTCAGGTTCGTGTACCTACAACGTCCTAAGCGAATATTTAAACATTTCAATGTTTCTTTAGGTTCCCATTCATGAACCTACAACCCCTTAACCACACATTTAAACATTTCAATTCTGAAATTGAATTACGATTTGTGAACCTACAACCCCTTAGGGCTTAGGCAAATATTTAAACATTTTAACCCCTAAAGGACCAACATGCGTTTTTTGGCCATATAGAAATTTTGGGCAGGTACGTGTGATTGGAAATTTGAATATTTTGGGCTGAAATTTTAATAGAAGGTGGGGGCAAGGAATATCTTCATGTGTACCAAATTTCATGACATTTGGAGATATGACTCAAAAGTTATGGCCTAATATGTTACTTTTTTTCGTAACTGGGCAGTTCGGGCAGATAAGAAAAAATCATTTTTTTTTAAAATGAAAATTTTAAACTGGTTTTCTACATTTATATATAAGTGGAAAGCTTTGAATCATTCCATTTCAATCAAAGAGTCAAAAGTTATGAGGTTTTTTTGTTTGCGGGCAGTAATGGATTCTCCACTATCAAAGAAACTTCGAAGTTGTTTATTTCACTCAATTTTCAATATTTTTGTAAAAAAATAAAACCCTAGGATGTAGATTGATTATTACAACATTACAACCATTGGGATTGTCATTTTTTAATTCTATAATTAAATTCTTAACAATTTAGTATTATGAATCATTCTCTACTTCTTTTTACTTACTATTTTTTTCCTATATGTTGTACGATTCCAAATGACATAAAATTTTTTGAACATATCTCCATCTTGTTTAAAAAACTGAATTCAAAGAGGCACCACCATTTTCAACATTTTTTTCTTGAAAAGTGAGCTTGTGAAGTGTAGTTGCCCAATTTTTTGCAGGATTGAAAAAATGGTTTTGGTGAATTTGAATGCTTATATCTTTTGATCCACATGGTGGAATTTTCTAAAATTTTTACCACATGTTTTTTAGACATTATACTACAAGATCCTATGGTTACATGTGTCAAATAATGTTTTTATCAAGAAAATTGGTAGTTGTACTAGAAATGGCAGTTTTCGAGCATTTTTGGTGAATACATAGTCATGGAACTTTAGGGGTTAATCTTTTCTTCGATTCCCATTCATGAAACTACAATCCTTTAGGCGCACATTTAAACATTCATATTGCATTTGATGTCCAATACTCCAATTTTCCAAAGATGTTGTACCATTCATGAAAGACAAAAACAAACCTTGTTTATTAAAGTCTTCCTCAACAACAGATGATAATCACCTAGTCTTGGTACATATGAGCATCTAAAGCCCTAAGCTTACATCCCTTCAATTAGAAGGACAATAATCATCATCTCCTTTCACCTCTGCCCCACTACTCTCGCATCCTCGTCTATATCCTACATCTTCATCGTTCGATGTGTTCTCCATACCATCTGATGAAGATCCTGCACCTTCTACTTGCTTACATCTCTTTGCTTTCCTTCGCTTGATTAGCTTCTTGTATTCCTCTTTTACTATCAATATAGCTTTGGTAGTCTCTTCCCTAGAACTTAGACACGCGACCGGTTTCATTTTCCTCTTTGCAACAGGTAGGCATGCATGAAGGGGGGTTCTACCTGCATTCAATTTCTTCACTGGTGAAACCGCGAAAGGCTGCATAGGTCTTTTTTTATTACCTTCATTGCCTACTTTGACCTCTAATTTCACTTCTTGGGGACCTCTATGAATGATTATGTTTGTGGCCCTCGAAGCTTGCGGTGGAGAGGTGTGAGTCCCCGATTCGTCACCAGGGACTCACAAGGCCTTATTCATTAAATTGAGACAAAATGGTGATTTTGAGACTGTCAGAAATGAGTACGTTGTAATCATTGAAGTAAAAGTTGTTGAATCCAACGATAAATGAAGGCAATCAAAGAATACCCTTTTACATTTCATAGGAGGCATTCGTATAAAAGATGGTCATTGAAATGATGAATCACGATGATGTGCAATTTCAAAGTATGCAAGTTTGCACAACAATTTCCACTGAAGTGAGCGAATGGTCAAATTCTACCATTGATTCAATGTCGACCAAAAAAATTTACACACTCAATGTATAGCCCTGGCTAACATTCTTCATCTTTTTAACCTATTTTTCTATATCCATTTACAGAGTGCGCTGTATGCAAAGCGTGGACCTTTTGAATTGAATGTACGGTTATGTAACATTCTATTTATAGTAACTAGCGTTACCAACTTTAATCTCTTTTATCAGTGTCGCACAGTTTAGCAACATATACAGCATTCCCTACCTCTTCGGCTTTGAGCTTTGCAAGACCTCTTAAGATATCCTCGCGTCGAGAAGAATAATGTGACCCACTTCCATTGTATGGAGTTCCAGTCTCACTTAGACTATGAGATTCGTTGGCTTTCCGTTTCGATGATCGCGTACTCGGAGGAACGGTAGAAGTGGAAATCGATTTGGAATTCCGTGGGGGCGGTTTAGGCAGAGGGCCCTTCTCATTGTTTGATAAGGGAAGAGTAGTTCCGGTAGACACGGTGTCTAGAGAGCGTCGATGTTCTCTAAGAAATCTTTGACGAAAAAGACTGTCCGTGGAAGGCAGGCGCCTTCCCCCTGTCGAATTGGAGGAACGGGTTGGATTGTCCCGGAGTCGAGGTGAGCGAACAACGTCATCAAAAGCATCTGTGGGTTCAAGTTGGGAACCCACAACCATGGTACGGTTACCAGACAACAGATTCAAAGGCGGGACATTATCCTCGAGGCGGGGATGCCCTAGAGCATCTTCGACAGGGAGTTCGAGCTTTCGACTGGTCGCTCCATCCCTCTGTGGAGTCGGCGACCAGGACCTTTCTCGGCTCGAGGATGTCCGTCTCAACGGCGACGGCGAGCAAATGGGAGTCCTGCCCGTCGTGCGACTCGGCGGGCTGTCGACGACGCCATCTTCAATGTTCCCCTTGGAAAAGTCAATGGTGGCCGATGCCGCATCAGCGGCTGAACGCAACATGTAGGGCTTGGATATTGGAACCGATTCGCAGCTCCCACCGCCAAAATCAGATTCGGTGGAGGGCAAAATCTCTGATCCCGAGAGGAGGCTCCTGGTGAGCTTCTCTTTTCTGGGCGTTGGAATAGAACGCAAAGATCCAAACTGCAATAAAACAGTAACGATGCAAATCCGAAGACGATCCTTGCTATGAGTACACGGATACATGTGGAACTTGCTGTCCATCAAGATGGATGAAGCACATGTTTTTCAAGATGAACGTAGAATGCCATGGAAAAACATTATATTTATTTTACAAAAAAACGTTACGTACATAAAAAAATTAGTTATCATTTTGCCTGGACTCCCTCGATGCCTAATTCTACAATCCAAAAAATCTATTTTCTACAACGCCAACGTCTCTCGATGGTGAGACCTGCCATGGGCACTTCGAAACGAGTGTTCATGCAATCCGCCGACTCCCTCATGACCTCAAGGATCTCCGTGAGATGAAAATGGTCGCGGGAGAGGGGGTTATTGCCTATCCTATTCTCGTCTACGTATTGCAGCAACCCCCTGTGGGGGTTGCACTCCAAATGCAGCCGTTGGAGCCATGGGAGCAGCTGTCCCATGAGGACATCATCCCTCCGATGAAGGTAGCTCCAAGTCTCCAAGAAGATGGAGTTCCCGGTCTCATTGCAAACACTCTTTTCGGGAGAGTCGTCAATGAGCAGGGTGTCCTCCGTCGAAAACGCGGAGCCCGCATTTCCAATAGTGTCGAACAGACCATGCTTGAGCACTTTCATGTTCAATTCTTTCACACCACGATGGAAGAACTTCCCGGGACTGTACTCTATTTTCGTACAGTTTTCCTGTCCTAGGACTCTGAAGGGAGGCCTGCACCTCGAGAACAAGTGTCCCGCGATGGCCTCCGCGTTATACTTGTACATTGAGGACCAGACCACGACCTTATTCGCGATTTCAGACACCTGTTTCAGAAATTCGGCAACGTCTTGTCTAATGAATACAGCCTTGGACCCGATGATGGTCGGGTACTGATGGCTGAGAACATTGTCTTCGACCTTGTAGTGCTTGAAGTCTTTGCCGAATTTCGCCGACGAGGAGTGACAGAGCACACCGTTGAGGTCGAAGACAATGTTCAGCCACTTCTTCCTCGGCGGAGGCATGATCGGACGCTCAATCGTCCGCATGACCACCTTTCCTCCCTCCGATCCTACCTGATCAAACCAAAACAACAAAGAATTAGAGTTACCTGAATAACTGTAGGATTGGTAAAGCCAAAATGCAGAGTGACGCATTGCAACTCGCTACTGGACTGCGCCCTTCCTTTAGGAATTGGCTTCATGGGTAGCGGGTGATGCAAACTTATACTAACCTTGAGCTGAACCAAAAACATTGACAAGGGAATTCAATTAGACACACTTGTGTAGATTGTAAATTTCGAGATTTTTATTTACACGGTGTATAAAATACATTTCAAAATTTTAAGGCCGTCAAGGCTGTACACTCTAGAACTACTCTACATTATACTACATTTTCGTCCGCCACAAACGGGTTCTCCGTCAGCGCCAGGATGTCAAGGAGTGGCGACTCCCTCCTGTAAGACATGACAAATCATTATAAGAATTACAATTCTCCGAAGAACATCTCCTTCCTACAGGGTCAAACACCTTATTCCGTGATTTTCATTTTCAATCGAAGGCATAAGGACCAACGGAATGTACCTGCGCGGATTCAGTCGAATTCTGAGATCCTTGCTCTTCAATATCTGGAGCAGGGACTTGGACTTTCGCTTCCTCGTGGACGTTGTCGTCGAGGTCGTTCTCCCCATAGTCCAACATCTCCTCGTCTTCCACATGTAAAGGCTCATGCACCTGTTCAGACGTGTCAGATGCAGGTGCCAATACTGCACTGGATGGCTTCTTCGCTGCGTCTTCAGCGATATCGTCGACTCGACGATAATCCCGAGCCTGGTCTTCATCGGGCCCTCGTGGTTGAGGTACGGCAACCGCAAATGCAGCCACCTCAGGTGATGTTGCCCTCTATTTGAGTTGGGAGGCCAGTGTGCACTCCACAACATCCGTGTCTGCCAAAGACATGATTCGGGAAGTATCCTCGACTCGAGGATACGGAAGTCTAGAAGCCAGTTCCTGCACTAGAGGAGGAACTAGGACGGCAAGTGGGGCCGGCGAGGGAAGCTGCGTCTGGGTAGCCGTTGGACCAAACTGACTCTCTACTAGTTCAGAGAGCCTTTGCAACTTGAGCTCCATCGCAGACATCTTCTGCGCGGACTCTTGCGTGACAGCGATGAGTTTGACGTTCGTTTCCTCCAGCAGCTTGTCCTTTGCTTTCGAAGCCTCTGTCCTCTCGATTCGCTTTCTTCTGACCTCCTCCTGCTCTGCCCAGTAGTCCTTCTCGACTTTGATCGTTCTGCCGTCGGGGAGGACTAAAGGTTTCAGTTCCTTCTGCTTCGGAGGAGCATCGTGGTGGTCGTCGTCGTGATCCGAATCGTGCGGATGGTCCATGGGGTCGTCATCATCCCCAAAATCATAGAAGAGAGGCCTCCCTTCTGCATCCACCTCACCAATGGGAAGCCTCCTCTCTTGCATGACCACATCCTCATCATCGGATCCTTTGTCCCCTTCCTTTATAGGGGAATTCAGGAACGAGTCGTCCTCGCCTCCGAATCCTAGGGAGTCGTCTTCCTCCTGACGCTTCGTTCTCCGTTCCGCCTGTTGCCGCTCGAACTCGGAGTCTGTCTCCATACCCTCATCAACCTCGACGTCGAATTCCTCTGGAGGAATATAGTCTGAGGCTGCTTGTGGAGAAGGTTGTACCTCCACAATCTTCGTGTCTTGCGGGTCAATCGGTTCCGGCTGTGCGGGTTGTGCAGCCTTGTCCTGACCACCTGAGGCAGACATCCAAAGATAAATTTGGAATGTGTTGGTTCCATATTCATCAATGCCCTCCAAACCCGACTGTGATGTTACGTGCGGGCAGATATTATCTCCAATCCGAGTCGAAGCTGGAGTCTGCAAAACCGGAGAAACGAAGCTCACGGGTGGCGACGCAGGCGAATTGGAGTGGAGTACAATTAGACCACATGGTTGAGGTTTCATGTAGTCCAAAGAGTATGGCGAATTCGCCATCATGAAGTCGTTCTTGTCCATCTTATCCGCTAGATAAGATATTGTCCTGTACGATTTCACCTCACCCCTATCGACGAATCCGTAGTAGAACGCCCCGAACATCTACAAAACAATATGTTATTCAGTTATTCAGGACAAGTTAAGGTCGCTGCGATGGTTATCCTCGAGTCGAGGATAACTGACCACCCTAAAACAATCACCAACTTCCTAACTCTGAGAGATTGAAATACTCAAACAAGATATCCTCGAGTCGAGGATAACATCCAAGAGGGTCCGGAATACATACCTTCGTAGCGAGCATAAACTTTGCCCCCGCGTAAATTCCGAGGACGTTCTCCTCCGGCTTGCTAAAAGCTTGAAGCATGTCCAAATAAAACTCCATACAGAGTTCACTTGGATTAATCCTCCACTTGGATTCTGTGTTCTTTCCCCACTCCCAGTAGTACGTATTGGATTGAAGAGTGAAATATTGGGATTGTAAGAGCGCCCGACTAGACGTTGCGAACTTGTTATTCTTCTTGAAGAGGAAGAAGAGAGGCACGTTGGGAGCCGTCGATCGATTAGTCACATTATCCAAGAGTTCAGCTCTTGCTGGATGATACGTGGACAGACAAAACTTGTAGTCTTCCAGATTAACAAGGGCAAAGGCCTTTGCGGCGTCGATGTCATCTGACCCCTTCAAAATGAAGAGCCAGACGTTTGGCTCGGTCATCTTTGGTGACAGATTCACCAGTAAGAAGTTCAGAAAACGGTCGATGGCGCTACTTGTAGCTGTGGGTTTTTCTCTTGGAGCCACCCTCAAATCGACCAAGGCGAAGTTAACTTCTTGGCTGTGATACCGGTAACTCGAGCTGGTCACCAGTGCCATCGCGTTGTAGTCGATGCCTCTGATTTGCACACCTCCAGACGGTGTAGGAAGCTGGTACTTCAACTTCATGAACCGCGCAAACATGTGTAGCACCTGAGGAAAATCTTTCTCCACGTCCTTCGCACGCTTTAGCCATGCGTCGTTCCTCAGACGTCTTTTGAAGTAATCGGCACTCGGATGCGTTAACAGAAAATCCCATGAAGCAGAGGTAAACTGATGACGAGCCTTCCATGACTTCCAGGTCTCGTTCAACACCTCACCACCAGTTGTAACGAACTCCAAGTCCGGGTTAATGGACATCAGGTCCTGCAGCACAACCTTCTTCCGCTTCCTTCGCTCCACCCACTCCTTGTGGGTCATGTTGTCAGGAATTAAAACCCTAGTCGAAGAGACGGAAACTTTGGGATACTTCGCAAGGCGTCCTGGTGTCAACCCGAGGAGGTGCTGCGCACTAACACCAAAGTCCGTGTCTGTGAAGTGCCCGCAGTGCTTGAAGAACTCCCTCTTGAGTGACATGCTCTTCGCTTTGAAGAGCTTGTTTGCTTTGTATGGTTCCATCGTCACAGGGTCAATGAGATCACCATCAGCGTGCTTCGTCAGAAAGCTCTCCCAAAATGCCCATAAGTCGTCGGGCAAGGTAATAATCTGGATCTCATTTTTGAGATCCGAAGTTCCAGAAACTGATGCCCCATCTCGCTCTGGGTTTATATTCTGGAACCGCTCTATGACAGCATCTGTGAAAATCTGCAATACAAATTAACGGAACCATTAGTAAAGCAGTGCTAAACAATGTCCCTGTATCGTTGACTCGACGATAGGGAACAACTGTTGAACACATGTAAGAATGTAAAGTGAATTACGACTCACGACCAATGAAACTCAAAGCATGTACGTTTAGCCTTGACTGAAGTTATCATGGACTCGACGATACTCACCTTATATTGTTTAAGGTCACACTCTGCTCCGTTCTTTCGGGTCTCGTCCTCAAATAGCGTGTCGCTTGGACGCTTGTATGTAACCCAAATCCTCCTGCAGCTAATAATCTGGTTGCCCACGTTGGTTGAGCGTGGTTCAAGTGATTGGTGCAGTTGTAGAACTTTGAGATGTTCCTCAGCTGGTTGTCATCCAGAGACTAGACGATGTAAGCATCCCACGTTTTCAATTCAACCTTTCGAGCTTCTCCACAACTGCTTAGTTGAAGCTCCTGAGAAGCTTTGATGCTGTGCTGACCGTTAATAATCATGAAGCGGCCATTCTTTATTTCATCCCACTTCTTTGGTTTAGAAGGCAAGAGTTTTTTATCCAAACCAACGGGGGTAAGGCAAACTTTTTGCCATTGCTTGACGTCAGTGAGTTGAATGAGCTCTTTTTTGACGGCCTCCACGATGTCCCTCTGAAGAGTACGAATAACGTACTCTGGATTTGCCTCATCGCATTGTTTAATGTCAATTTTGAATGTCTCTTCATTAAACAGGAAACACTTCCTGTGCTCAGCCCAGAATTTCCTCTGAATCTCGTCAAACTTCTTGAAGTCAGGAACCTCAGGTTCAGATTTTGTTGTAGCAGCTGACACAGTAGTAAGAGCCGAAATGGAACTTCCACCGCCGACTGGTGCGGCCGAAAGACTTTTCTTTCTCTTCCGACTGGATTCTCCTTGTTGCGGAGGGTCTCTTTTCTTCGGCTTAGATCTCGACTGACCAGGTTTAGATACTTTGCTCCCTGAGCCTGCACCAGCCGAAGACATTTTGCTTGGATCACTATTTCTTGGACGCTGCCTCTGCTCAGAGGGTCGTCCTATAGCTGGTTCCTTCTCGACATGTTCCATGGCGTAGCGGTCCAATGTCTGGAAAATAAGGCGCAGTCGAGTGGCATTCGACTTCCCAGTGCTGTTCTTCCAAGGAACATAGCCAGCTTTTAAGAACTGCGCGTTTAAAGACTCCATCGCCGAGCCTTCTAGAAATGTTATCAGATTATCAATATCAAATTTTCCGTGATAGGAATTCACGTTCAGTACAATGGAGTGACTGTGCTCCTTGACATTCCCAACATCGTCTACTTCTTGAAGCACGATCACGACATAGTCCTTGTGATGTTCTTCAATGAGAGTGACCTTTTCTTTCGTATTCCAGGGCATATAGACATTTGTTCCTTGAACACGATAACGCAGGTACACATACTTTTTGAATCGGTTCACACCAAAACACCATGTCGTAATGTGACTCTTGAACTCCTACAAGGTTCCGTATGTCTCTTCCATTTCTGAAATGAAGGGCTCGTCCTTTAAAGGATTCTTGAATGGCTGGAGGTGGTCCCTTGTAAGGGAGTAGTTGTAGTTGTCGACTATCTCCATCTGCAAGTCTGGATCATCCAGATCGAAAAAATTATTTCACAATAAAGCCATCGTCGTATCGAGGATAAGATTGCATTAATGAATGATTCTATCAACGCTCATTAACTATTACAAGTGAAGGAAAGATAGTCCGGTTCACCCATGGAATTGGTCTCGGAGTTAAGTTAGTCCTTGTATCTCGATGACTGCAAGATTTTTCAGTGTACAAATGTGTCCACCTAATGAATGTAATTTGTTTACAAATACGGAAGAATTATCGTTGTGTCGCGGATAACATTAACCTTTCTGTATATCTATAGAATAGTATTGAGGTTCTATTAATCTCAGAGAGTAACTAAAATTCCTATTGATTTTTAATTCTTCTTGACTCATTCCTAAAGCGATGTATGTCATTTTTATTTGGTCGGCTATGATATGATATTTTTGTTCAGAGTATTGAACTAGGATTGCTAAATGTACACTTTTATCATTGTATCGAGGATAGCCAGTAGAATACCAAGGTCATTATACAATTACTATATCATGGTTTTCACGTTTGTAGCATTCACCTTCTCTCTTTTTATAATTTAAAAAGGTTGAACCAGCTTTCTCAAGACTAGTTTTCTTTTTAACGGAGATCTACAAATTTTCTAGAGATCTACTATTAAAAGATTTGTCTTTGTATCGTCGTGTCGAGGATAAGATTAAGCTATCCTAATCTATCTGCTTTCACTGTGAGGCCTTGAGAATCTATCTTCTTCATGTAGAATGGATGAGAGATTGTATCCTCGGGTCTATGATAAGTGTAGATTCAGTAAGTTGGGGCCTACAACTATTTCATGACAATGCATTCCTTAATTGTTTTAGTCCGCAGGTTTACTGATCACTGCGTTTGGATAGTATCCTCGACCCGACGATAACTACTTTGTATGATGCATTTCCGTGGTATTTAGCTCTGCTTGTATCGTCGGGTCGAGGATAACTTCCTCTATCACCTATTTTTATAATTTAGCTCCCTCTAATATTATCATTTTACTGATCACTACGTTAGGATAGTATCCTCGACCCGACGATAACTACTTTGTATAATGCATTTCCGTGGTATTTAGCTCTGTTTGTATCGTCGGGTCGAGGATAACTTCCTATATCACCTATTTTTATAATTTAGCTCCCTCTAATATTATCATTTGATTGATAATAACTGGGATTCCGTATTGTGAATCCTAATCGCATGAAAATTATGCAGTTTTGTTCCTTCATAGAATAGAATAGTCTGGGAAACTCGTGCCTAAACCCTAATTTGTAGTAGAAACAAAGACAAAAAACCAGACCTAAACCCTAAATCCCTAATATACAGAGTCAGTGAAACGTTTTGGAATACGTTACCTGGAGTGAAAATTGCTGCAAAATCCCTCTCAAATTCAAAAGCAGGTGCACGCACAAGTGTCGACTACACCGCAGAAAACTTGAAAAGCTCAAAGGATTAATTAGTGGATTCAATTTCTTGAAGTTCCCCTAAATCCTAAACCCTACATAGAATTCCTCCAGAATTACGCAGTAACCTCTAAAAGCAAGGACTGGACTGCTACCCTTGACCAGCAACACATGTTGCAACCAAATGTTGCAATAATTCCCACGCAATGAGGCAGGGCAAGAATTCCAGAATTGGAACGGATCCCATCGCAACGGACACACAACATTTCGACTTCAACAATGGCTGCAAGGCTGCCGAGTCAATTCAGTCAAGCAATACAGAATGTGAAACAACAATGAAATTCAAAACACAAAGCACGAAGAAATCACCTGTACAGAAAACCCTTGCTCGGGCGCAAGAAAGAAACCAGCTCGAAGCCAAAGTCACCCGCTCGCGTCACAGAAACAGAAGCCGCTCCAAAACCCTAGGAGCTCTGCAATGCACTCCAAGCTGCAATTGCAATTCCTCAATCTCAATCCGACCCCTCCAACAAAACACCAACACCCTACGTGCGGGTGCGAAGCGCCCTCCCCAAGCTCCAAGACGCACTGCGAGCGCGAACTAGAAGCTCCACGAATGAAGACAAGTGAGCTCCCTGGATGAGAGCTCGAGCCTAAATAGCAGTTTAAACTGCCCACCTCGCGAGACAAAAACGCCCACCTCGCGAGACAGAGACGATCTCAATAGTGGCGCTTCAAACCAATATTCTCGGGCGCCCCACCTCACAAGAAGAACCACAACAAAACTCACGGAACACGCAAAGACACGAAAGCACCTTAAACCTACAGCAAGTTCAAAAAAAAATGCACACACTGTGCGCGCGCATTCGTCGGAGGAAGAAGATGCACCAAACCTCCCCCGACCTGCCAGCAGACCTCCTCCGAGCCGCCAAACACCAAGCCGAAGCAGAGGTCCGGGGTTGTGGATCACCGAACGTGCTACCCTGCCGAACCTGCTTCATGCACCAAAGCATGGATGTATAGTGTCTTTTTCATCCAAAATAGGCTATACTTTACATCATTTCAAAATTATCTACTGGTAAAAGCAAAATTCTCAAACTACTTTTAATCTCTTCCTTAGACAAATCATTTTTTCTAATCCAAACTGGAAACACATAGCAAAAAACAGAGAGCCAACTGAAATAGTCTAATTCACCTAATATTTTACATCATTTCAAAATTGTCTATTGTTATAATCAAAATTCTCAGACTACTTTTTATGTCTTCTTTAGAAAAATAATTTTTTCTAATCCAAAGTGGAAATACATAGCACAATATAGAACGCCAACTGCATTATTTGAAGAACAACTGCAATATTTGGGACAAAAGAAATACACTCTTTCGAGGCAAAAGGCGGATGTCGAAGTGTTTTGAAATGTTGCAATGACATAGCCAAAATTTTGAAGTTGGCTTTACATTGGAAACTAGTACCCAAGAAAGTATGTAAATTTCAAAAAGTGTAATTCACCTAAACATTTCAGCTATCTCCACCAAATAAGAAAAGAATTAGATATTTTTAACCACGATTCTTATTAACTTATACCCAATCTCTCTTTTTACGGCACCTTAAAGCAAAAATGTATCGTTTGAAATGAAATGCCTTTTCTCTTGCATTTGAAAAGTAATATTGTATGGACAGCTAAGAAATTCCTATTTGCTTCTATAATGCGGATGTTGTTGCCAAAATTTCAATCAAAATTTGTAAAAATGTGATGGACTAATCTTACAGTCCTTTGAAGCATCTAACCTATACAAGTACAAAAATTTCTAGGGTTTAGGGTACTTCCTTTGATATTAATCAAAGTTACTTAGTAGGTATTGCTACAAATAGGAAAAATTAACATTTATTAAATAATCAAAGTCTAAAAGAAGATCTTCTATGACCTATGAATAAATATTAGTTTAATCCATAAAGTACTTGAATGTTGTCATTCTAGAGCTTCGAATCTAAACTGTAGCTCTTCCAAATTTACGAGCATAAATAATTCATATTCTTAAAGTTTCCCTTACAAATTTAACTTTGATTTTGAAAATCATGGATTACAATTTGCCTCATGATTAAAGGTTTAAAGGCTATAAAAGTATAATTATCCATTACAAGTAACATTGTAGTATATCTCTATATAGATCACCTTGAATGTATTTTTTGGGGAACTTCAATGTAACTTTTCTTTCAATTATTTACTTTAAACGTTCTTTACTACTAGATCAGAAGTGTACAATGACCACATATTCATAAAAAACTCTCTTAAAATTTATACTTCAAAATAGCTCACAAAACACATCCAATCACAAATGCACGGTACAAAAATCTTGTGCCTAAAATGTAGATTTCGGAAGATCATTCCATATCCAAATTAATCCTAAACAAATGTACACTCATATCTCTTAAAAAATAGTATACACCTCTAATATATTCAGCAAAGAAAGCCTTGCCCTGCCATTTTGTACAAATTCAAAAAAGCGTGCAATCTCTCCAATTCCACGTGAAGGAAAGACCAAAAAAATATGTAGAAGTTGGAATGGGCCCACTCTATGAGAATCCATGAGGAATTTGTGATTTGCAACGGAATTGGTGTCCAATTCCGTATGCACTTCAAAAAAAGGCCCAACCTTGCCATTTTCTACAAATCTAAAGAAGCGTGCAATGTCTCCAATTTCACGTGAAGGAAAGACCAAAAAAATATGTAGAAGTTGGAATGGGCCCACTCTATGAGAATCCATGAGGAATTTGTGATTTGCAACGGAATTGGTGTCCAATTCCGTGTGCACTTCAAAAAAAGGCCCAGCCCTGCTGTGAGCCCTTGAGATGGCACTCAGGACTTTAGGTCCATTTTTTGCGATTAAATAGCGAAAATTAGTTGAAATATTCAAGAAAAAGACATAAAAAGAGTGTTGAGGGAGTTTTGGTGTCAATCTATGCCAAAATGGTGGAAAACCAACTTAGATGGTGGAAAATTCCTAATGCTAGAAATTTGAATCATTCTAAATCTCCAAAGTAGGTATATGTGAAGAATTAGTAATTCCGAGAGAAATAAGGAATAGAGAGTTAGTCAGTCCTAGCAATTGTCTATGCAAAGTCAACCTTTTAAGGATGCACATGACATACTGACTAAGCTAGAAGAGTCTACTACAAGCCTAGAAGAGTTACCAGAGATTAAGTTCAATTTTGGAATAAATTGGACTTAAAGGTAAAACCACTACAATGGATTTGGAGAGTTCGAATTTCATAAAGCAAAAGATGGAGGATTGGAGATTGAAGACTACAGAGAGGTGTTCCAAGGGTAGGAGCATGCCAGGAGCGAACAAGAATCAAACAATTGTCCAAGATTCCCGGGCATCGGGAATTAAATTGTCCAATTGGGCAAAGTAATTCCAAATTACTAAAATTAGAAAGGTGCAAGGTTGCGTGGGACTTACACCAAGAATCTAGGAGTGACCTAGATGTTACCCAATTTATTTCGGATTTTTCCGAAATTCCACGTTGACTCCATGGGAAGTCAACCGCACATAGGAATGTTCGTAAAATCATAGAAATTACATATGATGCGGTAAAATCTCACTAAAAATTAGGATAGGTTTTTGTGTGCTTAATAAGCGCCCGGTCAAGTTTGAAGACATTCTGACATTCCCAACTACCAAAACCGGCATCGACATCGAAATTCACTGGAAGTTACAAGTTGGCGGCGGGTTGACCGGCGCATCAGGAGCGAATGATGTCCGATTGTCGCAAATAAAGAGTCATTCCTTACTCTCACGGACATTCCTAACGACCCTGGCCTGACAGATTCATCAAATTGTGCAAATCCTAAAAGTTAGATTTTTTACTTTTAATTGGAGTTACCGTAATTCCAATTTGGGCACGCAAATGGCCTAGGAGTGAGGGGTAAGGGGTCCTTTAGGCTAATTGGGGTCTTCTGAAGACAATGGCACAGATGGTTTTCCGTTTCGAGTTGTTCCCTAAAAGATAGAGAGGGTCAGCTCTTAGTTTGACTTTTTAATCGTTAATTGCGGTTAATTAGAAGTAATTTTAGAAATATCTCTTGGAAAATCAAAGATTGGATTTGGTCAAGATCTCTTTCTTGCGTAAAAAGCCATCTTTGGGCTAAAGAAAGACAATTTTCGAAATGACTTTGGATTAATTTGCAAAATATCTACGTAAATTAGGGTTAATTCCAAAATATTTTGGGTTAAGATCTTGGATTTGATTTGGCCAAGATTTCTTTGACCAAATGGGGATGTTTTTAGAAATTTCCACCATTAAACAACTAATATTTTGGAATTACATTAGGGTAGTTTAGGATAGAAAGTAACAAAGTGTTTTCTCTAGCAATTACCGAGAGGGGCCCGGCCACGAGTATATAAGGGCCCCCCTCGAGGTTGCCAGAACCTTTATTTTCTCACACCGACACTTTGTTATTTCGCTTAGGTGCTACCGGCGTGGCTGGAGCACTACTTGGACCAAAGATCTTGGCCAAGTTCTTTTATGTTTTGTGGTGAAATTTTGAAGGCTTAGGGCCCCTTCAACTAACTCTCATTTTGTAATTGTGTGTTAGAGGTTCAACCTCAAACCTTTGCCATCTACTTCAAACGGAAAATTTGAGTGTGGAGCATCAAAGTTCGGTTTAAACACTGTCATGTGTACCTCCTTTGACTGCGAAACCTTAAAATATTAGAAATTTTGAAAACTTAATGTGAAAGTTTGGTTAAACACTGTCATGTGTACCACCTTTTGCAGATAAAGTCTCAAAATACTATTCTTCTAAATCTCATACGGCGAAGCTCTGAACCCCCTACAATTCTCACAACCAAGGAAGTTTAGTTACCAATTCAAATAACCTCTTTGGTAAAAGAATCAGTCGCGGAATAGACCATCAAAGCATTGGGCATTATTAGAGTCAAGATGAGCTAATAACTCACTTGAACCATTCTCTTTATCATTCCCCCGTTGCGTTTTAAAGATATTGCTATGTTTTGATGAAGGACTAGAGTCGGTGGGATAAAATCTCTATTTGGCTAGTCAAGGTATCCAAATAATTCCCCAAGTACGTGTTCTTATAGTTTTATAGTGTCTTTGTGTTAGAATTATTAGTTTAGTTTTCATCAAAAACGTAAGTTAGTCTAGATTAGTTAGTTGTTGTTTTTTTGGAAAAAAATCTGAAAAAAACAAAAGTCAGTTTTGGGCCAGCCAGCCAACCGAAGGCAGCCAGTCGAAACCAGCCTCCCCTCTCTCCCCCCCGCCAGGCCAATCACGCCTCGCCACGTGGCGGGCGTTGACGGGGCGGCAAAAGGGGGTCCGACCAGTCCGGTCCGGCCACGTGGCTGGGAGCTGTGGAGAGGGATGGGAGCTGCGGGACAAGGGCTGGGAGCTGCGGAGCAGGGGCTGGGAGTCCAAGAAGTGCAGGAGAGAAAAAAAAAGACAACCAAACCAACTCACACATCAACTCACTCATCAACTTGCACATCAACTCGCACATCAACTCAGTTAAACACTCCAAGTAAGTCACTCATCACTAACACTTTTTTATTGTTCAAAGTTGAAGCTATAAAAATTGGATTTTTGACCAAGTAGAGGAAGTTGTGAAGGACTTATACACCTCCAAAACTCAATTCAAGGTTAAAAAATCCAATACTTACAACATCAACAAATTCCATCAACATCCTCCGCATCTAACCGCCATAGCCAAACTTCCATCTACAAATATTGCAACAACCTTTGCACAACGAAAATGAGAAACAAGGAGAACTAGGAGGAAGATTAAGGTTGTGAGATTCCTAACCGTGACAAATTAGATTAAAAAACTAATTTCCTTGGAATAACACTATAGAGAGGGATTCTTTATTCTTGGGGGTTGACCTTTGGGAATAAAAAATCCATTTATTTGGAATAACACTATTGAAATTGTTCTCGGTCTTTTGGAATGTTCTACATTCTTTGGCTATTAGATTCTTAGAAGGTTTGGATTTTGTTAGTTTTGTTTTATTAGGCCTAATAAGCCAAAAGGAAAACAACAAATTGACAACCAATTTCTTTAGGAATTTTAAGGAAATTAAAATTAATTGGATTATAAAAGATTTGGTTGCAATTCTTTATTCAAATTAATCCTAATAAGCCAAATTTTTAAAAAAACAAATTGACAACCAATTTCTTAGGAATTTAAAAGAAATTAAAATTAATTAGATTATAAAAGATTTGGTTGCAATTCTTTATTTAATTTAATTCTAAAAAGCCAAACTAATTGACAACCAATTTCGTTAGGAATTACCAAGAAATTGAATTAGTTAGGTTTGGTGATGACATTTTAATTCTAAGAAAGAAGACAAAAGAAAAACTCATTACTTTGAAATTAGGTGAAATTTAATTCTCAAAATTAGATAAATTCGTAATTCAATCAATTTGCTAATTCAATTAATCAAAGAATAATAATACTAACAATTAGATAGGATTTCCATTAATCATCCGAACTATTTAGTAGATTCAAAATATTGTGACATTTTCCAATTACCAATAAGTTAGGAATTGAAGAGGGAATGTTCAATTAACTTGAACCTACATAACTTTCAGTGGTTTCTCTTAATTAGGATAAAATTTACCAACAGTTGTGGGAAATTACTATGGATTAGATGGAGAGTCGGGATGATTTCGATGGCCAGGTCGTAGGGGAATATTTACACATGATGATGTTTGACGATGGGACCATGGAGATTTACGCAGAGGAGGTAAACCGCTCACATTTGATTTTCATTCTCATTATTTTACTGTTAAGTTTTCTTTTACCAAACACTTGGAATTAGAATTAGGCAAAACTATAGAATAGAGCAGGGCCTAGTTAGGTTGAATTTTAGAATAGATAACCACGAAATTAGATTAGAAAAAACTTAAAAGACGTGACTAAAAGAGTTCATTGCTTGGAAGGCTTTCTTTTTCACCCAATTAGAAAGAAAACTCAATTAGACACAGGACCCGTGTGAAAACTCTTAGCTCGAGGGTGGAGTTAGGAACGCTCACACCTACCATTTTGTACAAATTCAAAAAAGCGTGCAATCTCTCCAATTTCACGTGAAGGAAAGACCAAAAATATATGTAGAAGTTGGAATGGGCCCACTCTATGAGAATCCATGAGGAATTTGTGATTTGCAACGGAATTGGTGTCCAATTCCGTGTGCACTTCAAAAAAAGGCCTAGCCCTGCCATTTTCTACGAATCTAAAGAAGCGTGCAATGTCTCCAATTCCATGTGAAGGAAAGACCAAAAAAATATGTAGAAGTTGGAATGGGCCCACTCTATGAGAATCCATGAGGAATTTGTGATTTGCAGCGGAATTGGTGTCCAATTCCGTGTGCACTTCAAAAAAAGGCCCAGCCCTGCCATTTTGTACAAATCTAAAGAAGCGTGCAATCCCTCCAATTCCACGTGAAGGAAAGACCAAAAAAATATGTAGAAGTTGGAATGGGCCCACTCTATGAGAATCCATGAGGAATTTGTGATTTGCAACGGAATTGGTGTCCAATTCCGTGTGCACTTCAAAAAAAGGCCCAACCCTGCCATTTTGTACAAATCTAAAGAAGCGTGCATGTGAGTGCTCCTAACTCCACCCTCGAGCTAAGAGTTTTCACACGGGTCCTGTGTCTACTTGAGTTTTCTTTCTAATTGGGTAAAAAAGAAAGCCTTCCAAGCAATGAACTCTTTTAGTCACGTTTTGAAGTGTTCTAATCTAATTTTGTGGTTATAATTCTATCTTATTCTATTCTAAAATTCATCCAATCAATCCTACTCTATTCTAGCCTATTGAATATTATTGGTGCCTAAATTTAATTCCAAGCATTTGGTAGAAAGAAACTTAACAGTAAAACAATGAGAATGAAAATCAAATGTGAGCGGTTTACCTCCTCGGCGTAAATCTTCATGGTCCCGTCGTCGAACATCATCATATGCAAATATTCTCCTCTAACCTCGCCATCGAACTCATCCCGGCCCTCCATCTAATCCATAATAATTCGCACGTTGTCGGTCAATGAATTTGGTCCTGTTTTTTTAAAAGAAACTAAAGTTATGTAGCTTTAATTTAATTGCGTAATTCTTTTAATTCCTAAATTCCCGGTAATTAGGAATTACTGCAATTTAACTAGTCTACCTAAATGGTTAAGGTTCTAAAGAAATCAATGGAAGTCTAATAATTCACTATTCGTTGTTTTTGATTTTCTTTAATTCTTAAAATTAATGTGATGAAATTTCTAATTGAATTAAAATAATTTGGGTGGAAATTCCCTTCAAATCTTTTCAAATCCAATTGATTTTCGAAATTGTTTTAATTCCAACGAAATTAGTTGTCAATTTGTTTGTTTCCTTTTTGGCTTATTAGAATATTTTAATCGAAAAACTATCATCAAATCTTTTCAAATCTAATTAATTTTGAATTTTTGTTAATTCTAAAGAAATTGGTTGTCAATTTGTTTCTTTCTTTTTGGCTTATTAGACCTAATAAAACAAAACCAACAAAATCCAAACCTTCTAAGAATCTAATTAAGAACTACCGACCAAAGAATGTAGAACATACTCCCTAGAATAAGTGCCAATTCAATAGTAAGATTCTAAAACAATTAGTTTTAAAAGGGCGTGGGGTTAACGTTGAGAATAAAGAATTAGATTTCAATAGTAAGATTCTTAGGAAATTGATTTTTTTAATGCCAAATCCTCTCACGTGGTTGTCTCTCCCTTAATCTTCCTTCCTTTAATTCCTTTCGTCTCTCTCAATTTTGCATTTAGATTGTGCAAATTTTGTTGAGAGTTTGGCTATGGAGGTTGGAGAGAATAGAAGTTAGTGTGGTGAAATTCCAAAGTTACAAATGTTGAATTTTTGATACCAAATCAAATGGAGAATGGGATGGTACTCTCCTTCCTTTGATTTTTTATTTAAACCCAATTTTTGTAACACTACCTTAAGAGTGGAGTTTGCAAGTCAACTTTGTTAGGAAAATACTTACTTGTGTGTGTGGTTGTTGGTGTCCTCTTTAGTGAGTTTGGGACTCTTAGTTGTGAGTTTGGGACTCTTAGTTTGTGAGTTTAGAACTCAAAATGGCCTGGCCTGGCCTGGCCTGGACCAAAGCCCCAGCCCGATCGCACAGAGCCCCGCTCGTCACACAGAGCCCAGCCGATCGTACAGAGCCCGGCCGTCACACAGAGCCCAGCCGTCGCCACGTGGCGCGGCGCCAGTGGCCGGGTCACCCGCCCCTTGCTGTCGGTCGCCCGCCTCCTTGCCGTTGGCCTCTCCCCGCTCCAGGCCGCTGGTCCGCCTTCGGGCTGGTCCCTGGACTTGGAATTTTTGGTTTTTTGGACTCTAATTCTTGGACTAAATCTACACTATCTAATAGCTATTGCTAGTGTCTCATATGTTTGCAATTGGTATTAAGTAATAATCACGGGGTCCTTACCCACCATGTACTAATCTCAATTGAAAAGATAGATGAGGTCTCTCATGCTCAAGCGTTTAAAGAAAGTGGTATAGTCTTTCGAATTTTGAGGTTTAAAGCCTTTTTATCCCTTCTCAGGTCAACCTTGGTGTGGACCAATTGCAAGTGACTTCCCCCTTTTATTGAGGAGTTTAATCCTTCCAAGATGTGAGTGATGGTTCAAAGCTTTGCCGTCTTACGAGTTTTTCCCCGAGTATCTTAAGAATTTTATTCGCAAAAGGAGGTACACATGACAGTGTTTAAACCGAACTTTCACTTTAAACTCTTAAAATTTCTTAGTATTTCAAGATCTTACAACCAAAGGAGGTACACATGATAGTGTTTAAACTGAACTTTGGCTTCCAATGCTTGAAATGTTCACGAATTGTTGGTCCGCTAGGTGGTAGAGTAACCTTTAGAAAAAGAATGTGAATCTTATGAACTAAATGAAGGGGCCCTAAGCCTTCAAATGTGTGACAAATACAAAACTTGGCCAAAACTTTGGTCCAAGTAATGCCCCGACCACGCCGGTGGCATAAATGAAGAGAGTAACGAAGTGTCGGTGTGAGAAATAAGGGTACTGGCAACCTCGAGGGGGGCCCTTATATACTCGTGGCCGGGCCCCTCTCGGTAATTGCCGGTGAAAACACTTTGTTACTTTCTATCTTAAACTACCCTAATGTACTTCCAAAATATTAGTTGTTTAATGGTGGAAATTTCTAAAAACATCTCCATTTGGTCAAAGAAATCTTGGCCAAATCAAATCCAAGATCTTAACCCAAAATATTTTGGAATTAACCCTAATCTACGTAGATATTTTGCAAATTAATCCAAAGTCATTTCGAAAATTGTCTTTCTTTAGCCCAAAGATGGCTTTTTACGCAAGAAAGAGATCTTGACCAAATCCAATCTTTGATTTTCCAAGAGATATTTCCAAAATTACTTCTAATTAACCGCAATTAACGATTAAAAAGTCAAACTAAGAGCTGACCCTCTCTATCTTTTAGGGAACAACTCGAAACGGAAAACCGTCTGCGCCATTGTCTTCAGAAGACCCCAATTAGCCTAAAGGACCCCTTACCCCTCACTCCTAGGCCATTTGCGCGCCCAAATTGGAATTACGGTAACTCCAATTAAAAGTCAAAAATCTAACTTTTAGGATTTGCACAATTTGATGAATCTGTCAAGCCAGGGTCGTTAGGAATGTCCGTGAGAGTAAGGAATGACTCCTTCTTTGCGACAATCGGACATCATTTGCTCCTGATACGCCGGTCAACCCGCCGCCAACTTGTAACTTCCAGTGAATTTCGATGTCGATGCCGGTTTTGGTAGTTGGGAATGTCAGAATGTCTTCAAACTTGACCGGGCGCTTATTAAGCACACAAACACCTATCCTAATTTTTAGTGAGATTTTACCGCATCATATGTAATTTCTATAAATTTACGAACATTCCTATGTGCGGTTGACTTCCCATGGAGTCAACGTGGAATTTCGGAAAAATCCGAAATAAATTGGGTAACATCTAGGTCACTCCTAGATTCTTGGTGTAAGTCCCACGCAACCTTGCACCTTTCTAATTTTAGTAATTTGGAATTACTTTGCCCAATTGGACAATTTAATTCCCGATGCCCGGGAATCTTGGACAATTGTTTGATTCTTGTTCGCTCCTGGCATGCTTCTACCCTTGGAACACCTCTCTGTAGTCTTCAATCTCCAATCCTCCATCTTTTGCTTTATGAAATTCGAACTCTCCAAATCCATTGTAGTGGTTTTACCTTTAAGTCCAATTTATTCCAAAATTGAACTTAATCTCTGGTAACTCTTCTAGGCTTGTAGTAGACTCTTCTAGCTTAGTCAGTATGTCATGTGCATCCTTAAAAGGTTGACTTTGCACAGACAATTGCTAGGACTGACTAACTCTCTATTCCTTATTTCTCTCGGAATTACTAATTCTTCACATATACCTACTTTGGAGATTTAGAATGATTCAAATTTCTAGCATTAGGAATTTTCCACCATCTAAGTTGGTTTTCCACCATTTTGGCATAGATTGACACCAAAACTCCCTCAACACTCTTTTTATGTCTTTTTCTTAAATATTTTGACTAATTTTCGCCATTTAATCGCGAAAAATGGACCCAGAGTCTTGAGTGCCATCTCGAGGGCTCACAGTGCAATATCTCCAATTTCACATGAAGAAAAGACCAAAAAAATATGTTGAAGTGCGAATGGGCCCACTCTATGGAAATCCATGAGAAATTTGTGATTTGCAACGGAATTGGTGTCCAATTCCGTGTGCACTCCAAAAAAAGGCCTATCCCTATTTTTCTGTACAAATCCAAAGAAGCGTGCAATGTCTCCAATTTCACGTGAAGGAAAGACCAAAAGAATATGTTGAAGTTGGAATGGGCCCACTCTATGAGAATCCATGAGGAATTTGTGATTTGCAACGGAGTTGGTGTCCAATTTTGTGTGCACTTCCAAAAAAGGCCCACCCCTGCCATTTTCTACAAATCTACAGAAGCGTGCAATGTCTCCAATTCCACGTGACGGAAAGACCAAAAAAATATGTTGAAGTTGGAATGGGCCCACTCTGTGAGAATCCATGAGGAATTTGTGATTTGCAACGGACTTGGTGTCCAATTCCGTGTGTACTCCAAAAAAAGGCCTAGCCCAACTTTTTTGTACAAATCCAAAGAAGCGTGCAATGTCTCCAATTTCACGTGAAGGAAAGACCAAAAAAATATGTTGAAGTTGGAATGGGCCCACTCTGTGAGAATCCATGAGGAATTTGTGATTTGCAACGGAATTGGTGTCCAATTCCGTGTGCACTCCAAAAAAAGGCCTAGCTCTACTTTCTTGTACAAATCTACAGAAGCGTGCAATGTCTCCAATTTCACGTGAAGAAAAGACGAAAAGAATATGTAGAAGTTGGAATGGGCCCACTCTATGAGAATCCATGAGGAATTTGTGATTTGCAACAGAATTGTGTCCAATTCTGTGTGCACTCCAAAAAAAGGCCCACCCCTGCTTTTTTGTACAAATCTACAGAAGCCTGCAATGTCTCCAATTCCACATGAAGGAAAGACCAAAAGAATATGTAGAAGTTGGAATGGGCCCACTCTATGGGAATCCATGAGGAATTTGTGATTTGCAACGGAATTGGTGTCCAATTCCGTGTGCACTCCAAAAAAAGGCCTAGCCCTACTTTTTTGTACAAATCCAAAGAAGCGTGCAATGTCTCCATTTCCACGTGAAGGAAAGACCAAAAGAATATGTAGAAGTTGGAATGGGCCCACTCTATGAGAATCCATGAGGAATTTGTGATTTGCAATAGAATTGGTGTCCAATTCCGTGTGCACTTCCAAAAAAGACCCACCTCTGCTTTTTTGTACAAATCTACACAGGCGTGCAATGTCTCCAATTCCACGTGAAGGAAAGACGAAAAAAATATGTAGAAGTTGGGATGGGCC
The DNA here is from genome assembly GCA_947034885.2 of Thuidium tamariscinum. Taxonomy (NCBI): domain Eukaryota; kingdom Viridiplantae; phylum Streptophyta; class Bryopsida; order Hypnales; family Thuidiaceae; genus Thuidium; species Thuidium tamariscinum. Next base: position 10,142,560 of record OX344754.2, read on the forward strand.
CACTCTATGGGAATCTATGAGAAATTTGTGATTTGCAATGGAATTGGTATCCAATTCCGTGTGCACTTCAAAAAGACGCGTAGCCCTGCCATTTTCTACAAATCTACAGAAGCGTGCAGTGTCTCCAATTCCAAGTGAAGGAAAGACCAAAAGAATATGTAGAAGTTGGAATGGGCCCACTCTATGAGAATCCATGAGGAATTTGTGATTTGCAACGGAATTGGTGTCCAATTCCGTGTGCACTCCAGAAAAAGGCCTAGCCCTACTTTTTTGTACAAATCCAAAGAAGCGTGCAATGTCTCCAATTGCACGTGAAGGAAAGACCAAAAGAATATGTAGAAGTTGGACTGGGCCCACTCTATGGGAATCCATGAGGAATTTGTGATTTGCAACGGAATTGGTGTCCAATTCCGTGTGCACTCCAAAAAAAGGCGTAGCCCTGCCATTTTCTACAAATCTACAGAAGCGTGCAGTGTCTCCAATTCCACGTGAAGGAAAGACCAAAAGAATATGTAGAAGTTGGAATGGGCCCACTCTATGGGAATCCATGAGAAATTTGTGATTTGCAACGGAATTGGTGTCCAATTCCGTGAGCACTCCAAAAAAAGGCCTAGCCCTATTTTTCTGTACAAATCTACAGAAGTGTGCAATGTCTCCAATTTCACGTGAAGGAAAGACCAAAAAAATATGTAGAAGTTGGAATGGGCCCACTCTATGAGAATCCATGAGGAATTTGTAATTTGCAACGGAATTGGTGCCCAATTCCGTGTGCACTTCCAAAAAAGGCCCACCCTTGCCATTTTCTACAAATCTACAGAAGCGTGCAATGTCTCCAATTCCACGTGACGGAAAGACCAAAAGAATATGTAGAAGTTGGAATGGGCCCACTCTATGAGAATCCATGAGGAATTTGTGATTTGCAACGGAATTGGTGTCTAATTCCGTGTGCACTCCAAAAAAAGGCCTAGCCCTACTTTTTTGTACAAATCTACAGAAGCGTGCAATGTCTCCAATTCCACGTGAAGGAAAGACCAAAAGAATATGTAGAAGTTGGAATGGGCCCACTCTATGGGAATCCATGAGGAATTTGTGATTTGCAACGGAATTGGTGTCCAATTCTGTGTGCACTTCAAAAAAAGGCCCACCCCTGCTTTTTTGTACAAATCTACAGAAGCGTGCAATGTCTCCAATTCCACGTGACGGAAAGACCAAAAGAATATGTAGAAGTTGGGATGGGCCCACTCTATGAGAATCCATGAGGAATTTGTGATTTGCAATAGAATCGGTGTCCAATTCCGTGTGCACTTCCAAAAAAGGCCCACCCCTGCTTTTTTGTACAAATCTACAGAAGCGTGCAATGTCTCCAATTCCACGTGACGGAAAGACCAAAAGAATATGTAGAAGTTGGGATGGGCCCACTCTATGAGAATCCATGAGGAATTTGTGATTTGCAATAGAATTGGTGCCCAATTCCGTGTGCACTTCCAAAAAAGGCCCACCCCTGCTTTTTTGTACAAATCTACAGAAGCGTGCAATGTCTCCAATTCCAAGTGAAGGAAAGACCAAAAGAATATGTAGAAGTTGGGATGGGCCCACTCTATGAGAATCCATGAGGAATTTGTGATTTGCAATAGAATCGGTGTCCAATTCCGTGTGCACTTCCAAAAAAGGCCCACCCCTGCTTTTTTGTACAAATCTACAGAAGCGTGCAATGTCTCCAATTCCACGTGACGGAAAGACCAAAAGAATATGTAGAAGTTGGGATGGGCCCACTCTATGAGAATCCATGAGGAATTTGTGATTTGCAATAGAATTGGTGCCCAATTCCGTGTGCACTTCCAAAAAAGGCCCACCCCTGCTTTTTTGTACAAATCTACAGAAGCGTGCAATGTCTCCAATTCCACGTGACGGAAAGACCAAAAGAATATGTAGAAGTTGGGATGGGCCCACTCTATGAGAATCCATGAGGAATTTGTGATTTGCAACAGAATTGTGTCCAATTCTGTGTGCACTTCAAAAAAAGGCCCACCCCTGCTTTTTTGTACAAATCTACAGAAGCGTGCAATGTCTCCAATTCCACGTGAAGGAAAGACCAAAAGAATATGTAGAAGTTGGGATGGGCCCACTCTATGGGAATCCATGAGAAATTTGTGATTTGCAACGGAATTGGTGTCCAATTCCGTGTGCACTGCAAAAAAAGGCCTAGCCCTACTTTTTTGTACAAATCCAAAGAAGCGTGCAATGTCTCCCATTTCACGTGAAGGAAAGACCAAAAAAATATGTTGAAGTTGGAATGGGCCCACTCTGTGAGAATCCATGAGGAATTTGTGATTTGCAACGGAATTGGTGTCCAATTCCGTGTGCACTCCAGAAAAAGGCCTAGCCCTACTTTTTTGTACAAATCTACAGAAGCGTGCAATGTCTCCAATTCCACGTGAAGGAAAGACCAAAAGAATATGTAGAAGTTGGAATGGGCCCACTCTATGGGAATCCATGAGGAATTTGTGAATTGCAACGGAATTGGTGTCCAATTCCGTGTGCACTCCAAAAAAAGGCCTAGCCCTATTTTTTTGTACAAATCTACAGAAGCGTGCAATGTCTCCAATTTCACGTGAAGGAAAGACCAAAAGAATATGTAGAAGTTGAAATGGGCCCACTCTATGAGAATCCATGAGGAATTGGTGATTTGCAACGGAATTGGTGTCCAATTCCGTGTGCAATTGAAAAAAAAGCCCACCCCTACCATTTTGTACAAATCTACAGAAGCGTGCAATCTTTCCAATGTCACCTGAAGGAAAGACCAAAAATATATGTAGAAATTGGAATAGGCCCACTCTATGAGAATCCATGAGGAATTGGTGATTTGCAACGGAATTGGTGTCCAATTCTATGTGCAATTGAAAAAAAAGCCCACCCCTACCATTTTGTACAAATCTACAGAAGCGTGCAATGTCTCCAATTTCACGTGAAGGAAAGACCAAAAATATATGTAGAAGTTGGAATGGGCCCACTCTATGAGAGTCCATGAGAAATTTGTGATTTGCAACGGAATTGGTGTCCAATTCCGTGTGCACTCCAAGAAAAGGCCCACCCCTGCCATTTTGTACAAATCTACAGAAGCGTGCAATGTCTCCAATTTCACGTGAAGGAAAGACCAAAAGAATATGTAGAAGTTCGAATGGGCCCACTCTATGGGAATCCATGAGGAATTTGTGATTTGCAATAGAATTGGTGTCCAATTCCGTGTGCACTTCCAAAAAAGGCCCACCCCTGCTTTTTTGTACAAATCTACAGAAGCGTGCAATGTCTCCAATTCCACGTGAAGGAAAGACCAAAAGAATATGTAGAAGTTGGAATGGGCCCACTCTATGAGAATCCATGAGGAATTTGTGATTTGCAATAGAATTGGTGTCCAATTCCGTATACACTTCAGAAAAAGGCGTAGCCCTGCCATTTTCTACAAATCTACATAAGCGTGGAGTGTCTCCAATTCCACGTGAAGGAAAGACCAAAAGAATATGTAGAAGTTGGGATGGGCCCACTCTATGGGAATCCATGAGAAATTTGTGAATTGCAACGGAATTGGTGTCCAATTCCGTGTGCACTCCAAAAAAAGGCCTAGCCCTATTTTTCTGTACAAATCTACAAAAGTGTGCAATGTCTCCAATTCCACGTGAAGGAAAGACCAAAAGAATATGTAGAAGTTGGAATGGGCCCACTCTATGAGAATCCATGAGGAATTTGTGATTTGCAACGGAATTGGTGTCCAGGTCTGTGTGCAATTGAAAAAAAAGCCCACCCCTACCATTTTGTACAAATCTACAGAAGCGTGCAATGTCTCCAATTTCACGTGAAGGAAAGACGAAAAGAATATGTAGAAGTTGTAATGGGCCCACTCTATGAGAATCCATGAGGAATTTGTGATTTGCAACAGAATTGTGTCCAATTCTGTGTGCACTCCAAAAAAAGGCCCACCCCTGCTTTTTTGTACAAATCTACAGAAGCTTGCAATGTCTCCAATTCCACATGAAGGAAAGACCAAAAGAATATGTAGAAGTTGGAATGGGCCCACTCTATGGGAATCCATGAGGAATTTGTGATTTGCAACGGAATTGGTGTCCAATTCCGTGTGCACTCCAAAAAAAGGCCTAGCCCTACTTTTTTGTACAAATCCAAAGAAGCGTGCAATGTCTCCAATTCCACGTGAAGGAAAGACGAAAAGAATATGTAGAAGTTGGAATGGGCCCACTCTATGAGAATCCATGAGGAATTTGTGATTTGCAATAGAATTGGTGTCCAATTCCGTGTACACTTCAAAAAAAGGCATAGCCCTGCCATTTTCTACAAATCTACATAAGCGTGCAGTGTCTCCAATTCCACGTGAAGGAAAGACCAAAAGAATATGTAGAAGTTGGGATGGGCCCACTCTACGGGAATCCATGAGAAATTTGTGATTTGCAACGGAATTGGTGTCCAATTCCGTGTGCACTCCAAAAAAAGGCCTAGCCCTATTTTTCTGTACAAATCTACAGAAGCGTGCAATGTCTCCAATTTCACGTGAAGGAAAGACCAAAAGAATATGTAGAAGTTGAAATGGGCCCACTCTATGAGAATCCATGAGGAAATTGTGATTTGCAATGGAATTGGAGTCCAATTCCGTGTGCACTTCAAAAACAGGCCCAACCCTGCCATTTTGTACAAATTCAAAAAAGCGTGCAATGTCTCCAATTTCACCTGAAGGAAAGACCAAAGATATATGTAGAAGTTGTAATGGGCCCACTCTATGAGAATCCATGAGGAATTTGTGATTTGCAACGGAATTGGTGTCCAATTCCGTGTGCACTCCAAGAAAAGGCCCACCCCTGCCATTTTGTACAAATCTACAGAAGCGTGCAATGTCTCCAATTTCACGTGAAGGAAAGACCAAAAGAATATGTAGAAGTTGGAATGGGCCCACTCTATGGGAATCCATGAGGAATTTGTGATTTGCAACGGAATTGGTGTCCAGGTCTGTGTGCAATTGAAAAAAAAGCCCACCCCTACCATTTTGTACAAATCTACAGAAGCGTGCAATGTCTCCAATTTCACGTGAAGGAAAGACGAAAAGAATATGTAGAAGTTGTAATGGGCCCACTCTATGAGAATCCATGAGGAATTTGTGATTTGCAACAGAATTGTGTCCAATTCTGTGTGCACTCCAAAAAAAGGCCCACCCCTGCTTTTTTGTACAAATCTACAGAAGCTTGCAATGTCTCCAATTCCACATGAAGGAAAGACCAAAAGAATATGTAGAAGTTGGAATGGGCCCACTCTATGGGAATCCATGAGGAATTTGTGATTTGCAACGGAATTGGTGTCCAATTCCGTGTGCACTCCAAAAAAAGGCCTAGCCCTACTTTTTTGTACAAATCCAAAGAAGCGTGCAATGTCTCCAATTCCACGTGAAGGAAAGACGAAAAGAATATGTAGAAGTTGGAATGGGCCCACTCTATGAGAATCCATGAGGAATTTGTGATTTGCAATAGAATTGGTGTCCAATTCCGTGTACACTTCAAAAAAAGGCATAGCCCTGCCATTTTCTACAAATCTACATAAGCGTGCAGTGTCTCCAATTCCACGTGAAGGAAAGACCAAAAGAATATGTAGAAGTTGGGATGGGCCCACTCTACGGGAATCCATGAGAAATTTGTGATTTGCAACGGAATTGGTGTCCAATTCCGTGTGCACTCCAAAAAAAGGCCTAGCCCTATTTTTCTGTACAAATCTACAGAAGCGTGCAATGTCTCCAATTTCACGTGAAGGAAAGACCAAAAGAATATGTAGAAGTTGAAATGGGCCCACTCTATGAGAATCCATGAGGAAATTGTGATTTGCAATGGAATTGGAGTCCAATTCCGTGTGCACTTCAAAAACAGGCCCAACCCTGCCATTTTGTACAAATTCAAAAAAGCGTGCAATGTCTCCAATTTCACCTGAAGGAAAGACCAAAGATATATGTAGAAGTTGTAATGGGCCCACTCTATGAGAATCCATGAGGAATTTGTGATTTGCAACGGAATTGGTGTCCAATTCTGTGTGTACTTCCAAAAAAGGCCCACCCCTGCCATTTTCTACAAATCTACAGAAGCGTGCAATGTCTCCAATTCCACGTGAAGGAAAGACCAAAATAATATGTAGAAGTTGTAATGGGCCCACTCCATGAGAATCCATGAGGAATTTGTGATTTGCAACGGAATTGGTGTCCAATTCCGTGTGCACTTCGAAAAAAGGCCCACCCCTATCATTTTGTACAAATCTACAGAAGCGTGCAATGTCTCCAATGCCACGTGACGGAAAGACCAAAAGAATATGTAGAAGTTGGAATGGGCCCACTCTATGAGAATCCATGAGGAATTTGTGATTTGCAATAGAATTGGTGTCCAATTCCGTGTGCACTTCCAAAAAAGGCCCATCCCTGCTTTTTTGTACAAATCTACAGAAGCGTGCAATGTCTCCAATTCCACGTGAAGGAAAGACCAAAAGAATATGTAGAAGTTGGGATGGGCCCACTCTATGGGAATCCATGAGGAATTTGTGATTTGCAACGGAATTGGTGTCCAATTCCGTGTGCACTGCAAAAAAAGGCCTAGCCCTACTTTTTTGTACAAATCCAAAGAAGCGTGCAATGTCTCCCATTTCACGTGAAGGAAAGACCAAATAAATATGTTGAAGTTGGAATGGGCCCACTCTATGAGAATCCATGAGGAATTTGTGATTTGCAACGGAATTGGTGTCCAATTCCGTGTGCACTCCAGAAAAAGGCCTAGCCCTACTTTTTTGTACAAATCCAAAGAAGCGTGCAATGTCTCCAATTCCACGTGAAGGAAAGACCAAAAGAATATGTAGAAGTTGAAATGGGCCCACTCTATGAGAATCCATGAGGAATTGGTGATTTGCAACGGAATTGGTGTCCAATTCCGTGTGCAATTGAAAAAAAAGCCCACCCCTACCATTTTGTACAAATCTATAGAAGCGTGCAATCTTTCCAATGTCACCTGAAGGAAAGACCAAAAATATATGTAGAAATTGGAATAGGCCCACTCTATGAGAATCCATGAGGAATTGGTGATTTGCAACGGAATTGGTGTCCAATTCTATGTGCAATTGAAAAAAAAGCCCACCCCTACCATTTTGTACAAATCTACAGAAGCGTGCAATCTCTCCAATTTCACCTGAAGGAAAGACCAAAAATATATGTAGAAGTTGGAATGGGCCCACTCTATGAGAGTCCATGAGAAATTTGTGATTTGCAATGGAATTGGTGTCCAATTCCGTGTGCACTCCAAGAAAAGGCCCACCCCTGCCATTTTGTACAAATCTACAGAAGCGTGCAATGTCTCCAATTTCACGTGAAGGAAAGACCAAAAAAATATGTTGAAGTTGGAATGGGCCCACTCTATGAGAATCCATGAGGAATTTGTGATTTGCAACGGAATTGGTGTCCAATTCCGTGTGCACTCCAGAAAAAGGCCTAGCCCTACTTTTTTGTACAAATCCAAAGAAGCGTGCAATGTCTCCAATTCCACGTGAAGGAAAGACCAAAAGAATATGTAGAAGTTGGAATGGGCCCACTCTATGGGAATCCATGAGGAATTTGTGATTTGCAACGGAATTGGTGTCCAATTCCGTGTACACTCCAGAAAAAGGCCTAGCCCTACTTTTTTGTACAAATCTACAGAAGCGTGCAATGTCTCCAATTCCACGTGAAGGGAAGACCAGAAGAATATGTAGAAGTTGGAATGGGCCCACTCTATGAGAATCCATGAGGAATTTGTGATTTGCAATAGAATTGGTGTCCAATTCCGTGTGCACTTCCAAAAAAGGCCCACCCCTGCTTTTTTGTACAAATCTACAGAAGCGTGCAATGTCTCCAATTCCACGTGACGGAAAGACCAAAAGAATATGTAGAAGTTGGGATGGGCCCACTCTATGAGAATCCATGAGGAATTTGTGATTTGCAATAGAATTGGTGTCCAATTCCGTGTGCACTTCCAAAAAAGGCCCATCCCTGCTTTTTTGTACAAATCTACAGAAGCGTGCAATGTCTCCAATTCCACGTGACGGAAAGACCAAAAGAATATGTAGAAGTTGGGATGGGCCCACTCTATGAGAATCCATGAGGAATTTGTGATTTGCAACAGAATTGTGTCCAATTCTGTGTGCACTTCAAAAAAAGGCCCACCCCTGCTTTTTTGTACAAATCTACAGAAGCGTGCAATGTCTCCAATTCCACGTGAAGGAAAGACCAAAAGAATATGTAGAAGTTGGGATGGGCCCACTCTATGGGAATCCATGAGGAATGTGTGATTTGCAACGGAATTGGTGTCCAATTCCGTGTGCACTCCAAAAAAAGGCCTAGCCCTATTTTTCTGTACAAATCTACAAAAGTGTGCAATGTCTCCAATTCCACGTGAAGGAAAGACCAAAAGAATATGTAGAAGTTGGAATGGGCCCACTCTATGAGAATCCATGAGGAATTTGTGATTTGCAACGGAATTGGTGTCCAGGTCTGTGTGCAATTGAAAAAAAAGCCCACCCCTACCATTTTGTACAAATCTACAGAAGCGTGCAATGTCTCCAATTTCACGTGAAGGAAAGACCAAAAGAATATGTAGAAGTTGTAATGGGCCCACTCTATGAGAATCCATGAGGAATTTGTGATTTGCAACAGAATTGTGTCCAATTCTGTGTGCACTTCAAAAAAAGGCCCACCCCTGCTTTTTTGTACAAATCTACAGAAGCGTGCAATGTCTCCAATTCCACGTGAAGGAAAGACCAAAAGAATATGTAGAAGTTGGGATGGGCCCACTCTATGGGAATCCATGAGGAATTTGTGATTTGCAACGGAATTGGTGTCCAATTCCGTGTGCACTCCAAAAAAAGGCCTAGCCCTATTTTTCTGTACAAATCTACAAAAGTGTGCAATGTCTCCAATTCCACGTGAAGGAAAGACCAAAAGAATATGTAGAAGTTGGAATGGGCCCACTCTATGAGAATCCATGAGGAATTTGTGATTTGCAACGGAATTGGTGTCCAGCTCTGTGTGCAATTGAAAAAAAAGCCCACCCCTACCATTTTGTACAAATCTACAGAAGCGTGCAATCTCTCCAATTTCACGTGAAGGAAAGACCAAAAATATATGTAGAAGTTGTAATGGGCCCACCCTATGAGAATCCATGAGGAATTGGTGATTTGCAACGGAATTGGTGTCCAATTCTATGTGCAATTGAAAAAAAAGCCCACCCCTACCATTTTCTACAAATCTACAGAAGCGTGCAATGTCTCCAATTCCACGTGAAGGAAAGACCAAAGAAATATGTAGAAGTTGGAATGGGCCCACTCCATGAGAATCCATGAGGAATTTGTGATTTGCAACGGAATTGGTGTCCAATTCCGTGTGCACTTCGAAAAAAGGCCCACCCCTGCCATTTTGTACAAATCTACAGAAGCGTGCAATGTCTCCAATTCCACGTGACGGAAAGACCAAAAGAATATGTAGAAGTTGGAATGGGCCCACTCTATGAGAATCCATGAGGAATTTGTTATTTGCAATAGAATTGGTGTCCAATTCTATGTGCAATTGAAAAAAAAGCCCACCCCTACCATTTTCTACAAATCTACAGAAGCGTGCAATGTCTCCAATTCCACGTGAAGGAATGACCAAAGAAATATGTAGAAATTGGAATGGGCCCACTCTATGAGAATCCATGAGGAATTGGTGATTTGCAACGGAAGTGGCATCCAATTCCGTGTGCACTTCAAAAAAAGACGCAGCCCTGCCATTTTCTACAAATCTACAGAAGCGTGCAAGGTCTCCAATTCCACGTGAAGGAAAGACCAAAAATATATGTAGAAGGTCGAATGGTCCCACTCTATGAGAATCAATGAGGAATTGGTGATTTGCAACGGAAGTGGCATCCAATTCTGTGTGCACTTCAAAAAAAGACGCAGCCCTGCCATTTTGTACAAAGCTAGAGAAGCGTGCAATGTCTCCAATTTCACCTGAAGGAAAGACCAAAAATATATGTAGAAGTTGGAATGGGCCCACTCTATGAGAATCCATGAGGAATTTGTGATTTGCAACGGAAGTGGCGTCCAATTCCGTGTGCACTTCAAAAAAAGACGCAGCCCTGCCATTTTGTACAAAGCTAGAGAAGCGTGCAATCTCTCCAATTCCACGTTAATAAAAGACCAAAAATATATGTTGAAGTTGGAATGGGCCCACTCTATGGGAATCCATGAGGAATTTGTGATTTGCAGCGGAAGTGGTGTCCAATTCCGTGTGCACTTCATAAAAAGGCCCAACCATGCCATTTTCTACAAATTCAAAAGAGCATGCAATGTCTCCAATTTCACCTGAAGGAAAGACCAAAAAAAATATGTAGAAGTTGGAATGGGCCCACTCCATGAGAATCCATGAGGAATTTGTGATTTGCAACGGAATTGGTGTCCAATTCCGTGTGCACTTCAAAAAAAGGCGTAGCCCTGCCATTTTCGACAAATCTACAGAAGCGTGCAATGTCTCCAATTCCATGTGAAGGAAAGAGCAAAAGAATATGTAGAAGTTGGAATGGGCCCACTCTATGAGAATCCATGAGGAATTGGTGATTTGCAACTGAATCGGTGTCCAATTCCGTGTGCACTTCAAAAGAAGGCGCAGCCCTGCCATTTTGTACAAATCTAAAGAAGCGTGCAGTCTCTCCAATTCCACGTGAAGGAAAGACCAAAAATATATGTAGAAGTTGGAATGGGCCCACTCTATGAGAATTCATGAGGAATTTGTGATTTGCAACGGAATTGGTGTCTAATTCCGTGTGCACTTCGAAAAAAGGCCCTGCCCTGCCATTTTGTACAAATCTACAGAAGCGTGCAATGTCTCCAATTTCACGTGAAGGAAAGACCAAAAAAATATGTAGAAGTTGGAATGGGCCCACTCTATGAGAACTGAGTTGTTCTGCCGGACATTGCGACATCGCGACGTCGCGACGTCATGAAACGTCCAGTAGACCCTCTGCGTTGTCCGTAAAAGTGAAATTTACCTTTGACTTTTTAAAAATTACCACGTGGAAAATAATGCCACCTAGATGCCCGCGTGGCGAAATTTAGGGCGCATGCGGGTAGGGCGACTGCGGCTAGGGCGCCCGCGGGTAGCGGTTTAGCGTGGGGGCGACCGCGCTAGGGGCGACTGCAGGATTAGGCGTCCGCGGCTCACCCGAAGTCGCCCCATGCGCAGCCGCGGTTGCCCTTCACGGACCCGCAGTCGCCCCCCCACATCCGCGATCGCCCCCTTCCAATACACGGTCGCCCTAAGCCGCAGTCGCCTCTAGCCGCAGTCGCCCTGGCGCCACCCGTGGTCGCCTCTAATTCGCACGCGCCTTGGATTTTACCCATACTCGCGCCTATAAAGCCATGCTCGCACAAGGCATTGATACATTCATTCTCCATCGAGGCTCTTCGTCTTGCATCCTTCATTGGCTGCATGCATTAACTTCGGGTTGAATAATTACTTCTTTCTTTATCCATCCACGTTTCCTTATTGGTGTTTTGAACACCAACTTATCTCATGGCTACAGAGCAGACCCCGGAGGTGCCCCCCATTATTCCACGCAATGCACGAATCACTTATACTGCGAGGAAGTCTATACTAGACAAAAATCGGAAGCGCAGAGGCAATACTCATCGCAAGCAATTACACGTGTTGAACAATCTTGATCACCCCGCATTTAAAGGTTGGAGCGAGGAGGAGGAGCCTTGGTCAATTCAAATGTGCGAAGACTACATTGAATGGTGTCACATTGGAAAATTGTTTCCGGCATGGCGCCATCATCACAATCGGCACACAAACAAGGCGAACTTGAAATATTGTGAAAATCCAGCTTTTGTTCAAAGGTGCATCGAAATTTGGCAAGTCCTCTACAACACTCCTTTTGTAGAAAGGAATGAAGTCACACTTTCCATTGCTCGAGGAGCGTATGCTGAGGTGGTTCTAAAAAAAGAAGTGGATTGGTCCACCATCAAGGAAAGTATGTATGTTTCACTTCCAGAAATTGGATCAATACCAAGAGGAGTCTTGAAGTTTCCGGAGGGTGGACTTGGACCAATTCGAAAAGATCCTTTCGATAAGAGTGTCATCGAAGTTATCACATCGGAATCTGAAGAAGATAGCAATTCCGATGGCACACATGCTCCAAGGCCAATACGGGTTGCTCCACAAATTGCCCCTGTACCAGTAATTCAAGATCCAACTGTCAGAGGAGCTTCATCATCACGAGGACGGAAACCTAGATGCCCCTCTCAGGTTCCACGCTCGCCGAATCAAATCGGACTTGGATCAACCTCAGCAACAGTTCGCAGTCCATCATTACCACTGCAAAATGCGACCGATGTCTTCGACTTCGAACCGAATGATGAAACGCCTGTGGATGCGAGCGTTCCTGTTCTTTTAGCTCAAGGGGATTCAACCACGGCTCTCAATAAGGCTCTTGACCTCTTGAAGACCAAAGACACGACAATTGCTTCACTCCAATCTGATGTGAAGAAATTGCAATCAAATTTGGACCAGAAGAATGCTCTCATTTTAGAACAAGCCAAAGAACTTCAACGCCTTCGACAAAAACAACATGAGACGATTACTTTGTCAGATATGGACGAAGGTTTCATTGAACATGATCCCCATCATTTGGAGAGGGTCGTGGAAGACCTCACTAGCGGTCTCATTGAGTATACTCCTCCTGGCAAGCGTGTCAAACGTTCTTCAGTATTGCCAGCTACGATTTTGCCTACTGTCACGGAAGATGCTATCGTCGGGGCAGATGGTGTTCACGAGACTCAAGATTCACTTTCATTTCCATCACTTCCACTCCCCGTACCGGTACCATCTCCGAAGAAACTAGGCCTTCGAGAGGAAAACAAGATGCTTCGTGCACGATTGAATGAGTTGGCAACAACATACTATCACTGGAAGGTTGCGTGCATTCTCTCCGTGGACAGATCACAGCAAGTTGCGAAGGAGTTGGACAAAATTTCAAAGAACTTCGTCGCAAATGCCCCTAAACGTGAGAATGGACTCACATCGTGGGCATTTATGGAGGACATGTTTCCTGAGAACATGCCTATGTTGAACACCACTGGAAATGAAGGAATCAATTGGACACAGCTTGGTTGGGACCACAAAAACCAGATGTCGTGCCACGTAGATGAGAAACAACGACAACTTTTGTGGCCAAAGCCAGCAACTTTTGTTTTGGACCATACAAAATGTCCTATATGTCAAGAATCCTTCGGCCCTGAAGGAGGATGGGCACTTGGATCATGCGTGCACGTATACCATCCTCAATGTCTAATTACACAATGCCTCATACGGAGACGTTGTGTTATTTGTTCAGCCCCATTCCATGATCGTTTATACGCCTTGTTCAACTTGATGACATATATGCCGCCCTCTTGGGAACACACAAGTGACACAACTCCGGAGACCAGATTATAGGGCCGAGACTTGATTTGGAGTTGGCGACAAGGCCAACATGATCAAGAAAAGGGCACAGATAGTTCTCAATTGAATTGGGAAACTGACCCAGAAGAGATCGTGCAAGTTGCATCCAAGCTCATGGGAAACGGTCCACAGAATGAGGGCCGGAGGGCATTTTTTTTCCAATGCCTTGGTGGATTTTTCGATAAACAATCACAAAGCTTCATGTGGGGACGTCATCCAGAATGTCACTGTTGGGATTTTGAAGGAAAAAGAGTGTGCGACCAGACTGCAAATGCCTCTGAAGAAGATCTTACTAGTATGGCATTGCTTGACTCTACATATGGGCCCTACTACACGAGTCAAACAGTTCACTATTTGTTGGAGAAACACTCTCCACAGACCATGAGGACCCTCCAAGCCTTGAAGGATTCCAACGTCTTAGAATCCATTCTAAATGCGAATGGACCAGCTTCACGCACTCGCGCCAAGCGCAAACTTGTGGTTGGAGAATCATCCAACCACGAGCGTGGTGAATCAAGCAATGCACATGAAGACCCAAATGTTTAGGGTTTAAGATGCTAACTATGGTTCTATAGCTAGCCTCGTAATCATCTAGGTCACTTGTGACTTTTCGTCATACTATATATATAAAAGAAGGCTCTTAGAATCTTCTTATACGATAATACGATGGAACTTCATCACTATTTGCATTGTGAAGTATTAGCCTATTTGTTATTGTTATAGTTTTATTTGATGGATTCTAGTAGGTTTTCTTCATTAATTGTTATTTCATAACAATTTTGTATTACCTTTTTTTTAATATATACTTTTTTTTCGGCTTTACCTTACTGTGTAGAAATTCTATTGTTTGCACTTGTCTAAATAGTGAATGGCTTCATTTCTATAAATACAAATTGAATCTTTGTATTAAGGAAATTGATTTGTTTTTTATTCTTGTTTTATAACAAAATACTCTTTCATGTTGGATCATTGAAAGGAGTAGCCTACGTCGGTTTTATTTTTGAATGAAAGAAAGGTACTTCGTTCATTAAATCCTATACAAGAAGACCGCATTTTTTTATTCTAATAATTTATATGATAAATATCGAAAAATGAACAATGAGAGAAGTTGAAGGTTCAAATTTTTTTTAACATACATACTTTTATGGAATAATATAGACTAAATATGTCTTTTGAATTTTGTTTTTCCATAATTCATTGTTCATTGACATATTAGAGAAAAATTAATTTTCCTAATTTTATGTTATTTGAAAACCATAGGCAAATGTATCTGTAAACCAAGGATTGTACAAATATAGATTCATTTTTCAAAAAATCACGTATTATTTGAATTCTCTAAAAAGTCTAGAATCCATGTTATAATTAGAAACCATATAATTTGAAACCAAATCAACACACTTCGGACATCCATTAGGTATAATAAATGAATTTTTGAAGGAAATTTCTAAACCAATAAAAGGTTTGAATTGAAGTTCAATTAAATGTCCAAAAATTGATTTGACATTTGGATCTTTATTTCAAAATTTATGGATAAAAAGGAGAAATAATATTCAAGTTTTTGGTAATTTTTGGGCCTTTGAAGCCTTCTATGATTTTTGCACATTACTTTTGATTAGAAGCTTGAAATCTCAACTCTCATACGGATTTTTGGAAAAAATAAGTGAACTTTGTCACACAAATTTTTTTAGAAAGTTATCTTTTTATCAATGTTAATTTACTATGCCAAAAAGATTATCAAAGTTTGCTAAAAAAATATCATAATTTTTTTATTATTACCACAATTGGAAATTTCGAATGTACTAATTTATTTTTCTTAAAACTCCACTTTCGTTCCACCATAAAAACATGAAGTATTTCTTCTATCAAATGAATGTAATTAGTATTTTGTATTCTCCATTTATAGGGATTGCATCTTGGAAAACTTTATTTCGAACTTTCGATGGCCATATCTTTCAATTTGTGCAGTCAAACTTCCTAAACATTTCACCACATGATCTTAGGCAAGTAAAGTACAAGATCCTACGGTTGTATATTATGAAAAAAAAATTCTTCTTTTGGATGAATGCAACACAAATGGCACCACAAAGTAATTTTTGGAAAAATTTGACATTCCTCCTTTAGAAGTTAATCATTATGTGTTCTTTTTTATAAATTAACATTTGTCATTACAATGTCCTAAACAACAAAAAATAGTTGATTTTATATTGATTTGGGTAGGGTTTTCAATTGGTGGAACAATTATTCAAGTGGTTATGTCCTAAACTATCATAATACTATTTCACGTCTTCAATAAAATATCCTCACGACTTGCACATTTTTCCCGAAAATTGCTTTTTACATTAATTACAAAACAATTACATCCTAGGATAAGACACACTTGTCCAAAACGCAAAATCAAAGTACAACCCTATAATACTTCACTTCAACATGTGGTATTACAAAAACCTTCTTCTTTGGGTTCTGGACCTATCTCTTCAAGGTCTTTACGAGTAACACCTCCAGCTGTAGTACGCACTTTCCACTTCATCCAAGCGCGCTCAAATTGAATTTGTGAATCCAATTGTCTCACCTCTTTCACTGATTCCACAAATTTCTTCTCATGTATCTTAACAAGCTTCCGCAATACTGATACTTCTTCTTATGTGGTACCGTATTCAGGAGCCATAGCGAGAAAATCTAGCTCTGAGGCACATTGTAGAGCAGCAACGTAGTTGGTCTTTTCTTCCTCATCTATTTGCCGATTGAGGACTCTTACGTCATTGTGCACCTGCCAGCGTTCGCGTTCAAGAATTCTCAATTTCTGTTGAAGTATGGCATACACGTCCATTGGGTGTCCACGCTTCTCTTGTTTCTTCTTGTAATAATGATCTCTAACTTTTTTCATAGAAGCTAGGCGCTCGTCATTTTCAGAGATGGCCCTGTCTATAGCCTTCATCTCTTCCATCAACATAGGCATGGCGTGTGTTGTTGTGCGAGCACTAAGTTCCATTGCTCTTATTTGGTGCAATTCTGACACATCTTTTTTCACCAAATTCAAGGCCTCAATTGCTGATTGTAATTGAGCCTCTACAACGTGCACACTCTCTTCTTCATCACCTTGTCTCCCATCTTGGTGGCCTTCAACAATTTTTTGGCCTACTCCCATATGCTCATGACCTTCCCTGACTTGTTTTTAGATGTTTGATGGAGTCTCTCGGTCCTCCACCTTTCTTTTGCCTTTCTTGGCAAGTTCCAACTCCAAGGCCTTTTTCTGGTCGCCCATGCCAACATCTTCATCGTCGCTCTGGAAATTATACCCATTGTATTCATGGGTGTGCTCATCCGAGCTAGAATTAGGCGACCATACTACCTCTTCATCCAAAACAGCTAACTTCCCAGGCTTCACTTGTGCCAATGACTTCTTCACATCAATTGTTTCACCTTCTGTTACAATAGATGCTTCTTCCAGATGGTCTCCAACTAGAAGCCCCTTCAATGTTGACCAATGCACTTTTTTCTTCAATATATTTTCAGCATACACCATTTGGACCAGGAAGAAACAGAAATTGTCGTTTCTATACGGCTTGGGCTCCCCATACAACCTCATCCATACTTCCAAGCATCTGAGTATGAAGTCTTCATCTTTGCAATATGCAAGATTGGCCTTGTTTTGCCCCAGATGAATCTTGTGGCGCCAATGTGGAAACAACTTGTTGATGTGGCACCAATCAACATATTTATTGACTGTTTTGTAAGTCCAAGGCTCAGATTTAGTCCTCCAATCCAAAAAAGCCTTGATTTTTGGATGTTGAAGGAGAGGCACTCGCTTCTTGTGACCTTTCCCCTTCCTTTTACGATCCTTGTCTCGAGCTGCCCTCTTCTGTGGTGAAGTCAATGGTTTGCCTGTACTAGGCTGGGCTGCTCCAGTCTCATCCTCTATAACTATTGCTACCTGAGTACTATGCTACTCTATGGTTAACTTAACTAATTGTTCTACGACTAAAATGTTCTTTTCTAAAAACCTAAATCCCTAGAACAAGCAAACTTCACATTTACAAACCTATATGCATTTACAAAATGTTTTTTTTATTAAAAAAAAGGACACATACACATACATAACAGTATGCCAAGCATGTGCAGAGCTCGAGCGCGAAAATGGCAATCAAATCCCGGCGTGAAGTATGGAATCCCTTGCTCACGGGCACGCAATCAACCACATCTAAGTGGGTGAAGGTCAATGCGCAAAGCAAGGGAGGTGGACTACGGGTTGGGGCGACTGCTTAAGTACCTGCAGTCACCTAGGGCTCGTGCGCAAGGGCGACTGCGCATTCACGGTGACCGTGGGTCGAGGAAGGTGCGCGTTCGCGGGGTGCGACCGCGGCTGGGCGACCGCGCCTTCGGGTTTAGGGCTTTAGGGTTTTGGAAAATAGTAGTACTTTTGTTGTTTTAACACCTTCATTATCAAATATTATAGTCTTTCACTCTAGAAGTGATATATCTTTTTCCTATGCAACCTTTGATGATTATATTTAATTTGAATTTGTCATTTTTAATCAAAGTGAAATAAAAAAAACTTATGAAAATGTTTACATTCCATTTCAATGAAAGCAAATTCGAAGAAGCTCAAAATAGGCCCTGGGCATTTACTGGTTAATGATTAGTTCAGTGACTTTTTTGAAGTTAGCATCCCCTGAAGTCGTGAAGTCCCTAATTTGTAAGAATTTTGTATGGTTGAAATCGAAAAATCCTTTGTGTTGTAACTTTCTATAATCTTTGAAGATAGAACTTCAATAGTTCACCAAAAAAAAGATATCTCTTTTCAATAATTTATTTCTGAGGAACCTCTCATGTATCTAGAAATGGTTTCGCAAGTAGTTAAAAAATAGTAGTCTTCTTCTATATTTAGGAAAAAATAAATTTGATACTCTATTAAAAGATTTTAAAACTATTCAAATTATATATGATAAGGGAAATAAATTGTAAATAGGCAAAGGTAGAAAATTATTGTACATGCCAAAATGGCAAGAAAGTGTTGATGGAATAACATAATTGACCATCCCTATGGTTTAAATGATTTCTAAACAACATAGTTGAGTACTATCTATCATTTTCTTCCTTCTTTGAAAATATTGCAAATAAAACAAAATAAAGGAATTCAATCTATAATTGTATATAAGTTAAAGAAGTTAAATATGCCATGAATAAATAAATTCACATCCATTCTTCCAAAATGTAATAAACAAATTTTTGTAAAGCATGATGACAAACTCCATTTTCTCATCCAAATATCCAATATGTCAATAAGCCAATCTAAAATCATTAAAGAAAATAAAAAAATATAGTGCCTTTCAATATTTTCTTGGTTTCTCCCATTACAAATTTATAACTTCATTTTGACATTCAAACTTAACCAATTAGCTATTCATAAAAGGTAACAAAACCGAATATTTGGAATTAAATTTCGATTCCATTTGAAATTTTTAAATTGAAATCTTGTACTTTATTCAAGAATCAAGATCTATAGCAAAACTATCAAACATGGAATGGCACAAGAAACTTCTCCACACGTAAAGTCATTACCTCCTAAATGCCCAAGGCGGCAAGGCCTATTTTGAGCTTCTTGGAATTTGTTCTAAATTGAAAAAATTGTCTAAATTTTGACAAGTTCAACAACTTTCTTTTAATTAAAATTGTTCAAATTTTAATTCAAGTATTCAACATGTTAGATCTTTCAAAGAATTTTATGTTGTAGACCATTTATCGTAAGTTCAAGAAAGATTGACCAGTTTTGGTACACTTTGGCCATAGTACTCTTGATTTTCCGGGAGTACTTTCAAAATACAAAAACAATTTTTAAAAAATATAAAAAATATAGTGAATGTATATTTCTTCAAGAAGAAGATATCCGATGAAGGAAAAGTGTAGAAAAGGTTTCTAAGTAGGTGAAGTGATGAACTAGAAAAGTATAAATGGCTCATGGAAATAGGCACTTTTATTTTCCAATTTGTAAAAAATAGGGAAATTGGCCAAATTGGATCTTAGCATTTTTATAAAAACTATATATGTGTAAATTTCCAATTTTCATAAATCTTTTATTATCATTCTATAATTAGAAACATCTTCCCAAAAAATTGGAATCATTCTAATTATTTGGTATTTTTCTATCATACATTCACACTATAATTCTAGAACTCTAGGTTGAATTTAATATTTTTCAGATTTCTAATAAATAAAATTTGAAAATAAAATTAAAGTTTTCTTTGTATATTAAGAATGAAGACTTAAATTAGTTTTGCCCTATCAGGAATTTGTCATTGAAAATTTCGAGTGGGTACATTATGTCCCCCTTTGCCCTTCAAGGATTAAATATTGAATATTAGTTTCTTTTAAGCTTTCTTCATAAATTCATGATGATCGGAAATTTTTACAAGAAAGTTCAAATTCTGAATACATGCACTAGTCAATCATGTAAGTCAATCAATTAATGTCAGTCAATCAATTAAGGATGTAAATTACTAGAGGAAAAAAATCCCTTATACTATAGAGTACTATGGACAATAAAAACCTATAACATTTTGGGAATTGTAATTTTACTCAGTATTGTCTATTATTGGAAAAAAAATTGCACACTAAAGGGCCAACAAACATTGTCAATGTCATTGACTTCAAGCAATCAAGTGACTATTTAATAATATGAAAAAATAATGAAAATCCTTTAACACAATTTAACAAGTAATTTGAACACATTCACTTTCAACGACACTAGTATGAGAGCTTGCAACAAAGAGCTTGTGAGCTAAGAGCCATGAGGCATGAGCATGAAATTTGTGAGCATAAAGCCTGAGTAATATATTCTTTCCCCATACTCCCCAAAAAGGTGATCTTATGATACAAACATGTCATATGACATTTCAACTCACAGTGAAGACAAATTTGACTCCAAGATAAATTGTATTTTAACTTTTAAAATACAATGCATGGAAGGCAATGGTTTGTACACTTTGTTTTGCCAAAAAAAAATTTTATATATTCGTGTATAGTAATACAAAATGATAGGCTCACATTGTTGCCAACAATTTCTTCTAATGGCTCAACAATTTGCCTTCAACTAATGCATTCATCACTACAGGGGGGAGTCGCACAATACAAATGTTGGAGGCTTCATATACCATGGAGGCCCCATGACCAAATTCACCACCTCGGTACATGTTGGTCTCTCCTTCAGATCTTCATTTTTGAGTTGGCCCACCTTCATAGCAAAATACCTACATGCATCCATCGTTGTGAATGTCTCTTTGTCAAAAGGATACATATCCCCAATCTTCATAGCTTCCACCAGCTTTCCAATAGAATACGAGTCTGACTGCTTTGTATATTTATGCCTCGATTGCATAATTGGTATGCTTGTATCCGAATTAGGAGGTCCAAATGTATAAAACAACTCTGGAACCACCCACCATCATCCCTCTTGTTGCTTCCGTGTCTCTTCCTTGGTAGGATATCCATAATGCGATGGGGCTTTTTCGTTTACACGGCTTGTAATTCCGAAATCACAAATCCCAATGTTGATTATTTCATTTGAATAATCAGGATAGTGCAACAATACATTTCTCGGAGATAAGTCATTGTGTAGCACTGATGATTGGTGCATGAGGTGAGTCACGTACACCAAGGTCCATGCCAACTTTGCTTTATGCCTTCGAAAAAGGCTAACTTCCTTTTGTTTCTCTTCGGGAATTTGTCTGATTCGATGCACTTCGTGCCATTCAGTAGTTCGTGACACCAACTTATCCACATTTAGTAAGTCACCCAAATGACCTCCATTCCACCACAATGTATACGCTTCCATGGTAATTGAGTTTAAGGCAAAAAATTTAATTAAGCCTGCATGATTTAAGGGGCATGCCAAGGCCTCTACGGACCGTTCCACCCGTTGATCACGCAAGTCCTTCGTTTTTGGCATTTTCCCCGCAAGAGCAATATTTGGTGGAATGGTATCTAGACTTGTAATTCGAACCTTGCGCACCTTTCCGTGGCCACCTTCACGAGAAAAACCACCGAGGGCCTCAACCTTTGCCGTAGGTGGAATCCATATAATACTCACTCCACCATCTCTTGCAAATGCAGCCTTCACAGCGTCATTTTTCCACTTGAAACCCCTCGATCCAAACTTTGACAATCTCTTGGCCGCAGTATGCCACCACTCCATCTTCGCACGGAATTCCTTTGCCTCTTCATCTTCCACTCGCCCTATGATTGGTGCACGGAACTCTATCATCAATTTTTTGGTATTAAAAGTTACTGCCTGAATAGTATCAGTCATCCAAGCACAAAATCTGGAATTGTACGTTAAGTCCACGTCTTTGAAGTCCTTTGATTCATAACACTTGCTTAAGATTCGGGCCTCCAAATCCCCCGTCAGCTTCTCAGTGCCTGTTCCAGAATCCCTCAAATAGTTTGCCTCCAAAAATTGTACACTTTTTTCAGCGTACCATTGAAGGCACACCTCGTATGCATACCTCGTATAACTTGAAGGAGGATATGTTGGATCCTTATCATGAGCAGACTTCGACTTCTTTTTCTTCAATCGAGCTTCATTCCCTATTGTTTCACTTGTAAATATAGGCTCTTGAAAGTATTGTGGATCATCCAAATCCCAAAGGGATTTTCGCCTCAAGGTACTGGTACCCTCTGTGGGATTAGGCATTTCTGAGAATATTAGATCAGTATCCAAAACGCCTTTGTGCCTCACGTCGCCATCTTCTATTGGGTTGGACATTGCATGTAATCGAAAGCTTCACTGTAGCTTTGAGGAATTTTATAGATCAAAATGACAAAAAAATCCCCCCAAAATCAAATAAGGGACCCCGGCCCACGGGCATGCATTCAGCCACTCCAAGGCGGGTGAAAGACAATGCGCAAGGCCAAGGCAAGATGGCGAATGCGGGTCCTGCAGACCGCTTAAGTACCCGAAGTCGCCCCATGCGCGTGCGGATCCAGACGCGACCGCGGGTGAGGCGACCTCGGGTGGACAGGGCGACTGCAGGTGCGCAGGGCAACCGCGGGTAGGGGCGACCGCGATTGGGGGGGCGACCGCTGTGAGTCCCCGATTCGTCACCGAGGACTCACGGGTTCTTTTTTCGAATTTATACATAAACTAAGGCGTATTTAGGCTCATAACACCCACAAGAGGGCATTAAACCTATATTGGCATTACACATACCAATGTGCCATTTGGTCATCAGGTGGGATTTAGGATAGTTTACATCCAAAACGGGCGTAGTCTTAGCTAAATAGACGCCAAATTGATAGAGACATGCAGGATTAGGGTAAGAAGCCTAAAAAGGCCCTGTCTAGGCTAGGAAGTCCTCATAGGGGGATCTAGAAGGAGTCCCCCACTCCCCATAGCATCGAAGAGAATACGGATAAAATACTAACCTTGAAATGCAGGTATCGGACAATTTCCTAATTCTAGGAGCACATAGTGGGGATGCAGATTTGCATCCAAGTGGGGGGATCCCATGGGTGGTCCCCTCTGAAGTTTGGGAATTTTCCGACATTGTTTGGATATTTCCCCAGACGGTCAACCGCGGTGGACTTTGGGTGGGAATTCGAAAGAATATCCCAAAGTGCGATAAAATCCCACTAAAAATCCGGCGAGGCGGTCTCACACCAACGGAGCGCTTCCCCAAGTTTCAAGGCAAAACGATAGTCAGAGGGTCCCGAATCGGCGACATTCCTCCCCAACTGACAAATTAAAAGACGAAAGCGGCGGTTGACCGGCATACCAGGGCCATACGACATCGGAACGGAGCCTATTTTGGGTCTATTCCTACCCCCTCCCATCTACTTGGAAGATTGGTGAAGGTTTGGGGTCCAAAATTGCTAAACTCCAAAAGTTGGGAATTTATCCCAACTTGGATCCCAGCTTACGCTAAGATTCCTCGAGAATTTGGACATAGTTTAAGGGGTGAGGGATTCCTTGCAGGCTAATTATGGCCTTCCAGAGCCAATGGCGCAATCCGTTTGCCATTTGGAGCTAAACTCCAAAAGTTAGCCTTTTGGGGACAGCACATGGAGAAGAAATGGGGGTTTTAGGCCCCCCAATACATTTTTGGGGAGTTTGGGCCCCATTAGCCGTGGGGAACGCGTAGGGAACGTGTGGGGAACTTCGAGCACATGTGGGAGCAAGTACCACCTCAAAAAGTTAGTGAAGGTGGCTCATGTGCTTTGGTGTAAGTAATTTCAAATTAAGTAGGTGGGAACACATGGGAACTTCTCCCATTTGAGAACTTGTAGATTTTGGGGAAGGTAAATTAGACGGTTTTGCAAGTTCTTGTAAGGTTAGGTAAGATTTGAATTTCCCGATTCAAATTGTGTAGATTTTAGGTGGATAATTAGATTTGGGAGGGGTAAACATGTACGGACCTCCTAATTTCCCTCATCTAGTTATTCTTAGTAGATTAAGGGGGGGGGGGGGTTGCTCCCTTTTGAGTATAAAAGGGGCGGCATTCTCCTCTCATTCTCTCTCTCTCTCAACTCCTACCCATTTAAGGGAGGAGGACTATTGGGCCCGGGTTATGTCGGATTTCCTTTGGCTTTTGATGCCAAGGGAGCCTTTGATGGTCTTTTGGGGTTTTTACACCCTTTGGTAAGTATTGTTTGCACTTGGGGACTTGAGACCCCTCCAAGTTGTTGAAACTTATTGCAATCCAAGCTTGGTTTACTCATTGTGTTGTGTTACTATTGAAAGTTGTTGTGGGAGAGACTAGTAAGGAACCGAGGGGTGACTTGGGAGGTGACTTAGAGAGTATGCTTGCAATTTGTGCCTACCTCCTCCCCCCTTCTTCTTGCATGTAATGCTAAGCTAGTCCCATGAGGGACGGCGGAGCTTTGACCCTCCTCTAAATACTTAGCTTTGATGCATAGGAAGTCCCTCTCTTCTCCCCCTTCTCTTGTCCACGGTAATAGATTAGTCCCATGAGGGACGGCGGAGCTATGGCCCTCCCAAGTCTCTAGGCCATTAAAGGTCTTAGTCAAGTGTCAAAAATACATCCTCACGGCAAAGCTTTGAACCCCCTAAGTCTTAGCGGGGTGTCAAATGCAAGTCCCTTCACCATAGCAACAACGTTTAGTTTCCAACACCTTGGAAATTAACCCAACGTTTAGCTTCCAACAAACTTAGTAAGCAAGTCCTCACCTAAACTAGGAGCAATTAGTGCCCACTCAACCAATTATCATTGTATGAGGAGTCAAAAACCAGGGTCCAGCCCAAGTCTAGAGCCAGCCCGAGACCAAAGCCAGCCTCGGAGCCAGCCCCACCAGAGCCAGCCCGCAGAGCCAGCCCTGTCGGAGCAGCCCCGCAGAGCCAACCCCGCGTGGGTATTGGGGGGGGGGCCGGGTACCAGGGGGGGAAGGGCCGCAGCAAGGGGGGAAGGGCCGCAGTAGTTAGGGGAAAAATATAGGAAATAGGGGGTTTAGGGGAAAATATAGAAATTAGATAGCTTAGGGGAAAACAGAGAAACTAGGTAGTTAAGGGGATAGACTAGAAATTAGTGGAACTAGGGGCTATCGCAAAAAAGACTTGATTGTAAAAAGCACCTGGAAAGGGATAACTAAAAGAGCCGGGTCCAAGAAATGGCAACGATGGACGTGGCGTGGAGTGAAGAGGACCGGATCCACAGAACGGAGGTGGGCCTCTACAACTCTCCTTTGATTTAATTTGTTAATGCAATTAGGAATTAATTAGTAGGAAAAGGTTACCATCCCAAGTGGGATTAAGGTCCGGCAATTAGCAAACACAAATAGGAAGATAACCACCACTAGAATAGAAAGAGGAAGAAGGAATACACAAACATAGAGAAGAAAACGTAGAGTAGAATGAAGTGAAGACAAATACGTAGAGTAGAGGTACTCCATTAAAATATGTAAAGTAGAGGTAGAGCAAGACAAATACATAGAGTAGAGGTACTCCATTAAAATACGTAAAGTAGAGGTAGAGCAAGACAAATACGTAGAGTAGAGGTACTCCATTAAAATACGTAAAGTAGAGGTACTCCATTAAAATACATAAAGTAGAGGTAGAGCAAGACAAATACGTAGGGTAGAGGTACTCAAGTAAAATACGTAAAGTAGAAGTAGAACGATACCAATACGTAGAGTAGAGGTATTCAATTAGAGTACGTAGAATAGACTAAACCAAGACAATTACATAGAGTAAAGGAAAACCAAGACAAATACATAAAATAGGATAACAGTACAAAGACGTAGAGACGTGGTAGAAAATACCATAAGAAAAGCGGGCCAAACAAACTCAAACACGTATAAGTAGGATAAACGAGAACAAAGCATAAAAGTGGGACAAGAGAACGAAACACATAAGAAGTAAGCAGCAATTAGAAGTAGGACAAAGGAACGAAACAAACCTTAGTTAGGATAGTAAAAAAGATCCATTGCTTGGAAGGCACAATGGATTGACGCTTAGACACCCGTAGGTAGTAGAATTGTTAAGAGCCTGGTTGTGATTGCTTAATTCCAAGGGTGGGAATGAAGCGCCCACAACCGCGTCTGGGGGTTCTTCCAGGTTGAGGAGCTTCTATACTCTGTGAAGAAAGAGCTTCCTCCAGGCAAGGGCGGGAAGGAGGTGTTTATATTGCAAGGCAGTATCAAGGGAGTTGAGAATGAGAATGTGGTGGAAGTTTTGCTCGGGAAGGCAACTGTGCTGTGCACTGCCAAGTGTCGAGATAATCCCGTGTCGTTGGAGCTGCAAGTGAAAAGTACTCATCATGTTTTCAATCGAGTTTATGATGTCTACAACAAAAGAGTTTTGAAGATGGATAAAATCGAGAAATGTCTTGGTGAGACTCGAACTTCAACCCTGCTGATAGAGCATTGCGGGACACTGGATGAAACCTATTTAGTAAATAGAATATTCTCTTAAGGGGCGACCGCGCCTGGACGGGTAGTGTGTTCCGATGCAACTTTTCGCACCTGCGGTCGCCCCTTACCAGGGGTCCCCTTACTTTTAGTGTTTCCAAATTTTGTGAAGCTTCTTCATGCAGAGGGCTTGCCCCTTTGGTTCAAAATAAATAAATAAATAAATTGTGAAGCGTGGTCGCTCTAAAGGCGGTCGCTTTACACGACAACTAAAAATTTGTCATTAGGGAATAGTTTAATATATTGTATGCTAATTTTTTTGTAAATGGAAAATCCCATTGTACTAAAATTTAACATTTAATAGAACAAAGCATTTGAGCCAAATGGAGTGAAGAATTAGAAGAGGTTATACTTTTGCCAAACTAATGCAAATCTTTGAATGCAATTCAATGAACATTCTCCAACTATGAATTTTAAACCTCTAAGTGATTTAAATTTGGTTTTATTCATAATTGCTCTTTTGAATACAAGTAGTAGATTTTGAGGAAAAAAATGAATTTAGGCACATATAGTTGTAGGATCCTATATTATGCTAGTTTGAAAAGTGGTGGAGGAAATTTCAAATTTTTCTACCATGAGAATTGCCTTGCTATTAACATTTGAATTGGTTGAAATTCTTTTGAGGGCCGTGATATGTAAGAAAATCTGGAAGTTGCCCTTCATACAATCACGTTTATATAAAACAATTGCCGTAAATGGTGGTGCTTATTTATACCAATGTTTAGAGGCAATTGATAATATACTTGAGAATTTTTTAACCATTTGGAAGTGTATAACATATTGGGAAAACATGGCAAGTAGATAGGAATATTGAATGATTTCAAAGACTAAGTTGTTAGTAGTTCAATTCTAGAATTGAAAATGCTAATTTCAATGGTTCAAATTTGAAAGAATTATCCTACACATTATATTTAAATTATTGTCATAAATTTTGAATATTGAATTAAATGAAGAACTTTACAAACCATTGTACAATTTTTTATTTTTTATTTTTTGAACAAATGGGAGATCTATTGCATCCAAAATCCCTCTTAAAACTCGTGATGGATGCTACTATATGAGCCTAAGAATGTGAGTCCCTAAGACTAGAAGACGATTCACTTATAATATACGTGTCTAGATCATAGAAAAGAGATTTCTAGTACACTTATGTTATACACACTTATATTATAGGGTATATGTTATAAACACGTTGAAATATTCTATAGTTGTGGCATACCTATTTATACTCTCTTGATCCATAATTCCATAAGTGATAATATTATATTTTCTTTACCTTGATAATCTCTGCATTTACCTAGTTAGAACTTGTACGCTTATAATTTTAAGGAAATTGTTAAAGTGTATAAGAACTTGTCCTATCTCTAAAAACTAAAGAGGATTGATATTAATTTGTAAAGGATAAAGGCAAGGATTAGAACAAAAGAAAACTCAAAATAATCCTTGATATTTTAATAAGATTATAACATATTGTTGGACAATTATACAATATACAATAGCTGAATAGCTACGTTTTAGAATATTTAGATCCTATGATTTTTCCACTTTGAATTTAGATTTTGTAATACTTGATTTTTGAAATGAATTTGCAAAAAAAAAAAAAAAAATATATATATATATATATATATATATATATATATATATATATATATATATATTTGAAAAAATGGAAGAACTATTGCATTAAGATGAATCCAATATACAAAGCGGCCAAGCTTGAAAAGGGCCAAAAGGCTAGATAGAAAAGGAAATTGAGCACTAAAATCCCCCCCCCCCCCTTGATGTTCCAAATGATGATATCATCAATCCCGTGAGAAATAACTAAGGAATCTTTCAATATTTGATCTACGATTTCACCCAAAAGAAAATAATGTTTTGTTCTCTCTAAATAGTTATTTAAGTAGAGGTTGATTTAAAGTTGACCCCTAACTTCAACTACTAATAGCTTAAACATTTAATTTTTTTCCAAGAATTCGAAAGGTGAGGTTACATTGCTTAACATCTTTTGAATGAGTATTCCAAATAAGGCATCACAGAATTTAATGTATATGAGGTTATGCACAACAAGAACCAAATTTTTTATGAAATAAAACAAATTATTGGATTGAATGAGGTTCCCAATGCAAACCTCTTTTCAAAAAGAGGGAAATTGTTTTTTCTTATGAAATGAGGTTTGCAATGTAAACCACGCCAAAAAAAAGAGGGAATTGTGTTTTTGAAATAAATGAGGTTTCCAATGGGAACCACATCCAAAAAAATGTGTTTTTGAGTGCAATGAAGTTCTCAGTGGGAACCCTTTAAAAAAGAAAAGGGGTTCAAGATAAATATGTTTTTGAATTAAATAAGGTTCCTAATGAGAACCCTTACTAAATAATTAAGAAATTAGTTTTTAAATTAAATGAGGTTTCTGATGTGAACCTCTTAAAAGAAAATGCACTTTTGAATTTAATGAAGTTATGATGGGAAACTCTCTAAAAAAATAACAAAATATGTCTTAGAATTAAATGAGGTTCCCAATAGGAACCTCCCACAAAAACAAGGCCAATGTGCTTTTGGATTCAGGGTCTTTCACACCATAATCATCATATTCTAAAACCCAAATTCATGTTTTATTATGCTCTTAGATGTTTATTGGGGGTCGTAAGGAAAACAAAGAAATGATGTGATTTTGTATTTACAATGGCTCTCAAATGTCACCTTGAACTTAAATAAAAAACAATAGAGAATACACATGCTTCTATATTTTTTTATGTGAGCAATATGGGTCCAAAAAAAAAAGTTTGAATAATACTTAGTAGTTTACTTGGTAGTTATTTTTATATAGAGTACTTTTGCAACAATTTGTTTAGTTAGATATTTTTCCCACCAAATTAGATGGTGTACAACTTTGGACATCATTATTAATCTATATAAAATGAATCTCAGCTTCCTATGCACAAAAATTACACACCAAATATTGGTGGAAATGTATACCATTGCATTTTAACTTATATAGGCATTCAATTACATTATTAAGCATTGAGCTTTGACATACTTCAGGTCATTATTGCACTATTGTAGTTGAATTCATGATTTTTTTTATTGATAGTGAGATTTTTCTTTTCATTCTTACAATGCATTTTTCTTTCAAGCCTTTCATTGATTGTGTTATTTTTATATTTATTTTCTCATGGAATTTTCTCCAAATGAGCATTCTTTAGTTAATATGATTTCCCTTTTTATTTTTATAAACTTTTATTTTTTGAAAAAATGGGCATTTCCCTTTTTTTTTACACACCATTTCTTCCCATGAATCCTTTTTTTAGTTCACATCGGCTTCCTTTTCATTTCTACAACTATTTTTCAGAGGGCGAAATCCAAAATTCAGATTTCCTTGGTGAACAACCTGTGGTTGCCCAAGTCAGAGGACGGGAAATTCAGAAATAAAAGCCCTCGTAAAAGGACCCGCAGTCGCCCTTCCCGCACTCGCGCTACCCACGGTCGCCCAGCACGGTCGTCCATTTCCAAAAAGGTCCTTCAAAGGACCCGTGGTCGCCCTTCCCGTGGTCGCCCTTTTCGCACTCGCCCTACCCGCGGTCGCCCAGGCGCGGTCGTCATTTCAAAAGAGTCCTTTGAAGGACCCGCGGTTGCCCTTCCCGTGGTCGCCCTTCGCGCACTCGCCCTACCCGTGGTCGCCCAGCACGCAGAACAGGTCCTCTAAAGGACCCGCGGTCGCCCTCGCGCGGTCGCCCTTCCCGCAGTCGCCCTCGTACGGAACGCACACGCCCCAGGGCGACATCGGGTTCTTAAGCAGTCGCCCCACCCGCATTCGCCCACTTGCAATTCCAGCACTGCACACTGCTCTGTCACCCGCTTCTCGTGGCTGACTGCGTGTCCAGTACTTGGTTTTTTTTACTGTGATTGTGTGGTTCGTGCATCTATTGGGGCAGCTATTGTCGCATTTTGGTATTTCTTAATACCTCCATCTACTTCAATCCAATGGACGCCACCTAGAGGAACCGTAAAGCCAAAGGCAAGATGCAAAGAAGACAACGACACATCCTTGTGGACTCTAATGTCGTGGCTCATGGAGGTTGGGAGAGGATTGAAGGCTTTTGGACCGCGACCACTTGTAGGGCATTCGTACAATGGTGCCACATCGATAAGCTTTTCCCCTATCATCGACACAAAATCCACTTGAAGTTAAACATGGCAAATCTTCATGCTTGCACTCACGATGGATTTGTACAAAGATGTATCGAAGTATATCGATACTTATACAAGACACGAAGTGTGCCTCGGAATGAAATTCCCTTGTTTCTGTGTGAGATGGTGTACATGGAAGTTATTCTTCGACAAAGGGTGGATTGGAGCACCATCAAGGGAGCAAAGCTTGTCCAAAAACCGTCAACCAAGGACATTCCTAGGGCGGGTCCCTCCCCTAACCCATGTGAAGGTTTAGGGAAAAAGATTTTCATCAAGAATGAAGTTCCGAACAATGAGTTTGTGTGGTCGGATCACAAAAGTAGTGAAGATGAGTTGATGGATGTTGGACTGCCACATGTGGGTGAGACATTGGCTAATTTGGAGCCTTCGGAGGAGGGGGAAGTGGAGGCGGACCCCACGTTGACATTGCCTTCATTGGAAGGGATGCCAAGAATTGAAGGATCTGTTGAAGCTGCAAGTGTGAAGGCCAACGAAGATATTCATATCAAAGACTTTTATAAAGTTCAATTGAAGAGTGTACTTGAAGAGTTGGATAAAGCAAATGAAGAGAAAAGGACTTTGGAGGAAGGGGCAATGGATGATACTTCTGATGATTTTCCAACCCTTGAAGCCCTCATTGAATCGGGACGAATTCATTTGTCCCAGCAACATGAGCAAATGATGAACTTGGAAGCATTCTATCTGAACTTCTCTGTTTCAGAGGGTGAAGGTTCTAGTTCTTCAACTAACAAATTTGTAGAAGAACGATTGGCTAAACTCAAGGAAGATTGTCGCATCAAAGCTGAGTGCTTGGAAAATGGAAAAAGATCTCTTGAAGGTGCACAATCAAAATTACGTGACCTTCAGAAAATGAAGGACAAAGCCCCTCTTGATCGTATTGTTGATATACAAGATTCTGAAGATCATGAGAGGCAACATGAGACATTGAAGTTGGAAGCAGAGGACCTGAAGAAGAATTTAACTAATGCTCTCGCATTGGAAAGTGATGTGGCGGGGGAAGTGGAGAAGAAGAAGATGACTTTGCTCAATGCACAGAATTTGAAGAAAGAGTACATGAAAAATAAATGGTGGGATTTTCCTCTTCAATCCAATTTGGAGAGTGCCTACAAGGAGGTGAAGAAAGACATGGAAGCTAAGAAAAGGCTAAAGAGAGATGAACAAAGCAAGTAGAATGTTGTATGATCTTTTGGGGGGCTAGCAGTGCTAGCAATTTTTGGAGGACTTATGACTTTTGTAAACATGTATATATAAAAAGGCTACTATGGTTTTTTAGTATTATTTTGCAAACTTGGGGTGTTTCATTTCTATCATTGATGTGTATGGATGCAAAAGAATTCATATTCCTTCATTTGCATGTTGACGGGTTTTTTTTAAACATCCAAAATGCTCATTAAATCTTTCAAAAAGCATCTCCATAAAATGCTCAATATGTGATATGTAGACATTTCAAATTTTTATGAAGAAAGTGTCTATATCTAAATTTCATAAAATAGATGTTTCTTTCAATTAATACATTTTTGTACATGCAACTTTCATATTCCTTTTTAGTTTTTAGGAATAGGATAATTTTTCATATACTTCATCAATTTTCTTTAAATTATAAGCATACAAATTTAAACTATGCATATTAGAGGTTATCAAGGTAAAGAAAATAGAATATTATCACTTATGGATGAGAGATTATAATGTTTGATCACAAGTGTGTTAAATTTGCAAAACACATGCACAATCTTACAATCCTCTTTTCATATGTTCAATTTAAAAAATTTAGTCACTGAAAAAATGAGATACAAACATTGGAGATGCATAACCCCAATAAGTTTTGGGCTTTGAAATAAGTGCTCTACAAATTTTCAAAATGAATTTCGAATGTGATTTTTTAATTTGATTTTGTTACTTAAATGCTAGCATGAGAAGATAGAAATGCAAGTATGTGAGCCTTGATTATTGATATAAGTAGGTATCCCACAACTATTGAATATTTCAATGTGTTTATAACATATGCACCTATAATATAAGTGTGTATAGTATAATCACACTAGAAATCTCTAATTATAAAAGGTTTCTATGATTTAAACACCTACACTATAGGTGAATAGTCTTGGGGATTCACATTTTTAGACTCATATAGTAGCATCCGTCATGATCGTTAAGAGGGATTTTGATTAAGGGTTGTTAGGGATTTCCTAGTTTTCTAATCAACAAATGCACAATAAATTCTGTAAAGTTCTTCATTTAATTCAATATTCAAAATCTATAACAGAAATTGAAATATTAGATGTAGGATAATAATTACCATTGGAATTGGCATTTTCAATTCTATATAATTCAACTCTTAACAACTTACTATTTGAAATCATTCTATATTCCTATGTACTGACATATATTTTCCAAAAATGTTATACACTTGTAGTTTGCCTAAAAAAATTTTCAAGCATATTATGAATGGCCTTTGAACATTGGTATAGAAAAGAAACACCATTTACGACAATTATTTTATACAAATGTGATTGTATGAAGTGCAACTTCCTAGGTTTTTATACATCACAAGGCCCTCAAAAGAATTACAATCAATTCAAATGTTAATATCTTGGCAATTTTCATAGTAGAAAATTGGTTAACTTTCCTCCACATCTTCTCAAACTAGTGTAATATAGGATCTTACAATTATATGTGCCTAAATTCATATTTTTTCCTAAAATCTATTACTTGAATTAAAATTAGCAATTGTCAAAACTACCATATTCAAATCACCTAAAGGCTTAAAATTCATTCTTGGAGTGTGTCCATTGAATTGCATTCAAATATTTGCATTAGTTTCACTATAGTATAACTCATTTTTATTGTTCACCCCTTCTGGCTCAAATGCTTTTGGTCTAAATGTTCATTTCTAATACAATGGTATTTGCCATTTACTAAAAGATATATGTATAACTTCAATTTATAATTTATAATTTTCCAACATTGAAGTAGCATTCTGCTCAAGTGTCTATTAACTACAAATTTTTTGTGCAATTGCAATATTGCATTCTTTTAATCCCTACAAGACTAAAACGGTTTTGACAATGGAGGATTTCAATCAATTCTATCCTTCGATATTTTTGGGCACATAGGTGTTATAATTTTTTTAAATTTTAACTGTACAAAAGTAAAAATGATTATATCTAGCATGTATGGAATTAATTGTAGAACATTTCAATGGTTACATCTTTAGATTATAGCAATTCTTGATGATCAACATCATGGGCCAGAAACGTAGTTTTGGAAGAAACAAATTTATAAAAAGATGAATATAGATTTTTTAACCCCTTAGAAAAATTTATTTGGAGTCTAAAGAAAATTTAGTATTATCATATTAAATTTTTTGAAAAATTAGAAAGGCCATCACATTTGTACACATTTTCGAACATGAAGACTAGAAAAGTCAAATCAAAGCAAATTGGATATTTGGATCTTACAAAATTCTTAAAAATTTATATGTGGATAAATTTTTGAAATTCAACAAGTAATGTTTATTATCATATTTTTTAGAACATCTCTAGAAAATTTCAAATCATGAAAAAACATTATTTCTGCTTTTTTTTTCTACCACACTACATTCCCGACTACATTTCCTAAATGAATTTTAACTCCTTTTCACATTCAAAATGAGGAAATCAGAAAATGCCAAAAGTATGCAAACTTATTTTTCTACAATATCTTAGTTTACAACATACTGAGATTTGCTTCACCCTTACAAGAAATTGCCATTGAAAACTTTGAAGATGACACATTGTGTCTTCTTAGTCCTTCAGGGATTAAGCATTTGAAATATCATGAAATTTAGGGTTGTCCTCCTCCATAATTGAGCTCTCATAGAACTCAACATTCCTAAGTAAAAGTATGATATTTTTTATCGAGGTTTGAAGGTTCATGATTTCTTGGAGAAAGAGCCAATAGGGCTTGGTGGTGAAGGGGTTGGAAATACCTTTAAAAGTTTCTATGTGCATCAAATGGTAAATCACTTTGGAGTAAGTATTGCTACATTGTAATTTAGATGCTGCTTTTAATGACAATGAAGTAGGATATAATGTGGAACTAGGAGGAATCTCCGAATCTCTCAAATAATACCTGTTACAGCTGGGTTAATAATTGTCCACCTTACTCAGGCCAACTGGTCCTGTAAGGCAACCGTGTGTACAGCAACCGTGCTTAAAAAAATTGAAAACCTGCAAAGGTGCGACCTCGGGTCAGGGGCGATCTCGGGTGCCAAAACTGCCACCCGCCACCTCCATGTGCGGTCGCCCGTCCGAGGAGGGCGACCGCGCTTGGGGCGACCGCGGGTCCTTTCCAACTTCTCGCTCACGGGGAGGGCGACAACGCTTGGGGCGACCGCGGGTCATTTTCAGCAGTTCCAATTTCCCGCTCACCCTGTCCCGTGGTCGCCCTTCCACGCGCGGTTGCCCTGACTATGCGCGGTCGCCCCACTACCCGCGGTCGCCCTCGTACGTGCGGTCGTCCTTGCAGTCGCCGTCGCCCCCATTACCCGTGGTCGCTCGGCACCCGCGGTCGCCCTGTCCACCCGAAGTCAGCCGTAGTCGCCCTTTATCCGTAGTCGCCCTTTACCCGCAGTCGCCCCTATGGCGACAGCAGGTGCACAGAGTATAAAACTGCAGCTGATACACTGAGGGATTACCTTGCTTCAGTGATTAGACTCTAGCCTTGAACCTTCGAAAGAGGCTTCTTGCGGATGTTTTGGTTCATTGAAGGGCAAGAACCTTGCTTTGAGGGGGTTTAAAAACCCTCTCATAATAGGTAGCATTGTCATAACTTTTTCCTCGTTACTAGATTCTTGGATCGATTTTTTGGGGGTGAAACTCATTGTGGATTCACACCATGGTTGTCCCAGGTGGTGGTCAAGGTCGGAACGATACGCGTAGGGCTACAAAAGATTGGGACCCTTGGCTTGTACCATGCGTTCCAAATGATCATTCATCCTATCCTCAGAAATGCATGTTTTGCGGGTGGAGCAAAGTCTTTGTGCGGAAAAGGGCATTTAGTCACTTTGGATATGGTGGCTCAGCAACAGCAGACTGTTGTCCAAAAATCCCTAGAAGTGCACGTGAAAAGTTTAGGACTTGCGACGGAGTGGTTCCAAAAGCCATGAGCTTTGAAGAATTGTTTGAAAGACCATTTGTGGGCAATGAGGCCATTGGTGCGGCAGAATCCCTCATTCAAGAGGTAGAGGGTGGTGAGGTGGGTGGTTCTTCAAATCCAACGGGTCCAACCGGCCCGACAAACCCTACCCCAAATTCAGTGGATTCTACTCCAAGTACGGTTGACAGAACAGGAAGCCGCCCTGTGGTTTCTCGTCAAAGAAGTATGGATGAAGCATTATAAATAGGCTTGAGACAAAAGTTGGATGCGACGTGGGCTTCATTTTTTTATGAAGCCAATATTGCATTCAACGTCACGCGACACCCTGCATTTATAAATGCAGTGAAGGAAACTGCAGTAGCTGGAATTTTATATCATCCACCAGCATTCAATGCGTTGCGAACCAGAATGATTGATGTGAAGAAAGAAGTTGTCCAAAAAATGGTCAATGATCGGACAAAGAACTCTATTGCGCAATATGGAGCAACTATTTGTTCAGATGGGTGGTCAGATACCAATAGGCGACCGTTGATGAACGTGATGCTCGTTTGTCCAGCAGGGGATGTGTTTTTGGGATCAAAGGATAGTACGGGAGCAAAGAAGGACATTGCCTACACGACAGCTTTAATGTCGAAGTACATAGACAAGGCCGGTCCTTCAAATATTGTGCAATTGTGTACAGACAATGCTTCAGTAATGATTGGAACTATGTCATGTTTGTTACTGAAATATCCCCACATGTACAAATAAGGGTGTGCAGCTCACATCATGGATTTGCTTTTGGAAGATTGGGGAAAGTCTCAAACGATGAAGGATTTGGTAAGCGAGTGTAGAACAATGGTGAAGCATATCAGGAAATACCATTTCACTATGGCTTTGTTTCGGAAACATTCTCCAAACAAAATGCTTAGGCTGCCTACTTTGACACGGTTTGCTACCAATTTCCTTATGGTAGACCGTCTGCTCGATTGCAAACAAGCTTTGCAAACCGTGGTTGCAGATGACGCTTACATGACGTTCGAGTTCAGTTTGCAGAATCGAACTAATGGAGGTACCATTAGGCGCAAAGCAATGGATGTTCGGCTAAACATTCATTCTGAAAGGTTTTGGTCAAAATGCAAGAATTTCATGTTTATGATAGAGCTAGTACTCATTGCTCTACGACACTTTGATGGCAAAAAATCAGCAATGCCAAAAGCTTGGATGATAATGTTTGAGTTGAAGAAACACGTGTATGCTCTCAGGGATCCTCCATTTCTTTTAGACCCTGTGGTTGCAACGCGTTACGAGAAGAAATTTGAAGCTCGTTGGAAGTTAATGCGAACGGACCTCCACTATGCAGGAGCACTTTTGAATCCCTTTTTGGCAGGAGTAGAAGAAATTCAAAACGATGGGGCGGCGAAAGCAGCTTTGAATCGAGTCATACGAAAACTAGCTCCATCATTAGGAGTTTCAGTGGTCGTGGCAATGCAAGAGCTTGTCCAATTTGAAGAGAAGACAGGGCCATTTGATCCCCAAGAAGAGGTTCTCGACATCACAGAGACCAATTTAGAACCCCATCAATGGTGGAATCATGTAGGCGGCAATGCTCTTCTGAAGATTGCAAAGAGAATTCTAGGGTTGACTTGTTCAGTATCTTCATGTGAACGAAACTGGAGCATGTATTCATTCATGCACAGTAAAACGCGAAATCGTTTGACCACAAAGAAGGCTCAAGATTTGGTGTACATTTATGCTAACTGCCACTTGGAACGTCAAAAGCGTGGGTACAATGCTGCTCAATTTTATGAAAGGGTCCTCGTGGATGGAGACACTGATGAAGAGAGGGACGAGCCTATGCCTTCAGGATCGGAGGACGAGGGTTATTTTGATTTTATCGAAGATAATTTAGTCCGAAGAGAAGAAGAAGATCTCTTGCGCGATCACAATGAATGGGCAGATATGGTCCCACCTCCACCAAGTCCACCGCGATATCGATATGGAAACACATTTGCAAGTGGCAATGATGCGGAAGGTATTGCTGAGGAAGAACTTTTTTGTTCTCCAGAGCGGGACCCTGATGATGCGTGGGTCGGAAATTGGAGCACAGTTTCACCACGAACTGCGGCAAGAACACCTTTTGACAACAACGAACAAGCAGATAATCAAATGCCTGCCTCAGATGTTCAAGAAACATCTCCAGTACCAACACATATTCCTTCAAGCAGAGCAATGAATATTAGAAACATTGCACCAATCAATGCGGGAATTGAAGCAGAAGAAGAGGTGGATCACATTGAAGAGGTTGTAGAAGAAGTAACTCCTATTTCGGTAGCAATGAATTCACCGACCATACAAACAACGGAGGCAGCTGAGTATGATTCAGATGCGCCACTGAATACCATCCTCAACCGTAGTCAGAATGTTTCCTTGACTCGAGGTGGACATACAGGGCAGACTATAGTCAGAAGGTCAGTTACAACTCCTTTTATAAGGGGCCGTGCGCCCAGAGGTGAAGATACAAGCCAAGGTAGAGTCAGAAGATCGGCCCCTAGTTCATCGACAAGGGCGCCTTTGGATGGAGGTCCACTATCCAGCATCAATGAAGAAGTCCCCGAGTCCACTCCACAAGCCACCAAACCAACCCCAGTGTCTGAGCCAAGAGAAATATTGTTGGAAGAACGACTACGCAACAGCAACAATAGAAACAAAAGTAAAAAAAGGCGCATTAGAAGAGTAGATGAAAGGACACACAGACATCCGAAGCGTGCAAATCAAGTTGTGGAACCTTGTAGGCTTGGGGCAGGGTGCTCCACGCAAGCGGTCCAGCAATCAAGCCAATCAATAGCGGTTCAAGCAGGTCCTGAATCTGTAGTTGATGGAATTATTGATGCAACGCGTCCCACAAAACGACTAGTCCAGACTGCGATTCCTGGTGGTCAAGACATAGTTGTGCGGAATTTGACCTCGGAGGTGGAAAGAGAAATACGACCAGAACCAATAGCAAGAGAAGAGGACGAGAATGACAGCTCAAGCCATGATAGCGACACAGATGCTGGTTACGCATTGCGCGAAGATACGGACCCTGATGTTGGCGAAGTGCAGAACGATTCAGATTTTTGTTTGTAACTAGATATTAGTCTAATTGTTTGGAAGGTAAATTAGTCCCACTATATCTTCCAAAAATGTTTTTTTGAAAAGATTTCTAGCAGAAGTTTATAGCCTAGTAGTTTAGTACCTTACATATTGATATGTTGTAGCACCTTACTAGGCATTTTCATCGTATTTCGACATATTAACTTTGGGGTTATTTTATTATTTTCTAGCCTTTGGTTAGTTGGTTAACCTCACAAGACTTTTAACTAAGTATATTTCTACCTAAATTGCTCCAAAATTGCGTTTGTAATACAAGTGCAATGTTTTTGAAATTTTTGTTGTGACATATGAAATGGTGAGATATTCTTGTGGGATGGTTTCAGAAGATGTGGAGAAAATCTTCACCGTGTACATTGCAAGATATTAACATTTGTACTAGCAAAACCCCTTTTTTTTCGGCAATTGGCCAATTGCCCTTCACAAGGTGACATTAGTATAAAAAACACTCAAAATTGATCGTTATTCTTTAAACTCATATTAGAATCAAAGTGATATGTATGCTCTACATTCTACAAATTTCTAATCATTTGGAATTGTTCAACATATGGGAGAAAAAACATTAAGTTAGAAACTAACAAAAAAAAATAGAAAATGCTTGAAAATACTAAGTTGTCAACAAATTATTTATAAAAATGACAAATGCCAATTACTTTGGTTAAAGTATTGTAAAAAACAATCTTCATCCAATGTTTCACTATTTTTTCAAAAATATAAAAAATTGAATGAAATAAAGAATTTCAAACTTTTTTGGTAGAGTAGAGATTCTATAAGTACCCATTGACTACCCCAAACTAAAATTCCTCATAACTTTTGACTCATTTATTGAAATGGAATGATTCGAAGGTTTACACATAGATAAAAATCTAATAAGGATATTTCAAATTTTTATTTCTTAATGTCGCAATTTCTAAAGAAGTTTTTTTTTGTTGCCCGGGCTACGCACAATTTTAAAGGAAACAACACGTCATGTCCTAACTTTTTGATTGTGTAGTCAAAAGGGATTATATTGTTGGTCCTTTTCCCCTAAATTGCGAGCACATGTTGTGTCAAAATTTCAAAGGAAAGAAAATCAAATTCAATAGGTAGTGAGATCCCTAGAAATGCAATTCAGGGCTTTACGGGTTAATGATTGTGTCAATTCAATGAAATGCACCACAAACACAAAGGTCCTTTAGAGGCACACCCTCACACCCCTACAAGAAAAAATTCAAAATGTATAATATATTGTTGTTATTTAAAATGAAAACTACAATGAAGTATAGACTTGTAGTAATAATCAAGGGATTGCAGTTTAAAAGGTCACAATGCTATAAATAAACTTTGAAAATGGTAGTTATATTTTAAAACCATTCTATAAGGCAAGCTCGGTATATGCTTCAAACAAAATTAAAGTCTATTGGAATTGTACGTTATATAGGAAAAAGATTGTAGAGTACATTTTGAGAAGCCATAAATTGACCGGGGTTATGCTTGTAAAGCCCTTTCATCCCGTTTTTTTTAATCATAAACTTTTTAGATTAGACTTGTAAACGGAGGGTTGAATGACTTCAAATCTCTTTGGCAATTTCAACACTATAGTGATTAAACATTATAATCTTTCAATCCATAAGTGATATAGTCATGTTTTGTTTTCCTAAATGATCTCTGACATGTCTAGTTTGAATTAGAATGGTTACATTTTAAATTTTCTTTCTTAAAGGTCATCATAAAGTTATTTTTTTCTTCACTTTAGAATAAATTCCTAGAAACTCCCCCAAAGGCCTTGAGCATTTAGGGGTAAAAAACACCCGCGGTCGCCATCAAAGACAGAGGCGCGGTCGCCCTGCACCAGAAGTCGCCCTTCCCTTGCACCCGCGGTCGCGAAAGAACCGCAGTCGCCCTGGATTTTTAACCCGTGGTCGCGCCTGATCCCCGTACCCGCGGTCGCCTACCCGCAGTCGCCTTGAAAATCGGATGCGCGGTCGCCCTTACCAGAGACGCGGTCGCCCCACCCGTAGTCGCCCTGCCTCGCTTTCCACGTCAGCGTGGACAGCCTGCCACGTAGGCAAAAACTTCTTACTTCGCGGTAAAAAAATTTACCCTTGTGCGACAGGACGGGACGGGGTAGCGACAGGTTGTCTTATAGGACACGCGACATCGGACGTCCAACACGATGCCGAAACCCAAAAATATGTCTAACAGAACAACCCTGTAAGGCGCTAGATCTTGATCCCCCCTTAGGGCTGAAGGAAGCCCGAGAGGCTTTCGATCCTGTAGAAATCGACGTGGAAGTGGTCGATAAGATCATCCCAAAAACCCTAGTCGATGATGGGAGCGGGGTCAACATCATGCCCGCTTTCACCATACACAAGCTAGGTCTAGTCATTACCCATCCATCCTTGGTTACGCTCAAGTGTGCGGACCAGAGATCGGTCAAGACCTTGGGCCGAATCAAGGACCTCCGAGTTCAAACAGGGGGAGTAGATTACCTGCTTACCTTCGAAGTTCTACCGCTCGAAGAGGAGGCATGTGCAACTTATCCCTTGCTTTTGGGTCGTGGGTTCCTCCGCCAATGTGGCGGCATTGTTAACTGGGTAGAGAAGAGGCCCACCTTCACCTATGGTCCAAGAAATGCAAGGACAGTAGTGACCATTGCGTCCACAGGCCCCCCGTTGAGGGCATTAGGATTGTCCACGGTCCAATCCATTCTAGATCAACTCCCTTCCAGCCCAAGGCACTTGAAGGGCATGGGCCCGGGCCTCTATAGGTTTGAAGATGATGGCTCGCTCGAGCAATGGCTCCGCGAGCATCCCTATTCCAGTGACGACGCCTATGTCATCACCGAAGTTCCTGCACCCCTTGGAGGTCCCATCATCGCAGAAGGCAATGACGAATCTACCGCTGAGTCCGCGCGCCGCGAAGGCATCTCCAAGCCACCTCGCCGACCACCGCCACGCTCTTCATACCAGGTAAGGGAATCACTAGTAGAAAACACAGGAATTTTGACAGAATTCTGTTGATTTGGTCGCGTTGTTCCGGTCACTGTTTTGTTGATTTCAATAGAAATCTGTTAGAATTAATAGATTTTTGTTGAAATCAACAAAACAGTGACCGAAACAACGCGACCAAATCAACAAAATTCTGTCAAAATTCTTGCATTTTCTACTAGTGAGTCCAATCCGCCATTGCCAGATCCAGCTGCGCCACCCCCGCGAAACCTCCATCGGCCGGCCCCTCCTTCAGCGAGGCGCTCGCCTGTCGCCGCCACTCTCAGGCCGCTCCATCTTCGGCCAGCCGCTCCATCTCCCCGATGTGCGAAGTGCGGTGTGCACCACGAGACGCAAGCAGGCCGAGTGCATCCACCGGCCAAACCATCAACTCCAAGGGGACAAGCCCCCAAGGTCCGCCCTTCTCCGATCGCAGGACCACCTCCTTCTGTGACAGATTTCAAGGGTAAGAGGGCAGCACGACGCCGCGAAGGTCAAAGTAGCAGGAGCCCTTACACCAGAGTCTTAACTAACCCTCTAACGGAAAGTTCTCCGATAGGAGAACAATCCCCCGTGGTTGCAACGCAGAACATGGCAGGGGCATTTATGAGCGGCCCCATCAGACA
The DNA here is from genome assembly GCA_947034885.2 of Thuidium tamariscinum. Classification (NCBI taxonomy): domain Eukaryota; kingdom Viridiplantae; phylum Streptophyta; class Bryopsida; order Hypnales; family Thuidiaceae; genus Thuidium; species Thuidium tamariscinum. Next base: position 10,185,075 of record OX344754.2, read on the forward strand.
GGGCAAGACAGCTACTTTGAAGGACGAAGAAGGGGTAGCCATCACCCTCGTGGAACCGGGAGATTGGCCCCCCAAGGTTACTCCATTCGAGGAGCGTAACGCACCAGAGGCTTGGCGTCAATTAAGGCGCACTGTCAAGAGGGAAGGGGAGACGCCCACCACGGCAATTGCAAAGGCCGTGCCACCACTAGCTCCCGAGGTTGAGCCCCAGTCTCCCAAACAGGTATTTAAAGTCTTCTCCATGACTTCCTTCTTGGGCACGCTATACCAATGGTGTCAAGTCCTCTAAACAAGATTAGCCGGTTCTTTAGCCTAATTAGACGAGATTAGACCATATGCTCCGAAATTTCAAATGACACATGATGGTGCTCTGATGACGAGACTAATCAGTGTGATGGTGCATTGTATGCCAAAATTGTGAAATCTAATTTAATCCATTTAGGTGAAGGGTAAAAGCCATTGATAGGCCTCCGAACAAAAAAAAGTAGCTAACCATAATCAAATGAGTAGAGTCCATTAGTGTGGTAGCTCAGAGAACATGTGCGAAGAACATCTTAAAAAATATGAACTTCCTAAAAACATCATAAAAAATAGAAAATCACAAAAAATACCAAAGAACTTCGAAAATTTAAAAATTAACAAAAAACCTAAATGGAACTATGTGACCCATGTTACTTGGCCTTGTTCGTTTAAATGCTTGACCCTAGATCTTGGTTGTTAGTCTCTTAAAGGTAGAGCTAACATAAAACTGGCCAGCAAGGCTTCCAATCCCGGTTACTTGCATGATATATTGGTTGTTAGTCTCTTAAAGAAAGAGCTAACGTAAAACTGGCTAGTAGCTCACATGATGGTGCGGCTGCAGGCTTCCAAATCCCAGTTTGTTACCCCCCTAGAATTTAGGGCTAATGTAAAACTGGCCGATAGGCTTCCCGACTCGGTTACTTGAAGCGCTGGGGGTTATTACCACCCTAGAATTTAGGGCTAATGTAAAACTGGCCGGTAGGCTTCCACCCACGGTTACTTGGTTATCAAACACCCCTCTTTGGATCCTAGTTAACCGAATCAAAGTCACTTGGTTGTTATTTCTAGATCATGCTTGAGTGGTTTACATCTAACGTAAAAGGAAAGGCCCTTGGGGTCAGCCAACACTTAGAATAGACTAACTGAACAGGTAAGAAGCCTGATCCACTTCTTTAATTAAGTGCTACTCGGTTGTTAATGCTTAGTCCAATCCCCCGATAGAAAATTCGCAGGGATGGCTACATTAACGTAAAAAGAAAGGCCATTGGGGTCAGCCAACGTGTCACTTAACATTTTAGTTGCGAATCCTCTTAGGAGGGCAAGCTAGGACATGACGTGGCAAACCCACACTGTACCCACCACTGTCAGAGGATAGCGTCCAGAGGAAGCAAAGAAGCACCTCTGTTAGATTAGAAATCCACGGACAACCGATGGCCCTCAGAATAGATGCGTGGGAGCTGAAAGGACGGCTACGAGGAGTGTGGTAAAACTAGTGGCCTGAATATATGCCGAGAGAGCTGAAAAGACACTAGTCTAGAGTAGGATTGAAAAGACCACTAGTGAGCGTAATAGATGCCGAGAGAGCTGAAAAGGCACTAGTGGCGCCAACGATCGTAATAGATGCCGAGAGAGCTGAAAAGGCGTTGGTTTAGCTTAGGATTGAAAAGCCCACTAGTGAGCGTAATAGATGCCGAGAGAGCTGAAAAGGCACTAGTGGCGCCAGCAATCGTAATAGACATCGAAAGAGCTGAAAAGGCGTTGGTTTAGATTAGGTCGGAAGTCCACTAGTGAGCGTAATATATGCTGAGAGAGCTGAAAGGGCGCTAGTGGCACCAGATGTGGCAACCTAGAATTCACCTAAGCAGGTTCTTAAGCAAAATACGGGAAGAGGGATCTATTCAATCCCCATTTTTTTTTTTTTTTTCTTAGTTTCTACACATAATTGGGACCAAGACTGGAAACCGGAAAACCCTAGACCGTAAACCAGAAACTACGTTAAGGGACAGCGTATGAAATCCCGGATTTCGCCCACCTAGCGACCGAGACCGGATAGGTAATGAGTGGCTACCGAGTCTAGAGATCGTCGGGATCTCTCCCACGTGACCAGACTGGTTTAAACCTAACAGTCAGTAATTAATGCCGGGGGAAAAAGTATAAGACCAGGGAAGCAGGGCCAGGTCCTGCCACTTTCTTGCACGCAGTTCGAGAAAGGGTTTCCGGCCAGAGATAGAGTATTCGGTCTACAGACAGAGAGAAGGGATAGATAAACTGTCAATCCGGTCTGGTACATAGTTGAGCGAATAGCACTACGCTAGCTGACAAGTTCTTGAGCGCGGGAGGTTTAGTTAAGTTGGACCGCGCCTAGATTGTGTAGGCGTCAAGTGAGAGATGGCAGAAGAGGTGCAGGAAGGAAGGATTCTAGCCTTCCGGAATGTGAATCCGGTCGTGCCAACTGACGCACAAGACAAGAGGGAGCTGGAGGAAGACCTCAGGCAGATGGGCTGCGAGGGGTTCATGGCTCACCCCTGGAACCTGAAGGATGAGGCGATGGTGGAGGAGCTACTGGCCGGCCAGACCAACGAGTGGAAAGGGACGGTCCGGGCGCTGCCAAAGGAGTGGAGTGCAGCGATGTGGCGCAAGGTGTACGCCTTCGAGCAAGGAGGAGATGCGACGGGCACCCGGACGGACAAATTCCACCAAGGGAAGTTCCGCAGGCCCACCAACCCGAAGGACGGCTTTACAGTAGCAGAGTGTGTGTCTGCTAGACACAAGAGGCTACTGCGGTTCATGATGGCGATCTTGAACCCGGATAGACCTAGTAGGATTACGGTCACCGTGGCCAACACTGTCTTTGGTGCACTGTCGGGAGACAGGAAGATAGATTGGGGGTTAGTTATGAGGGACCGGATGGACCGAATGGTGAAAGGAATTGGGAAATCTAAACCCTCTCCCATTTCACCATTCCTGTTTCATCTGTATCATTCGTTAGACCTCTTGAGAGAGAAGGAGATGGAAGCTTACGAGGTAGGGGCTGCATTGATAGAGTATGAGATTGCAGACCCGGAAGCGGAAAATGACCAAGATGAGGAGGACTCCGAGGATGAGAGTCAGGAGGGGCATCAAGGAGGCACACAAGAAGTAGAGGAGGTTCCAGAGGTAGGAAGAGAGGATCCACCTCTAGAAACCCCTGTAGTAGCCGGGGAAGCCCAGAGGTTAGATCCGGTCTGGGAACAGGATCCCTTGCTAAGGATCCTGCGAGACCTGGAAGATTTCAGAAAGCACCACCTACAGGAGAGAGGGTTATTGCGGGCCATAAGCCAAGCCTTAGGCTCTATTCCCCCCTCCAAGATCATGGAGGTGTTGGGAGAATTGATTCAGGAGGCTCATGATAGTCGGGACAGAGAGGAGGTACTCCGGCTAACAAATCAGGTCTCAGCCCTGAGGAGGGAGCTCCATCACACTCAGGAGGAGCTGGATGAAGAGAGACGCCTCACCACGCAGGCCCGGAACACACTCGGAGAAATCTGAGAGTTCATCACGCATCCGGGTGAAGTCGTCAACAAAGCCATGCTTTTCGACAGGAAGGTCTTGGAAGCAGGCAAGATGGTGGGTCCTCAGATGCTTACAGCTCTGGTGGCCTACAACAAGAAAATGGAGGCAGCGCTGGAAAAGTGGCGGTCAGTAGTCACGGAGGTCCAAGCTAGTTCTGCTCCGGTCTCAGGACCGGAAGAGACAAAGATGGAGAAGGAGCAACCGAAGGATCAGCCACCACTAGCAGCTGTCGAGGTAGAAGCCGGCATATATGAACCGGCGAAGGAAGAGGGAACCAGGACCGACGCAGTGGAGGAGGAATCTGTCCCACCGGCCCGGATTGAAGAGCCCAGGGTTTCTCAACCCGAGAAGACCAAGGAGCCGGAACCCGAGCCGATTGTGTTGAGGGAGATAATCCGGGGAACTACACCACCAAGAGAGAAGACCAAGTTCATCACCTTGTTGAATGATTCTCCAAGCAAGTCATCACCCACGGTCATCACACAACCAAAGACCGGAGGGGAAGCGAAGGCAACGGTGCAGGTCCGCTCTATACTGAAGACCGGATCTGGATCCGGGTCACCAAGCCAGGGACCAGCCCGGACTGCCGAGAGAGTGGGGGAGCAGACCCCGCAAAGCAAGATAGTGCACCACCCGCCCATCACCGGATTCAAGAAGAAGACCGCGGAGACAACCAAGGTGAAGCGGAAGGCCCGGGATGAAGAGGAAGAGGAGTCAGATGAGGAAGATGAGGACTCGGAGGAAGAGACCGACTCCGGTGATGAGTCGGAACAGTACTCAGATGCGGACCAGGCATTGGTAGAGACCACGAAGACCAGGGCCAGGGCGCGGGGTAAGACCAAACCGAAACCCAAGCCCATCAAGATGTACCAGTCTCCGAAGAAGCAGCCAGCCCGGAAAGGTGCGTCGCCTCTCAAGAAGGCGAGGAAATAGGGGGCATTAATTACAGGTAGATAGGAAGGCAGCTAAACCAAGTTATATTTAGGTTAGGAACTTTTGAACTTAGACCGGATCCAGATATGTAGGATCTGTGATCCTATTTTGTTGGTATTTTTGTATTTTTGTGGAAGTCAACCTATCCAAGTTGTAGAGGAATGTGAGGTGGCATTCTTGGCGGCTGGTGTTGATTCCATTTGCACTTTTAGGTTTTCTTGCAGTTTAGTATTTAAACCCGGTTCGTAATTGAATCCGGGCGCGCATTATGTTATCTTACTTTCACAAGTTTTTGTGTTGCAAATACAAGTCAGAACCTTTCTGATTCACTCTGAAGTGGACTGTGTGCATGGGACCTTGTCAAAGTCTTATGGTGATGGTTAGGATTGCAACCTTGTGTGGATAAGTGTGTGCCCGGATGGTCAGTTTATCCGGTCTCTGGACTTAAAGTGAATTCGGTTTTGATAGGGAATTTGTGCAGGATCCCACAGTGCTTTCTGAAACTAGTCTAGGGAGTATTTGATAGAGATAGACACTTGTAGAGTCTGGGTTTGAGATCGGGAGCGTCCGGCCAAATGCCAACTGAATGGTGATCCGGTCTCTGTAAAAGAAAGAAGGACTAAGTGAGGAAATTCAGCTCTCTTGCATAAGTTACCGCCCTTATTCTACCAGGGATTAGACTAACTGGTTCTTCCGTCGTTGTAGTCTTTGTTAGGATTAGGCAGGAGTGCTTGCGTGACCTGCTGGGTCGGATTAGTCCCGGTCCAGTTGTGAGGTATTCCGGTCTGTTTGTAGTAGTAGTTTCTTTTTACTCATAAGTGGAACTTCTGACACTTTAAAACTTGAAGGGTAGGAGTAAGCTTCCTTCCTAAACGTCCAAACAAGCAGATCCCTCTTGTGATCGAGGTTAAACTTACACTTGGTTACTATACTAGGGATTGGACCAGCTACTAGTATCCGGTCTTTAGTCCCATATCTAGTGAGCGTAAGCATCAAGGTGGTGAACATACAGGTATAGATAGATAGACTTAGTTTGGAAGGATAAAGGATTGATCTGGTAATCAGGTCCAAGGAAATCTTAGGAACGTTGGAGACCAAGACCGGATCAGTCTTTTGCTTGGGTTTTGTTGTGATAACCACTAACATATTCCGGTCTTTCGTCAACTTTCGACCAAATCCTTTGGGAACGATACACGAGTCACTTTAAGGCTAATTTAGTGCATTCTAAAGCCTTAGAGAAGGAATTGTGCTTTCCTGTGCTACGACACCAGATACCGTAATAGACGCCCCTGGGCTGAAAAGGTACTGGAGGGTTCTAACTTCTTCATTACGAAACTAGACTGTCATCAATGTGCCGATCTGACACCGCCGCAAAGAGCAGCTAGTCAATGCTCTTGTGCCATGTCCTTTATGGCCTGGTATAAGAACGCGGGGGAGACCCCCGGTTCTGTGTGCTAGGTGTGTTGTATGCAAGTATGGGAGGTTAGCGCATGGACCAGGGATGGCATCACCCCCCCCTTGGTCATGCCGGTTGGGTTCTTTGGTGTTACGCTTCGGTGCATAGAAAAGAGGAGTTTCACTAACTTCCTCCTCATTCACTTCGGGCTACCTTTCCTTGTGCGTGTTCTACAACATCCATGGCCGGTATTTGTTCCAGTATACAACTATGGTGATACTTGGGAGTGTTTCATCTATGTCTTGATCTAGTTGAGTGAGCTGTGAGGTCACTGTGAAGTTCTTTTCCCCTCCTCTGCTGTGCTCTTCTATTTCTTCCTGTCTACCTTCCCCGGTTTCTTCTCTCCTCTCCATCTCCCTTCTCTCCCTTCTACAGTGAATCCCTCTTCACCTTCTTCTTAGTTCCAGCACCTCGGGGGAGGATAGTTAGTTAAACAACCGTTGTTACTTCAAGATCAGGGGAGATGGAGTGATGGCGCGCTATGTGAGATAGTGGGAGTAGTATAGAGTAGGTTGTCATGCCCCACCGACGCGGCCATGTCCTATCATCACCACCTTCAGTGGCCACCTTATTCGGAAGAACTACCTTCGGGACCATCTTCGTCGCCTTTGCCATCATCTTACTCATTGCCTATTTGTGCAATGCCTATTGCATCCACGAGCGGGGGAGCCAACGCAGCGCCATTGGAGGCGACTCCAATGAACGCCACGGAGGGGTCCCTTACCTAGCGCCAGGAGAGGTCCGCGTCTTCCGACGACATCGGTCCGCCGCCACCGCCAGGAGTAGTGGATCTAATAGCAGGACAACCGACGCTAAGCGCTCGCAAGAGGCGGCGCGCTAAGGCAGGGCAGTGGCCGCCTAGTCTTTCCCTAGGACCATATCGCGCCATTGCGGAGGAGCGATCGTCTTGGCCCTCCGGGCCTAAGACTTATCTACTCTTCTTGGAGAGGTACAAGACCTCCAACCCTGCTGACGACCTCGTTGTTGAGGGCTGCTTCACCACCAGCGAAAGCACCTCTCAAGTCAGCCGGAGCATCATGGACGGAGGTCACGTGCTCATGCTGCTGGGCCCAAGGCTCGAACCACTCACACAAGGGCGGTCTGCGCGATACATTCTCGATGTGGTACGCCAACTTGTGACATTCCTTGAGGTCTAAGTTGACTACCACCGCCGACTTGCCTCCCTTTCATTCTTTGAATGATAGAGAAGCATGCGGCCTTGTACATAGCTATTTTTTAAAAAATTAAAAAAAATTAAAAAATTAAAAAAATGGATAGCGGTTTTTAGGCCATTACCGTGAAAGGGAGGACGCCCTCGGTCGCGGCGGTCTAGTGGCCTGTGACATCGGCAGTCCCTCCACCACTACCACTCCGACGGCGAGGGTTTGAACTTTGGACCGTCGCCGAGGCGCCCCCACCCTGAGCTAGTGATAAGGCAAGAAAGCCGCTAACTTCTGCGGCCGGAGGCTCTTTTGCCAAGAAGCTCCTGAGCATTGAGGTCTAATTACCTACTCCCTTCTTCCCAGTTCTGTCAATCTAGTCAGTCTGTCTTGTCTTTATTTTTCTCCTTTTCTAAATCTCTTTAGTCCGAACTCACTCCGATGAGGGAGGAAGGATGGGTTTTTGTCTTTTTTATCTATAGGTCCAAACCAATTCCGGTTGGGGAGGAAAGGGGTTTCTCTTTTGTCTTTGCTTCTATCTCTCTCTTTAGTTCTGAACTCACTTCGTTGAAGGAGGAAGGATGGGTTTTTATCTTTTTTATCTATAGGTCCGAACCACCTCCGTTTGGGGAAGATAGGGGAAAAAACAAGAAAATTAAAAGATTAGAATAAATAGGAACGAATCAAGTTTAAGTCGGTAGCTAACTCTGTGGCTTTAAAGTGTCTACATGATGAGGTGTCCTAGCGTCACGAGATGATAGGTTCAGCTCACATGGTTACACTCACATGATGGTACAATCTGACCACGAGATGATAGTGACATGAGACAGCGTTGCATGATGGTGTACCTGATAAAAGTAGGAGGGAGGTTGCAGTCGGGCATCCCCCGAGGTACACGCTGGTGTGTCTGGCAGCTACTTCATTGCCACGTTGGGGCCAAGCCGCCCCCGGGCGTGATGACACGTGAGCTAGCACACTTATGGTTTATTCTCTTATCATCAGAGCAAGAAGGCCACCGCCTGATGACTCAAATATTGTAACTCAGCCCACCGATACCAGAGAGCAGACCAACCGAGAGATAGGTAGGTTGATAGAACACCTGTAGTGTTAGGGGTCCATGGTGCTGTATTACCTCCATATGAATGTAGAATTCTGCAGAATAGTCGCCTTCCAGAGAGAATTTGACCGTGTGCCCTTGAGGGAAGACAACAAGAGTGGGTCCTCTGCAGATGGCCGCCATATGTGAGTCCCCGATTCGTCACTAGGGACTCACGAGTTCTTTTTTCGAATTCCTACATAAACTAAGGCGTAATTGGGCTTATAAAACCCACAAAAGGGCATTAAACCGGTATTGGCATTACACATACCAATATACCAATTGGTCATTAGGTGGGATTTAGGATAGTTTACATCCAAAACGGGCCTTGTCTTAGCTAAATAGACGCCAAACTGATAAAGATATGCAAGATTAGGGTAAGAAGCCTAAAAAGGCCTTGTCTAGGCTAGGAAGTCCTCATAGGGGGATCTAGGAGGAATCCCCCACTCCCCATAGCATTGAAGAGAATACGAGCAGAATACTAACCTTGAAATGCAAGTACCGGGCGATTTTCCAATTCTAGGAGCACGTAGTGGGGATGCAGATTTATATCCAAGTGGGAGGATCCCATGGGTGGTCCCCTCTAAAGTTTGGGAATTTTTCGACATTGTTTGGATATTTTCCTAGACGGTCAACCGTGGTGGACTTTGGGTGGGAATTCGAGAGAATATCCCAAAGTGCGATAAAATCCCACTAAAAATACGGCAAGGCGGTCTCACACCAACAGAGCGCTTCCCCAAGTTTCAAGACAAATCGATAGTTGGAAGATCCCGAATCGGCGACATTCCTCCCCAACTGACAAATTAAATGACAGAAGCTGTAGTTGACTGGCGTACCGGGGCCATACGACATTAGAATGAAGACTATCTTGGGTCTATTCCTACCCCCCTCTATCCACTTAAGAGATTGGTGAAGGTTTGGGGTCCAAAATTGCCAAACTCCAAAAGTTTGGAATTTATCCCAACTTTGACCCCAACTTACACTAAGATTCTTTGAGAATTGGGACATAGTTTAAGGGGGAAGGGGTTTCATTTAAACTAATTATGGCCTTCCGGACCCAATGGCGCAATCCGTTTGCCATTCGGAGCTAAACTCCAAAAGTTAGCCTTTTGGGAACAGCACATGGAGGAGAAATTGGGGTTTAAGGCCCCTCAATGCTTTTTTGGGGAGTTTGGGCCCCAATGGCCGTGGGGAACGTGTAGGGAATGCGTGGGAAACTCTGGGCACATGTGGGAGCAAGTACCACCTCAAAAAGTTAGTGGAGGTGGCTCCAAGTGCTTTTGATGCCAGAGGAGCCTTTGATAGTTTTGGGGTTGTTGCACCCTTGGCTCTTGTGGTTTGCACTTGGGGACTTGAGACCCCCCCAAGCCTTGTTGGAACTTTTGTTAATTGATGGTGGTCCACCTTTTGTATTGTGAAACAAGTGAAAGTTGTTGTGGGAGAGACTAGTGAAGAACCGAGGGGTGACTTGGGAGGTAACTTTGAAAGTATGTTTGCAAATTGTATCTACCTCCTCCCCCCCTTCTCTTGTGCATAAGGCTAGGCTAGTCCCATGAGGGACGGCGGAGCCTTGACTCTCTTCTAAACACTTAGCCTTAGTAAATAGGAAGCCCCCTCTCTTCTCCCCCTTTTCTTGTTCACGGGAATAGACTAGTCCTATGAGGGACGGCGGAGCTATGGCCCCCCCAAGTCTCTAGGCAAATAGAAGTCTTAGTCAAGTGTCAAAAATACACCCTCACGGCGAAGCTTTGAACCCCCTAAGTCTTAGCGGGGTATCAAATGCAAGTTCCTTTAAGATAGCAACAACGTTTAGTTTCCAACACCTTGGAAATTAACCCAACGTTTAGCTTCCAACAACTTAGTAAGCAAGCCCTCACTTAGATTAGGAAAACTAGTGTAAACCCAAGCACTTAGCCTAGCACCTTTGCATTGCATTGAAAGTAAAAAACCAAAATTCAACCCAAGTCCAGAGCCAGCCCAGTCCAGAGCTAGCTCCAGTTCGGAGCCAGCCCCAGCCGAAGCCAACCCCGCAGAGCCATCCCCACAGAGCAGCCCCGCGTGGGTATCGGGGAGGGGGTCCGCGGGTATCGGGGGGGTCCGCGGGTATATGGGGGGGTCCGTAGGTATTGGGGGGAGGGCCGCAACAATGGGAGGGCCACAGCAGTGGGGTTAGCCCCCAAACCAAATACAAAAAACGGGGTAGTTAAATTAGAATAGAGATAGGCTAGAGTGGGGTTAGCCCACAAATTAAATACAATTGTTAGAATGGTCTAAAGTAGGATAGCAATAGTAAGGGAAAGGTTGGGCCCAAATTACAACCAAGCCTACAACGTAGCCGGGAGCGCGAAATGGCGATGGTGCGGGACGGAGAAGGTCCGGCGTGGGACATACACGGAACGGAGGTGGGTCTCTAAAACTTTCCCTCTGAATTAATTAGTTGATACCATTAGGAATTCGTTAGTAGGAAAAGGTTAGCATCCCAAGTGGGATTAAGGTCCGGCAATTAGCAACCACAACTAGAATAGAAAGAAGAAGAAAGAATACACAAACATAGAATAAAATACATAGAATAGAATAGTACGAACACATAGAATAGAATAGTATGAATACATAGAGTAGAATAGTACAAATACATAGAGTAGAATAGCACCAATATATAGAGTAGAAAAATACAAATATGTAGGATAGGATAAAATACTAATACGTAGAGTAGACCAAAACAAATATAAAGATGTAAGGTACACCAAGCTAAATACAAATACATAGGATAGGATAAAATACCAATACGTAGAGTAGGCCAAAACAAATACAAAGACGTAAGGTACACCAAGATAAATACAAATACGTAGGATAGGATAAAATACCAATACGTAGAGTAGGCCAAAACAAATACAAAGACGTAAGGTACACCAAGATAAATACAAATACGTAGGATAGGATAAAATACCAATACGTAGAGTAGACAGGGTTGCTAGCAGGCGAGCGGGGGAGTAGAAGCCTGTGAGCGGGAAATTTTGTTTTGAAAAAAATTTGAGTTGAGCACCTATGATCGTGGATTTTAGGGTAACAAAAATTAGAGTTTAATACCTATACTCGTGGACTTTCAACGTTTAGGCGACGAAGAAGATATGATGTCTATTTCAAAGATGTGACTACGAAGTCACTTTTTGTTTTCTTCTTCATTTTTTCTTTGCATATACCTATGATCATGGACATTGTATACACAAGAGTAGGGATATAAAACCTAATTGTGAGAATCAAAGCACTTAGGTTTATATTGTCGATTAGCTTTAATTTAGAATATTAGATCTTTTTTATATAGAGATAAATTAAGGAATGTGAAGGCAAAATGAAAACAGCAAAGATCAAATTCATGGATATCCAAACCTTGAAATCACAAAAGGCATTGGAAATACTCTAATTTGATGCAACTCATTCACTAAATAAGTCAATCTAGGTGTTGTTGAAAGAAGATTGATTTTAAGATGTATAATGAAGAGAAAGAATTGGATGGTCAATACGTAAGGGTTTGTCGGATCCGACGGAATTGTACGTGTTGCCTTCTTGCCTCAAATTTTATTTATTTATTTATTTTTGGTGTAGGTTTTGGGAGAACTAGCAAGAGCCATTGCCTTAGATGTTTTCAAAACAAAAATCAAATAAATAGAAAGAGAAATTTGAGACTTCCAGAAGTAGCCATAAAACACACAAATCCAATCCAAATCCAATCCAAACAATACACAATAGTAAGATTCAAGAGATTAGTCAATCTCAAGAATCTAAGTGGTTGTGGACTCAGTCACTGAATCTGACACTGTAGAGGACTCTGAGGACTCCCGTCCCTCAGATGCAGAAGCATCTATAAACTGTAAGACATTGAGGGCGTAAGTGTCTTTGCGTCGTTTTGATTTGGAACAACCAAAATTTGCAAAGGCACTTGCCATCTGCTCAGCATACGGTGGTAGCTCGAAAGGCTTCTCTGGACTAACGACAAGCCTTTGATTTTGTTCCATGACCTCTCTCAAGATCAATCCACAACCTCTGCAAAAATTGAAGACATTATATTAGTCTTTGCAAATGTGATATGAAGAAAAATAATAAAGAATGAAAGAAGTTTCCACTTACTTACTGGATTTTCCCTTTCGAACAAACTTGCGAGGCACAATAGGCGCGTCTTGCACATCCACTGTCAAGTCCACTATTGTCTCGGGGGTTGGAGCCACTGCCATTGAGGGTGATGACTTCTTCATGAGCTTCAAAATGGCATTGAAAACATCTTTGTCCCCCTCAAAAGCTAGAATGTTGCGGCCAGTTCCTCTACAAGCCAAAATGCAAGCACCTAGGGCATTCATGTAAAAAAAAATGTGTTAGAGAGGTGACAAAATTGTGACAATGACATAGAAGTGTGAAATATTAAAATTGAAGACAAACCTGTGGATGCCGTGCAGTCCACAATGACATCGCCTTCATTGCTTGTGGCTTCAAGGAGGAGGGTAAAGAACCTCGGATCTTTTTCAAGTGGGCCTCTCCATGGCTTCTTCCCATTCATGGAGATGTCATCTGCATGCATGTAATTCATCAGCATGTCATCATTCTCGACATCCACCCCAGCCTTCTTCATCATCTCAGTACGCTTGAAAGCAAATTTGGATTCGCCTTTTGCTTTGAGGTCCTTGACAAGGAGAGTGACTCCAAACTTCTGTGTCTGCAACATATATTGCACAGGAACATTAGAGATCAATGAATAGAATTTTTAAAAAAAATAGGTGACAAAAACTGAAGCATCTATACTGAAATTACCATCTTTGTGGTGTCCATTGGCGAGGTGAGATGCATGCGGTTCATGCCTAGCCAATCCTTCTTCTTCTTGAAGTCAAATGCTTCGCAAACTCCTGCTAGATCTTCCCTGGATGCAATGCTGAAGGAGTGAAACACAATGATGCATCCATCATCGTGCAAATGCTCTACTGCAAAGGTGCATGCGGATTGCAAAGCATTAGCTTCTAAATCCGCATTCCAATTTGGCACCTCCTTCGACGTAAGAGAAATGCCTAGCACAGGCAAGTTCTCTGGACAGTCAATGAAGATGACATCAACACCAGCCCTTGCATTTGCTACACCTTCAAACATGCGAGTTTTGCCCACTGCCATCTGCAAAAGCACATTTCAATAGAATTTCAATATATTAGTATTGCATACTTTTCTATCTTTCAAAGCAGATTCATAATATTTAGTACAACATTAGGAATTTTAGGGTCATTTAAATAAAAGTCTGAGCTGAAAAAGAAATTACATTTGTCAAAATGATCAACAATTTCTAGAGAAAACAAAAGCATATGAAAGTAGGTAATGTTGAGTAGGGAAAAACAGAACAAAATAGTGGTTTATGTGGTTCCGTCGGATCCGACGGAATTGTAAATTCTGCCTTGTTGTCTTGCTAATTTTTTCAAATTCAAAAATTCTTGAACAAATTGTAATTGTGGACTAGAGATAAATTTTTCTTCAATGTTTCATTATAGCAACTTTGGTACATAGCATTCATATCATTGACAACAAGTAAAATAAATTTGAGCAAAGATGTTCAAATAGATCACCTTAACCAAGTACTTCAAGACCTCGTCGTAGGCACCCTGTCTTTTGTCCTCCATATCCATGGCGATGTCCTCAATGCAAATATTAAGGAGTAAATCCTCAGTCTCTGGTACATCATCGTCGGAGAGGACCATGGCTTGAGTGACTCGTGAAATGACATCTTCAGTGAGCTGTGAGATGGTGACTTTCCTTGGTACTCCGCCTTGTGTTTGATCCACAGTGGAGGAAGCTAAGACTTGCCCTTTCTCTTCCACTTTCTTCTTTCCCTTGGCCTTAGTCTTCTCTTCCTTCTCCTTCTCTGCTTCTTTCTCCGCCTTCTCGGCCTCTTTCTTCGCCTTCTTTGCTGATTTCTCCACCTGCTTTTTCTCCTTGGCCTCCACGATGAGTTGATTCTTCACTTCTTTCTTTCGGTCCAGTGCATCCCTCTTGTTGATGGCCCTCTTCCTGGCATCATCATCCGTGCCGATGAACTCGTCAACATCCTCCAAATCTACTACCCCCTTGCCCTCCAATGATGCCCTGAGCTGAACCTCCGAATTATGGGTGAACTCTAGTGTGTAGTCCAAGTACCAACCCGCGCCAGAGAGATGAGCAATAGTGTAGGTGCGCAATTGATGTGGGCTGAACATGCATGAACTTGAGTTGCGGTCAAGGAAGCGTGGAAGGAATTGAAGGAGGTCCAGTTTTGCAATGGCCCCCTTTACTTCAAGCTCTAACTTGAAGTACCTATAATTCAATCATAATGAGTTATATAGAACACTGTTCAATCTCAAAATGAAAGAGTAAGAGAAAAATATATCATGGAAGTTTGTAAATTGCAGTCCTTTGAAGGGTGGAAAAGTAGCCAAGACAATACGAATTCAAGATTTATAATGAAGTAGAAGATGCTATAGAATTTCTATAATTAAAAAGTATACAATGATGCCACAAAATTCCAAGTAGTAAAGAAAATGACATACTGATAAAGGACTCTACGCACCACAGCGTTAGAGCCTTCGTGAGATGAAAAAATTTGGCCCCTCTTGAAGTACTTCGAGCCCTTGAAGTAATTCATGAAGCCATGTTCCCAAATCTTCTGCCTCCATCCTTCAATGTACTCTGGTAGCCGCTCTGGTTCTGGTTTGACGTTGTAGTCGATGGAAAGGTTGTCTTCCTTTACAATTTTGTCGAAGAACTCCACTGCAGCATCTTCTATCTGAAAAATGGGATATAGTGAAAAAGCTTAGTGGTATTAACAAATATTTTAATGAAAACAACTACCACATGTTTTGTTATTCAATGAAAGGAATTAGATATTGAATACTTACCCCAGCGTACCAAGTGCACTTCACCAGAAACTGAGGAAGTAAGAGTTCGGAGACAGATTTTGGTGGTGTGGGCGCTTTATTCCCACCCTTGGAATAAAGTGTACACAACCAGGTTCTGCTAATTTGTGAGTAATTCCTAGTAGGTGTCTAACCTACGTGCAATCCAATTACGCCTTCCAAGCAATGGATCTTCCTAACTTCCTACTCCTAATCAACCCGCTTGCAATTGCTAGGCGAGAATTACCTTTGCTCTAAGGGTTTTTGAATTTGAGATAAGTCTTTCAGTCGTTTTCTACTTCGTAATACTAGTGGGACTCTAAGGTTTTACTAGCCTTGGTCAATCCTATTTGACCTTTCCAAATAATCAAAGGTTCTAGCTAAGGGTTCATTCTTTTCTAGCGTATCGCTTGTGGATAGAGTTCTAAGTATTCTCGGGTTTTTTATGTTCTAAGATATCTCTAGAGGATTCTATCCCTAACTTGTTCTCTAATTATCTTTTAATCTAATTAGCGTACTGTTAGAACTATTCTTTTACTACTTAACCTTAGGATATCTAATTAGCCAATTTGAGTTTTACCTTAATAGGAATAATTTTATCCTTTCACGGTAAAACCTTGATCTTTGACTTGGGTAATTGTGAATCTTCCCGGTAAATTTGGACCGTTGACCGGTTCGTCCAACTTTTACCTTGTTGAACTCTTTTTTATCTAAAGGGTTTAATTCTTTTGGATTTATCCTTTTATCCTTTCTAGTTACTAAAGTTAATTTCCACCATGTATTCTTTGGATAAAGTAATTGTAAGCAAATTCTGACCGTTATCCGGTTCACCAAAATTTCCCAGTCAATTACTTTTCCTCGAGATTAATTATGGCTTCAATTTCCTATTTTTACTACCTAAGTCTAAAAAATCTAAATTTACTATTGATTCTAGTTTTGTCTAATTTTTTTATCTTTTGGGTAATTCTAGGTTTGTTACTTCTAAACTAACTGCTAAATTTTATGACTAAAACGAAATTATGGAAAAAAATGAGAACAAAAGAATTTCAAAAACGAACCTCCGTCATGGCGCTCTCGAGGTTTTCATGTGATTCGATAAATCCTCCAATTTGTGCTAGCTCCACCTCCATTTTGTCCTTAGTCTTTTTAATATTTTAAAAGTGACGGAACAATATTTAATTCCAAACTTTCTCCCTTGTTCCTCTTGAGTATGGTATTCTAAAAATCTACGCTAATTCCTTAATATTTTTGGTGATTTTTGAGTGTAATTTCTCTATCTTTCTATTGTTTTCTTTTCTTTATCTTTTATTATTTTCAAAGCCAAATCTTTGAAAATCTAGCCTACTTCAAAGTCAAATCAAAGACAACTAAGCCACTCTAACCTTAATCCAATTTTAGCTAAATCTAGGATGTCTCTAAGTCAAGTGATTCTTTTATTTTGTTTTTTATTCATTGACTTTCTAACAATTCTAAACTATGTCTCCAAAGTCAAAAAATCAAATGGTTCCTAAAGTCAACCAAGCTTATTGTCTCTAATACTTCTTCTTCTCTCCTTCTATTTCTATTTGCTTCCACTTCTCTAAGACTTGTGTTTATGTTGCTACTTGAAGTTGTTGCAAAGTTTTGAGTGTTGTAAACTCAATTTTGCAATAGATTGCAACTTAGTGTCACCTTGTAAGTACTCCACAGCTGGTCAAAGGGCGTTGACCAATCCCACAGACCAGAAATTTGGGTCCAGAACGAGTCCAGAATAAGTCCAGATGGTGAGAGGGCTTCTCTTCTCCAAAATTTCAGATTGTGAAGGTATCTCACATCTCTCCACTCACTCTCCACTCACCCTCACCTCACCTCTCCCTCTCTGTCTCTCAACCGGGGGGTACAGGGGTTTGTTTTATTTTATTATTTTTATTTTTATTTTATTTTTATTTTATTTTTATTTTTATTTTTATTTCTAAATTCGTTTTAGACTCTCTCCTCACAGCTCAAACTCTCTCACAGTTTCCAAACTTTCCCACAGTTCTAAATTCTCTCCAAAGAAATTGTACTCCTCTCACATTTATCTCAAACTAGTTTTAATATTCTTGAATTAGCTCTCTATTCTTTTTCCCAGTCTATCAAATTTTCCCCAAATCTCCACTACTTGACACTAGGTGAGTTTTAGATCTAGATCAACTAATTTCGATTTCTTAACTCCTATCCTTCCCTCTGGCTTAGACAATTCTGGAACTTTAAGTGTTTCCCACTATCTCCCAAACAAAAATTTATCACTCTATTGCTAATCTATGCTTTTCTCTCACTTAACAAATTTTTGGAAAAAATAGAAAGTTGGGACCCAGAGGGTATCATCCCAGTCTGGAAATCAGACTTGTATGTGGTTTCAATAACCAGACCGTATGTTGGCTCAATCAAGCCGCCAGTGGTTAAGTCTGGCTGGCCTCCGGGGCTCTGGCTGGGGCCTTGGGCTCTGGCCGGTGCAAACTGGTTTTACAAAAAAACACAATTTTTAATGATCGGCAGTTGTAGCCACATCAATTTGGGGTTCCCAAGGGGACCCTTCAACAAAATTTAAATTGGATTTAGACTAGTTTTGCTATTTCCTACACCAATTTAAACCAAACTAAGACTAGAAAGTTGCAGGTAAGATCAAAGCTTCGCCGTATTGGATGTCTAACTTCCGAAAACTAGGCAAATTGAATGGAAATGTTTAGAATGTTAGCCCTTAAAAATTTGTTCAAGGGGCGAAGCTTCGCCGTATCGAGGTATTATTCCCCAAATTTGAACAAGAATTTGGCCAAGGTTAGTAAATTGAACAATAATAGTAGAGCTTGGTTCCCACCCAAGTCTCTTTAAATCTTCAAATGACTCAAAAACACTTGGACCACGTATTCCCCAGCCAAATGTCCGGGAGATTTGCAACAACTAGAGAGTTGTGAAGTCTCACTCAAACACCAAACTTAAGAAATGGTTAGTATGACCACGTAATTCCAAGCCAAATGTCCGGGAGATTTGCAACAACTAGAGAGTTGTGAAGTCTCACTCAAACACCAAACTCAAGAAATGGTTAGTATGGCCTCAAGGACACTTGCAAATAATTGAAATCCAAAGCTTCTTGGCTAACGGCATCGCCAGAATTCGGCCAAGAAGGGTTTGGGGTTAGTACCAAATGACAAAAGGACTCGAGTAAGCTCAAAGGGACCCCCACATCCTTTGCAACAAACTCAAAAGAACATAAAAGTGCTTGAAAAACAAGAGGAAATGAAATTGAAAGCAAAATACAAAGAGTTTTGGCCAAAATACCAAAAGTCTTGACAATCGTGGCCGCGTGTGGCTTCAACAAAATGAAAGAAAGGGGTGCAAATGAAGTCGGTGAGGCCCCCTTTTATACATTCCAAGGACCTCACTTACCCTCAATTACGAGCTAAAACTACCTACGCAACCAAAATTGTCAAAAACTCTAATTCTACTAGGCCAAATTCTACCCTACTGCTGTAGCTATTCTAACTTTTGGAGAAATGGTCCGATCACCAAACGGACAGCGCCATTAGCTCCAGAAGACCCAAATTAGTCAAAGGGAACCTCCACCCCTTACTCTCAGAGCCCAAATGCGCTCCAAAGCTAACATTCGCAAACCGGTAAAAAGGGTGAAAAATCTATCTTTTGGAATTGATTTTTTCCGAAGGTTTTGACTAGCCTTGGTTGTCGGGAAGGTCCGAGAATGTTGGAAAAGAGTCTAAGTTGACCCAAATCGGACTCCGTATGCTCCCCGTGCGCCGGTCAACTCGCAAGAGTTTTGGTAAAATCATCAAAACTTGTCTATGCCGCCGATTCTGGTACTTGTTGATGTCAGAATGTCTTGAAATTTGGCGGGACGCTTATTTAGGCTAAAACATACTATCCTAATTTTTAGTGGGATTTTACCATCACCGTGGAATTTTCCATGAATTTCGAATTGCTGGTGAGAGCGGTTGACTTCCCATGGAGTCATTTCCGTAATCCAGAAAATTACGAAACTTTTAGGGGATCTTCTAGGAAGCCCCCTAATGACAAGTGCAAAGTTTCGCTAAAAACCTACACTGTCTAATCAAAGTACAATTTGCACTTATGGCAGAATTAATTCCTCCGGGGAGGAATCATTCCCGTACAAGGGAATCCCCACTAGTTGGCTTCGCCGTGACGCTTGTAGGAGACTGTCGGACTCCCGTGGTGCTAATGCAATCTTTTGTGAATCGCGTAATATGATGTCTAATCTCTTGATAAGTTGTAGAAATTGGCTTTAAGGAGTCTTTTAAGGTACTCCGAAATAGTTAGACCCAATTCTCCATCATTGGCCGAAATTACATCAATCCTACTGTGAACACTCTTTTTAGTTGATTTTAAACCATAATAACCCTAAATGTGAGCAATAAGCGAAAAAAAGAAAAATCCGAGACCTGAGTGACAAAGACGGGGCTCACAGGTGGCAACTTCCTTGATTCACGTGAAAGAGTAGAAGAGTTCCACCATTGAAGAATCTTTGTCTTGTGCTTTGCAGTCATCTTGCAAGTGGCGACCAACTGGAGCTTCTCCAAAGTCATTTCAGGCACCTCGTAGTTGCCCCAATGCTTTTCCACCTACAAGAAGATTTCAGTTAGTTTTTCAATACGGATTTGAACTGACTTTCGAAGAATTTAAGGGAAGATGGAGACTAATTACTGAATTGTACCTCTTTAAGAAAGTCCACTCCGTTTGCTGGGTTGGCCACCGCTAGCAATTTGAACATCTTGACCATGGCTGCCTTTGTTCGTTCCCTTGCTCCTAACCTTATTGCTTCGGCTGCTTGTAGTGGTACACTTTCAGTCTCTTGTGTGGCCTCCATGTACCTTCTTACAGCTGCATCTGCAGCTTATGAAATTTCTTGCTGCACAAAAAAACCCAGATAGATGTGAAGTCAATATGGACATTGATGATTTTTCAAAATAAAAATATATTTATCAAAAACAAGTTGAAAGACCTTACCCGGAAGATGAAAGATGTAAAGACCTCGGGTTGAATTGAGTACCACTTTTTAGTGACCTTGTGCTCAAGGCACCTCTTCCTCTCTGCAGGCCTAAGTAAAGCTGCAAACTTTGCTATGGATAGCATCCTGTACTTCTGAATTTGGTACAAGGTGTGTACCAAGTTCGTCTTCACGTGGGAGTCTTCTACAGACCTGAAAACCATTCAATGCAACATAAGCCGAAGATCTAAACTACCTCCAAGAAAGTACAACATTCAAATTGAATATTTTTTTGAAAAATAAAAACAATAAGAAAGAAGGAACTTACTTGTTTACGTCATGCATGACTTGCATGACAAGTTCATTCCGACCTTTCGTGTCTAACATGATAGAATCAACACTGCAGTGCTCCTCCGAATGCTTAGAGATATAGTTCATCCACGCAATTTGTCTGTGGTTCCCATCGCAAATGAAAATCTTCAAGTTCTTCAAAAACTGAAGCTCTGGCTTGGACTCGAACTTCTGTTTGAAGACTTCATTCTTCTCCTTCCAAATGGGGTCCCAACTATCCATCTCCTGTTGGGTGAACTCTTCAGTGTTCCCATCTTCGTTTGTAGCTAACACATAGAATACCGCAGCACCATCTCGGTACCCTCCACCTGCAAACTCTTGCTCTAGCTGCAGGATATCAGATGTCAATGCGGGTCTGACCATTGGCATTGCCACAAGCCTGCACAAAGGTATGTGCATTCGAAATACCTCCTCAGGCTTCATCCGAAGTTGCCCCAAAAGCTTCACAACATCACCTTTTTGAATGTGCCGGAGTTCTTGTGGCAACCTAGAATTCACCTAAGTAGGTTCTTAAGCAAAGTACGGGGAAAAGGGATCCATTCAATCCCCATTTTTTTTGTTGTTTTCTTAGTTTGACGCACAATTAGGACCAAGACCGAAAACCGGAAAACTGCAGACCGAAAGTAGAAAACTACGCTAAGGAATAGCGTAAGAAACCCGGATTCAGACCACCTAGCGACCGAGACCGGATAGGCAATGAGTGGCTACTGAGCCTAGAGATCGTCGGGAACTCTCCCACGTGACCAGACTAGTTTAAACCTAACGGTCAGTAATTAATACCGGGGGAAAAGTATAAGACCAGGAAAGCAGGGCCAAGTCCTGCCACTTTCTTGCACGCAGTTCGAGAAAGGATCTTTCGGCCAGAGATAGAGCATTTGGTCTACAGACAGAGAGAAGGGATAGGAAGTTGTCAATCCGGTCTGGTACATAGTTGAGAGATTATCACTAAGATAGTTGAGAGGTTCTTGAGCGCGGGAGGTTCATTCAAGTTGGACCGTGCCTAGATTGTGTAGGCGTCAAGTGAGAGATGGCAGAAGAGGTGCAGGAAGGAAGGATTCTAGCCTTCCGGAATGTGAATCCGGTCGTGCCAACGGACGCACAAGACAAGCGGGAGTTGGAGGAAGACCTCAGGCAGATGGGCTGCGAGGGGTTCATGGCTCATCCCTGGAACCTGAAAGATGAGGCGATGGTGGAGGAGCTGCTGGCCGGCCAGACCAACGAGTGGAAGGGGACGGTCCGGGCGTTGCCAAAGGAGTGGAGTGCAGCGATGTGGCGCAAGGTGTACGCCTTCGAGCAAGGCGGAGACGCAACAGGAACCCGGACGGACAAGTTCCATCAGGGTAAGTTCTGCAGACTCACCAACCCGAAGGATGGCTTCACGATGGTCGAATGTGTGTCTACTAGACACAAGAGGCTGCTGCGGTTCATGATGGCGATCTTGAACCCGGATAGACCTAGTAGGATTACGATCACCGTAGCCAACACCGTCTTTGGTGCGCTGTCGGGAGACAGGAAGATAGATTGGGGGTTAGTTATGAGGGACCGGATGGACCGAATGGTGAAAGGAATTGGGAAATCTAAACCCTCTCCCATTTCACCATTCCTGTTTCACCTATATCATTCGTTAGACCTCTTGAGAGAGAAGGAGAGGGAAAATTATGAGGTAGGGGCTGCAATGATAGAGTATGAGATTGCAGACCCGGAAGCTGAAAATGACCAAGATGAGGAGGACTCCGAGGATGAGAGGCAGGAGAGGCAGCAAGGAGGCACACAGGAGGGAGACGAAGCTCCAGAGGTAGGAGAAGAGGATCCACCTCTAGAAACCCCTGTAGTAGCCGAGGAAGCCCAGAAGTTAGATCCGGTCTGGGAACAGGATCCCTTGCTAAGGATCCTGCGAGACCTGGATGACTTTAGAAAACACCACCTAGAGGAGAGAGGGTTGTTGCGAGGCATAAGCCAAGCCCTAGGCTCTATCCCTCCCTCCAAGATCATGGAGGTGTTGGGGGAATTGATTCAGGAGGCACATGATAGCCGGGACAGAGAGGAGGTACTCCGGCTGACGAATCAGGTCTCAGCCCTGAAGAGGGAGCTCCATCACACTCAGGAGGAGTTGGATGAAGAGAGACGCCTCACCACGCAGGCCCGGAACACACTCGGAGAGATCCGAGAGTTCATCACACATTCGGGCGAGGTCGTCAACAAAGCCATGCTTTTCGACCGGAAGGTGTTGGAAGCAGGCAAGATGGTGGGTCCCCAGATGCTTACAGCTCTGGTAGCCTACAACAAGAAGATGGAGGCAGCGCTGGAGAAGTGGCGGTCAGTAGTCACGGAAGTCCAAGCTAGTTCTGCTCCGGTCTCAGGACCGGAAGAGCCAAAGATGGAGGAGGAGCAGCCGAAGGATCAGCCACCACCAGCAGCTGTCGAGGTAGAAGCCGGCACATCCGAACCGGCGAAGGAAAAGGAGATCAGGTCTGAAGCCGTGGCTAAGGAACCTATCCCACCGACCCGGATTGAAGAACCCAAGGTTTCTCAACCCGAGAAGACCAAGGAGTCGGAACCCGAGCCGATGGTGTTGAGGGAGATAATCCGGGGAACGACACCACCAAGGGAGAAGACCAAGTTCATCACCTTGCTGGATGATTCTCCAAGCAAGTCGTCACCCACGGTCGTCACACAACCGAAGACCGGAGGGGAAGCAAAGGCAACGGTACAGGTCCACTCAATATTAAAGACCGAATCTGGATCCGGGTCACCAAGCAAGGGACCAACCCAGATTGCCGAGAAAGTGGGAGAGCAGACCCCGCAAAGCAAGATAGTGCACCACCCGCCCATCACCGGATTCAAGAAGAGGACCACGGAGACACCCAAGGTGAAGCGGAAGGCCCGGGATGAAGAAGAAGAGGATTCCGAAGAGGAGGATGAGGATTCAGAGGAGGAGACCGACTCCAGTGATGAGTCGGACCAGTACTCGGATGCAGACCAAGCACTGGCGGAGACCACGAAGACCAGGGCCAAGGCGCGGGGTAAGACCAAGCCAAAGCCACGACCCGTCAAGATGTACCGGTCCCCGAAGAAACAGCCAACCCGGAAGGGTGCATCGCCTGTCAAGAGGGCGAGGAAATAGGAGAACATTAATTACAGGTAGATAGGAAGGCGGCTAAAACAGGATATATTTAGGTTAGGAACTTTTGAACTTAGACCGAATCCAGATATGTAGGATCTGGGATCCTATTTTGTTGGTACTTTTGTAGTTTTGTGGAAGTCAACCCGCCCAAGTTGTAGAGGAATGTTACGTGGCATTCTTGGCGGCTGGTGTTGATTTCATTTTGCGCTTTTAGGTTTCCTTGTAGTTTAGTATTTAAACCCGGTTCGTAATTGAATCCGGGCGCGCATTATGTTATCTTACTTTCGCAAGTTTTTGTGTTGCAAATACAAGTCAGAACCTTTCTGATTCACTCTGGAGTGGACTGTGTGCATGGGACCTTGTCAAAGTCTTATGGTGACGGTCAGGATTGCAGCCTTGTGTGGATAAGTGTGTGCCTGGATGTTCAGTTTATCCGGTCTCTGGACTTAAAGTGAATTCGGTTTTGATAGGGAATTTGTGCAGGATCTCACAGTGTTTTCTGGAATAGGTCTAGGGAGTATTCGATAGGGATAGACACTTGTAGAGTCTGGGTTTGAGATCGGGAAGTACCCGGCCAAATGCCAACTAAATGGTGATCCGGTCTCTGTAGAAGAAAGAAGGACTAAAGTGAGGAAATTAACATCTCTTGCATAAGCTACTGCCCTTATTCTACCAGGAATTAGACTAACTGGGCAATTCGTCGTTGTAGTCTTTGTTAAGATTAGGCAGGAGTGCTTGCGTGACCTGCTGGGTCGGATTAGTCCCGGTCCAGTTGTGAGGTATTCCGGTCTGGTTGTAGTAGTAGTTTATTTTTACTTATAAGTGGAACTTCTGACACTTTAAAACTTGAAGGGTAGGAGTAAGCTTCGTTCCTAAATGCCCAAACAAGCAGATCCCTCTTGTTATCGAGGTAAAACTTACATTTGGTTACTACATTAGGGACTGGACTAACTACTAGTATCCGGTCTGTAGCCCCATGTCTAGTAAGGATAAGTATAAAGGCGAATAAAATATACGGGTATAATAGATATACAAGCTGAAAAGATAAAGGATTGATCTGGCAATAGGATCTAAGGAAATTATAGGAACCATTGAGACCGGACCGGATTAGTCTTTTGCTTGGGTTTTGTTGTGGTAACCACTAACGTGTTCCGGTCTTTCGTCAACTTTCGACCAAATCCTTTGGGAACGATACACGAGTCACTTTAAGGCTAATTTAGTGCATTCTAACGTCTTAGAGAAGGAATTGTGCTTTCCTGTGCTACGACAGTTCTTCCTCGGACATCACCTTCTCCTCCTCACGGTCTTGAATGACAATCTCCATGTCTTCTTCTCCTTCATCTCCATCTCCTTCTCCTTCTCTTTGCTCAATCTCTGGCTGTCTCTGGTTTTGAGGGTTTGGCGTTTCCAAGATTGTCTCTTCATCCGTGGTTTTTGAAGGGGAGATGTCCATCTAGGAGTGCAAATTCAAATTTAATAAATAAAATATTCATAGTGAACAAAAATAGTAATAAAATTTAATATAAACAAATTGATACATTTGTAAGAAAATGCTTTACTTCAAGTGAAGAATAGTGCTTGCAAAGCGAGGATCAAGCACATTTACAATATTAAAGTAGCCTTAGTGAGGGTACATCCTGGAATAGTATTTGCTATTCTTAAGGTTTCCAAGTCTATCTAATCTATGATCTGCACATCATCATCCTCATCCTCATCAGAGCTGAGGATGATGATTTCATCTAACTGAAACAGGTCCATATTTGACACCTCACTCTCCCCTGTGTACAAATCAAAAAACTCTACACTACTGGAGTTGGAGGGCTCATAATCAGAGGGATACTCCTCCTCCTCACTGAAAGATGAGAACCACGGGCCATTGCCCCTAGTCCCACTAAACACAGTAGTTTTGAATGCATCAACGGCTCGCTCTGCAGCATCCATGACGTCATCGAAACTCACCAAGTTTTGATGCACATTGCCTTCATGCGTAGAGAGGGAAACACCAGAGTGTGGAGATTTCTGGCGCTTAGAGGATCCACCAACTTCCATACTTGGGACACCTTGCACCACAGGACCTTGATTCTCTGTAGATAATACCTTCTGGCGTTTGCCCCTTCTTTGGTCACTCTGGACAATGAAGTACAATACTTTACAATCAATCTTGAAGTCATATTTGGAAGTAAATGAAATTTGGCCAATTTTTTGAATGTATAATACATCATACTGCCAAATGACTTAGCTATTCCAATCATGAGAGAATTTAGACACTTCTTCAAGAAATTTGACAAGTGTAGGAAGGCATACTTGTTGCTGAAATTCTTCACTGCCTTCACCCACGTTGGTAGCTCCAGCAGTGGCCTAATCCAAAAACAATCAAGGTTAGCATCTATAGATAATAGGATTGTATGTTTAATATACTTTCAAAAAGCAGGGTAGAAAGTTTGAACTTCAAGTGAAGTATTATGACAACTGAAACTAGAATTGAAAATGACAATGAAATAGAGTTCCAATGATAATTATGGAACATCTATGAAACAAAACGTTAGAGAACGTGGAGGTAGAGGATAAAAAAGAACTTTCATCGTTCAGAAGATGATTTAGTACTGCCAAAGCAAAATATTCTTGACCTGTTCAAGTGCGAGAATCATCCAAGTTCCAAAAAACGGTGAGAATTTGGGGTACTACGAGCTGCAGCAGAAAACCAAGTCGGATCCGACTTGGTTTTCTGCTGCAGCTCGTAGTACCCCAAATTCTCACCATTTTTTGGAAATTTCCTTAAATAAGTGCATGAGGGCAATGCAAATCTTCAAAATTTCTCTCTCATACCATTACTTCTAGGGTGACAGGCTAAATTATGGACTTCTAGCAAGTCTTGATATCCACAAAGACAAATCTGTATCCATGAACTGAAAACAGCTATGTATGTTTTAAGTGAAATTCTCGGACTTAGTGTCTTGATACTTGAGGTTTTCAATAAGTTCCAATATCGAATCAGTCACTAAACTCTCCCCTGACCACAGGTCAGTTGATTCAAAATCCAAACCAGAACTTGAAGTTTGAGTGGTCAGCGGATTCAAATTCAAAAACGGAACTTCCAGATGCTACCGAATCAGTCAGTGAACTCTCCCCTCGCCGCAGGTCAACAGGTTCGAAATCAAAAACGAAACATCCAAATGCCTCCAAGTCGGCAGTCATTGAACTGTAAGTGAACGCCAGGTTAACTGAATTAAGAAAAAACGGCACTTTCTTGAGTACCATGAGGCACCGCACAAAACAAAGTCGGATCCGACGGGGTTTCGTGGGGTGCCTCCTGGTACCCCCGAAATGCCGTCATTTGAAATTTGATTCAAAGCATCGACCTGGAAAGGAACTGCATAATTAAATGAGTTCAGACGTGAACTTGATCAACCTGCACCTCGAAGTGAAAACCAGACGCCGCCATGACATCGGAAATGCAGAAATTGAAATCTTACAGGTGTCTACTGAACTTGAAAAAAATTGCAAGATCCGTATCTTAGTAAGTCAAAGCAGATTTTGAACTTCATCTGTGGGTAGTACGAGCCAACCGGGAAAACCACGTCGGATCCGACTTGTTTTTTCAAGCTGGCTCGTGCTACCCAAACTCTGCATTCACTAAATTGACAACGGTAAAAAATACTCGAAGGAAATAGCGGGGGCACGATTGCGCGCTAGTGACGCGCTGGTGGCACTGGTGGCACAGGGAGCGCGGGGGCAGCGGGCGCGAGAGCAACGGTGCGCGGGCGCGGAGTTCACGGGCGTGCCGGGCGCGGTGGCAGCGCTGCGCGGGCGCGAGCGCAAAGTTCGCACTGCGTTGGGCGTGGGGGAAGCTTTGCGCGGTGCGGGTGTGACGTGGTGCGGGCACGGGGGAAGTGTTGCGCGGGCGCGGGCGTGACGTGGTGCGGGCGCAGGCGTGAATCAGGCTGGCGCTGGGCGGGTGGGCATGGTGAGGAAGTTGTGGGCGCGGTGGACGTGGCGGGAGCGCGTGGCGTGTCACGAGGCGCGCGTCACAAGGCGCAAGTGAAACAACTCCAGACCCCAAGACAAGCCTGTACTCACTTCGTGCGGCTCAGAGAAACGAAAAAAAATTGAATCAGTGAGGCCGTATCACCTCATGCTGCGCCACATGCTCCTCAGGATTCTCTCCGAGTCGCGCACGGCTCCGTGTAGTCCTCGCCATCTGCAACAACACTGAATGAGAGCTCTGCAAGGAGTGAATGGGATGTGAGTGCCGCAGAAGATGATTTTGGATTAAAAAATCAAACCGAAAGGAAGGCTTGGAGCACCAAGTCGCTTAATTTCAAGCCGCTACCATTCCAGCGAATTTGTCATCTGAAAGTATCTTCCACAGTCCTTCCCGATTGACGGTGTCCCGTAGTTGCAGGAGAAAGCAAGCACGACGCGCTAGAATGGTGGCGGCGCCATGAGGGTCGAATCTTGCCCAGATTTCAAGCAAAACTTTCGGCAGTCGTTGACTTCTGAAATTCCAATGAAGGCACACAATAGGGTGGCCGCTGATATACCGTGGGGTACTTTTGGAAATTTGTGAGAGAATTCAATTCGGTAGGTGCGATAGCTTGCCTCTTCAAAATTTGAGAAAGTACGGTGGAAATTCTCCCAACATTCCTCGAGGAATGTTCATGATCTACGCTATTTTTGATTTCTGTACGTTGGCATGGCTTCGCCTCGTGGATCCGAAATTGGAAAACTAATTTTACTTGAGTCCAGGATGCTAACAAACCGAACAGCTCTGGATTGATCCGGGTTTACGGTGTATTTCTTGACCTTAAAAAAATTTTAGTATATTTTTTACTTTAAGAGAAATGAATCAGGAATCTAACACAAGTTATTTCATAATTTTTTGATCATTATTGAATTAGTTACGAATTTTCAAACACAAACTTGGCTAGAATTCCTGTTTGTGATCATTTGCACTTGGGAATGCATCTATGCATATTTAGAGAAGTATGAAGTATAAAACTGAAAAATGGCATTGTTCTATTTATGAAGTCATTGAAATGGTTTCCTGAAGTGTATCTTACTTCCTCTAAAGTGAATGCTTGAATTCATATTTTTAATTATTTTGAGTGTAGTAGTTGTTTGACCTATTTTTAATTTGAAGTAAATTGGTAGACACCTAGACACTTAGCTAGGAATAAATGAAGTATTGTTCTCCAACCATTTATTGAAGAATAAAAAAAATGACATGAAGCTCCATCATTAGAGAGAAGTGACTTTTCTAGAATTCTCATGTCCATTTTTGAGCCCCTATTGCGTTGTTGGAAATGGTTGGTTTAATATTCTAAACCCAAAACCTTCCCTGATACTGAATTCTCTCAATTTTCACTATAGGTTCCAATGAGTATAGGAAAATCTCTCTGCTTTGTCGACATAGTACTCAAAGAATTTCCTTTATTTATACAATTGAATGTCTAAGCTTCTCCTCCGACCCTAAGTCTCAATCAAAACTCAGTGTTCATATGATTTACCGTTATTCGCAATCATTCCTCTCTGTCATTTCTACTCTAAGCAAAGTCCTGACAATGCTCTCATAGTTGGCATTCAAACATGCACAAGAATGGCTCCTCTATTTCTACTTGCTAGTGTTGCATCCCCTTCAATAGCTCTTATTAACGGAATAATTGCGCACAACTATGCCGGCACCTAAAGACCTGTTGTTCACAAAATTGATTCAATGTTTACAACTCTAACAACTTGGAATGCACAAGACTAGATAGATGCGTGCGATGGACTTACAATATATGTTTCCGGTGACTTAGTGCCCTCATCCTCGACATGCGCCTCCTCCAAGTACTCTTGCACAGAATCAACATTCTGGTCCTCAGTACTCTTCGAATGATCACCTCCCTCTCCCTCGAAAGAATGAGACCTCTACGACTGACTTGATTGACCACGACCTCGCTTCGACACAGTCTTCTTCGCACGAGTCATCTTCGCTCTCCTCAAAGCTTTCCTAGAAGAATAGAAGAAAGAGCAGTGTTTCCTATGACTCTTACTTTGCTCTGAGAGGACAGAAAGTGCACTTGAGTGCTCTAAAATCATGAGTATATAGAACGAGTAGGTACTCCTGCTCTACACAAAAACGAAAGCTCCACTCAGAAGGTGACAATGAAATGAACTCCAGTGTTCCAAGAATCCCTTGTATACTTCTCTACAATGCGCCGCCTCTGTACTTCACGCGTGTCATATGACATATCAATTCCGGCGCCGCCAATTCGCAAAATTTGAAGGATGCACTACCCGAGGCAACTTGAAGAGACAGCTCTGGCAATTTTTGGAATTCAAAATTTGCACTGCTCGAGGCAACATGAAGAGACAACGCCGTCAATTCTTGAAATTCGAAATTTGCACTGCTCGAGGCAACATGAAGGGACAACGCCGTCAATTCTTGAAATTCGAAATTTGCACTGCTCGAGGCAACTTGACGAGACACCGCCGTCAATGTCAGTAGAATTATAGATTTGTATATTGAATGAGATCTATTGGAGACTTGGAGCCATTTCAACTGACTCGCCAGGATAATAATTATTTTGCCAACTGCCACAAATCCAACGGCAAAATATCTAAGTCCCCTTCAATTCAATACAAATAAGATCATTCTATAATTTAACCTAATTAGTACATATAAAATTACGGGCGCTTCATTTTACTACACTAAGTAATTATTGTTGTACAGACTTTGCATTCACTAACTCTAATGTAATGTTCACATGTAAAACTATTGTTTAAACTTTATAGCTCCTCTACCCTTAAACCATCCACCCTTAATCCATATTGTCCTAGCTTCCATCATTTACAGATAATCAATGCCCCCTTCAAAGCCCTATATAGATCCATATGTCTTTTCTTCACTCTCTCAAGCCATTTCTACCCACATTTCTATCTTTTAGGCAATTGTGAGCGACATGGCAAGCATTCGCGTAGATGGTCATCAGGTTCCGTTAGTCTTTCCTTTAGACCTAGAAGGTCGTGCTACTATATTCAGCCACTTGCTTCATGTTCGATTTAAGTTTGTAGAGTCATCTATCTACGTTGAAGAAGAGCTCTATTCTGAGTCTAGTGAATTACTTTAGTCAATCCCGCTTTCAAAATGTCTCTCTGATGAAGGGCATTGCTGGTATCTAGGTCTTGGAAACTATAGGGCTTATGGTCTCCCTTTGTCCATGTTAGCTTCGTCCACTGAGATAGCAAGTCGCCAGTCTGATAATTCTACAGTGAACAGATCTTCTGGACCTGAGAGTGCTAATCCTACTACTCCTGTAGGATGCTTTCCTACATTAGTACAAAATGAATTGCCTACTGAAGCAAAGGTAGAGTTGTTAGGGACTATTGTTGAACTATCTAGTGAGTTTGAAGGCGAGTTTCCTTCCTTGACTCCTGACATGGAACCTTCCTTCGTCAAGAAAGAGTCCAATGACATCAGTCTTACGTACCCTATACAGAACACCTCCACTAGTACTTTTGAGCAACGTACCTTTTCACAACAAGTTTGTCATTCAAGTGTGGTGAGTATAACCAGTATAATGAAATGCTTGAAGGGACTTTCTGGTCTTCACCGTTCAAGAAATGAACTCTCAACATTAGATATGAACGCTGTGAAGCACCACCAAGTGGAGTTTCTATCACCTACTTACAATGGAGATGCCATCTTTGAACTACCGCCGTATCGGGCCTCTTCTTCTTCATCTGCAGCTAAGAACTTGGAGGGAATGGACAAGCGGTACGACGGACATGGTTGGTGCAAGCTAGTGACAACAAACATCCACAACTCGGACAATTTGAAGTTTCGTAAGTCATTCTGTGCTAGCCATCTTATTTGTGAAAACCCTAGCTGCGAGTACTTGTCTAGGACTTCTAGGAAAAATGAAACAGAATGGATAGGTTCTACAATACTTTCTTTTGCAGTAGGAGTTGTTCCACCAAAAGATTGCAAACTAGTTTGTAAAGTTTGCAAAACAATACCTACATGCCTGAGCACCTGTGATGCTAGAATTTACTACTGCTACAGTGATAACGCAAATATGACTAGGGCTGCTATTCACTTAGGAAACCACACTCACCCAGTAGCAAAAGGCATGTATAGAGATTCTACAAAAGAAATTACCGAACTCATAGCAGAACAAGTTGCCAAAACTCCTTCAGCTACAAACTCCGCCATAGCTTTATCTGCTAGCAAAGACTTCCTTACAAACCACCTTTTTCACCACGGAGAAGGAGAGAAGAAGATATTGAAGGGAGAAGAAATGGAAGAGGTCATGGATCGCTTTCAGTTGCTAAGTAGTCCTCGTATACGAAATATTATCTCCTCTTTCCGATCAAACAACCAAGGAGGGGTCATTGACAACATCATGACCATGAAGAAGGAATCAAAGTTCGAGTTCATACACGACAGTGTCTTCCCAGGCCAAGGCAAAGAGAAGGTTTATATATTCAAAATGCTTACTGAAGGGCCTGGAAGTGGAGTGGACTTGGTGAGGCGCATGCAACTTGAAGGTGATCTACAAAATGCGTGGATGATGTTCGACCACGTGAAGCGCGTGAAGGACTGGACCACCATGGCATGCCACGTGTATGACTCTCAATACAAGAAGGTCATGACCATTGCAGTCTGCGATATGCAATCAGAAGATACAGAGATTCAAGTATAGTTCTGGAAGTCATTGAATGCTGTAATGGAGAAACACGGAGTGGCTGAGCCAAATTTTAAAGGATTCATGGCAGATAGCGCAATGGCCAATTGGAATGCAGTTCGCATTGTCTATGGTAGTGGTTCAGCAGATGACATTATGAAGAATTGCGAGAGAACATGCCTATTGCATTGGAGTAATTCTCTTCAGAAGCACACCCAGAAACACATCAAGCAAGGACTACAACATCAACACATTGCACTGTGTAAGCAATACAAAGAATCCAAAACTTTGGATGAAGCGGAGGTGCACTATCTTGCAATTCGATCATGGTGGCTATCATCTGGAACTACAACGGAAGACTTACTTCATCACTTGGAGCATTGGTTGGCATTTTGGCATTTTCGTTATTTACAGTGGGGAGGCTTCATGACAATGGTATGTGAATCTTATTTTGGTTTAAAATTTATATTTTGTATTCTTATTTAATTAGACAATTGTTCGCTTCAATTATATAGAAGAGATGATTCTTTTTACTTTTAATGTCTTTATAATCAGAAATTTGAATACAAATAATTTCAATTTTTCTTGTAAGATAATTTATAGTAGAGAATTAAAAGGTTTATTAAAGGAAGTAGTGTAGGGAATCAATGAGACAGTTGTTGCATCCAACAGCTATAAGTATATTTTTGATGAACCTTTCAAGAAGGCATTCATGGAAGTGCTAATTGCTTGAAGTTTCAATCATTTAGTATTTTTACTGTACTGTAAAGCGGTATCATATATAGAATCCGTCGGATCCGACGGATTTCCAACCCTAGTTAATTTTACAAGGTTCAAAATTGGTTGCCCTTAAAGTACTAGTTGCTGATACTATATTTCCAATTTTTTTGCTCAAGTGAAATATTCAGTTTCTACAATTTATATAATACTATTTGTTTCTTCTTTGTACCCTTGAATCCATAATTCCTAAACCATACTGAAATTCTTAGAAGTATAGAGAGGAATTTCAAATATAATTTGTATAATAATAGTGTGAATTGTATTTTGATTCATGTCTGCCTGTTGTTGGAATTTTAGGGTCTTACTTTAGAGGAGATGGCAGACATGCCTTTTTGTAATCTGTCGGAAACGATCCATAATAAGTGGCTGCAAATGTCGGGGAAAAAAGGAAACAATTTATTTGACGCCACTTGTGATGACAGTATTCGGGCTTGGATGCAAATGACAAACTACCGAGCATACCTTAGAGGACATGCATGTGGGTCAGGACCATCAAAGGGAGAATTGAGGTTGAGGGCGGCTAGGCGTAGTGGGTGTCCAAAAAAAATTGCTGAGGCATTGAATACATTGCCAGAAGCACATGGTGTGGGAACTCGAGTACCTCATCTAGAAGGAGAAGAAATTTTTGGGAGCACCAAGAGGAGGCTTGATGTACCTATTGGTGATGCTGGGGATTCACATAGACCTGACAAAGTCAACTTTTCGCAACCCCA
Organism: Thuidium tamariscinum; assembly: GCA_947034885.2. Classification (NCBI taxonomy): domain Eukaryota; kingdom Viridiplantae; phylum Streptophyta; class Bryopsida; order Hypnales; family Thuidiaceae; genus Thuidium; species Thuidium tamariscinum. Next base: position 10,218,801 of record OX344754.2, read on the forward strand.
GGTCCGAACTAGGTCTACAAAGGTTGCAGAAGATTCAAGGGAAGGCATTGGAAATCACAATGAAGTCAATACCTCCAATTATGTGACGGTAGCATTTGAAACGGATTGTGACACATCCAAGTGGCACATTGCAAGGATCAGCCAGAAATCAAATGCAAGATGCTGGACTCAACAACGGACATCAAACATCAAGTGTACCTCAAGGATTGCCAAGGGTGGAAAAGGAACCTCTGCTCCTACTTATCGCGGAAGGAAAGAAGAGTATGGAACTAAGCGCCCGGTGCTCGTGGATTTTTGGTTTTGTTGGAATGACATTGAACGATGCGTGAAAGGTACAAAGAGGAAGTGGGTCATTGATAGGCCAGAGCTGCCTGAAATTTGGCCTATTCTAACGGGGACCAATTTGAATCGTGAAGAAACCTTACTGTTACAACATGCCGGCTTCCGGCTTCAAGAATTGCCTACATTGTCACCACGTGAACTTTTTGCCATGTCTAAGATTTTTGAGCCTATCTTCTTCATCCAACCATGTCCACCAAATGCAGATGTGCACCCTACTGTGAGGAACAACCGAACTATCAAAAGACTTGCAAATCCTCCAACCGTAGAGCAACGCAACAAATGGGAAAGTGCTTCAAATATTAGAGGGGAAATTCTAGGAGTGACCCTCGTACCTCTTCCTGGACTTGGTGCAATAGTGGTGCTGTAGACTAGAGTGGAGCCCAACTTAAACGTATATCGAGTTACTATGGGTACATTCCCTACATACACATGCCATGACTTTGTCAATATGATAGTATCTGCTGTGGGAGGCCGAGCACAATACGTGAATTGTAAGCACTTGTATTATTTGTATAGGTACTTCTGCAAGATGGATATCCATGATGACAAATTCATTCATGCACCTAGTTATAGCTTTAATGAGTTGAAGCTACTTCTAGTTCGAGCAGGAATCATCATTATTTCAAGGTAGATATGATTAGTTATTTGGAGTGTAGTACATTCATGTTGTATTCTTCTCCATGTGCTGCAAATGAAATAAAGAAGTGATGCAGTCCAATCATGAACATTGACTTTTTTTGCAATACATATATAGGCAAACTTTTTTTTTCTATCCAATTTTTAAAGTTTCCCATTTTCATTTTATTAACTCCCAAAAAGTCCTAACCCCTAGAACAAGGCACACTTACTTTTGTATTTGAAGTGTTTGGCCTGTTTTTAATCTCCCTTCCAAATTCTAAATCCCTAAACTCAAATGTATAGATGACATTATCAAAGGTCCAAAAATATGAGATTTCATGCACTATAAGAAACCCGTGTTTTAGGTGACAAGCCCTAATTTTTTGTGACGAATTTTAGATGATGTCAATGTTAACAACCCAAAAAATTTGTGTCGATAAAAATGTCCAAGGTAACATCAATGTTGACAATTCAATGTTTTTATATTAACATTGATGTTACATTGGACATTTTTGTTGATACAAAAATTTTGGGTTGTCAACATTGACATCACCTAAAATCTGTCATAATAAATAAGGGCCCATCACCAAAAACGGAGGTTTCTTATAGTGATGAAAATCCACGGTTATAGGAGACACGGTCATAGGTAGCAAAATTTACTATAAATAGTAATTTTTTTCTGATTTTTGAAAAAAAAATTGATTGAAAAAAAATTTTAGTCCAAATTTCTAAAAAAAAGGCTACCTCATGCTCACCGCTCACAAGTTTCCCGCTCGTAGCTCACAGGCTCACCGCTCCACGCTCGAACGCTAGCGTCGTTGGTAGAGTAGACCAAAACAAATACAAAGACGTAAGGTACACCAAGATAAATACAAATACGTAGGATAGGATAAAATACCAATACGTAGAGATAGGATAGGATAGGAAATACCATACGTAAAGTAAGCCAAAACAAATCCAAACATGCAGAAGTAGGACAAGAGAACAAAACAAACAAACACTTAGAGTAAAACAGAAGGAACATAGGAGTAGGACAAGAGAACGAAGCACATAAAGTAAGGAGCAATTAAAAGTAGGACAAGAGAACGAAATAAACCATTGGTAGGATAGGTAGGTTAGTAAAGAAGATCCATTTCTTGGAAGGCACAATGGATTGACGCTTAGACATCCATAGGTAATAGAATCGTTAGGACCAGAGCCTGGTTGTGATCGCTTAATTCCAAGGGTGGGAATGAAGCGCCCACAGTTTGTAACAAAAAAATGGCCTTGGTCCTTTAGGGATTAACAAGAAAGGGAGAGATTTATAACCATGTTTTATTGCAAGACATTCTCAACCCTCAAGTTGTAACTTGTAAGGGCCTAATATTTCAATTTCTAAACAAATTAGAAAAATGTATCACCATACTTTCTACAATTCTATAGTTGGAAGATGGTGACATTCATGATTGCATTAGAAGATGAGTCAAATTTGAAAATGATGCAATTATACTTGAAAAAAGATTTGAAAATGTGAAAAATTATAGAATCTTTCATTTGAATGTAAGTGAATGTGAATATGAAGGAATGTACTTCAAATAATTTTACCCCTTACTGGTTTGCATTTAGAAATATGTAAAGAGTATATGTTTTCTCTATTAAAGTAGGGTGCATACATTTTTTTAATTAATAATGTGTTGAATCCTTGGATCATTCATCAATTTACTTTCACTATTTATTATTTTATATGACACCCATAATGCAAAAATGATGAGAAGCTTGGGTTTAGGGTTTAGGGTTTGGGCTTGTCTACACTCTACAGAAGTGGACGTCGATGCTATTCGGATAGGGTGTAGGGTTTAGGACTTACTTTCTTTAAATGTGCGGAATGAAACTCAATTTCACACATACATTGAACATTGGATGCTTTTCCCAACGCTTTCCATTTTAACCCCTAAAAGACCGCACTGTTTTTTTGGGATGTATAGAAATTTTAGGCAGGTACCTACGAGCGGGGATTTTCAGATTTGAGGCTGAAATTTGAATAGAATGTGGGGGCGAGGAAGATCTTTCATATGCACCAAATTTTCATGACATTTGAAAATACAAGTCAGAAGTTATAGCCTAATATGTTACTTTTTTCGTAACTTGGCATTTCATGCAGATCAGAGAAAATCACTTTTTTCATAAACAAGAATTCCACAAATTGATTTTCTAGAGTTCTGTATACGCGTGAAGTTTTGAATCATTCCATTTTGATGAATGAATCAAAAGTTATGTGGATTTTCTGTTTTCAAGCAGTTTTGGATTTCTTACTCTAACATAAACTTTGAAATCCTTTATCTTACCCAATTTCCAATATTTTTGGACAAAAATAAAATCGTAGGATGTAGATACATTATTACAACATTTCAAATTTTTGACCATTGGGAATTTGGGATTGGAAATTTTCAATTCCATATTTCAACTGTAAATAATTTAGTATGTTTAATCATTCTCTACTACTACGTACTTACTATTTTTTTCCTATATGTTGTACTATTCCAAATGATTTGAAAATTTTCAAGCATGTGCCCAACTTGTCTAGGAAAACAAATCCAAAGAAGCACCACCATTTAGGTCATTTTTTCATAGAAATGTGAGCTTATGAAGTGCAGCTGCCTTGCTTTTCACAGGGTCAAAAAAATGATTTTAGTTAATTTGAATGCTTATATCTTGCAATCCACTCAATGGAAATGTTTGAAATTTTTACCACATGCTTTTGATACTATATAATACAATATCCTACTGTCATATATGTCAAAAAAAGTTTTTTTCCGAAAATTTTGGTACTTGTACTAGAAATGGCAGTTTTGGTCTTTTGGAGCACTTTTGGTGAAAGTATATTGACGGTCCTTTAAGGGTTAAAGCTTTAAATATGACTTCTAGGGAATCCAATGTTGAGTTTGGACTTGTAGAATCCAATGTCGATTTTTTACTTGTGGAATCCAATGTTGAATTTGGACTTGAAATCTGAGCGGTCTTCGGCGGAGGTTAGTCGGTCGGCAGGGCGGACGCCTTTGTCGGACACCCACTCGGTCGTTAGGGCAGACAGGCAGGGCCGAAGGGCGGACGCTGGGCGAGCGGCAAGGCGGACGGGGACATTGGAAGGGTGGATGGACGGCGGGGCTGTCGAAGTATTGGACATCAAATGTAATATGAATGTTTAAATGTGCGCCTAAGGGATTGTAGGTTCACGAATGGGAATCTAAGTTCTAGGGAAGTGACTAGCAAAGCCATATTGACAGTAAAGAGGAATATAAAAAGCCAATCAGACGAAGGAAAGCAAAGAGATGTAAGCAAGTAGAAGGTGCAGGATCTTCATCAGATGGTATGGAGAACACATCGAGCGATGAAGACGTAGGATATAGACGAGGATGCGAGAGTAGAAGGCCATATTCATTAAATTGAGACAAAATGCACAAATTGAGACACCTCGATGGGCTTCATGTCAAGGATAGTTGTTGAGATCTATGATAAATGAAGGCAAGCCAATAAAGTTGCTCAACATATGTAACAACAAAACTAATAAAGACATACTAGAATTGAAAAATGATATACGAAGATGAATGATTACCCAAAGTAGGAGCCCCATAAAACAAAGAAAGAGTATGTATATATATACTTTAAAACAAAATATACATTGATCTTTATAGATGTAGTTGAGGACTTCCTATTTTAAGTAAGGAAAAAAGTCCACTGCACAGAAAGAACTTCGTAAATTTCTATATACCTCATCATTATCTACCTGTAATCATCAATATTCTATTTATAGAAATTGTATCATTCTAAGTAGCATGCTCAGTCATAAGCATGAACTACTTCTCTTCCTCAATGAGCTCCCTACTTCTTCTGAGGCTTTTGCTTTTACCAAACCTCTCAAAATATCCTCGCGCCTAGAAGGCCTGGGTGGCGCACATCCACTTGGAAAAGAACGCAAAGAGAGTGATTTACTCTCCTTTAACTTCGGTAATTTTACGCTTCGAGACATATGAGGGTGGCTAAGTCGAGAAGGTGAATTCGCCTCCCGCACATGTGCACTATTAATATATACATGTCCGCTTCCTAATCGGCATGAGGTGGCTGAGCACCGACTATCACGAAGGACCGTACGTCGAAAATTTTGGGCACCTGATGTCATAGATCCACTTCTAGTAGATTGCGATGGGAGTGAAGATATATCCTGGAAAACACCACATTTGTCTTGAGACGGACTCAACTTCTTATTGTAATCAATATCCACTTCCATATGAGGAGAGCCGTCTGCATCTGTATACAATTTCCTATTAGGAACGGCCTCAGTACGCGGAAATTGCGCACAAGAATGGAAACGCTCAGGTGTAGAGCCTGTTCGTTTCAGGGGTGACGGCGAGCAAATAGGAGTCTTCAACGGACCACGACTTGGAGGGCTGTCAACAACTCCATCCTCTACATTGCCCTTCGAATTATCAATAGCAGCAGACGCTGCATCAGTCGCTGAGCACATCACGTAAGGCGTCGAAAAAGGAAAAGGCAAAATGCTTCCTCCCTTTGAATCTGACCTCCTTGAACTTGAAAGCTCACATCCAGAACGGAGGCTCCTAGTAACTCTCTGCTCCAAAGAAAGAGTTTGCACATTGAATGGAATGACCTGAAACCAATTAAAAAGCAAAACGTAGTAAATGCGGTTATTGTCGACCCGAGGATAAGTAACCTCGAAATACAAGCACCTCCACAAGGAAAATTACCGATCCAAAAAATTGCAACCACAAAATTTGAGTATAAAAGTCCAATACAATTACAAAGTCATTTACACCAAAAGCTCTATCCGAATATTACATCTACACCACAAACTAAGGCACGTAAAAATCTAAGGCCACGGAGTATTATAATCAATGACATAATTCATTCCTCGGAGCTCAAAACGACTCCACGTATTTCTTGCAGACTCCCGCATTCCGTCCAAAATATACGAATGCAGCGACGAATTTAAAGGAAGCGGGTCATGGCCAATCCGATTTCGGCACACAAAATCTCGCAATGCTCCCGTCTGACACTCACTGTGTAGCCGTCGAAGCCATGGAGAGAGAGTTCCCATCAGAAAATTGTCATCCGCCCTAGAATGTATCCAAGTCTTCAAGAATACAGCGTTACCATCCTCATTGCAGATGCTCTTCTCAGGGGAGTCATCAATGAGTAAAGTATTGTCGCAGCTAAATGACGTCGTCCCACTGGGATTAGAAAAAAGATGGTCCGCCAAAACTTTCAAGAACATTGGCTTCCGGGGATCCCCGAGGTGTGGCAAAAATCTTCCCTTTGAGATTTCAATTTTCCTACAATGCTCTTGTCTTAGAATATCGAAGGGTTCTTTAGCACCACTAAACAGAAGCCCTGCAACGTCCTCCACATTCTTCTTCACCATGGAACTCAGACTACCACGCGATCCGCAATCTCGAAGAGGTCAACAAGAAACTCTTGACATCGTGGACGCGGAAAAACGGCCTTAGAACCAACAATACTGGGACTTTGTGATCGAAGGTTCCCGTCGGACCTACCGTGCACGATGAGATCTCTAGCTTTCGACCTATGTGTGGTCTGACACAGAATTCCGTTCAAGTCGAGCACAATATTTAACCATTTCCGCCGCTGTGGAGGCTCTACTATAGAAACACTCTTGGGTAGAATATCTCCCGCGTACACTCCAACTACCTGATCAAAGGAAACACAAAGAAACGGGGTTACCTGTTTGAAAGCAGAACCGGAAGAGCCATAAAGCGGGAGAAAGCACTGTGTCCCACTAATCGAATTTGTAGCACCTCCATTGACTGATGGTAATATTGCCAGCGGACGGAAGACACTTCTAATCAATTCGGGCTGAGCACAAAAAACATGCGAAAAGAAAACAATTAGGGGAAGGACAAAGCGACTTCGAGAAATATTTCATTTATATAATTGTCATACATTTACACATCCGTAGATAATTTATCTGACCTAAAGCCCGTGCTCTATACAATTGAAAATCACACGTCGCTTTAAATCTACTATAAGCTAAATTGTGTTCTTGCCCAGGCGTGGGTCGCATGCGCCATACTATCAGGCACAGCCTGAACCTTCCTGTCAAGCCAGAGTACATTGAAATCAAAATCACTAACAAGAAATGGTAGTCTGTTCGAACTAAAGGGACGCAACCATGCAGGAGAATCCCCGGACACATTAATACTCGTAAGGGTTAGAGAAAGAGAGAGAGTCTACCTCGGTTCCTTCCTCGGCCGCTGTGCTTTCGGACTCGGCCCCCATTGGATCATCATCCCTCTTGCCTTTGACCAATTCATTCGCATCCTCTTCTACCTCGTCTTCCCCGTAGTCAACAAGGTCTATGTCATCAGCCTGTCCCGCAGTCTCTACCACCTCCTCGTCCGTCGTCTCAAGAGCGACTGAAGTGCTCCTTACAGCATTATCCTCGACTCGAGGATAACCTTCAAGGACGGGCGTAGCAGTAGGTGCAGGTGCATTACCCACTACTATCACCACAGGCTCAGGAGGAACCTCAACCTCTACATCCGAGGACGCACGTTGCACTGTGGGCTGTGGGTTGTAGACCATCTCCACGGAAGGTGATGGTTCTTGAGCAGTATCCTCGACTCGAGGATTCTCCTCAACAATCTTCTGTGATCTGTATCTCTCCACCTCAGCCCTGAGACGCTCCATTTCCATGTCCTTAGTAGCCGAATCTGCGTATGCCTTTTTCAGCTTTTCTTGAGCCGAGAGCCTACTAGCAACCCCACTCTTCTTCTTTGTTTTTTTTGGAATCTGTGAGCAATGTGCAGGTTTGGCAACCGAACTGACATTGAAGCTTGAAATACCTTCCGGAGCCTCTAATCTAGGATCTTTGTCTGAGTCAGAGCCGTCATTGCTAACATCCACAACTCCAGAAACTTTCACACGACCAGATGTCTGCTCGGCCATTGGATTGGCGTCATTTTCAGTTGAGCGAACCGGATCATGGGCGCGTATTCCAAGCCTGAAGCCCGATGTCTGATTATCCTCTTTCAGGAGTTCATCAAAACTGTCTTCCTCATCACTTAAACGCTCAATCACAGCATCCCTTACCTGACTTCTGTTTGAACCGTATTCATCAATGCGGTCGAGTTCCTCGTCAGACTTATCGTTGGAGGAAGATGACTCCTTGTCATCGTCCTCGGAACTCTCGCCTGTCTCATACGAGCTTTCATCGTCTTCACCTCTCGTTGGAGTCGCTACTCGCTTCATGGGCTCTGCGCTGACATTTGCAGGTCGAATGTAGTGCGCCTTGTATGGTGAATTCTGATGTAGGAAGTCATTAAGGTCAAACCGGTCTGCCTTTACTGCGAGTTCAACATGTCTGTCAGAGTGAACGCTGTTGACAATTCCCCAGTAGTGAACCCCGTACATCTGTAGGCACAAAAAGCAGAAATGTCAACTAAGCTTATTGCATTACTACTAATGCGCGCAAAACATAGATGCAAGAATCCTCGAGTCGACGATGTTTCAAAGACAATTCAAATCACTCACAAAGCTTAATAACCTCAAAAGAATGAAGGCATTGCAAACACTTTTCCTGCAAGAAACAGGCTGACTAGAATCCTCGAGTCGAGGATGAATGCTCTGAGTAAGAAGCTAACCTTTGCTGCCATCATGAATTTCGAACCCGCATATATGCCAAGAACGTTCTCTCCTGTGCTTGCGAATGTCTGTAGAATCTCGATGTAGAATTCCATTCGTAGTTCACTTGAGTAGGTCCTCCACTTTGCTTCGGAGTTATATTTTATGTCCTTGTAATACTCGAGACCTGCAAGATCACCATATTCGGTTTTTATTCTAGTCTTCACGATTTGTGTGTAGTCATTCTCCATCTTGAACAAGAAAAGGAGGGACACTTGCGCTGCAGTACTTCGACTAGTGGTGTTGTTGAGTCGTTCGGCCTTGAAGGGAACGTATGCAGAAAGCATACACTCGTACTCCTTGAGGTTGGTGGAAATAAATGCCGTGGCAGTTTGGGTATCCCAGCTGTCGCCAAGGATCCACAGCCAAACAGTAGGTACTGTCATCTTTGGCACCACACTCTTCACCATGGCATCCAAGAAAAGAGCGAGCGGAGGGGGTTTATTTGGGATCATTTTCCCTTTCGGGACCTCACGGAGATCCATAATCGCGAAGTTCAGAGCTCGCGTCTCGTACTTCAGCACTGAGCTCTGAACCAGCGCATTCGAAACCATGTTGTGCTCCTGGATTTGAACTCCACCTGAGGCAGGAGGAAGATGGTACTTGAGGTCCAGAAAGCGCTCAAGCATGGGAAAGAGGTCGGGATACTTGTCCAAATAGTGCTCCGCAGTTTTGTCCTTGCCCTCATTGGTAAGCCGTTTCTTGAAGAACTCACTCGGTAGCTCGCTAATCAAGAAATCCCAAGTGGCCGAGGTGAATCGATGCCTGCGTTTCCAAGGACGCCATTTCTCATCAATAACATCCCCTACATCATTCCTGAAGGTAAGCGTTGACCTCATTTCTTGAAGCTCATCAAATACTACCTTCTTCCTCTTGCGACGCTCACACCAGTTTGGATAATGACGGTGGTCAGCTGCTAGGTACTTTGCTTTATAAACGGCAGTCTTGGGATACCGAAGAGTTCTTCCCGATGTCTCGCCCAAAAGATGGAGAGCACAAGCTCGGAGATCCTCATCCGTGAAGTGGCCAAGGTGTCGGAAGAATTCCTTCTTTAAAGCGCACGATGATATTTTAAATGACTTCGCGTCATTATACGGCTTGCAAGTCATTGGGTCAATCAATCTTCCTTCTGCGTGCTTAGACAAGAAACTCTCCCAGACAGCAAAGATATCGTCAGGCAATGTGATGATCTTGATCTCAATTTTGATGTCCGAAGGGCGCCTCACATTCACGCCGTCTTGGTCCGGGTTTATGTTCTGGTACCGTTTGACAATGAGGTTTGTGAATTTCTGTGGATCAACAATAGCACAGAGTCAGTAGATGTCCAAAATGATCTAGTGAACATCAACAGTATCCTCGAGTCGAGGATACTTAGACTGCTACGAATGTTGCACTGTAGGGGTGAGTCACACATCACATAAGTGTCTTAGCCAAATTTATTAGTCTATTTTATTGTCTAATTTACGTGTCTTTTGAATGGACTTGGATCTGACAATGGATTCATACCTCATACATCATGATATTGGTCACGGCCTCGTTCTTTCGTGTCTTCGCTTCGTTTGACACGTTGCATGGCCGCTTCAGATGTATCCAGATGTTCCTGGAGCTCACAATCTGATTCCCCCATGTAGGTTGCGCGTGGTTGAGGTGGTTTGTGCTGTTGTAGAACTCAGAAATTCGGGTGAGTTTAGCCGAATCCAAAGACCATACGATGACAGCCTTCCACTTAGATAATTCTTTGCGTCTCGATGCTGCACAACCCCCGCGTTGCAGCTCCTGGGATGCCTTGATGCTGTGCTGGCCATTTATTATCTTGAAATTTCCAGACTTTATGTCATCCCATTTGGCAGGAGGTTTTGGGAGAAGATTCCCCTCATCATCTGTGGGTGTAAGGCACATTGTTTGTCGCTGATTGATGTCTCCAAGCATGACCAACTGCTTCTTCACATCCTCCACGATTGTGGTCTCCAGCTTCCTGATGATGTACTGGTCTTCAGCGAGGCTGCACTTGTCAATGGAAACCTCAAACTGCCTCTGATCAAAGAGGTAGCAATCGCTGTGAGTAGCCCAGAACTTCTTGTGCTCTTCCGCAAGCGCTTCATAGTCTAGGACTGACTCAGTGCTGAATTGCGTCCCGGCGTGCATTGTCGTGAGGGCAGATCCAGAGCTTCCAGCAGTTCCAGGACGACTGGGGTCTGATAATTTTTGCCTCTTTGTCCTTGGATTACTCGTGCCAGCTTCCGGTTGCTTTGATTTCTCTTGAGCAGGTCGAGCACCTGCTTGCTTGCTTCCGCCGCTTGGTCGAGGCATGGAGCCGGACTCTAATCTGTGGGCACTGTCGTCTAAGGCTCGTGCTCGCTCTCTTCTTGGTAGTCCTGTTTGCTGCTTCTCAACAAGTTCGAGGACATAGCGGTTGAGATTTGGAAACATTGACGCAATTTTTCGGGCGTAAGACTTGAAATTTGCTTGATTGAATGGCCAGTACTTGTCTGCGAATTCCTGTGCCACTTTGGACAGATGTGTACTCCCAAGGTACTCCAGAAATGTCTCCATACTGAACTGTCCATGAGAGTCTCCAATCTTGGAGACGATGGAGTGGTAGTGTGAGAGTCGTTTGCCACTATTGTCCACTTCTTGTAGCATGATGATTATGTACTCTTCGTGGTGAATGTCGACGAGTGCGACCTTCTCGTTGATATTCCAATTTGCATAAATTGGACTTCCCTTTATTCGGCGTCGGAGGAAGATGTAGTTTTTATGCCGATTGATACCGTAGTTCTAGAAATCAACTGTTTTCTTGAACTGCCAAAGCTCACCATAAGTGGCAACTATATCTTCATCAAGGAATGGAGTCTCTCCAAGTGGATTAATGAAAGGCTCCAGAAACAGGGTTGTTCTGCCGGACATTGCGACATCGCGACATCGCGACGTCACGAAACGTCCAGTAGACCCTCCGCGACGTCCATAAAAGTCAAATTTACCTTTGACTTTTTTAAAATTACCACATGGAAAATAATGCCACCTGGATGCCATGTGGCATCTACGTGTTACATTTTAGGGCGACTACGGGTAGGGCGACCTCAGGTAGGGCAACCTCGGGTAGGGGTGACCTCGGGTGGGGCGACCTCGGGTAGGGCGACCTCGGGTAGGGGCGACCTCGGGTGGGGCGACCTCGGGTAAGGGCGACCTCGGGTAGGGCGACCTCGGGTGGGGCGACCTCGGGTAAGGGCGACCTCTTTCTTTTTTCTTTTTTTTTTTTTTTTTTTTTAGTTAACATATGGAGAAATTCCATTGCAAAAAAAAGGGGGCAACCTCTTCTATTGCAAATTACATTTGTTACACTTCTCTAAAAATACAAAAAAGTGGATGTAACAATAAAATCTTCTACTTCACTTGTCTAAAATCATGTGGTAAAATTTTCATGAGGTATGACCATATAAAGGCAATTGTATGAAAGACTTGTACTATTTTTCATCACATGTCTCATGTTGATCTATTTTTTGACCATAACTTTTGTATTTTTGCTCCAAATGACTCAAGAGTTCTAGAAAAGGTACTCATAACTATCATATAGCTTACATGAATTTTTGATAATTTTCAAAAATATTTAATATAAAAATGATACTAGTGATTGAATGTCACATATGACAATTTGGAAGTTCTTAGTACTATGGAATACCGTTTTTTTAATGATTTTGAGATGAAATTTGGATGAGATGGTCTTCTAATAGACTTCTAGTTTTACACACAAGGATTCTTAAAAATAGTTAATTTTATGTCATGTGGAGATCTACAAAGAGAGCTTTATTTTGCTTGTATTTTGAAACATATAAAATATTATTTTGGTAGATTTTTAACTGAATGACCATCTCCATAAAATTGTTGCAAATGGACACTTTTTATTTTTTGTATTTACTTATTCTTACTATTTTTCCCTAATTAAAACATGAAGGTATGTATTTTCTTAAGGTTTGGCACTTTTCTAGTTCTCCTACTTAGAAAATTTTCCTATACAATTCCTTTTGTAGGTACCTTTGTCTTAAAGGTGTATGTATAAGACATATTTTTTTAATTTAAAAATTATTTTTCTAATTAAATAGTACTCCAAAAAAAGTCAGAAGTACTATTGCAAAACGCAACAAATAGTACAAGTCTTTCATGCAATCACCCACAAATTAGAAGATATTTGCATTCAAAGTTGGAAAAATAAAATTTTGAATGTTGGCCTACAATTTCAATGACTTTGACCACTATTTGTGGAAAATTTATGCACTATAGACTTTGTTTTTTATGTTGAATTACTCCTAAGAGCCCAAGGGGTTAGGACAAAATACAAATGTGATAAAATACAATTTCTATAATTTTTTTGAAGTTAGCATCAAAGAAGATTATGTGAAGCACAAAAAATAGAAATTATCTATATAGATACAGTTATAAAGTTGTTTTTAGATTATCTTCAAATGAATTTTGAAGATATAACTTCAAAAAAATCACCAAAAATACAATTTTCATCTTAAATAGTACTTGAAGTTTTATTTGAATTAGTCAAAACTATGATTTCTATTGATTTGTGAAAAAATGAAAAAGATCTAGTAATGAGAGCATCAACACTTTCTCCAAATATTAAGTTTTTCAACACTATGCAATTATAAACACTTCATGATATTTTTCTAATAATTTCTTTTTGGCCATATTGATCTTAATTAGTTTTGAATGTAAATGTTGAAAGACAATCTATTTTTTTAAAGTAAAGCAAAAAGAAATTATGCCCAAAAATTATACCCAAAGTAAGGCAACAACCAAAAATGGTTGCTTGAGTACTTAGGGGTTAACAAATTGTTAAGTAGAAATAGGTTGAACAAGAAAATAAATTATTAATAGTTCTAAGATGTAATTGAAACATGTAAATTCTAATTGTGTGATTCTTCTAGGAAGAAAATTTAACCTTGACAAACAATTTTTTAGAAAATTTGTGAAAATTGCATTCAAAATGAAATCTAATATGTTACTTTTTCAAGAAGTTTCTATAATTGCTCAATAAACAAGATTGTCTATAATTTTTTATGTTTAGTCCAAATACAATTAATCATAGCTTTAGACAAGTGGATTTTTGATCCCTTACAAGTTATATTTTAATTTCATTTTTGCAAATTTTTTCACATAATAATTTAGAAATGAACAAATGAGAGTAAATTTTATGTCAAAAATTACAAAAATTTGCACAAGAAAATTCAAATTTGAGATTCTATACATAGACCTCAACACCTTATCACCTTGCATATAGGATATTCAATATTCTTTTTTAAATGGCACATCATAAAAGAACGAGTTAATTTATTTACATTACTTTTTGAAATTTAGAGGCATGCAATGTGGCTTAAGAATTTATGCTAGTATAATAATATCATGTCTTATTACAAAACAATGGATGGAGGAAACTACTTTCAAGGGCTTCATCAACCATGGTTTATCCATAACCAAGTCCACCAACTATCTACTTGCCAATTGCTTCTTTAGATCAATACACTCAACTTCTTCATTAATTGATGCATTTTCAGAAACTTCACTATTGTATTTTTTCCATATTATTAATTCATTTTCATTAATTCGGCAAATTTTCTAATAAAATACAACATAGATTCCATTGTGTATTTATACTTTTCTTGCATTCTTACTATACTCTTCTTTAAATGTTGTCACCTATTCACAGAGAATAATTCTAGAGTCATCTACCAATAGTTCTTCAACTTTCTTTCCATAATAAGATATTTGGAATGAATCTTGGGGGATAAAAAAATAATATCAAGGTACATAAAGTCAACCCACATAGTTCCCTAATGCATCTTTATTTTAGGGCTTCTTTTAGTCATTCTTAAATGACATTAAAAGTTTTAACTAGACAACCAGATTGTTTATTTTTAATGCATAATTACAAGAAAGAGCTTGCAAACCATAATAAAGATTTTAGCACTATATAGAGGGACAATTTGAAGAACAAGGGCAATTTTAGAACACTTGAGTTCTTAATCCCTAAAGGACCAAGGCCATTTTTCTACAAAAAAAAATACTTAAACTCTCATTTTTATAGCAAAGAGAAGAAAAATTTGAAATTTTTTTTTTTGGCATCTAACCTTAGATTCTTATACCTAACTAGTACAAAAATTCGTGGATATCCTTTTTAATAATTGTAAATATTGCATTTAGATATGAATTCAATAAATTATTTTTCAAGACAATGATTCAATTGTCCAAGAAACAAGATTGTTCATAACTTTCTCAAAATAAATCCAAATGTATCAAAACTTTTCATGTAGGCAAAAATATAATCTATGAGAAAAAAATAAAAAATAAAACTTTGATTTTAAAAATTGTTGTGGGCTACTCCTCTCTTTTGTTTTGAGTTTATTTAGGCATAAATTTTTATCTTGGATACTAATTGAAAAAATATAAATTCATATGAAGCTAATCAATTTTTCTATCTTCAAAAAAAAATCCAATAATCAAGACAAAAATTAAGACAATAGGTACCTATATAAAATCTCATTTGTTCCCTAAAGGGACAATGGTTCTTCAAGCATTACAAACCCTAGAAATCAAGAACTCCTAAAATACATTCCTAGAGAAAAATATAAAGGCATTAAGCTCTCCAAACTCAATCGAAGAAACAAAGAGGAGGTAAGCAATAAATATTTTTCAATAATTTAGAAAATAACTATTTCTAGGGTCTCCAGAGTTTGTGATGATATGAGAACCCTCGGACAAAAAATAATAATAAATAATTCTTCAAGTAGAATTGAAAAAAAGTTAAGAAATTCAAAACCTCGTTTTAATGGCCAAAAAATTTCGAAATAAAAGAAACTCATCCAAAAGCAAGGTAATAGCTCACACACCAACTACAATCGCCTTAGACAAGCATTCTCCTATAAAATTATGTTTTAAACCCGCGTTCCCATACAAATGATCGCCCTAAACCCGAGTACTCCTTCAAAGAGGTCCCCAAGCCCCAAAATGGCCCCAAAATTGCAAAAAATTGAAATTTTGGGGGCAAACAACTCCCACCTCCTTAAGAGGTCGCCCTAACAGCGCGTTCTCCTTAAGAGGTCGCCCTACACCCGCGTTCTCTTACAAGAGGTCGCCCTAGACCCACATTCTCCTTCAAAGAGGTCCCCAAGCCCCCAAATGGCCCCAAAATTGCAAAAAATTGAAAATTTGGGGGCAAACAACTTCCACGTCCTTAAGAGGGCGCCCTAAGAGCGTGTTCTCCTACCTTCGGTCGCCCCACACCCGCGGTCGCCCACAAGAGGTCGCCCCAAGACCCGAAGTCGCCCCAAAATGGCCCAAAATGGCCCAAAAATGCCTTTTTTTGGACTTGGACAAGGGAATGGCTCCCACCTCCACCCGCGGTCGCCCTAACAGCGCGTTCTCCTACCTTCAGTCGCCCCACACCCGCGGTCGCCCACAAGAGGTCGCCCCAAGACCCGAAGTCGCCCCAAAATGGCCCAAAATGGCCCAAAAATGCCTTTTTTTGGACTTGGACAAGGGAATGGCTCCCACCTCCACCCGCGGTCGCCCTAATAGCGCGTTCTCCTACCTTCGGTCGCCCCACACCCGCGGTCGCCCACAAGAGGTCGCCCCAAGACCCGAAGTCGCCCCAAAATGGCCCAAAAATGCCTTTTTTTGAACTTGGACAAGGGAATGGCTCCGACCTCCACCCGCGGTCGCCCTAACAGCGCGTTCTCCTACCTTCGGTCGCCCCACACCCGCGATCGCCCACAAGAGGTCGCCCCTAGACCCGAAGTAGCCCCACACGAGGTCACCCTAGAACGGCATTCTCCTTCAAAGAGGTCCGCAAGACCCAAAATGGCCCCAAATTGCAAAAAATTGAAATTTGGGCGGCAAACAACTCCTACCTCCTTATGAGGTCGCCTTAACAGCGCATTTCCCATGCAAGTGATCGCCCTAGACCCGCATTCTCCTTCAAAGAGGTCGCTAAGACTGAAAATTGCCCCAAAATTGCAAAAAATTGAAATTTGGGGGGTAAACAACTCCCACCTCCTTAAGAAGTCGCCTTAACAGTGCATTCTCCTTAAGAGGTCGCACGACACCTGCGTTCTCCTACAAGAGGTCGCCCTAGATCCACATTCTCCTTCAAAGAGGTCCCCAAGACCCAAAATACCCAAAAAATTGCAAAAAATTGAAAATTTGGGGACAACGGCTCTATCTTCCCTATGCGGTGACTCTAAACCAGTATTCTTCTATAAGAGGTTGTAGAGAAGTAATTGTGTATGAGACATAGAGTATGGCATTTTTTTAAAATTGGAGGGAAGAGTAGTAAAGTTGATTATGATGAGTTACACTTGCATCAATTTTTGAACATATTAATGTACATTTTATATTTGAAGAGCTAAGACAATGTTTATGTTTGAGATTAGACTTCAATGGATAGATGTCTTATATCATTTGCTAAATATTAAAGCTCTTTTCAAAATTTGTTTATCTTGAATTATCTATAGTAAAGCTTTAATTTTTGTATGTCTATTTTAATCTATGAATTTTTTCTACTTTATAATTGAAGTGATAAGGTCAAAAATTTCAATGAGCATTCAACTTTTGTATAGAGGGGAATTTATTATTGTATGGATGTTTTTGTAAATAAAATTGTAATTTTTTGTATATTGATTTATTAAATGGGGAACAATTTACAATTTACATAGATCTTTATTTATTATTTTGTATTTTGAAGTTCAATTCATAAATAAGTCATTATTAAAATGACTCATTGACATTTACATAAATTAAAAGGAGAAGTTATCATTTAAATTTCATCCTTCTAATTCTAAAATCGTAGATTGAGGTAATAAAAAATACTTGAGTAGAATGATGCTTAAAGAATGGAGAATTCTAATGGATATATTCTTATATACTTGAGTCTCCATCTATTATATTGTATATTAGAATTTATTTGATATATGTTTTTAGTAGGATAATTCTTTGACATTTTTGTAAATCAAAAAGAAAATGTTTTCATTTAAATATCTTTCCACTAATTTTTAGAATTGACATGAAGGTGGTGACCTAATAAAATATGAGTACGGTGATACTTTGGAAATAGAAAAACTCAAATGGGCAAGTTGTTATTGAAATCTCTATCCACTATTTTGAGTTCTAAAGTTTGCTTGATAAATAATTTACCAAAAATATGAGCCTTCAAATAAAAGTTGCATAAATCTAAAAGAGAAGTTTTATTTTTTAATTTGTTCCTTCTAATTTTAAAGATGAGAGTAAGGTCATATTTAAATAAGACATAGGTATTATGATGCTTGAAAATTGAAAAAAGTTGAATAGGCAAATTGTTAATAAAGTCTCCATCCACTATTTTGAGTTCTAAAATCTATTTGATAAAATAATTCACCATGAGGATGAGCCTTCAAAATAAAGTTGTATATCAAAAAGAAAACTTATTTCACTTATACCTCTTCCTTCTAATTTTAAAGATGAAATGAAAGTGGTGCCTAAATAAGACATGACTATGATGATGGTTCAAAAATAGGAAAAATTGAAATAGGCAAATTGTTATTAAAGTCTCCATCTACTATTTTGAATTCTAAAATTTGCTTGATAAATAATTTGCCATTAGGATGAGCCTTCAAATAACATTTGTATAAATCAAAAGAAGAAGTTTTTATTTAAACCTCTTCTTTTTTTCTTTTTTCTTTATTGTTGAAGGTGAAAATTGATAAATAGTACATAAATATAATGATGCTTGGAAAATAGAGAATTTCAAATGGAGAAGATCGTTCACAAATATCCATGCATTATTTTTTATTCTAAAATTCACTTAATGAATATTACACCATAATGATGGCTTTAAGATTTGATTCAATCAAAAGGGAAAGTTTTCATTTAAATCTCTTCCCTTTAATTTTTAAATTTTGGTAAAGGTAATGAAGAATACATGAATATATTGATGCTTGGAAAATTTAAAAATTCAAACAAAGAAATTCTTAATTATACAAAATTCAAATCATTATTTTGTATCCTAAAATCCACTTTATAAATGATACACCATTAAAATGACTATGAATTTTATATAAAATTAGAAGATAAGTTCTAAGTTAAAATAATCTCTTCCCTCTAGTCTTAAAATTTTTGGTGAAGGTGGTAAATTATACATGAATATAATGATGCTTGAAAAATAGAGAAATTAAAATGATGAAGTTCTTACACAAATATCCATTCATTTTTTTGTATATTGAAATCTAATTATTCAATAATACAACATCTTGAAGGGCACTCCCAATTCTTTAACTATAATGTGCAATCAAATGAAGTGTGGTTTTAATTCTCTTGGCCTCAATTTTAGACAATTTTTAGATGTAAACTAGCATTACTAAAATGGGATATTACTCATTATAAATAATGAAGGATATGAAATAATACACAACTTTACCTTCTTCTTCTTTTTCTAAAGTTGGGTTGCCTAAAAGAATCTCCAAAAATCTAAACTATTATGTAGTAAACAAAGTTTGAAATTAAGAATCCTATGAACTAAATTTTATGAGAGCATGAGCTCTACATATAAATGAGAGTGACAACTAATGCATGACAACTAATGGTGACAACTAATGCATGACAACTAATGGTAACAACTAATGGTGACAACTAATGCATGACAACTAATGGGTGACAACTAATGGTTGTGCTCTTATAAGTATTCACACTTTGAATGTGTTTGAATGCAATTGTTGAATGGAAGTATTGCTTATCTAGTCTTTTTTAAATGTATCACATGTTTAGTCAAAGTTTTAATAAGAAATAAGGCCTTATTTCTTATATTGAGACAAAGTATAGTCTCAATTTTATCTTAGAGTCGAAGATAAATGGTCATAACTTTATAATTGTGAGTCTATTTGATAATTTGAGACTTTAATACAATAATACATGTAAAAACCTTTAATTGTCCAAAGGTTGCAATCTCATCTTATCGACAATTCAATGATAAATGAATAAAAAAAATTTAGGGTAAAGTCTCAAAATATGTAAATTGTCTCATTTTAATGAATAAGGCCTTAAATCCTCTTCTCTTTGTGTTTGCAAGAAAAATGCAACTCTTTTCTATGTATAATGAACATAGGGTATAATTAATTAGCACCCCAAAAAATTCCAAAATAAAGATAGGGTGATTGAAATGACTTGACTTTAGAAATTTACGTAAAGATGTCCCTATTTTAATTCATCAAATGTACCTACATAGCCCTCATCTTTTAGGGGCTTGAATGCACATGATGTCCTAACATATTACATAGTACAGCCCTTCAGTACAACATTAGGATGATTCTTTGACTTTTACGTAACTCACAAAGAGAAGTTTTAATTCAAATCTATTTCTTCTAATTTTTAAATTTTAGGTGAAGATGCTAACTTGCTAAGAAATATAAGAATATGATGATCCTTGAAGATTAGAAAAAATCAAATGGGGATGATTTAAAAAAAAATCACAATCCATAATTTTATATTTCAAAATCTTCTTGATAAGTAATACATGAGTAGATTGTAATCTCCTAAAGTTTCATTGTCTCTACAAGGGGTCAACATGGATTTTGGACAAGTTCCTATAAGGTCAATTTTTTATGGAACTTTTTGAAACACTTTTGTAAGATAGAAAATCTTATTAGCTTTTTAGAAATGTAGTTTTATTTGAATTAGTGCCTAAAGGCAAGAATCATATTAAAATAAGTTTAGATCTAAATTATGTAGGTAAAAACAAATTCACAAAAGTTTTAAAATGTTTTTTTCTTATAGATTGTAATTTTGTCTACTTAGAACTTTGATTCATTTTATTTAGATTGATGATGTGAAGATTATGAAGCATTTTATTTTGCGGTCAATAATTAAAAGATTTTGAAATTGTTTGACATAGGATTCATTTCTTACTTCAATTTTAATTCTTTTTTAAACAAATAGTTTTGTAGTATTAACTTTGATTATTAGAACAATCTCACTATTAGAACTAGTATTTCTAATTCCACCTTAGAGCTATTCATGATTTATTTTTTCCTCTATGATGTACCTTCTACTAACAATTTAAAATAAAATGAAATTTACATTATTTTTTTTATAGTTATTTTTCCTATATTTTCAATTTAGTTTTGATTTTTGAAGAATAATTTTTTTAAAGTCAAGATCTAAATTGAATTTTTTTTTAAGTTAAGAAATCAAATCTCTTAAGCTAAAGTAGACTAGTCTATTTTCATTTGAAACTCCATTCTACCAAGTAGACCAGTTTGTTTTTGTCACTCTAGTTTTGGCCCCATTTCTACCTAAAAAACCCCAATTCCCTTCACTCTATGACAAAATCAAGGATTTTATGACAAATTGGAGTAATGTGTTTCTATTTAAATAGAGAACATCTAGTTGTTGATTAGGTGGTTATAGGATGTTTATAAGTTGTTTATGACCTTAACCTAGAGGTGGTTTTGTAATTTAAAATTGTCTACTTCAAAAATTTACAGAAATTACAGTTTTGATTGAAAAATTATGATTCCATTTGGATTTGATTGAAAAAACATGTGCACACTTTAAAGAAATCTGTGCCCCTATTAGAATTGGCTCCAATATAGCTAGATTTTAAATGGGCATGTCTACCTTAATTTGCCATTGTCCCCTCCCAAATGATTTCTTTACTTTGAAGTTTGAATGCAATTATCTTGCAATTTATGTGGTGAAAATTTTTGAAATTTTTTTCACATATTCTCATACTATAATGTTAGAAGATCCTACCATTACATGTGCAAAAAATTACCATTTCTATTTTTTTTTGTTTTTTGTACTAAAAATGGCAGTTTTGAGTGTTTTTTTGAAAATTCCAACAAAGAGGTCGCCCACCCGCGGTCGCCCCTTGACAAGAGGTCGCCCCTACACCCGAGGTCGCCCTCCCGCAGTCGCCCCATGACAAGAGGTTGCCCACTTGAGGTTGCCAAAGTCCCCCCAAAAATGATTTCCTTACTTTGAAGTTTGAATGCAATTATCTTGCAATTTATGTGGTGAAAATTTTTGAAATTTTTTTCACATATTCTCATACTATAATGTTAGAAGATCCTACCATTACATATGCAAAAAATTACCATTTCTATTTTGTTTTGTTTTTTGCACTAAAAATGGCAGTTTTGAGTGTTTTTTTGAAAATTCCAACAAAGAGGTCGCCCACCCGCGGTCGCCCCTTGACAAGAGGTCGCCCCTACACCCGAGGTCGCCCTCCCGCAGTCGCCCCATGACAAGAGGTCGCCCACTTGAGGTTGCCAAAGTCCCCCCAAAAATGATTTCTTTACTTTGAAGTTTGAATGCAATTATCTTGCAATTTATGTGGTGAAAATTTTTGAAATTTTTTTCACATATTCTCATACTATAATGTTAGAAGATCCTACCATTACATATGCAAAAAATTACCATTTCTATTTTGTTTTGTTTTTTGCACTAAAAATGGCAGTTTTGAGTGTTTTTTTGAAAATTCCAACAAAGAGGTCGCCCACCCGCGGTCGCCCCTTGACAAGAGGTCGCCCCTACACCCGAGGTCGCCCTCCCGTAGTCGCCCCATGACAAGAGGTCGCCCACTTGAGGTTGCCAAAGTCCCCCCCAAAATGATTTCTTTACTTTGAAGTTTGAATGCAATTATCTTGCAATTTATGTGGTGAAAATTTTTGAAATTTTTTTCACATATTCTCATACTATAATGTTAGAAGATCCTACCATTACATATGCAAAAAATTACCATTTCTATTTTGTTTTGTTTTTTGCACTAAAAATGGCAGTTTTGAGTGTTTTTTTGAAAATTCCAACAAAGAGGTCGCCCACCCGCGGTCGCCCCTTGACAAGAGGTCGCCCCTACACCCGAGGTCGCCCTCCCGCAGTCGCCCCATGACAAGAGGTCGCCCACTTGAGGTTGCCAAAGTCCCCCCAAAAATGATTTCTTTACTTTGAAGTTTGAATGCAATTATCTTGCAATTTATGTGGTGAAAATTTTTGAAATTTTTTTCACATATTCTCATACTATAATGTTAGAAGATCCTACCATTACATTTGCAAAAAATTACCATTTCTATTTTGTTTTGTTTTTTGCACTAAAAATGGCAGTTTTGGGTGTTTTTTTGAAAATTCCAACAAAGAGGTCGCCCACCCGCGGTCGCCCCTATACCCGAGGTCGCCCTCCCGCAGTCGCCCCTACACCCGAGGTCGCCCTCCCGCAGTCACCCCTTGATAAGAGGTCGCCCACCCGCGGTCGCCCACCCGCGGTCGCCCACCCGCGGTCGCCCACCCGAGGTCGCCCCTTGATAAGAGGTCGCCCTCAAAACCACATACGCGGTCGCCCTATCTTGATGCGTAGTCGCCCCACCCGTAGTCGCCCTGCCTCGCTTTCCACGTCAGCGTGGACAGCCTGCCACGTAGGCAAAAACTTCTTACTTCGCGGTAAAAAAATTTACCCTTGCGGGACGGGACGGGACGAGGTAGCAACAGGTTGTCTTATACGACACGCGACATCGGACGTCCAACACGACGCCGAAACCCAAAAATATGTCTAACAGAACAACCCTGTCCAGAAACGCCGCTGTAGCGGCGTAGTCGTATGATGATTTCTTTGATGTACTCATTTTACTATGCCTGCATTACATAGTAGAACATTCATTATTACATGCCAGGAATGTTCGGAGATCATTTTATTTATCATTCATTATCCCCGAGTCGAGGATCTTTATCCCCGAGTCGAGGATCATTATCCCCGAGTCAAGGATCATTATCCCCGAGACGAGGATCTTTATCCCCGAGTCGAGGATCATTGCTTTCTGGAATTCGCTGGATGCTTTACCGTAATATGCTGTCATTTCCTGTAAACCCTAACGCGGACCCTAAAACCCTAACTTCAAGTTCGAAATCTGAGCTCCCGTAGCTGGATAGCCGCGGCATTCGACACAAAACATATCGAGGACCATTTTAACATTCAACCCCTGGTCCCCTGCTGTGTAGAAATGTAGGAATTCATGCATTCATTCTATTCTCACAAGTGCGAATTGGTACTTCCATGGAGTTTCATTCATGAGAACAGTAGACTAGAATCCACGTATGCTGCTCACAAATTTCTACGTGATTTTGAGAATGAAGAAATATGCGTCCTCCTACTACGAGATCATCTAATCCCACCGTGGAAATAACGACACAACCCATCCCGTCACACTGCAGAAAATGCAAGACAGCTAGCCTGATTGATATTTGATACCGTTTTTAGATGCAAGACATGAAGCTCAGATACAAGATTGTGTGCCGATTCATACCACGAAGCTCAGATACAAGTTTATGCGCCGATTGATACCGTCTTCAGATGCAATCCTCAACGACGAACTATGGATCAGAATTCAAGAAATTGGACTACTGTAACCCTCGAGAGGGTCAAAATTCATGAGGAACTCCGGGTCCTCTTCAATTCAGAACTTCCTGTTCAATTGAAGAGGAGTTCTTGGTCAATTGATGTCAACCTAAACCTTGAATCACATTCTACAAAATTACAGTGCGATCTACCACGAATCTCACACGCAGAATTGAATGCAAGAAAGCTGGCTGACGGCACCAACCCCGTGAGTTTCCAAGCACATACAACAATTTCTGTTGTCCACCCGGATTCACTATGGACTTCACCGCAATCCGGATTGACAACAGAACCCTGAAACCGCCAGCCCATGCAAACACAGCATTGACTTCAAGAACCCTAACTCGACAGCAAAGAACAAACTAGACAAAATTTCACATTGTGCGGAAACTCACTCGCGATGAAAAAGGCGCCTGCTTTTGATAATGCTCTCCCCTCCTCTGAATCGTGTCGAATGTAACTACGCCTGAGCTCCATGCAAACACTCCCACCGTTAGTGCACCACTCTCGTACATCGCGACAGTACCAGCGTCTTGCAAAACTGCAACGAAAAGAACGAAGAATTCCAAAAAAACAAGAAATGGCTAACAGAATCGGATGGCGGTGCGATGCGAACTCACCAGCACAGAAGCCGAGCCGAGAATCTGCGCACGTTCAGAAAACGACAAGCTTCCAAAAATCGCCCTGCGCTCCACCGAGTGTCTTCCGCACGCTTTGCATTTACTCCATCCCCACGAAGTCAGCGATGTAGAAAGAACATGGAAGGCGCGGAGGAAAGATTCCTGCAGGTGCGTCACAAGTCTGCGCGGGAGCTAGGGTTTAGGGTAACCCTCGAAACCCTTGTTCCAGAACCCTCTCACGCGCCAAAACATCAGCGGCTGAGATGAGCGGCTGGAAATCTTGTAGGGCTGAGATTCACTCAGATGAGTGGCTGAGATTGAATCAGATCAGCGGCTGAGATTCAATGACATTAGCGGCCGACATTCATCAAATCAACGGCTAAGATTTAAAGCAATCACCGGCTCAGATTGAATAAGATCAACAGCTCAGATGAGACTCCCTGCGATAAACAACTGATATGAGACTAAATGGGTTTTAGGAGAAAGATTTACTGTGATGAACATTCCAATCAATGGCCTGGATCAAACGACTAGTTCCACTCAAATTAACAAACCAATTGAAACACTTCACATTTTCTACTTGAAATTCTTCTAATATTCAGAATACAATTTTGCAATGTCAAAAATCTAGAACATTAAGAAAAAAAATCCATAACGCGCCTCCTCCGGGCTACAACTTCAAATTAAAGAAGAGGTTAAGATTTTTTCAAATTCATTTTCTTTTGGAACTCTTGTTTTGAAAGACATGTGAAATTGGCAACTAAACCAAGTATTGTCCTATTTTATGGAGCTTTGCGGACTTGGTTTGCGGCCTTTAAATAAATTATACCATTCTATAAACAGTACCTAAGTATTTGTACATTCCTCCAATCATACTATTGTAAGATGAAATCACAAGGTGTACAACCAATTCCACTTCCAAAAGTGAAATGATAAGTCCCATAGCGATTCCATACCTTCTTCTTCATATAATTAAAGTATGAAGCAATTTTTAAAAAATAGCAAAATAAGTAAGAGCTTCTTTCTTGAACCGCTATATATCAACTTTTATCTGCTTCCTAATTACAGATTCAATATTCCGCAATTTTAATACAAAAAAAAACTTAAATTAACAAAAAACCTCAGAGTTTGATATTATACCTACTTGAACCTCACTAGTCCTTTTCCTTTAGTTTCTCGTGATTTCTTAGGCATTCTATATCTTCGTACTTCACAAGAAAAACAACGTAGTTTTCTTCTTCCCATAATTATAAAAGTTATGACTTATTCGACTTTCATTATAAGATCAAAATTCATCATAGAACATGAATGTTCTATGATGTCCCAACCTCTACCTATTTCTTTTGGCCCTTCTTTTACGTGAATTCAAAGTCTTCATGAGGATTGATTTTTAGAAACAAAAATGGCAGTTTTTTGGTTTCCATTCCCATGAATATAGAATGGGCAATTTGATGAAGAAAGTGGGAATTCATCATAGAACATGAATGTTCTAAGATGTCCCAACCTCCACCTATTTTTTTTGGCCCTTTTTGTACGTGAATTCAAAGTCTTCATGAGGCTTGATTTTTAGAAACAAAAATGACATTTTTTTGGTTTTCATTCCCATGAATAAAGGATGGGCAATTTGATGAAGAAAGTGGGAATTCATCATAGAACATGAATGTTCTAGGATGATCCAACTTCTACCTATTTCTTTTGGCCCTTTTCTTACGTGAATTCAAAGTCTTCATGAGGCTTGATTTTTAGAAACAAAAATCGCAGTTTCTTGGTTTTCATTCCCATGAATATAGAATGGGCAATTTGATGAAGAAAGTGGGAATTCATCATAGAACATGAATGTTCTAAGATGTCCCAACCTCCACCTATTTTTTTTGGCCCTTTTTGTACGTGAATTCAAAGTCTTCATGAGGCTTGATTTTTAGAAACAAAAATGACATTTTTTTGGTTTTCATTCCCATGAATAAAGGATGGGCAATTTGATGAAGAAAGTGGGAATTCATCATAGAACATGAATGTTCTAGGATGATCCAACTTCTACCTATTTCTTTTGGCCCTTTTCTTACGTGAATTCAAAGTCTTCATGAGGCTTGATTTTTAGAAACAAAAATCGCAGTTTCTTGGTTTTCATTCCCATGAATATAGAATGGGCAATTTGATGAAGAAAGTGGGAATTCATCATAGAACATGAATGTTCTAAGATGTCCCAACCTCCACCTATTTTTTTTGGCCCTTTTTGTACGTGAATTCAAAGTCTTCATGAGGCTTGATTTTTAGAAACAAAAATGACATTTTTTTGGTTTTCATTCCCATGAATAAAGGATGGGCAATTTGATGAAGAAAGTAGGAATTTATCATAGAACATGAATGTTCTAGGATGATCCAACTTCTACCTATTTTTTTTGGCCCTTTTCTTACGTGAATTCAAAGTCTTCATGAGGCTTGATTTTTAGAAACAAAAATCGCAGTTTCTTGGTTTTCATTCCCATGAATATAGAATGGGCAATTTGATGAAGAAAGTGGGAATTCATCATAGAACATGAATGTTCTAAGATGTCCCAACCTCCACCTATTTTTTTTGGCCCTTTTTGTACGTGAATTCAAAGTCTTCATGAGGCTTGATTTTTAGAAACAAAAATGACATTTTTTTGGTTTTCATTCCCATGAATAAAGGATGGGCAATTTGATGAAGAAAGTAGGAATTTATCATAGAACATGAATGTTCTAGGATGATCCAACTTCTACCTATTTTTTTTGGCCCTTTTCTTACGTGAATTCAAAGTCTTCATGAGGCTTGATTTTTAGAAACAAAAATCGCAGTTTCTTGGTTTTCATTCCCATGAATATAGAATGGGCAATTTGATGAAGAAAGTGAGATTTCATCATAGAACATGAATGTTCTAAAATGTCCCAACCTCCACCTATTTTTTTTGGCCCTTTTTGTACGTGAATTCAAAGTCTTCATGAGGCTTGATTTTTAGAAACAAAAATGGCAGTTTTTTGGTTTTCATTCCCATGAATATAGAATGGGCAATTTGATGAAGAAAGTGGCAATTCATCATAGAACATGAATGTTCTAGGATGTCCCAACAGGCTCTACCTATTTCTTTTGGCCCTTTTTGTACGTGAATTCAAAGTCTTCAGGAGGCTTGATTTTTATGAATGGAAAATGGCAGTTCTTTGGTTTTCTTTCCTATGAATATAGAATGGGCAATTTGATTAAGAAAGTGAGATTTCATCATAGAACATGAATAATCTATGATAATCCAACTTCTACCAATTTTTTTTTCGTCCTTCTTTGACGTGAATTTAAAATCATTAATGGCATTCGTACTTAAAAGTAATAATGGCAGTTTTTTGGTTTTCATTCCCATGAATGAAGGTTGGACATTTTGAGTTAAAAAAGTGGGGATTCAACATAGAACATGAATGTTTTATGATGTTCGAACGTCTACCTATTTTTGTGGCACTTTTTCTACATGAATTCAAGGTTTTTTTTTGGCTTCTGCATTCAATTTTCATGGGAATGAAAATAGAAAGCATCCATTTTAATTTCTATATATCATATTTATTAAAGACTTCAAATTCGCGTAAAAGAAGGGCAAAAAAAAATCAAGAGGAGTTAATACATCATTCAACATTCAGATTCTAGGATGGATTCCCACATCCTTAACTTTAATTTCCCATTGTTTGTTTATAAATAAATTTAAACAATTGCCATTTTTGTTTCCTAATATCAACACACTACTGATTTTGGGTTCACATAAAACAAGAGACAAAAAAAATATGTACGAGTTCAAACATGATATATTATTCAAGTTCCTTATTGAATTCTCATTTTCTTAACTGAAGGTATCCATTGCATTTTCATGGGAAAATTTTAAAAGTAGCCATTTTTATTTCTAAAGTGAAGCCCTCAGAAGACTTCGAATCCACGTAAAAAAAGGGCCAAAAAAAATAGGTAGAGGTTGGATCATCCTAGAACATTCATGTTCTATGATGAATTCCCACGTTCTTCATCAAATAGTCCATTCTTTATTCATGGGAATGAAAACCAAAAAGCTGCCATTTTTGTTTCTAAAAATCAATCCTCATGAAGACTTTGAGTTCACGTAAAAAAAGGGCCAAAAAAAAAAGGTAGAGGTTGGATCATCTTAGAACATTCGTGTTCTATGATGAATTGCCACTTTCTTCATGAAATTGCCCATTCTATATTCATGGGAATGAAAACCAAAAAACTGCCATTTTTTTTTCTAAAAATCAAGCCTCATGAAGACTTTGAATTCACGTACAAAAAGGGCCAAAAAAAATAGGTAGAAGTTGGATCATCATAGAACATTCATGTTCTATGATGAATTCCCACTTTCTTCATGAAATTGCCCATTCTATATTCATGGGAAATTGGGAATGAAAACCAAAAAAACTGCCATTTTTGTTTCTAAAAATCAAGCCTCATGAAGACTTTGAATTCACGTAAAGAAAGGGCCAAAAAAAATAGGTAGAGGTTGGGACATCCTAGAACATTCATGTTCTATGATGAATTGCCACTTTCTTCATCAAATTGCCCATTCTTTATTCATGGGAATGAAAACCAAGAAACTGCCATTTTTGTTTCTAAAAATCAAGCCTCATGAAGACTTTGAATTCACGTAAAAAAAAGGCCAAAAAAAATAGGTAGAAGTTGGATCATCCTAGAACATTCATGTTCTATGATGAATTGCCACTTTCTTCATCAAATTGCCCATTCTTTATTCATGGGAATGAAAACCAAAAAACTGCCATTTTCCATTCATAAATTCAAGCTTCATGAAGACTTTGAATTCACGTACAAAAAGGGCCAAAAACAATAGGTAGAAGTTGGATCATCTTAGAACATTCATGTTCTATGATGAATTCCCACTTTCTTCATCAAATTGCCC
This sequence comes from Thuidium tamariscinum, assembly GCA_947034885.2. Taxonomy (NCBI): domain Eukaryota; kingdom Viridiplantae; phylum Streptophyta; class Bryopsida; order Hypnales; family Thuidiaceae; genus Thuidium; species Thuidium tamariscinum. The sequence continues at coordinate 10,248,407 of OX344754.2, forward strand.
ATTCTATATTCATGGGAATGAAAACCAAGAAACTGCCATTTTTGTTTCTAAAAATCAAGCCTCGTGAAGACTTTGAATTCACGTAAAAAAAAGGCCAAAAAAAATAGGTAGAAGTTGGATCATCCTAGAACATTCATGTTCTATGATGAATTGCCACTTTCTTCATCAAATTGCCCATTCTTTATTCATGGGAATGAAAACCAAAAAACTGCCATTTTCCATTCATAAATTCAAGCTTCATGAAGACTTTGAATTCACATACAAAAAGGGCCAAAAAAATAGGTAGAAGTTGGATCATCTTAGAACATTCATGTTCTATGATGAATTCCCACTTTCTTCATGAAATTGCCCATTCTATATTCATGGGAATGAAAATAAAAAAACTGCCATTTTTGTTTCTAAAAATCAAGCCTCGTGAAGACTTCGAATGTACGTAAAGAAAGGGCCAAAAAAAATAGGTAGAAGTTGGATCATCGTTATTAGAACATTCATGTTCTATGATGAATTCCGTTTTGTTCAGATCAAATCACCATTTCTTAATCATGGAAAAATAATGAAAACAAAGTCATTTTCATTTTTCAATAGGATGAATATGAAATATTTTGGGATTAAAAGATAAAAGTTATGTACAAGTTTAGAAGTTCTAAGAGTCAACTTGTAGTCATTGATGTTCTTTATAAATTTCAGATTTTACAAATTGAGATGGCTTGTAGTTTCATGAAGCTTTGATTTCCCCCCAAATTTGAACTTGTGACTATATTTTTATCTTTAATTTTAGACTTCCAACACATTAAATGACCATTTTGTGTTAGACGAAGGCCTAGAAAGGAAGGTTTGAAGCAGAAATGTCATGAAATAATAAAGTGTCTAAACCCGAATAAACATTCATGTTTTTAAATTGGTCTTTACTGCGCTTTTACAGAAACAGAAATGTGTAGGTGAATTTTCTTTCAATTCAAATTGGATGCTATTTTTGAGGATGAAATAAGTATTCATCCTTTTTGAAGCAAAAAGTTTTTATTGTATTTTGCAAATCTTGTAGGTTTGTTTCTTCAACGTCATTTGAATTCCTTCAAGCAAAATAAAAAGTTTTAAAGAAAAATTAAGGGTGAGGGTGTTTACCATTGTGACGAAGTGTTTTCAAAAAGAAATTGTACTTTGTGATTCTCTTTGAGGGATAAGAGTATCCTTACAAATAATTTTGAGTCTATAATTGTATAAGGATTTATTGGGGACTGAAAGTCTATTTTCTTGTAATTCTATATTTTAGTACGGTCTTATTAAGGTTAAAAGACACATGGTGTAATTACCTTCTCATTTTTTTTGCAACTGATCTCTTTGAATACAAATAGACTTGTTTTAACAATATTAAGGTTTTGAGTTTAGAATTTTGATTTTGTTAATGCAACATAATTCAATTTAAATTGGTGGACCCGAAAAGGGTTAGTAGTTTTTAATTTGGTTTAACTTGTGTTGTGTCTGAATTCAATATATTTTCAAAAAGTACTTGAGATTAATGAATGAACTCATGAGTCTGGAGACCAGAACTTCACAATGAACACGGAACAAGTACTTTAGGAAATGAATCGCTTAGAGCCCAAAACGTCAAATCAATATGAGAGCACCGTCATGTGAGGTTGTCAGGGACGAATGTAAGGTACGTCAAGGCCTAGTCCAAAGAAAATTTCAAATGGAAATGAAGTAGTTTTAAATGAAATCAAGTGCCTATACCTCAAAACATCGTTTAACAATCATGATGGTAATGGGGAAGGACAGAGTGAAACACTAGGTAAAGGAAGTCCCCTAATTCATTACCTCATTCCTAATTTTTCCTTCGTCATAGCCGAGACCAAACTTTTGAGGAGGAAGTGAGAAGTGATTGTTTTTTACTAGTTCTTGAAGTTGTAGCTTACTTTTCCTTTGAAATGAGAGAACTAATGTCAGATTGTGATAGTTGCCTTACCAATGGCACTAAATGCGAGGTGACTACAGATGCACAGAGTAGGAAGAAAAGAAAGCTTGACATTGCTTTCAATTCTCCCCCCCCATGCAAGTGCAACTTTAATTTCTTTGAGAGTAATGACAGCAAGACGGATGAGGAGGCGGACGATGAGGTGGGCGAGGAGGAGGAGGAGATTGAAGAGAAGACTTTGGAGGACGAGGTGAATTTGGATGACGAGGAGAACTCTTGGAGCGAGGAAGATGAGGATGCGCTAGAGCCTTTCAACTGGAATCTCGATTCTGAATCGGATTATGACTCCGACAACTACAAATTCTCTTGGCTTGATGACTTCTGATCACTACTACAGTGCATCTTTTTTTCATTTTGTGGTGATCGAATGGGCTGTTCTATAGCTATCGTTGCAGGAATATATAGGTGGTAGTCCAGATTTTGTAATCACCAGCGTGTATGTTGTTTCACCATACCCGGTAGTCTTTGTTCCGGAAAATAGTATTCAATATGTTCGGCGGAGGAAGAGAATTCTGACATTCTCTTTCACTTATAACGGTACTGCCTTTTTGTAGCATTTTCAAGCCGTCATTCCCTTAATACTATTTCTAGTTGAGTGGAATGAGCTGACAGCCTTTTCCCGTTTTAGTGGTTGCAATATTCCTGCGGAGCATGTACTGTCAACTGAAAAAAGTCGCACTTTACAAATGACAGCGCGCCTTCTTTAATGAAGGATAATTTCGTGCATGCACACCGGCTTCTGCGCTGAATACCTGTTCGCGCGATTTGCATACACCTTGCCGCTCTCATTCTCTTTCCCCCTCTCTCAATTTCATTGTTTTCGTCGTCGTTGTGTTGCTGTTTGGTGTTGGGCGCCCTCTTCCGGATCAAGGCATGTTGCGATGCCTTCGTTCTTTGATTTGCCGTCACTTGTTTTGTCGTCCAATGCTTTTCTCTTGCGAAGTAAGTAGAGTAGATTTGGTAGGCACCTGCGCAGGCGGTTGCGGAGTATCATTTCATTGTTAGATAGCGTATGAAGCCTCTGTTAGGGTGTATTGTGAAGAGGTAGTGCCACTCAGTCGTAGTCTTTAGCCTCGCTTCAGTTCACTCACGGGTAATTGGTATTGCTGGTGCGTGAGGATATTGAATTTATGTGTATGTCGATGGGATACTGAATTTTCGCAATTCCCGATAGTTTGTGGACGGGGCTTCTAGTTCTTATATAGGATTCGCAATTGCCTTTGTATTGCAGGATGCATTCTTGTAATTGTCAGGTATACTGAATTCGATTCTACAATCGTGATCTCTGTTGCATTGCAGTATCAAAGGATTGAAAGTGTAGCCGCTACAATGACGCCGGATTTAACGGAACATGTTAGTTTATGACATGCAGAGTATCCTCGACTCGAGGATAATATCACCAGAGATACCGAGTCCCTCCGGTCCCTAATTCGGAAGAGAATACGAATTAACAGAAAACATTGAATTGATCGCTCTGCATTTTATCCTCGACTCGAGGATAATATCACCTAAGAGACCTAGTCCTTACGATCCCTAATTCGGAAGAGTATACGAAATAACAGAAAACATTGAATTGATCGCTCAGCATTTTATCCTCGACTCGAGGATATAGTCTACTAATCCAAATTGTGACAGACATTGTCAATTGAATTATCCTCGAGTCGAGGATAATTGGCTTCTCAAATCTGATGTGAGGGATGATCGTGAAAGAAACTTCTGTAATACCTCATACATATGGGGTTATACTGGAATTGAGTATCCCTTTACCTACGTATTGACAATTAGTGTCACGGAATTAGTAGGAATACAATTGCATATGTCAATGAGACTATCCTCGGCTCGAGGATAATGTTTGATTAACCAAGACATCTTTAATGGCTGAATTCAAGTAGAGATTTTCTGTAGTCTGTCAGTCAGAGTATCCTCGCCTCGAGGATATTCTGAATATCAAAAAACGATTTCTATGTTTGAATTCAGACAAACATCTGTCAATGAGGATATCCTCGACTCGAGGATAACCTATGGAAATAGAAGTGGCCTTCTGATATGTTACGGTGAGAGTGCTTATACAATTCTTAATCAGTTAGATCATCCTCGACTCGAGGATATTTATGTGGCAGGAGTGGTTTCTCAGAGCGTATGAGTAGTAGTATTTTCATGTCGTTCTGTCGATCGGATTATCCTTGACTCGAGGATACTGCATGGGAAGTAAAACATTCTTCATGAATGCCATAGTAAGAGTATTCCTATATGTCGTCATCAGTGAGATTATCGTCGACTCGGAGATATTCTGTGGAGCTGGATACGACGTTTCATTACGGAAGGATAACAGTATTTCCACGTATGTGTCTCGAGAAGATTATCCTCGACTTGAGGATACTCTATATCAAGAAAATCTAATTCCTTGTGACTACTACTTGATTCGTTTCAGCTCACAATGATTTCCTTATGCTTTGGTTACATGAGAAGAGAATGCGTCTAACATGAATACTGCTTCGGATGCAGGATGGAGACTCTTTACAGCAATGAGTTTGCCCTTACGGTGCCAACGTTACCACCTGGTGTTGCACCCTGCGAGGGTATGGCTTGTTCTTCTTGGTTAACGAAGGCTGTGACGCTCACGAATGAGGCTGGGATGGACGTTGCTAAGGCAATCTGCCATAGCGTTGATGTCAGTCTGGTAATTGATGTAAATGGAGAGGCCCTTGGTGACGATCGGGTAGCGGTTCAGATTGCAGAGTCCTTATTTGAGGACGAAGTTCCGTCGGCATGGATGTGGTCCTTGCACTCTTGGAGTATCAAGTATGTCTTTCTTAACGGAGCCAGCTTATACGACCATGAGCAAACCAACATCTACAATGCGGCCATAAATGCTTCAAGGAGACGGCCCCGGGTGGGTGTGCGGGCTTATGAGAGCTCACGAGAGAGCAGGGATCCAATACATCCACCGAAAAAAGAGAGACTGCTCACTACTCAGGCCATTAACGAAGTGTCCAGCAAGACGTGTTGTAAGAAGAATTGCTTGCAGCCATTCCCTCGTGGGCAGATTCAAGCCATTCGGAGTCAGGTGCACGTTCATGGAGGTGTATACAACCGTAAGTCCCGTATGCTTGACGTGCACAAACAGGTCCACTCTGACGCAGACGGAAATGATATGATCACATTGGCAGGAGTTGAAGTGTGTCCAATGGCATGGTGTACCATTCATGGTGTGCATAAGTCGACCTATTACAGGTACCGAGCGGAGGCAAAGACAGATAAACAACCAGAACAGCATGGTAATCTTGGCTTGAAGAAGCCCCGGACGCATACTTTACAAGCCACGGCTACGCTTTGATTGCTTGTGGAGAAGGATGCTGACCCTATGCCACACAAGTCGAGGACACTGGAATCAGGGGAACGAGTTCCATCTATGGTCCTCCCGTTTGCTTTTCGTTGGAGGGAGAAACTGCCTGAAATAAACGACGTCAACTCACTACTACAATTGCAACCTATTTCTGCGAGTGGTTTGAGCAGAATTCAGAGAAGTTCTTTTCCGGAGTACTCTCCCAAGCCTCGGGGTGATAGTTTTGCCCGCTGCAGTCAATGCGATAGATTCAAGCAGTTGCAAAGTGCTTGCACTCCACGTTCTCGGGCACAAGAAATGTGGTCAAGGAAGTTGAAAGTTCACCTAGAGGGACAGAGGGCGCACCGTGAGCTCTATTATGCTAACCGCATGATGTCCGAGAAGTATCCTGAGAAGGTTCTTACTATAATTCATGACAAAATGGATCACTCGAAGACAGCCTCGCCTCATTACTCCCACAAGAACAAGGGTACTGATTCATACATGAAGTTGCCCATTGCTGTGACAGGTATGATTGCGCATGGACATGGTGATGTTCGATACGCGCACTATGGCTTGGACATTTTTCCTACAGACTCAAATCACACTGTAGGTTCCATCGCTAAGTTGTTGCGTGACTTAGAATCGCAACCGAAATATGCATCTCGGCAATTGTTGGTGGAGGGCGCAAACCGTTCGGAGTTGTCCAAGGCAATTTTATCAGGCTCTGAGATCTGCTCCGAATCTCTCCCAACCCCACCAGAGGAGATGGTCGATGCACAACCTCTACCTCCGACCTTAACTCTTCAGCTAGACAATGCTTCGGGGGACAACAAGAATCGTTGGGTGTTTGCATTTTGCTCTCTCCTCGTTTATAGAGCCATCTTCCGTGAGATTTACATCAACTTTTTGATTGTCGGACACACTCATGAAGACATTGATGCCCTTTTTGGTCGTTGGAGCAATAAGCTAAGGGCCAATGACTATCTAACAATTCCCAGGTTGATGAAGTCCTTCATGGATTGTGAAACACAACCTGTCATCCCTCATCTTATTGAAGAGGTCCCCGATTTTAAGCTGTTTGTGGAAGGATATTTGAATTCGGGATCAGATTCTCTTCATGGTCACTCTCAAGCTCAACAATTCAAGTTCTATGTGGACTCCAATGGATGGCCCTTGATGCAATACAAGATCTTGTGTACGGATATTGATTGGTTACCTAAGGAAGGAGGAGGAATTCGTTTGTGGAAGGAGACTATTGACGGGCGCCCCTACTTGCCTACAGGTGTTCCGCGGCCTCTACCTCCGCAGAAGATGCGAAACTTTGACGAGATTTGCAAAGGCTTGGAGAATTTTGTTTCCCTTTGGAATCAGATGGCAGATGATGACATGTCTGGCGAGTATCGTCGCAAAATTGAACCTGTCCGGAAGTATTGGGATGGAGTGAGAGCCGCCTTGAACGAGACTCTTGATGTCCAAGAGACTTTACAACAAGGATTCTGGCCTAACTCTTTAATGGACACGGAAGAGGTTGACGAAATTGGGGATGGAGTTAGACCGCATGAGCAGCATGAAGAGGAAGCTCCCTTTGTAGGTCGTAGGCGCGACCGGCCCCGCCCATCATTCAATGTTCTTCGTGACACATTTGCTGGATATTTTGTTGCAGTGCGTCCTGCTGACGGTGATTTGAAGCCATTCTGGTTTGCTCGTGCACTTACAAATCCTAATCCTGATCCAGGGCATTTGAATTCCATTCAATTGCAATATTGGACGCCTTCATCTTTTCAGTACATTGACAAAGACACTTATTCAGGGTGGGATACTAATCAAGGGATTTCGTGGTGTGAAGAAACAATTATCACTCCAAGTTGGACGCATACAGATTGTATTATGACAGCTTGGAAGCCACGTATGCGGCCAGGGACATCTACCCCACGAATTAAAATTCCGAGGGCACAAATCAGTATCATCCAAGAGTCTGTGAATGCCTATGTGGTTGGTGACACAAACATTGCACCTTCGACATGAGGATGATTAGTTCATATTTATTGAAGTAGGTTAGTAGGAGTATTCATAAATTCCTGTGTTTGTGTGTTCGTTTATATATTATTTTCTTAAAAATAGTTCCATTTATATTTATATGACTTTTAGAGGGTTGTAGGCTAGATTTGCTAGAGCATTATTTTTTTATTTATATATTCGTATATCAAAAAATTAAAAAAATTAAAAAAATTAAAAAAAATTAAATTTAAAACAAGTGTTTTGGTTAGAAGTAGGAATAGTGAGCAACTTTTTCATAGTGTCTTCATACCATCTATTTTGAGATGCATGTGTGTTATATGTTGCTCATTATGAATAAAAATTGATTGGGCTCTAAGCCTAGATGATGTATTATTAATGTATCTTTTTTTGTCTTTATGATGTTCTTGTATTGCATTTAGCAATCGATTATAGTGAACTATTTGTTTATGACATGTATTGGCAAAAATGTTTGCATGCACTTTCTTTTTTTAATCTCTATGATTAGTTATTTCATTTCAAGAATGGCATTCATGATCTTCAGCTTTGTGTTTTCTATGTATACGTTTATTTCTATTGCAAATTTTCAATTCCCTAAGGTGGTCGTTCATGATGAATTTATTATAAACATGAAAGAATACAAAATAATAAATTGAAAGATTCTTAGAAGAAGTTGTTTGTATCGTATTGGGTGTTTATGTCCATTTTGCATATGTGCAATTGTTGTTATATTGTTTAGAGCAATCATAAATTGATACATTTCCCTAATATATGGCAGTCTCAATTTATTGAATTGTCTCAATTTATCAGATGTCTCAATTTAATGAGCTTTTTTGTTTACTAAATTTAAAGGAGATTTAAAATGAGACTTCCGTTTGTCTCATTTTATTGAATATGGCCTTGTAGTGGGACAGAGGTGAAAGGAGATGATGATTATTGTCCTTCTAATTGAAGGGATGTAAGCTTAGGGCTTTAGATGCTCATATATACCAAGACTAGGTGATTATCATCTGTTGTTGAGGAAGACTTTAATGAACAAGGTTTGTTTTTGTCTTTCATGAATGGTACAACATCTTTGGAAAATCGGAGTATTGGACATCAAATGCAATATGAATGTTTAAATGTGCGCCTAAGGGATTGTAGGTTCATAAATGGGAATTGAAGAAAAGATTAAAATGTTTAAATATTTGCCTAAGCCCTAAGGGGTTATAGGTTCACAAATCAAAATTCAATTTCAATATTGAAATGTTTAAATGTGTGGTTAAGGGGTTGTAGATTCATGAATGGGAACCTAAAGAAACATTGAAATGTTTAAATATTTGCTTAGGACGTTGTAAATACACGAACCTGAATCCCAAAAAATATGTGAATGTTCAAGGACACTATGAGCCCCCCTAGGACCCGAGTTGAGGGCTGAAAAATTAAAAGGTGTCCGTCGTTTGCTGTCCGCCGTCCCGTCCGCCTGTCGGTCCTCCCGTCCGCTGTGACGTTCGTCTACACATGCCCCGTCCGCATTGCGTCTACCAAAAAACTCGTTGTCTTCCCGCCGTCTGCCAAAATACCCGCCATCTGCCCCTCGTCCGTCCCGCTTCCCCGTCCACCAGTAAACTTGCCGTCCGACAGCCCGTCCGCCAGTAAAACCGCCGTCCGCCATGGTAATTAGGCCGTCCGCCGTTTTTACCCAACGTCCGCTGCGTCCGGATGTCCAAATTTTGGACGTAATTTTACAAAATTCGTAGAGTCCGCACAACCTTGATTTTGGCACACATTGACAAGATCAACACTTCATTTTATTGATTTGGATACTATAACTCTAAAGTAACAAAAAAAATCAACACTTTTTTGTTCAATTTGACTTCTAAAGATCTTAAGTAAGTTTTTGACATTTGAAAAATGTTTAATTCACCATAATTAGTGTTCTATGCACAATGTTTTTCCTTTTTAAGAACAAAAAAATTTCAAAACATTTTGATTAAGAAAAGTTGTACAATTAAATAAACTTTCATCTCTAAAAATCCGTTTGTAATTCCAAGTCTTCAATCAAAAGTTATGAGAAAAATTCAGAGAGGGGGTGGAATGAACAATTTTTTTGACATTTTTAAACACCCTCTCTAAAATTTATTCATAACTTTTGATTGGAGACTTGAAATTTCAAACAAATTTTTGAAGATAAAAGTTTTCAAAGTTCAAAGTTTTTGAAAAAAATTGTTTTACTATGCTTAAATGACCTCTAAAGTTTGTTGAATAAACAAATAAATTTACTCCTTCTGACCACGTATAGTTCATAACTTTCAACTAAAAATTCAAGATGTATCCACCATTATTACTTCTATAAAACATAAATTAAAAAATAATAGTAAGAAATGTGTTTTCTAAAGACTTTAAAACGGCATCTAAGAATTTGAGTTTTTCACCTTCAAAGTTGAAATCAATATTCAATTTTTTTTAAATCGTTAAATATTACAAATTCAAAAAATATAATTATTTCAATTTCAAAATCTACAACAAGAAAATCAAAATGATTATAATAACTCACAAGAATATTTTTACATTTAATGCACATGATGCACTATGAAAAACCACTCTTTCACTATAAATTATCCAATTTCAAACACTTAAAGCCATTTTAAAAACCTTTTTGGGTGCATAAATAGTCTAGATGGCCTTCCTCAATAATTTGACAACCATGTCAAATTCAATGTGCATTTCTCATAAATATGTTTCATGACAAAAAAAAACAAGTGCACCCATGCTTACAAACATCCTCACATCAAAAGCTCTACAAATACAAATAATTTGAATCTGCAAATGATCTTTGACAAAATATTCAAGAATTTGCATCTTCAAAGATTTCATTCATTGAAAAAACTAACTCATTGAAGCTCCATAAAGCACATTTAAAGATCTATTATTAACTATTAAAATCCAACTCTATAAAACATTTCAACCTTCCAATATTTCTAGGAAGCACTTCCAAAGATGCACAATATCCAAGTAGTAATTCTTTTTCAAAAAGTGTCCAATTTTTTGATGCTCTCCGGAAGCTCATTCAAAGATTCACACCCATTTAGATCCAACTTTGTAAGACATTTCAAGCCTCCAATGCTACGAGGAAGCACTTTCAAAGATGTACATCCTCTAAGATCTAGCTCTTGAAGAGCCTCTAGTTCTCCAACGCACTTTGGAAGCTCATTCAAGGATTCACACCCATTTAGATACAACTTTGTAAGACATGTCAAGCCTCCAATGCTACGAGGAAGCACTTTCAAAGATGTACATCCTCTAAGATCTAGCTCTTGAAGAGCCTCTAGTTCTCCAACGCCCTTCGGAAGCTCATTCAAGGATTCACACCCATATAGTTTCAACTTTATAAGACATGTCAAGCCTCCAATGCTTTGAGGAAGCACTTTCAAAGATGCACATCCTTCAAGATGTAGCTCTTAAAGAGCCTCTAGTTCTCCAATACTCTTCGGAAGTTCATTCAAGGATTTACATTCATATAGATCCAACTTTGTAAGAAATTTCAAGCCTCTAATGCTTTGAGGAAGCACTTTCAAATATGCACATCCTCTAAGATCTAGCTCTTGAAGAGCCTCTAGTTCTCCAATGCTCTTTGGAAGCTCACTCAAGCATCTACATTCATCCAAGTCCAACTTTGTAAGACATTTCAAGCCTCCAAAGCTTTGAGGAAGCACTTTCAAAGATGTACATCTTCTGAGATCTAGCTCTTAAAGAGCCTCTAGTTCTCCAATGCTCTCCGGAAGCTCACTCAAACATTCACACTCATCCAAGTCCAACTTTATAAGACATTTCAAGCCTCCAATACTATGAGGAAGCACTTTCAAAGATGTACATCCTTCAAGATTTAAATCTTGAAGAGACTCTAGTTCTCCAATGCTCTTCGGAAGCTCACTCAAGGATTTACATCCATATAGATCCAACTTTGTCAGACATTTCAAGCCTTCAATGCTTTGAGGAAGCACTTTCAAAGATGTACATCGTCTAAGATCTAGCTCTTGAAGAGCCTCTAGTTCTCCTATGCCCTTCGGAAGCTCAATTAAGGATTCACACCCATATAGTTTCAACTTTGTAAGAGATGTCAAGCCTCCAATGCTTTGAGGAAGCACTTTCAAAGATGCAAATCCTCTAAGATCTAGCTCTTGAAGAGACTCTAGTTCTCCAATGCTCTTTGGAAGCACATTCAAAGATTCACACCTATATAGTTTCAACTTTGTAAGACATGTCAAGCCTCCAATGCTTTGAAGAAGCACTTTCAAAAATGCACATCCTTCAAAATTTAGCTCTTAAAGAGCATCTAGTTCTCTAATGCTTTGAAGAAGCTCACTCAAGGATTCACACCACTGTAGATCCAACTCTATAAGACATTTCAAGCCTCCAATGCTTTGAGGAAGGGTCGTTGCAAGAAACACTTACCGGTTTTGGCTCAAAATGGCTCAAAATCGGTGAGTCCTGTAAGTCCTGTGAGTCCTGTGACCCTTTGAAATAATTTTTTTTAAATTGAAAAAAATATGGATAATTTGAAGAGCAATGAGAATATTATGTCTCTTGAAATTCAGACCAAAGAAATTTTTTCTCTAAATGTTATAGACAATGGAAAATACAATGAAAATAGCTTTTTTTCACTAATTTGGTAAAAATAGTAAAAAATTCAAAAAATGAAAATGAAAAATCCATTTTTTTTCCAAGTAAAGGTCTTTCTTTTCCAACAAATTTCATCTTTGGAAAGAATTAATTCTATTCACTACACTTGCACAAAGTTAGCCACTTTGACGACATGTGGAGGTTGAACAGTATAGTATTTTCAAAAAATCTCTTCGTGGTCTTGTGTAACTTTAGGGGAGGTCCTTGCATGCCAATTTTCAGCTCAAAATTTTCATTTTTCGGTCAAAAATAGGACTAAAACCCCCCAAAATGGCCAAAGTAGACACCCAATCGGGGGCAGTTTTAAAATAGTAAACTAATTTTGAAAAAACTGAAAAAATTACCCAAAATGTAAAACTTTTGTAGTAACCTTTGTTTCAAGTTTCAAGTCAAATGAACAAAAGATGCAAAAGTTATGAGCAAAAAAATACCTCCTAAAGATCAAGGGGACAAAAAAAAGGACAAGCGTTTCTTGCAATCACCCGGAAGCACTTTCAAAGATGTACATCGTCTAAGATCTAGCTCTTGAAGAGCCTCTAGTTTTCTAATGCTCTTTGGAAGCTCACTCAAGGATTCACACCCACGTAGATCCAACTTTGTAAGACATTTCAAGCCTCCAATGCTTTGAGGAAGCACTTTCAAAGATGCACATCCTTCAAGATTTAGTTCTTGAAGAGCCTCCAATTCTCCAATGCTCTCCGGAAGCTCACTCAACCATTCACACTCATCCAAGTCCAACTTTGTAAGACATTTCAAGCCTCCAAAGCTTTGAGGAAGCACTTTCAAAGATGTACATCTTCTGAGATCTAGCTCTTAAAGAGCCTCTAGTTCTCCAATGCTCTCCGGAAGCTCACTCAAACATTCACACTCATCCAAGTCCAACTTTATAAGACATTTCAAGCCTCCAATACTATGAGGAAGCACTTTCAAAGATGTACATCCTCTAAGATCTAGCTCTTGAAGAGCCTCTAGTTCTCCAATGCTCTTTGGAAGCTCACTCAAGGATTCACATCCATGTAGTTTCAACTTTGTAAGACATTTCAAGCCTTCAATGCTTTGAGGAAGCACTTTCAAAGATGTACATCGTCTAAGATCTAGCTCTTGAAGAGCCTCTAGTTCTCCTATGCCCTTCGAAAGCTCAATTAAGGATTCACACCCATATAGTTTCAACTTTGTAAGAGATGTCAAGCCTCCAATGCTTTGAGGAAGTACTTTCAAATATGCACATCCTCTAAGATCTAGCTCTTGAAGAGCCTCTAGTTCTCCTATGCTCTCCGGAAGCTCACTCAAGCATCCACATCCATCCAAGTCCAACTTTGTAAGACATGTCAAGCCTCCAATGCTTTGAGGAAGCACTTTCAAAGATGCACATCTTTCAAGATCTACCTCTTGAAGAGCCTCTAGTTCTCCAATGCTCTTTGGAAGCATACTCAAGGATTCGCACCTATATAGTTTCAACTTTGTAAGACATGTCAAGCCTCTAATGCTTTGGGGAAGCACTTTCAAAGATGTACATCCTTCAAGATTTAGATCTTCAAGAGCCTCTAGTTCTCCAATGCTCTTCGGAAGCTCACTCAAGGATTTACATCCATATAGATCCAACTTTGTAAGACATGTCAAGCCTCCAATGCTTTGAAGAAGCACTTTCAAAGCTGTACATCCTCTAAGATCTAGCTCTTGAAGAGCCTCTAGTTCTCCAATGCTCTTTGGAAGCTCACTCAAGCATCCACACTCATCCAAATCCAACTTTGTAAGACATTTCAAGCCTCCAATGCTTTGAGGAAGCACTTTCAAAGATATACATCGACTAAGATCTAGCTCTTGAAGAGCCTCTAATTCTCCAATGCTCTTCGGAAGCTCATTTAAGGATTCACACCCATATAGATACAACTTTATAAGACATTTGAAGCCTCCAATGCTTTGAGGAAGCACTTTCAAAGATGTACATCCTTCAAGATCTAGCTCTTGAAGAGACTCTAGTTCTCCAATGCCCTTCGCAAGCTCATTCAAGGATTTACATTCATATAGATCCAACTTTGTAAGACATTTCAAACCTCCAATGTTTTGAGGAAGCACTTTCAAAGATGCACATCCTCTAAGATCTAGCTCTTGAAGAGCCTCTAGTTCTCCTATGCTCTCCGGAAGCTCACTCAAGCATCCACACCCATCCAAGTCCAACTTTGTAAGACATGTCAAGCCTCCAATGCTTTGAGGAAGCACTTTCAAAGATGCACATCCTTCAAGATTTAGTTCTTGAAGAGCCTCCAATTCTCCAATGCTCTCCGGAAGCTCACTCAACCATTCACACTCATCCAAGTCCAACTTTGTAAGATATTTCAAGCCTCCAAAGCTTTGAGGAAGCACTTTCAAAGATGTACATCGTCTAAGATCTAGCTCTTGAAGAGCCTCTAGTTCTCCAATGCTCTTCGGAAGCTCATTCAAGGATTCACACCCCAATAGAACCAACTTTGTAAGACATGTCAAGCCTCCAATGCTTTGAGGAAGTACTTTCAAAGATGCACATCCTTCAAGATCTAGCTCTTGAAGAGACTCTAGTTCTCCAATGCTCTTCGGAAGCACACTCAAGGATTCACACCCATATAGTTTCAACTTTGTAAGACATATCAAGCCTCCAATGCTTTGAGGAAGCACTTTCAAAGATGTACATCCTCTAAGATCTAGCTCTTGAAGAGCCTCTAGTTCTCCAATGCTCTTCGGAAGCTCACTCAAGGATTTACATTCATATAGATCCAACTTTGTAAGACATTTCAAGCCTCCAAAGCTTTGAGGAAGCACTTTCAAAGATGCACATCCTCTAAGATCTAGCTCTTGAAGAGCCTCTAGTTCTCCTATGCTCTTTGGAAGCTCACTCAAGCATCCACACTCATCCAAGTCCAACTTTGTAAGACATTTCAAGCCTCCAATGCTTTGAGGAAGCTCTTTCAAAGATGTACATCCTTCAAGATTTAAATCTTGAAGAGACTCTAGTTCTCCAATGCTCTTCGGAAGCTCACTCAAGGATTTACATCCATATAGATCCAACTTTGTCAAACATTTCAAGCCTCCAATGCTTTGAGGAAGCACTTTCAAAGATGTACATCGTCTAAGATCTAGCTCTTGAAGAGCCTCTAGTTCTCCAATGCTCTTCGGAAGCTCACTTAAGGATTCACACCCCAATAGAACCAACTTTGTAAGACATTTGAAGCCTCCAATGCTTTGAGGAAGCACTTTCAAAGATGCACATCCTTCAAGATCTAGCTCTTGGAGAGACTCTAGTTCTCCAATGCTCTTCGGAAGCACACTCAAGGATTCACACCCATATAGTTTCAACTTTGTAAGACATGTCAAGCCTCCAATGCTTTGAGGAAGCACTTTCATAGATGTACATCTTCCAAGATTTAGCTCTTGAAGAGACTCTAGTTCTCCAATGCTCTTCGGAAGCTTATTCAAGGATTTACATTCATATAGTGTCAACTTTGTAAGACATTTCAAGCCTCCAATGCTTTGAGGAAGCACTTTCAAAGATGTACATCCTTCAAGATTTAGATCTTGAAGAGCCTCTAGTTCTCCAATGCTCTCCGGAAGCTCAGTCAAGGATTTACACCACTGAAGAGCCAAAACTAGAAGAGCCCGCAATCCACATAGTTTTGGAAGTTTTGAATCAAAGTGATTATTTGAAAGGTCAAGATATCGTAAAGCCTTCAAGTTGGAAAAGAATGCTTTAGGAATACTCAATTTTTTCTCCCAAGTGGATATTTTTGATAGCAAACATACTCGAAGGTTAGGAGCATGAAGTTGGTTTGGCCACTTCAAAATGTTGCTCTCTACATATGACATCCTTTGTATTTCAATGAGTGATTTCTTTGCAAAAAGTGATTTTAGCACTTTTCCCGATTGAAACCAACATTTGGATGCACAATCCCCTGGTTCTGATTGGTCAATGATATACATTGCAAGATCTCGTAGAATGTCATGTACAACAATGTATCCACGTTCACGATTCCAATCAACCATAGATCGCTTTACAAGAATTTCAAGGTGTCTTGTAACTTTGTCTTTGGCTTCTTGTCTATCGAGTGCACCAAATAATCCTTCTGCAATCCACATCTTGCATAAAAGACTAACTGGAATGGCGTTGTCTTTTGGAAAAGCAGCACAATACAAAAAGCAAGTTTTTGTTGCATCATGCCTCAAGTCATTGTAACTTAATTGCAAGCGGTGATACAATTCATGATCCACATTGGAATCCAATAATGGCTTGGATTCCTTCAATTCCAATAGGGCACAACGCCATTCAGCCATGTCATTCTTGTCAAGCATTGCACTTCCAATAACTTTCAATGCTAGTGGAAGACCCTTGCATTCTTTGCAAACTTTTCTTGCCAAGTCTTCTAATATATTTGGTGGAGGAGTACCATTTTCAAATGCATGAGCACAAAACAATTTCCAACTATCTTCATTTGAGAGCTCTAGCACCACTTCCACTTCAGCATGAACTTTAGAGAGGACCGTTGCACTTCGGGTTGTTATGAGAGTGGTAGACCCTGGAGATGAGGCAATATTCAACCAATACATCATTTCTCGGTGATCACATTGATTTCCCCACACATCGTCTAAAATCAAGAACATCTTCTTCTTTGCAAATGCATTCCATAAGTATGTCCGTTGGTCTTCTTGGTTGCGATGAGCATATTCCTCCTCAAATACACCATCATTCAAGAACTTTCCCATGGTTTTGTACAAGTCCGGTATTCTTGCATCCAAGCCAACCGTAATCCACAAGATCCCCTTTGCCCCATATAAAGCTTTGATGTCTTCATCATTATTCAATTTCCTAGCAAGCAAAGTTTTTCCAGCTCCACCCCTTCCTTGCAAACCAAAGAAAGTAGGCTTAGTTGTTCTATAGCTTGCCAATATAGATGTCTTGAGATTGTTAAATGGTTTTTCCACCCCTACAATCAAAGGAGTTGTTTGTGTTACAAAATCAACTTTTGATTTTGATTGGTTTTGAGATGAGTTTGAAGATTGTATATTAATACCAAGTGTGGCTAGAATTGCATTCAACCTTGCCTCATCAATTTGATCATTGATGTATTGTAAGCGAGATGGTAATTTGCGCCATTGCCATACCTTCATGAATCTCATCCACTTGCCATACTTGGACTCTTTCAAACATTCTTCAAGAACACTTTGAGCATTGAGTAGTATTGTATTGAACTCTGACAACCAGTTTAAATGCTCTTGCGTCCAATTGGTTGAGTTTTCCTCAACAACCTTGAGCAAAGGAATAATTCTATCCACCTTGACCTTGAGAACTTTGCAACTTTCTTTGACTCTTATTGCCCCTTCGGCACCGTCAATCACCTTTGTCAGTAACAAATTCACTGCTGCTCCCACCAATGCTGGAGTAAAAAGTGGATCCCCCATGGTACCCTATAAAATAGAAGAGAAGATTTTAAACTCTCGTAGCAATCTAGAATGTAGCATAAAGATTGCATTCACATAAAAACTCAAAAAGATTACAATCATGGACATAATTGTGGCTAGTTTTCAACCCATCTCAATATAAAACTAAAATCATTGAAATTAGAATGCAAGTTCTATACAAGTTTTACAAAGAGTTTTAAATACATATCTAACAAGATGCCTTATCAAGAAAAATTCCTAATTGGTATCTTCATCTTCTATTGAACACTGAATAAAAGCATTAATCTTACAAAATTCCATCTCATGCAAGTTTACCAAGATCCAAGTTCATCAATGAGGTTCATATCAACAACAAGTCACAAGTAGTTTTCAATGAAATACAAATGAAAAATGAAAAATCTACTTTTCTGTAAAAATAGGAATAAATAATTTATCTATTAGTGGATATGATGGTTGCCTTACCTTTATAGGACAAATGAATCTTTCAATTTGTTTCTCCTGTATAGATAGTTGAATGCATGAGTTGTTGAAAGTAGTAACAATTCATACTTTCTAATAGTCTAAAAATATATTTTGAATTTACAAATTGAACAAAAGAATCAATAAATTGTCTTCAAATTCAAGAATCATTGGATGGACTAACAAAATCTTCACCATTATGGTTGACCAACAACTTTAAACAATCAATCTTATCCATATATACCTTCAAAGGTAAGGCCCTAAAAATTATCATTTTCTTTGATGGTTTTGACTCTCCTAAAGTAGAAGTAGTTCCTTGACCTTAAGTCCCAAGGCCTTTTCAAAATCAAATTCCACTCAAAATTGCAACTTCTATGGCAAAGTGCAAAAAGCTTTTAGAAAGTGTTATCTTAGCATACCTAATTTGATCTTGCAATAAAATTGGGGAAGAATGTGTAGAAGAGATATAGATTGCACCAATATGCATTGCAAGAAATTTGCATTTGGAAGAAAAAAAAATTGTTCTTATCACACCCTACCTAACTAGATTTAAAAGCTTTGAATCTTCTTAACTTCAATTTTTTCCACAACGTATGTTGAAATAAACTCTTTCTTCATTGAAGTACTAAAAAGGAAGTCTCAAGAAAAAGAATTTCAATAAAATATACTTAATTTTCATCCATTAAAAAAATATTAAATAGAAATAAATTTTAGAGTTGAACAAGAAAATAAGTCAATATCAACTCTAAGATGAAATTGAAACACAATAATCCCAATGACAAGATTGTTCTAGCAAACAAACAAACCTAACCAAACATTTTTTCTTGAAAAATAGTAAAAATTAAATTTTAAAATTGAAACCTAAAAATTATTTTTTCAAGAAGATATTTATGTTAGCCAAAAAGCAATATTGTCCATAACTTTTTCATTTCTAGTTTTAATAGAATGAATCAAATCTTTCTATACTAACAAAAGTATTTTTAGTGAAAAATAAAAAGTTTGAAATAAAATTTGACTTTTTACATATTATTGGCACTATCCAACAAACAAACTTGGAATAGAAAATGCTTGCTTTTGAACACCAGTTGAAATAAAAATGTATTTTCCAAAAGCTAAAGTGCATTCCTATTTTTTTTTAAAGTTTCAAAAATTCATGATGAAAAGTGCTATAGTAGAAAGGTACACAAAATCCATTTCATTCCATATATGGACAATGGAACTCTTAGGGTTAACTATCCTATTTTAAACTAAAAACTTTCATTTTACCATACTAGAATATACCTAGGTTGGGCCTAAATCTCATTATTCTAAGATTGATGATCTTAGATTGATGCACAACCATAAACAACATCTAGGTTGCAAAAATATTTTTGTAAATTTTGTCAAAGACCAAACTCTATAAGATGAATACAACCACTACATACAAAATGCTAATGAGTTGAAAAAGGCACATAAGTATTGGTAGTATTACCTCTAGAAATGTCAATTAAAAATTTAAAAAACACCCATAATTATCAAAATAAGCAATTCAACATGGTTGGAAGCACCTTTTTCTAAAAAAATTCATATTTTTGCAATGTTTGCAATTGAAAATCAAGACTTTTCAGAAAAAATTAGAATTTTTGGATAAAGCATCAAATTTCTATGAATTTTTAAGTCCCTAGGACACCCTAAATCACAATCTAATAAAATTGCCTTGATTCTCATGCCAGAAATCTAATAAAATCAAAGCCCACCAACCAATATTAAGAATGAGGATGGTTTCAAGGTACTTTAGAAGATAGGTTAAGGTTACTCTAATGTCAAAAAATGGGTACACTAATGGTTATGGTTATGGATGCTTCTACCTTATATCCAACCTCTATTCTATGTCCCGTAAGTTATAGAAATCATACTATGCAAACATGGGTATATATACATATATGTTTTTATACAAATGGCATCAACTAGTTAAGAATACAAATACATTATAACATCTATTTGTACCTCTAGTGAACCTACTCATCTATATAAAATACAACTTGTACCTCATACTTTGATCCTTCCCAATCAAAACAGACATGTCCACAATGAGCATGTTATCTCTGAGTCTCCAAATCTGCTAAATTACCACACAAGAAAGAAGGAAATGAATTGGTACCAACGAGTTGTTGCGTTCTTTCCGTGAGAAGAGCAGCACTTTGTTGCAGCCAATGTCAGCAGATCCGTCCCAAGCTGGTTCCTTCTCCACACCGACAATCAGAACCTGCGTATTCTTGAGCAAATCCAAGAATTTCACTCCATCGCGAATCCACTGAAACCAAGACTCCACGATCTCCGAGCAGCTGCAGATGCCGCATCCAAACGCTTGCAACCTTGCCTGCCAAGCTCGTCCAGCCACGGGAATCTAACGACTCCAGCCAAACCAACGTTACAGAAACCAACGCCAGGTCGGTCTTCGAAACACACAACCTCCTTTAGCCGGAACAGTATGCCAACTTCCACACCAGCAAGCTCGTCTCCGCACCACAACAAGACTGAGACCAAGACCCAGTTTCGCAAACACAAGGTCGCCCAAACGAGTGCGGAGAAAACCCCGGTGAAGCACTCCAGATGCAAACTAAACTAATGGGGAAGGGCTCGCAAGAAGGATGCGGTTGCAACGACGATCTTTGAAACAAATAACCTCCTCAGCATGCCAACTTCCACAGTCAGTCAAGCTCGTCTCGGCACCACAACAGCATACTAAGACCCAGTTTCGCAAACACAAGGTCGCCCAAACGAGTGCGGAGAAAACCTCGGCGAAGCACTCCAGATGCAAACTAAACTAATGGGGAAGGGCTCGCAAGAAGGATGCGGTTGCAACGACGATCTTTGAAACAAATAACCTCCTCAGCATGCCAACTTCCACAGTCAGTCAAGCTCGTCTCGGCACCACAACAGCATACTAAGACCCAGTTTCGCAAACACAAGGTCGCACAAACGATTGCCAAGAAAACCCCGGCGAGGTGCAAACTAAACTAATGGGGAAGGGCTCGCAAGAAGGACGCGGTTGTGACGACGGTCTTTGAAACAAACAACCTCCTCTGGCCGGAACAAAATGGCAAATTCCACAGTCAATCAAGATCGTTTGGCACCACAACAAGACTAACGAGAGCATTCAAGTTTCGCAAACGACCGCGGAGCCAGAGCCGAGCGAAGCACTCTGGAAGCAGAGGACTGTAATCATTACGGTAATTGGTAAAGCCGTGGAGGGCTGGCAAGTCGGACAGACACGGTTGGGTCTTTAGTTCCTCGAAGTCGGAGTCTCGGAGAACGTGCACTGGTCGAAAACGTGGTGTACAGCGCCGAAATTTCTACAGTGCTTCGAATCCACTAATCGGGGGATTCGCCATTTCTTTGCTGTTAAAAGACCCTGGTGGAGCCAGCTCCGTCCCATTTCCCCGGAGAACTGAAAACTTGGGAAATTGGAGTTCATCCTGTATTTGGGATCCTTGTATTCAGCTGAGGATGTCAGACAGACCAAAGTTAACTACTGTAGTACACGGGCAGTTGGTACTCCATGATAGTGAGGGGCATTCAGTTTTGTACATTCATCCGCCTTGCTTGGAGAAGAATTCGGAGCCTTTGGAGCTTTCAGTTGCAGTTTGATCCTGATTCCGATTGACGAACTGAAGACCTGGTGTGGTCTAATCGCAGCCTTGGTCTGAAAAAAGGACTTGCGTTGCTGTAACTTACTCCGTATTATTCTTGTTCCAAGCTCGCAGCCAAACAACTATGAGTTGGGACGTGAGAATTAGCATAAGGTGTGGATTTGCTTTGAGGAGCTTTTACTGTACTTGGAGCAAACATTAGGATTGATCTCTGTGTTTCACAATTTCTTTTGTTGCAATAGAAAAACTAATTTGAGTGTTCTTCATCTGCTTTTTGATCCTCACATCATTATTGAATAGTCATAAAATATTCATGAGAGATGGTCAAAGCCAAAATATATAGATTTTCATTGTTGTTCTTAGGGAGGACTATTAGCATGTCTTTTAGGATTCTATTGTGCTTCTTTGAACTCCGTAGACATTTGTATAGGTAATTCCAAAAGCATCCCTTCAAGTAGTGAAATAACGAACCTTTTTGTAGAGAGTATTCCTAGAAGTTACAAAATATTGACTACTCAACTCCAATTCCATCCCTTTCAACCTTCTTCCAATAATTTTAACTACATTAGAATGTAAAATGAAGGCCCAATTAGTTCCCAACAGTAGGGAGCCCTTTTGTAAGAAGGTGGAGGATACGTAAAGCTTTTGAGCTATAAAAGCATTCTTTAATGTAGAGTTACATTGTTCTTTTTCATTGCATCAAGAATGTACAAATAGTATACATTTCAAACTAAACTAAACTAATGGGGAAGGGCTCACAAGAAGGACGCGGTTGTAACGACGGTCTTTGAAGCAAACAACCTCCTCTGGCCGGAACAAAATGGCAACTTCCACAATCGATCAAGATCGTCTCGGCACCGCAACAAGATTGGCGAGACCAAAATACGCACACAGCATGTCATCGAAACACACGCAGAGCGGGTTCCGATCTGAGCGCTCCAGAGGCAAAGTTGTTAATGGTGAGGCGTGCAAGGAGGACGCAATCATTTGTTGAAAAAGAAGAAGAAAAAAGTCTTCCTCGATAGTCGGAGAACGCGGATCACGTGGGCCAGCCATCATGCAGCGCCGATATTAGTATTGTACAGTACGCTTCAAATCTACAGGAACATACTAATCGGGGAATTCCCCATTTCTTTGCTGTTGAAGCCGACTCAGTAAAAGACCCAGGTGGAGCCAGGTCCCAATTCCCCGCGAGAAGAACTTGGGCAAATTTGAGCTCAAGTTTCATTGGGATGAGAGCAGGACCCTTTCGTGTAGCCATGAGGATTGTCATGCAGTCGAAAATTAATCACTCAGCAATGCAGTTGGGGCACATTTGTATGTTCACCCTTCACTTCTGTTGATGTGAAATCTGGAGCTTTGCAAACTGAGTTCTATCAACGGAGACTTGCTGTGGTCGAAGCTTAGCCTTGGTCCGAAGGAAGGACTTTTGTTACTGTAAATGTTACTGATCCCAGCTCCCAACCAAAAGGATCATCAATCGAGACTTGAGAGTTCATATGAGGTTTGCATAGCAGGGTTGTTTTTTTCATTTCTTGTGAAGTGCCAAAGTGGCCATATTTCATTTTATTGTGGAGCTCCAAATCTCAACATTCATCCATATATTGGATAGAAAATATCATATTACCACATAATACATATCTATCATTCTATTTTCATCCATTATTTGGCGATTTCATCTACTATTTAAAAAAAACTGAAGTTCATTGGCAATTTCATCCAAATTTTTTTTGTTTTTTTCCTGTAGGCTTGGTGCCAGGTCAAAAAATTTGGTGCAATTTTGCACCAAATTGCTAGAAAAAACAACCCTGATGCATAGCCAATGCGAACCCTTTGGTCATTGCAAATATTGAGATCGATCAGATTTACAATTTTTTAGATGAAATAAAACAACAAAATTGAGAGTTTTCATACACATTGTGGTCATAGATTCATTTTTCAATAATAAAAGGATATTTATTTGATGTGGTCAAAGCAAAAGTAGATAGCTTTTTATTGTTGTCCCTAAGAGAACTATTTATGTCCTTTGGAATTTCATTGGGGTTGTTTGAATTGCCTACTATTTTTTGATGGTAATTCACAAGTGTTCCTTCAAATAGTGAAATAATAAAGGACCATTTTTCCATGAAATTATTCTTCAAAGTTATAAAATAGTGACTATTTGACTCCAATTTCACCCCTTTCAACTCCTGTACAATTATAACTACATTAGAATATACAATTGGTTTCGAATAGTAGGGAGCCATGTAAAATAACATAGGGGATTCATAAAATATTCAAGCTCCAAAAGTGTCTTCAAATGTAGAATTACATTTTTCTTTCTTATTTGCATCAACAATGTACAAATAGCTTACCTTTCAAGGAGGTGAAACATTGTTTTTGGAAGCAAAAAGACAATGTGAATGAATAGACAAAGGGCAAAAGAGATAACAAGGCTCATTCATATGTGAAATGCTTTTAGTGACCATTGCATTTCAACTTCAACAATTCATACTAATTCCACAAAGCTCCACAAAAATGTGAAACAACTTGAATAAAATGCTAATTTTCCGTTTTTCTTTCTAGGAAGATTAAGTGAATATAATTCAAGGACTTTTACCTCCCCAAGTTAATTTTCACCTTTGAAATGGATGCTTTATGGACCACATACCTTATACACTAAGGTAGAAGCACTAGTAATCAACTGCATTAAAAAATCAACTTGTAGGGTGAGCTATTTTCTGACCTTAGGATAAAAATGAAGCTTAGAATGTTTTCTTTGTTTGTTTTTTGTCTTTTTCAAGGTTGGGACTAATAAGGTTATGACACATGTGCAAAAGAAGTAAGTGGAAAAGTAATTCTAAATTAGTTGGAAATGAAAGATTCTTAATATTAGAAATAGGTGCAATGTACTTTTCGGCTCCAAAATTTACAATAATAATTTCAATTTTGGAGATAAAATTTTGAAAAATTCTCTATCCCCATCTTCCTACTTAAGAAAAATGTCCACCCGCTCTTATTCTTCACCACCTACTCCAAAATTGCATCACAAAGGATGTTTTTTAAACCTTTGATTCGGGGAGACTTGGTTCATCAAACCTTATAATGTTTGCATCCATACAATAAATTTCCTCACAAGAAGTGAGTCTAGATTGATGAGGTTGTTGGCTACAAATCTATGTGGTGAGGAATGCAATAATCAATTCAAATTCAAGTTAAGGTAAGAGGTTGTAAAATGGAGTGGGCATTAAAATGGTGCCCTATCTTAAATGTACAACATTTGTACATGTTGCTTTTTCATAGCCTTCAGTAGTGTAATGACCATGTACATTTTAGCTAGGGCACCATTTTAGAGCCCTATGCCCTTTCAACTTCAAAATTTGATAACTAATTCAGAAAACTTCAAAATATATTAAATGACTTGGGTTAGATGTCAATTCTACTTGTCTTTTTAGGAAAATATAATGAAAATTATTTTGAGATGTTTCGCCTCCCCAAAATTCAGTTTCAGGCCTTAGATGGTCCATTATAGGACCTTCTACCTTATGTTACTTTTTTTAGAATGATCTTGCTCTGCAGAGCTGTTTGGTTTGTGACTTTTAGGGGTTAAATGAATGGTTAAGGTACATGCCTTCTTCATGCAATGGAATTCAGTTTCATTCGTGTCAAAATAGAATTTAAAGAAAATTAAAAATAAATAAAGTTAGATGCCTACTTGAATCTTTTGACAGCGTATCCAATCTCCTGCAGATTTCCACGCGTTTTCTTGGGCTGGAATAGTCAATGCGTAACTCTGTGTGTGCTGGAGATTTTTGTTTTATTTTTTTCTAAGTTAAGTTAAGGTAGAACCACCCGTAACCGATCATTTAAGGTATTTTAGGCATGATCTAGTGTAGTGCAAAGTAAAACAAATATTTTAAAATCTGTAAAGATAAAAATGATGGGGATTGCAAAAACTTTGGTAATTTTATCACAGGAATTGAAATTACTATGAATTTTGGAAGGCATAAAGTGTGCTTGACCAAATGCCAATCTATGGAGTCTTCTAATTTCGATCACGCAGAAAACTACATTTTTACTCATTCTTTTCTACTTTTTTGCACATTACTTTGGAACATGTGCCATGAACTTTTAGTCCCAACTTTAAAAATGAGAAAAAAAACTCATTCTAGCCTTGATTGGAAATACGTCCATCATTAGATTGGCTATGGGGGGTTGATTGGTTATAGGTGGTTCTACCTTACTTGCCATGGATTTCAGTGCACCCGACATTTCTAGGGGTTCAGTTCCCGAATTCATTGGCTTTGTGACATTTGAATTGTTTTTTTACAAAAGACACCCTGTGACATATTGGTAGCAGAGATTTAGGGCATGTAAGGGAGAAACACCCATTTCCGTCCATGTATCTTGTGGTGGACTGTAGAGTCACTCAAATATGTTCCTAGAATGTGGTTAACCCTTGAATGATGGACTAGTGGCCGTGAAAATCATGCATTTTGATTCCGTGTGACATCATTGATTTTGGAAAAGCCAAATATATTCATTGGAAGTCAAAGCCTCGTAGAAGATTTCCCCTTTCCACCCCTAATACGGAGGACCAATAGTTGCACTTCCATTCTACAAGGGGAGATTATTTTTCATTCTGTGGACGCAAAACATCCTCTTCAACGTTTAAGGGTTAATCCCTAAGCGACGTGGGCACCATCATTAGATGAAATTTGAGGCCATTAGAAGACTGCAAGTTCTCGGACTGCAGGAACACAATTTTTGCCCTGTGAACTTGAAATCTACGTGGTCGCGACCCTGCCACGTAATTAAAAAAAAATTGGACTTATTTTCATATTTCAGGATCCAATTTTATCTATTTATTTATTGATAAAAATCAGCCTGACAGCGGACAGTGGCATTGGAAGCCGTTTCGGGAACAGACCTGAAATGGCCCTGTAATGCCCTCAGATTTCATTTAATGTTTGTGGTGTTCATCTGACTTACCCGGGCCAACAGAGGGCCTTCACAATAGTTTTTTTATCCATTTTTTTCAATGATCTTTCATGTTGAGTTACGAAGAGTATCCAACTAAATTCTTAGTCTAATTGATGTTTTTTTCAGGTAGATGAGAAGTAATTAAGGAAAATGAATGGCAAAATTTGCCATTTTAGTGTGTTTTGAGAAATTGAGTGAATCTGAATTTTCTCCTTGAAAACAACATTTTTTGAATTTGAAGCCAACTAATGGAATGGAGGTCCTCTACTCTAGTTTCTTCTCCAATTGGAATTTTTGGAAAAATTCTTAAAATTGAATATTTTATTGTAGTTTGAACTTTGGCAGTATTTTACTATCCATTGCATTCTAATTATAGATGTACACAACAAATTAGTTTACACCATGGTGATTCTCACTTTAATGTTCACACATGGTGAAATTTTTAGATTTTTGGAGATTATTTTCTATTTGATATGAAATTATCTTCCATCAATTTTTCTTCAAAAAATTTCAGAAAATACAACTTTCCTCAAAAAAATCTGAAATTTCTGTGAAGTACAGAGGACATGCAGTTTCATCTCTGAAAAATAAAAACAAAAATGTTCATACACATCTGGTTATAAAATGGCAACAAACTGAGTGACAGAGAGTGTAGCTTGAAACCAGTGATCATATGTCCGGCATTTCAAGGTTAATGTATGTGCCACATGTGAGAGCGCGACGTTAAATCGTGTAATCGAAACTAACGTGCCGCAGCTGAAGTTACCCTAGGGTAAATGCTGAAATTTTTTATTTTTTTCAAAATTTATTTTTTTCAAATTCTGAATTCATATTTGGATTCGGAGACCCCAAATTAGCTAAGGAGGACCTTGACACAACCAAAAAACCCAACAAAACATAAATCCCCAAACCCTCATCAACCCCTAGTAAAATATGTTTTACTTGCGGGGGGCTGGATTTACTCGCGCCACGTCAGGTTCGATGGCACGATTTAACGTCTTGCCATGTGAGATTGTAATTTGATGATACAATTGAAGGACATTTAGAAAAATCTGGTTGGTTGAGTGGTGATTTTCACACGATATATTTTTCGGTGCACCTATTGCACACTTTCAGTGGTCTAGGGAGCCATTACTTCAAAAAAACATAGAAATTACGTACAATGTCCCAAATTTTTTTTTTTTTGAATATTCATAATTTTTAACTCACTAATACTAGAAAAATATCAATTTTAGGAAAATCTCCCTCCAACTATGTTGAATTCCTTATTTGGATGTTTTTGGGTTCTTCCACCATATGGACGAGCTGGTTTCCATGGAAATCATGCTTTTCGAATTTGTGCTAATTATCTATTTAAAAAAATTCAAAAGTATTCAATAGAGATCAAACTACTAATTGTGACTTCTCCTTTTTGGACAAAATTCTAAAAATGAATAATTGCAATCCTCTCTTCTACACAAGAATTCTCTATCATCAATTGCACTCTTAGTGGCCGTAGTTTTACAAGGTTAACCAATGTTGAAGGAACAATATGTAGGGTGAAACATTACTTAGGATGAAAAATATTCTTTGGATGACTTTACCTAAATGTAGGATGGAAAAAACAAAATGTATTGTCATCTAATTCTTGATGGGAAGTTGTTGGAGTTCATTTTCAAAGAATAGTATTGCAAATTCCTTCATTATAGTATTACAAACTTTTTCTAAAAGACAAGATGATTAATCCAAAGATCCCCCTCATATTATATTTTTGGCCATATTTGATTGTTCACCCTTGATGTGAATTTTAGCCATACAAAATGTATTTTTGAATTGAGTTTGACTAATGAAACAAAACATTATTAAGTGCAATTTTTATTCAAAATGGAATTTAAAAAAATTTAAATTTTTTATTATTTTATGGCAATATGAACTTTGGATTTGCAACCAAGGTTTGTTGACTTTCTAATTTTAGATTGGCATGATAAAATAAATCAACCCATTGTGGTCAAAATTTGGAATTTGGCATCATGCCATTGTTGAAAATCTTCAATATTTTCCCTACATAAAAAATGTTAAAAATAGTGAGTGCAATTGAAATTTTCTTCAATGAAGTATGAATTTGTTGGGAATTTTGAAGTGTTCACTCCATTGTGGCCCAACAAAGTTTATAGACTATCTTAAAACCAAAAGAATTTGATTCCATAATGCCCATCTTGCTACCTAATGATGTCACAATATTTTCAAGCATGCAAGGCCTAAAAATTCATTTCTTACAATGAATTTTACATTGAAAAGTAGAAAGCTTCTAATAAGGTTGCTAATTACTTCATTATTGTTATCTAAGACATTGATTGTGGCCAAATTTTCACAAACTAAAAAAATCCATGAGGTATTCACATTAGAAGAAATCTGAGGGCATTAGAAGACTGAGGGGTCCCGGACTACAGGAACGCAGTTTCTGCCGCGTGAACTGAAATCCGACGTGGTCGAGAGAGTGCCCCGTCATTATTTATTTTTTTGAAATTTTTTTGGGCTTTTTTTCATATTTCAGGATCCAAAAAAAAATTATTTTTATTTTTAGGTAAATGCCGGCTTGACAACGGCTAGCACTTAAGGAACAGTTTCGGGGAACAACTCCGAAACAACCCTTTGAAGGCCTCAGATTTCTTCTAATGCATTCACTATATGACCACTATAGGTCATCTCATTGTAATGGGTTATTTTACCTTAACTTAGATTTATACCATGATATTATCAACTAAAATACACATCTATATTAAAATTTTCAAAATTTTCACGTACATTTTTTATTTGATATGTTGGTTGAGATTTTATCTATATCTTTACTCCTAAAGGACCAAGGAATTCATGGAGACATTGTCAAAAAAATGTAGTTTTTGTAGTAAGTTATTCAAAAATCGAAATCGAAAATGTTTTTAGAAATTTCAATTGTATAGAAACTAATATAAATTATTTTACCAAAGTATAGAAAACATTTTAGCCCACTTGATCACACACATTGAAAGACCATAACATTTGAAGTAAGAAAAAAAAATTCTTTTAATTACTATGAAATAAAGTCAATATACTTCAAGTGACGGTTGCTATTATGTGAACTTAGAAGTGTGAGTCCATGTGCCTAAAAGACTATATATTTATGATACAAGTGTCTATATTATAGTAACTTTCTATGATTATAGTGCATATATGTTATAAATATCTATAATATAGTTGTTTATATTATAAACACCTTCAATGGTTGTATGATATCTATTTATACATGTGCTTAATGCTCACATACTATATTATATGTTTTTGAGGCCTCTAAGGGACTACAAGTTTGTAGATTGTGCAAACATTATGGGAACTTTGGAACTGTTGTGGGAAAACTCTCTTATATCAACAAGATAACATAGTTGAGATCCTACCATATCAAATAATAATAGTAAATTATTTTTAAAAATTAAATATTAAAATATTTCAAAATAAAAATAAAAATCAATTTTCAATTTTTTATACTATTTGAATCTTCTGAATTATTTTGAGAATATTTTGATTACTGAAATTTTAGATCAATAGTGGTTAGTTTCATATACAAGGAGTAGTTTTGGAAAACAACCCAAAAACAATATTTTAAGGGCTTGAGAAAACAAGTAACAACATTGTCAATATATAATGTTAGGTCTAGTTATAAAAAATTTTAGAAGCAAATATGGAGTCTTGCGTATTCTTAATAACTTTACAATGCAAAAAGATTAAGTGAATTGGCAACACACTAGTCATTTTTTGTGCAATGAAGAAAGTTTTCATTTGTCATTTAGGACACTTGAATGCCATTATTTTTTATTAATTATATATATGCCAAATTTCAAAAGTTGATGAGCTTTTTGCAAAAGATTCTCTACAAAATCTTAAATTGCTTGAGTTGCCTAAAAAGTTCATAGCATCATAACTTTTGATATAGGCATCCAATTGGGAAAAAATTAGTTTTCACCAAGGAGATGTAAGTTTACACATTGTATCTAAATCTCATGAAGATTTGATTGAAAATGACTTTGTAGGAACTTAGCTAAGATTTTTTGCGTATGTTGATTGAACCCTTGCTCTTTCTCTACACTTTAAATTCTTTGGGGGATTTTCTTATTACTTTTTATTATCATTTTTTTTTTAATTTTTTTTATTACTCTCAATTGTAATCAACCATGCAATGTTAGGCGGTGTTCTTTGTACCACTCAAAAGGTCTTGGCAAGGAGGAATACATAGACTTTGTATTGAAGTGTTTGGATCTTTGAAAAGTTATTGAATTTTAAATTCATTATATATTCAAAAATTGAATGAAATTACCTTTTATTTTGGAAAAAATGAACTTTTGCATGGTGCATCTAAGCACCACATAAGAAGCCCTTGCACTCTTTTGTGCATAGAGCTTTCTATTTACATCAAGAATGCAGCTTCTCATAGTGCAACAAAGCTCTAGTACCCTTTTGTACACAAAAAATGTCAAATTTCAAAGCTTTTCGAAATTATGCACAACAAAGTGCAACAAAATCCTTGCACCCATCCATCTGTAAAAAATATTGAATTTCAAGGTTTTCATTATTTATTGAAATTTAGTGTCAAAAAATATTTTTATTTTTAAATTTTGTTGTAATAACAACAGAAGACATAGGATTTAAGATAGATTGTATATTTTATTTTATTTTTTGCTTTGTTTTATTTGTTTGATGTATTGAAATGAGTAAGAGATCATGAAGCATCCAATGACGCTTTTGGTAGTGTTTGAAAGTTCTTGGAGGGGGGGGTTGCATATACTTTGCTTTCTGGTGCTTAGACCTATGATGTGAAAGTTATTGAATCCCAAAATTTTTATGAATTCAAAATTTCAATTCAATTATCTTTTATTATAGAAAAAACAAAATTTTCACAATGCATGTCCAAATTGTACAAAAACGAAGCCGTGTACTTCTTGGTGCATAGAGCTGTTCATTTGTTTATTCTGTTTGTACAATCTATTATTAGATGCTTAATTAATGCATTCATTTTATAAAATTAGAGCATACAAAAGTTTATCAAGCTTTAAGTTCATTGATGAAGCTGCTACCAATTGCTTGTTGAACATAAGTCACTTTGAATGAATCTTGAATGTAAGACCCAAAATCTACTTTTCTATGAAATATGAATAAATAAAGGAATATAAATACTATTTATTGGCCGACGTAATGGTTGCCCAACCCAAATAGAATGGATGAATCTTTCAATTTCTTTTTCCTTAAAATAGTTGAATGTCTCAATTGTAGGAATAGTCAAATTCATATTTTTTTAATAATATAAAAATATATTATGAGTCTACAAATAGACCAAAAAAGTCACTAGATTGTCTTCAATACAAAATGTCATTGGGTTGACTAACATCTTCATCATGATGGTCATCTAGTAGCTTTAGATGATCAATTTTTTCTATGTATATCTAAGCCCTAAGCCTTTTTCACATCAAATTCCACTCTAACTTGTAATCTCTTCTATAAAGTACGAAAATTTGAAAAATTGTTGAATTGTTTCTTTTGCATATCTAATCCAATCTTGTAATAAACTACCATAAGAAATGTGTAGAAGAAATTTCAAAAACTTTGACAATGTAGATTGCAAGATATTTGCATACAATATGTGAAATTTTTTGTTTTCTTACACCTTGCATAGATTTCAAGGCTCAAAATCTTCTTGGCTTAAAGACTTCGTAGTGGATATGTTAAATTAAGTTTTTTTTTGTATTGAAGGCATGAATTGGAAGTCTATAAAAATAATATCCAAATATATATACTTGATTTTTATGCTCTAAAAAATTATTAAGAAGAAGTAGGTTTGAAATTGATCAAAAAAACTAAATCACTCTTTCTCTAACATTAGTCAAGAAAATAAACTTAACCCTACCAAATACTTTTTCTTCAAAAAATTTGAAAATTGCATTTGAAAAATGAATCCTATAAGATATTTTTTTGAGAAGATGCTTAGATTGTGCATAAAATAATATTGTTCATAATTTACTCATTTATTAGTCCAAATCCTTCTATATAGACAAGAGTATTATCTATGGAATTTTTAAAAAAAAATCTTACTTTAACTTCAATTGTTCTTATGGTGCTATCCAATAACCAAACCAAGAGTGAAAAAACTTTTGGCATCAAGAACCGATTGAAACAACTAGTTTATTCCCTGAAAGCTAATGTATTTTATTATCTCAAATAAAAAAACTTAAAAAATCGCAATGAAAATTAAGACCATACAAACCTATCCGAATTCTATTTTATCCCCGAAAGGAACAATGGGACTTTAGGGGTTAATCACTCTACTACATACTAAAAAGTTTCATCTTGCCCTCCTACAAATACTTTCATTGGGCATTTGGGCTTCAATTTCATTATTCAAAATTGATGATCCTAGATGGAAGACATCCATAAACAACATTGCAAGGTAAAATTGTTGAAAAAACTGCTTGTACTGATGGGCTTCTTTGCCCTTCTGATTAGAAACGCATATTTGTTTGAATTCATGATGAAATTGGTTCAGCAGTGATAGAAATCTTGCTATACTGCAAGAATGTATCTCTCTGTCCCAAAATCTATTAGCACGAGAGAAAGAAGGAATGAATTGATACCAACAAATCGCTGTTTGCTTTGGACGAGGAAAGGAGCACTTCGTTGCAACCAATGTTAGCTGACGGCCCATTCCAAGCTAAATCCTTCAGCACACCGACAATCAGAACCTGCGTATTCTTGAGCAGATCGAAGTGTTTCACTGCACAGCAAATCCAAATAAGCCAAGACTCCACCACCTCCTAGCAGTTGCAGATGTCGCATACAAACACATAATGGTGAATTTCATTAAATGCTGGTGGGTTTGTTTTTTTGGCATTTTTACCACATTCTGTGTCATTTTAATGAAATGTCTTATCATTTTTGACTTATTCAGTGCCATTTTCATGGAATGTTGCGCCATTCTACATGAATATCACCATTAAAACGAAATTCACCATCCTGATACTGACACCCTCACCCCCAAAACTTGTCCAGCAGCAGTGGATCAAAAGACTCGAAGCAACCAAAAGCGTAGAAACACAAGTACCGCGCTCAGTCGGTCTTTGAAACAGACAACCTCCTCAGGAATTGAACAGGATGCCAACTTCCACACCAACAAGCTCGTCTGGGCACCACAACACGACTGAGACCAAGTTTCGCAAACACTAGGTCGCCGTAACGACCGCAGAGCGAAGCACACCAGAGGCTAAGTAACGGTGAAGAGCTGGCAAGAAGGACGCGGCTGAGACCTCTACGAAGTCTTCGTCGAAAGCCTGGAAACGCGCACTGATCGATCGATCACGGCGTGGGCCGGCCATCAGCGCAGATCTTAGTAACTTACAGTGCTTCGATCTAAATGATGGGAATCCTCCATGTCTTGAATGTTAAAACTGACACAATAAATTGAGACTCTGGTCGAGCCAGCTCCAAACTTCCCCTCGAGAAGAACGGCTTGGAAAATTGGAGCTCTTCGAGTATTCGGGATTTCGAGATCAAGTACTCATTGTGTCGAGGATGTCTAAATTACAGTTACCCACTCAACAGTGCAGTAGAGGAGGCCGGGGCAGGAGGCTGCTTCATCCGCACAAGTTGGAAGAATTGTTCCTCGATCTCTCCGCCTGCCTGTGGCTTTCGATTGACATCGTCCTTGTAGAAACAAAATTGCATTAGGAGCAAATTTGCGCATTCATCCGCCTCAGTCGGTGGAAAACTAGGCCAGGAGCTTGACACCCTGATACGTCCTATTGACGAAGGACTGGTGAGGTCGAAGCTGAGCCTTGCTCTGAAAAATGGACTGACTTTGGTTATTGTACCTTGTTACTGTTCCACACTTGCAGCCAGAAAAAGACCGTCAATTGAGACTTGAGGTTTAAGGTAGGTACACCCAAAAGCGCCACTTATTCATACTGAGCCTAGTTCCTGCTATTAATTAGTTCAAATTTTTATGTAGTCTTGTTGGCAAGTGAAAG
Organism: Thuidium tamariscinum; assembly: GCA_947034885.2. NCBI lineage: Eukaryota > Viridiplantae > Streptophyta > Bryopsida > Hypnales > Thuidiaceae > Thuidium > Thuidium tamariscinum. The sequence continues at coordinate 10,282,889 of OX344754.2, forward strand.
CATGTTCCAACACACCAAAGAACGTGGGATTTGGATACCGTATGCAAAAGTTATTAACAGTCAAAGTCTGTTTCTAAAAGCGCCATCTATAGTCTGTGAACATGACTGATTTCAAAAATGTATGTGCACTGTAGATGGCGCTTTTAGGAACAGGGCGCTTTTGGGTGTACCCACCTTAGTACAAGGTACAAAAAGCACCCCAAAATTGCCCTTGATCTAGGACTGCCATCTTCTAACCCAGTAAGGTAGGAGGACTATAAACTAACCATCTAAGGGTTGGAACTGAATTTTGGGGAGGTGAAACATCTTGAAATATTTTTGAATGAGTTTTTCATGAAAGACAAGTGAAATAGGCATCTAATCCAAGTTATTTCACATTTTTTGGAACTTTGTAGAATTAGTTATAAAGTTTTGAAGTTGAAAAAAAAGTGGTCATTTGTGGTCATCAAAAGCGACCACCTCCGAAAATGTGCAGATTTGGTACATTGAAGAAAGCAAAATGTACCTTTAAGTCTTGTTCCATTTTAATGCCCTGATGGAGTTTGAGCCTCCTACTTTACATCTCGAAAATCAATTATGTATCTAATGCCTGCCATTTGCCATCTAACGCATATGGACGACTAGTTTTTGGATGTAATTTTACTTGAGATGTTACAATTTGTCAACCCTTGCTCACTATGAATGGATTTTTTTCCTTATAAATTTTCACACAACATTTTTCCAAGGAATTCTTTTAAGGCCCAACAACTTTCAAAAGTTTTGACTATATATCTTAGAAGTTGTTGTATGATATGTAATTTTCATTGCTTAGTGGGAAAATAAGGCACCCAAAAAATCTCTCTCAAATTATTTTTTTAAGAAATAAAAAATTTGAAATTGATTTTGAAAGTTTTTATATCTAATTGAAAAGATTTGAATCATTCTATTTTGATCAATGAGTCAAAAGTTATGAAGATTGCTAATTCAAGGTAGTTTGTGGGTAGTTATAGAATCATTCTTTAGTACCTTATAAAAAAATTGAAATCCTTTATTTAATTCAAATTTGTATATTTTTATAAAAACTAAAAATAATAGTATATATTGTTAAATACAACATAATGACCATTGGGATTGGGATTTTTCAATTCCATAAATCAATTGTTTACAATTTAGAAATTTGAATCATTTTCTATTTCTTTCTACCTACTATTTTAATTTTCCTTATGTGTTGTACGATTCCAAATGATTTGAACTTTTTAATGCACGTAAAACATTTGTCTTGGTCACAAAGGATAACCACCAATTCAAATTTTTGTTCATACAAATTTGACCTTGTAAAGTGTAGCTGTTTGGATTTTTGTAAGGCCCAAATTTTTTTTTGTCAATTGAAATGCTTACATCTTGCAATCTATCAATGATAGAAAATTTAGAAATTTTTTCTTCATCTTTTCAAACCAATGTACTTCAAGATCCCATGATTACATGTGTCAAAAAGTTTTTTTTTTATAACTTGATACCTGTATCAAAAATGGCAATTTTGGAGTGTCCTTGATGAAAACAGAGTCAAAAACATTTCAAGGTTAACAAAAATTTATCATTCAACACATATGTCTTGTGATGAAGCTTCTTATAAAATTCTATTCTATTGTTGCTTGGATATGAGGTAATCAATATTATAAAGAGCTTTTCTCAATGGGCCTCAATGACATTGAGTTTGGTATTATGAACATTTGGGAATGTAATCATAAAATTGCTTGGTTGTTGCACCATCCAAAGCATTGTTAATTAAGATCTAATGCCAATGGGAATGTGTAAGGTTTGTACTTAGAGTGGATAGTCACTCTCAAGATATTTTCCACAAAAATATATGAAATATTTAATTTTTAACACGTGCCAACAGATTGTTGGTTGTCAAAGTCTTGAAGGAGGACTCCAACCTCCTCCCTCCTATACTAATTATGTCTCTAGCACTTCAATATTACCACTACATCCTAAAACTAACTGACCTATCTTCTTTAGAATAAGCTATAGGTATGAACATTGGGACATCATGTGATGAAGCTTTGCCATAAGTTCCTACGCCATTGTCCCCCTGCCACAATGGAGGGTCGTTGTTGACATTGTCATTGTCATCTATAACAATGACCTTGTTCAGTGCTCCAATGCTTGGAACACCCACACTAAGTGTAACATTTGCAACAACAATAGCATTATTAACAATGAATCAATACACTGATGAATGCACATAGTAAAAAAACAAAAAAAGTGAGAGCCTTACTAGCAATGTGGTAGTTGATGTCCGTTCCTTCACGGGCTTCTTCCAAGTCTTTGGCAACTGAGATCCGCACACCATGACCCCGAATTTGTATACTCAAAGAAGATCTGCGTCACCTCCTGCAGTGTCTTCAACGCTAGTTGATTGTGCACCCAAAAAAAATTTAATTTAATCACATCCCTCATGCAAATTTTTTTAATATGATTACAGTGCAGTTATTGCCTCTTTTAGAAGAATGCACCTAGAAGAGGTAATAACTACTTACAATACATTTACATGATGAAACACTAATCTTGCTTTCAAGCTTAATAAAAAATTTAGATAAATAACAAGACAATATAAGTGGATAAATTAAAAAAAAACTGAAGCTTATCATATATACTAGAGCAATTATGAGTTCATTAAATGAGATTTTTAATCTCAAAGAAATTTTTAGAAGACAATATCTAATGCCAATTGTTTCAATGAAGAATGGCTTACGTGTATTTTAGGTTTACTCTTCTTAATCCCATTTTTTATTGGAATATTATTACCATTTTTGGAAGTTGTAGATAGATTTCTAACATCATTTTATCAAGTTCATTTCTGTTTTAATGTTTTGTTCTTTATATTGTTGGAATCATTTTTATAATTCATATATTGCATAAGCAACCTTCACATATTATTGAATCAATATCTTCAAACCCACCAAGGTCTCTACTAAATGCTACCACCAATTCAATATTTAACCATTTAATAAGGTCAGTCTATGAAATATAAAACGCATTAATTTTGACTATATAATTTTGCAATTACATTGTATAGAACATATGATTGTCTCTTCAAATATTCAAGCAATAATGATTAAGATGTTTGTAGAATGACATAATATCATTTAAGTTATATAACTTTGAATTTCATGTAAATGATAGGACTTCAATGAGTAAGGTAACTTGTACATAAAGGATTTATTACAGTGAACTTCAAAAGTTGAAAGTCAAGATTAACAATATTTCTATGATGATGAATTCAATACTTTTCCAAATTTTAATTATATATATATTTGTGTATATATTTATGCATATTATATTAAAATTGCAACTTCCTTGCAATTGTCTACAGCCATTCTACTGCACCAACGAGGAGGGGCAAGGAAGATGAAGGAATACGATAACTGCTTGGGCCCTAGATTTGGGCCACGTGCACGACAAAAAAAATTTCAGACTTTGTGAGGGGGGGGGGGAGAAAAGACACATTTTGTAAACACCATAGATAGTTAATCCTTTAAAGGTAAGATCTAATGCCAATTGATCAAATACCATATTTGAGCTCAATGCAGTCTATTAAATTGTGTTCAAATACCAATCCTATATTTGTATTACTTGAAAGCAAGAATTGTATATCATTGTGAGAAAATTGAATTTGTTTCATAAAAAATTGTAATTGTTATCAATGTTGTCGCAAGAATTGAAAATAAATATATTAAAATAGAAAAAACAATTCAGATTTTTTGAAAATCATATAAAATAGCCAACCTATTTTTAATCACTTAAGCAATTACACATAGTTAGAGTGCAATTTTTTTTATTGCAAAATTTTTCCCATGTACAAAAATAAAGTTTGGAAAGATAGCATATTTTTCGATAATTTTATTACTCAAAGTGTAATTATTATGAATTTTTTAGTAGAAGATTCTTCTTAATCTATAATAGGAATATAGACCTTAATATTTCTGATCATAGGTTGATTGCAAAATCCACCAAGGGCTGATTGCATTAAAAAATGCCTTACAACCAATCCTAATGTGCTACAATTGCTCCCAAAGTTGCACTACAACTTCATAGAAAGGAAGCAATCTATAGATTGCAGATGGATAGGTGATTGGAAATGGGTTGGCTACCTTAAGAAATAAAAATAGCAATGGAGATTATTGAAAAAATGATTGAATTCGTTATTTTATTTTTTACATCCAAAATTGACACATCAAAGATTTTGAAAGCAAGATCTATCATTAAACCAAAATTACTATCTTTTAATTTCATTGATGTAAAACATTTTGATAAAAAAATTTCATTTGCAAAAACAAATTCTCTATTTATTTATTTTTCAAATTGATGATAAAATCAAATTTTATGATTGAAAAAAAATGAAGGTGGAAAAAAAATTATATCAATTATAATATGTATATCAAAATAACCTAGAATTTTTACCGTAAATGAAAGTTATAATGAAAAGCATGATTTGGTAATTTAAATTAAAATTCATTTTTCTAAAAGAAAAACGTGAATATGAAACTTAATAAATTATGTTATTTTAACACATAGAGCTTGCAATGGCAATAACTTTTTAAAATTTTTAAAATTTTTCCAAAATTTCAAGATGATGTTGAAAGAGATCTTATCAAATTTTTTCTTAATTAAATCAATTACTCAAAATGGTTATATTGAAAGTTATAATCAAGGGTGAATAAGGCACGTTTACTTTTGGGAAGTATAGATCTTTAAGCCATTAGCCTTGAACCCTAACCAGGTAAATTGTATCAACAAGTCCACCATTCAAACAACTTGTAAATTTTCTAATTTTGATACTTATACTAAAAGAAAAATGGGTGTTTTAGAGTAATCATAGTGGTATAGTCCTATAAATAATGATTTATTTTGAGACTTAAATGAAAAATAAAGGATAAGAAATGTACGTTAATTAAAACTTTACTAAAAATATTCTAAAAGGTCAATAATTATAAGACAATACTACTAGGACTATACTTTAAAACACCCCATTCTCTTGTAGTGTTATCCCTCAAACATACATACTTGGTCATTTTGTTCAAACCAAACCATGAATTTTTTAATCATTTTCCAACCTAATCTTTTTTGAACTATTTTCCATTAAAAACTGAAAACCTCACAATAATATACTTGTGTCTAAGTTAATGAAGTTTTTAGAACATCCAATGTAACAACTAACAACTTGTCTTTTTATGTCAATAATGAAGTCCAATGTAAAATCTTCATGTTATGTTAGACTTTATTATTGATATAAAAACATGGTTTGTGGCATTGATTGTCTTCAGAAACTTATCAACTTTGATAAATAAAAATACAAGTTTCTTATAGAGCCTATTCAACAAATGGTTTCTATTTTCAATCCCAACTAATTTCCATGTTTTTATTCTAATATTTTTTGTTTGTTCTCCACCACAAATATTCAAGAACTTTGTTACAATACACACCCGAAAAGGAATTGAGAAATAGAAACAGCTTCAAACAACAATTTTTCATGTAACCACCTCATCTAATTGACAAATTTCTAAGATGAATTTCATCCTACTCTAATTTTTTTTAATCTTTTAATTTAATATAAAATATAAAAAATTAGTGCAATCCATGCTAATTTGGTATAAAACCCCTATTTTAGTGCCCTATCACTATTCTAATGTTTTTATAGTATATTTTAGTTTTACTAATTGTTTTTATGTTTTCCCTATTTATAAATTTTTTATGGTTTTCAATTCATTTTTAGCTTCAATATCTAATTCTATTCTTTTATTTCTAATTCACTTTTGTATTTTTTGTATTTATGATTTGCAGCTGATTTACTTCGAAAATCATTTTCAACATGTAGTTTTAAAAAAAAATCGTTTAAAATCTAATTCTAATCCAATTTCCTACCTATGTAAATTTTGTTTTTATTTGAGATCAACAATTTTGTCTTTGTTACATTTTTGTTTTTCTTAAATTCTAATTTCATTTTCTTACTTTGTACTATTTTGGTTTTTAACCTCTAAAGGACAAAGGCATTTTCTGGCTTGAAAACCACTCAAAACTGCCATGTTTGCTAGTTTTTCCCAAAAAAACAAAAGAAAGCAATTTTCTTAAATTCTAACCATAGGATCTTGTAAATTACTTGTCTGAAATCATGTGGTAAAAATTTCATGAAGTTTGACCTTACGGATTGGAATGTTGGAAAAAAAAGTTTTTTTGAACTCTGACTTGCAATTTCAGATGACTTTGACTGCCATTTGTTGAAATTTTTTGCACTATGGACCATGAAGTTAAAATATTTTATGTTGAACATTTGAATTGAGAATTAGTGGAAATTTTTAAGAAAAAAACTACTTGATTTTCATTCATTAAAAAATTGTTAAGTAGAAGTATGTCCAAGATTGAACAAAATACTAAGTTGTTAATAACTTTAAGATGTAATTGAAAAACCATGATCAAAGGTGATGTTGTTCTTGCAAATATTCTAAACCCTATCAAAAAAAAAATTGAAAATTTTGAAAAGTTACCTTAAAAAATGAATTCTATAAGTTATTTTTTGAAGAAGGTGCTTAGATTGCCCAAAATACAAGATTGTCCTTAACTTTCTCATTATTTCTCCAAATAAAATGAACCAAAGCTTCAAATGTAGAACAAAACATAATCATTGAGAATTGTTTTTAAATAAATAAATTTTTTTGAGTTTTTTTTTTCAGCTCGGCAAACTGCTTTTTATACTTAGAATGGCATAATTTTTGCTTACAAGCACCAATTGAAATAAACATTATATTTTTGGAAAGCTAACTTGATTTCTCATCTTCAAAAAAAGTTTCAAAAAATCATAGCAAAAATTCAGGTCACACAAGCCTGCCCAAAATTCCAAGTGTCCCCCGAGGGGACTTTAGTCCTTTAGGGTTAATGTATTGCAATTATACCGTTTGCGTAATTTGGTTATATTACCAAATCTTTCTCAAAGTCTAAAGTTTTTAGCTTCAAACCCTTACTTTTTCCTAGAATTCTTCCTTCGTATTTTCTAAATTTTTGCCCAAACCTCCAAAAGTTTCAATTGCTATCTAATAGAAAACTCCCTAATTAGTGGTTGTAATTTAATTCAATATACTAATACTTTTAGACTTGTGAATTCAAGCACATTGTTACATTTTGTGTTTTCTAAAAGGTAAACTAGTAAGGTGGTTCACATAGTACAATTTGGAAAGACTTTAACCCCTAAAGGACCGCAACTATGTTTCCACCAAAACTACTCCAAAACTGTCATTTCTAGGACAACTACCAAATTTCAGAAAAAAAACATTTTTTGACACATGTAACCATAGGATCTCTTAGTGCACTAGTTTGGAAAGATGTAGAAAGAATTTCAGAAATTTCCGCCATGTAGATTGCAAGATATTAGTGTTTGAAATTACAAAAATCATTTTTTTTCCACTGCGAAAATCCGGGCAGCTGCACTTCAGAAGGTCACATTTGTATGAAAAAATGACCAAAATGGTTGCAACTCTTTGGAATCATTTTCCAATTCAAGTTGGATATATGCTTAAAATTTTTCATACCATTTGGAATTGTACAACATGTACAAAAAAAATAGTAAGAAGAAAGAAGTAGAGAATGATTCAAAATACAAAATTGTTAACAATTTCTTTATTGAATTAAAAAATGCCAATCCCAATGGTTCAAATGTTGTAATAATCAATCTACACCCAATGTTTTTATTTTTTTTCAAAAATATAGAAAAAAGTTGTTTTTATTGCTATATAGTTGTGGAACCTCAAATAGTCAAAATTTACCACCCAACATTTTTGGTACCCTTCAATGTTTATATTGTTCTAAAAACAATAACACCAATTTAGCTACCTTATCTTACATTTATGCAAAGTATAACTTCTACATTCACAACAAACATTGCATCCTTTAGACTATACTACCTTTGAAATAGAATCTAATTTTCAAGCTACAAACATCTTTGAGGATTGTACATGTTAGGCACTATAATCTTACAAGTGATGCATTTGATCCATTCAAAAATTTATCCAGACTATAGAAAAAAACTGGAATTTTCATCTTGCATAATTTTCATTGCATCTTTATGCAATTTCAATCAAGAATACCAATCTTCAGTTTCAAATAACCAAAATTCAATCTCTACTGAATTTCTAAAATCAACTTTCATGATGTAGTGGAATATATTATTGTGAACAATTGGAGATGAAATTTTCAAGTTTGATTGCATAGGGAAATAGGGAAATTTCATAAGTACATCTTTGATATAAAAAAAACACCCCCTTAAGTAACAAAAACATGAGGAAGGAAGAAATCAATCATATGACGAAAATTTGTAAAATTAATATCTCTATATTTTATCTAAATCTTGCTATTTGACCCCTACACCCAAACCAATTTTTTGCATTTTAATATAATGGTACAATTTCTTTGTCAAGATTTAGTTGAAATTTTGAAATATCTATTAACAAAGTTCAACCATATAATGTCTCACATTGATTTTTTCCTTGACCATATTTTTGTTACTTAAAGGAGTGATTTTTTATATCAAAGCATTAAGTTGTGCATAGAAATATTTCCTATATACCTATACAATCAAATTAAAGAATTTCACCATTAATTGTTTACAATAAGATATTACATAAAACCATAAAAATTAACTTGTAAAATTCACCCGAAATAGAATGTTGGTTATTTTGAAATTAAAATTTGGTAGGCTTCATTAGGATTGTCTTAGGCTTATAATGATAATTGTGCATAGGTACTCAAATGTACCAATATTATTGCATATTGTAAAAAGAAATGTGAATGGCTCAAATTAGCTAGTTGGAAGATTACAATACTCTATCTATACATCTAACAAAAACATTTCAAAAATCATTCAAGGACTAACAATTTCTTCTGTCCTTGGATACAAGAGATTCAATGCTTCAATGCATCTTAGAATTACTTTAAAAAATAGTTTATTCTTTTGGTCAAATAAGAAGCTTATTCAAAGATTCATGGGTAATTGCACACCACAATACTCAAAACTCCCATCATATACTGGAGGCACTACTTTTGCGTCAAAACTCCACTATTTGCACCAAAATTTGCATTACCAAATTTATTATTTTTGACCACACATCATTCATAACTTTCAACTAAAAATTCAAGATGTATCCACCTCTATTACATCTATAAAATATGAATTCAAAAAGATAAGTGAGAAATGTGTTTATTTGAGACTTTACAAATGATCTAAAATTTGAGTTTTTGACCTTCAAAGTTATATATAAATTTTTTTAAACTCTTAAATAGTACAAAATCAAAAAAATATAGGCATTGAAATTTCAAAATCTATAACGGAAAAATTAAAAGTTATCACAATAATTCACAACAAGATTTTTACATTCAATATACATGATGCACTATGACAAATCACTCTTTTACTATAAATTATCCAATTTCACATACTTTTAGATATTTACAAAATCTTTTTAAAGTGGATAAAAAGTTTAGATTGCCTTTCTCCATAATTTGACAACCATCTCAAATTCAATGTGCATTTATCACAAATATGTTTTATGTTTCACAAAATAATGTTCTCTTGAGCTCTATAACAAAAAACAACATGAGCACCCTTGCATGCAAACATCAATACATAAAAAGCTCTAAAATTACAAGTCATTTAAGTCCGCCAATGTTCTTTGATAAGATACTCAAGGATTTGCATCTTTAAAGATTTCAATCATTGAAAAAACTAACTCAATGAAGCTCCATTGAAGCTCATTTAAAGATCTAAAATTAACTTTCTAAATTCAACTTTATTATAAGACATATCAAGACTCCAATGCTTTGAGGAAGCACTTTCAAAGAAGCACATCTTCTAAGATCTAGCTCTTGAAGAGCATCCAATTCTCGAATGCTCTTCGGAAGCTCACTCTAGAATCCACACTGTGGGTGCTTCATTCCCACCCTTGGAATTAAGCAATCACAACCAGGCTCTGGTCCTAATGATTCTACTAACCTACCTATCCTAACGTGTCCCACTTCTATATTCTTCCTGTCTTAATTTATGTGTTTGGTTCTCCTATTCTACTTCTATGTCTTGTTCTTGTTTATCCTACTTCTACATGTTTGGATTTGGTTTAGCCCACGTATGGTATTTCCTACCCCATCTCTACGTCTTTGTATTTTTATCCTATCCTATGTACTCGTATTTATCTTACCCTACGTCTACGTCTTTGTATTTATTTGGGCCTACTCTACGTCTTTGTATTTGTCTTGGCCTACGCTACGTACTTGTATTCTTTTAATCTACTCTATGTCTTGGTATTTGTTTGGGCCTACTCTACGTCTTTGTATTTGTCTTGGCCTACGCTACGTATTTGTATTCTTTTATTCTACCCTATGTATTTGTACTCTTCTACTCTATGTATTTGTATTCGTTTACTCTGTGTATTTTATTCTATGTTTGTGTATTCATTCTTTTACTTCTCTTCTAGTTATGGTTGTCTTCCTATTTGTGGTTGCTAATTGCCGAACCTTAATCTCACTTGGGATGTTATCCTTTTCCTACTAACTAATTCCCTATTGCATCAATTAATTAAATCAAAAGAAGGTTTAGAGGCCCACCTCCGTTCCGTGTCAGCCCTTTTTTTTTGGGCGATATGGTGCCAGAAAGCACCATTTCAAAAAAAAATCTTTTTTTTGCCAGAAAAGTATCGAAAATAGTAACCTTTTTTCGCCAGAAATTTACCATTTTTATGAAAACCGTGGATGAAATTGCCAAATTTAGATGATAAAGTGTATGAATACAACTATAAAGTATTTTTTAGTGCAAAAGTTGGATGAATGTAGAAATACAATGCTTCACCAAATTTTAAATGATCGCCATGTTGGCACTTTCTCAAAAAGCAAAAAAAAAGGGTTGTTCCGTGTGTCCCCCATGCCCTTTCCTCCTCATTCCACGCCACGTCCATCACGGCCATCTCTTGGCCCCGGTTGGCTCACGGCCCCGCCCCTTCAAGTTTAGCCCTTTCTAAATGTCTCCTAGCTCTAGACCACTCCCTAAGTAATTCCCACTTTGGACTATCCTCTACTCTAATTTCCCTTTTAACTATCCTCTAGTCTAATTTCTCTTTTTACTATTCTCTAATCTAATTTCCTTTTTTACTATCTCTAATCTAATTTCTAGTCTAACTTCCCTTTTAACTAGCCCTAATCTAATTTCTAGTCTAATTTCCTTTTTTTCTAGAGCCAAGCCCTAGATCCAAAAGCCCTGACCCAATCCCTGGACTCAAGCCCGGCTGCGGTACTAGCGGGGTACTCGGCTGGCGCTGGCTGGGGCTCTGACTGAGGGGCCTCCGGTTGGGGCTGGCTGGGTGCTGGCTGGTCACACTTACAATGGTTTTGCCAAACCTACCTATAATTGGGCTAATATTTATGCAAGGTGTTTTTCAAAGTACAACCACATTCCACTCTATCTAAGGAGCCTCCTAATCGTCACTTTGTTGGATACTAAACGTTGCAATAGTGCCAAATATGTTGGACACTAAACGTTGGTTCTACCCCAAAGGAGTTTGATTTTGACACCCCGCTAAGACTTGGGGGGGTCAAAGCTTCGCCGTGGGGGTAACCTCTTTGACACTTGACTAAGACTTTTTTGTTTATCTAGGTACTTAGGGAGCCAAAGCTTCGCCGTCCCTCATGGGACTAGATTAACCCCATGAACAAGAGAAGAGGGAGAAGACGGTGAGCACACAACTTTTTGAGTACTACTACTCAAAGCTTCGCCGTCCCCTATGGGACTAGATTAACCCCGTGAACAAGAGAAGAGGGAGAAGAGAGTGAGCACACAATTCTTAGAGTACTACTAGTCAAAGCTTCGCCGTCCCCTATGGGACTAGATCAATCCCGTGAACAAGAGAAGAGGGAGAGGAGAGTGAACATAAGGTGCAACATACTCTCAAAGTCACCTCCCTAGTAACCCTTCGGTTCCTCCCAAATTCTCTCCCACAATACCTTTCAATAGTTTCACAATACAAGAGTGAACCAAGATCAAATTACATAAGTTTCCACCAACTTGGGGGGGTCTCAAGTCCCCAAGTACAAACCACACTTACTAAGGGTGTAAAACCCCCAAAAGACCATCAAAGGCTCCTTTGGCATGACAAGCCAAAGAAAATCCGGCATAATCCGGGCCCAATAGTCCCCCTCCCTTAAATGGTGAGGAATGAGAAAGAGAGAGAATGAGAGGAGAATGCCGCCCCTTTTATACTCAAAAGGGAGCAACATCCCCCCCTTAATCTACTAAGAATAACTAGATGAGGGAATTTAGAAGGTCCGTACATGTTTACCAATCCCAAATCTAACTATCCATCTAAAATCTACACAATTTGAATTGAGTAATTCAAATCTTACCTAACCTTATAAGAACTTGCAAAACCACCTAATTTACCTTCCCCAAAATCTACAAGTTCTCACATGGGAGAAGTTCTCATGTGTTCCCACCCACTTAATTTGAAATTACTTACACCAAGCACTTGGAGCCACCTTGTGAGCCCTCGAAATGGCACTCAGGACTCTGGGTCTATTTTTCGCGCTTAAATAGCGAAAATTAGCTAAAATATACAAGAAAAGAACATAAAAAGAGTGTTGAAGGAGTTTTGGTGTCAGTCTATGCCAAAATGGTGGAAAACCAAATTAGAAGGTGCAAAATTCCTAATCCTAAAAATTTGAATCATTCTAAATCTCCAAAGTAAGTTTATGTGAAGATTTAGTAATTCCGAGAGAAATAAGGAGTCGAGAGTTAGTCAGTCCTAGTGACTGTCTGTGCAAAGTCAATCTTTTAAGGATGCACATGACATACTCACTAAGCTAAAAGAGTCTACTACGAGCCAAGAAGAGTTACCAAGGCTTGAATTTAATTTTGGAACAAACTGAATTTAAAAGTAAAATCACTACAAATGACTTGGAGAATTCGAGCTTCACAAGATAAAAGATGGAGGATTGGAGATTGAAGACTACAGAGAGGTGTTCCAAGGGTAGGAGCATGCCAAGAGCGAACGAGAATCAAACAATTGTCCAAGATTCTCGAACATCGGGAATTAAATTGTCCAATTGGGCAAAGTAATTCCAAATTACTAAAATTAGAATAGTGCAAGGTTACGTGGGACTTACACTAAGAATCTAGGAGCGCCCTAGATGCTACCCAATTTATCTTGGATTTTTCCGAAATTCCACGTTGACTTCATGGGAAGTCAACCGTGTATAGAAATGTTTGTAAATTCATAGAAATTACGTATGATGCGGTAAAATCTCACTAAAAATTAGGATAGGTTTTTGTGTGCTTAATAAGCGCCCGGTTAAGTTTGAAGACATTCCGACATTCCCAACTACCAAAACCGGCATCGACATCGAATTTCACTGGAAGTTACAAGTTGGCGGCGGGTTGACCGGCGTATCAGGAGTGAATGGTGTCCGATTGTCGCAAATAAGGAGTCATTCCTTACTCTCACGGACATTCCTAACAACCCTGGTCTGACAGATTCATCAAAATGCGCAAATCCTAGAAGTTAGATTTTTGACTTCTAATTGGAGTTACTGTAATTCCAATTTGAGCGCGCAAACGGCCTAGGAGTGAGGGGTAAGGGATCCCTTAGGCTAATTGGGGTCTTCTGAAGACAATGGCACAGACGGTTTTCCGTTTTGAGTTGTTTTCTAAAAGATAGAGAGGGTCAGCTCTTAGTTTGACTTTTTAATCATTAATTGCGGTTAATTAGAAGTGATTTTGGAAATATCTCTTGGAAAATCAAAGATTGGATTTGGTCAAGATCTCTTTCTTGCGTAAAAAACCATCTTTGGGCTAAAGAAAGACAATTTTCAAAATGACTTTTGGTTAATTTGCAAAATATCTACGTAAATTAGGATTAATTCCAAAATATTTTGGGTTAAGATCTTGGATTTGATTTGGCCAAGATTTCTTTTGCCAAATGGGGATGTTTTTAGAAATTTCCACCATTAAACAAATATTATTTTGAAATTACATTAGGGTAGTTTAGGGTAGGAAGTAACAAAGCGTTTTCACTGGCAATTACCGAGAGGGGCCCGGCCACGGGTATATAAGGGCCCCCCTCGAGGTTGCCAGTACCCTTATTTCTCGCACCGACACTTTGTTATTTCACTTAAGTGCTACCGACGTGGTCGGAGCACTTCTTGGACCAAAGATTTTGGCCAAGTCTTATTGTGTTTAGTTCTTTGAATTTGAAGACTTAGGGCCCCTTCAATTTTTATTCCTTGGTCACACATACTCAAGAGGCAAGGCCTCAACACTTTCTTGTCAATAGTTCACGGAAATTTTGAGCATTGAGTGCCAAAGTTCGGTTTAAACACTGTCATGTGTACCTCCTTTGATTGCAAAATCCCAAAATACTAGGAAATTTTAAGAGTTTAAAGTGAAAGTCCGGTTCAAACACTATCATGTGTACCTCCTTTTGCGAATAAAATCCTTAAAATACTATTACAAAGATTCGAGACGGCGAAGCTTCGACCCTACCTAACTATTAGGTGAGGGTATTAGAAACCAAGTCATATCACCATAAGATGCATACAACACTTTTGTGGCGGAAAAACCACGGGTGTTAAACAAATTCTCAAGTCATTGGACTAATAACGTTTAACCGTTGTGAGAAATTGGCCAAATTAGTAATCCCCATGCTTAATAGTTATAGATTCAATTTTCATTTTTTAAGATACTTAAGAAACCAAAATTAAGTTCCAGCCAGTCCATTGAAGGCTAACCAGCCAGCCATCGAGGCTAATCAGCCAGTCCATTGAGGCTAACCAGTAAGTACACGGGAGGACCAGTACGTGGGCGAGGGGCGGGCCAATTGCGCCCTGCCACGTGGCGCCTGAGAGCGGCAGTTTGGGGGTCCTGAGAGCGGGGTCTGGGGGGTCCTGAGAGCAGCAGCGTGGGAGGTCCTGAGTTAGAGTCCAGGGAGCAACTCGGAGTCCAGAGGCCAGGGAGTTGGAATTCGGTGAGTCCAAAACTCATTGTGAAACCACAAAAATTTGATTTTCTCAAAAATCATTGGGTTGGCAGTGGTAGCCACAACCCCCAAAACTTTCTTTTGATTTTTGCAAAAAATCCAAACTTTGAGGTCTCAAGAATTTCTTACTCCAACACACTCAATCTTCTAACGCCATAGCCAAGTTCCTCTCAAAATCATTGCAAAACTCTACAACAATAAAAATGAGGGAGAAGGAAAGAGATTAAAAAGATTAAGGTGATGGAATCTCAAAACAAGAAGCCATTCCCATTAAAAAACTAATTTCCGAGGGAATAAAACTATAGATTTGATTCTTTATTCTTGAGGGTTGACCCTTGGGAATAAACAACTAATTTTTTGAGAATATTACTATTGAAACTATTCTCGTTCTTTAGGAATGTTCTACATTATTTAGTCGTTAGTCATTAATTAGATTCTTAGAAGGTTTGGATTTTGTTGATTTTCTTTTATTAGGCCTAATAAGCCAAAAAGGAAACAAACAAATTGACAACCAATTTCTTTACAAATTAACACAAATTCAAAATTAATTAGATTTGAAGAGATTTGATGATAGTTTTTGATTTAAAATATTCCAATAAGACAAAGGGGAAGGGACAAATTGACAACTAATTTCTTTAAGGATTAAAAATAATTTCAAAAATTAATTGGATTTGAAAAGATTTGAAGATAATTTTCCATCCAAATTAATTTAATTTGAATTCATTGGGATTGTATAATATCAATTTAGAACTAAAATAAAAACTAAAAACAACAAATAGCTAACCATTAGATTTCCGTTGATTTCTTTAGAATAGAGCATTAACAAAATAGGTAGACTAATTTGAATTGCAGTATTTTCTAATTACCGAGGGTTTAGGAATTGAAAGAATTACGCAATTAAATTAGCGCTACATAACCTTTAGTTTCCTTTTAACCAAGGTAGATTTAATTGACCAACAACGTGAAAATTATTATGGATTAGATGGAGAGCCGGGATGATTTCGATGGCGAGGTTGTGGGAGAATATTTACACATGATGATGTTTGACGACAGGACTATGGAGATTTATGCAGAGGAGGTAAACCGCTCCCATTTGATTTTCATTCTCATTGTTTAACTGTTAAGTTTCTTTTTGCCGAATGCTTGGAATTAAATTTAGGCACAATATCATTTGATAGAATAGAATACAGTAGGATAGCTTGGTTGAATTTTAGAATAGAATAGTTAGAATCATAAACACAAAATTAGATTAGAAACACTTAAAGACGTGACTAAAAGAGTTCATTGCTTGGAAGGCTTTCTTTTAATACCCAATTAGAAAGAAAACTCAATTAGACTCAGGACCCGTGTGATAAACTCCTAGCTCGAGGGTGGAGTTAAGAGCGCTTACACACCTCCACTAACTTTTTGAGGTGGTACTTGCTCCCACATGTGTCCGGAGTTCCCCACGCATTCCCTACACGTTCCCCACGGTCATTGGGGCCCAAACTCTCCAAAAAGGCATTGGGGAGCCTTAAACCCCATTTTCTCCTCCATGTGTTGTCCCCAAAAGGCTAACTTTTGGAGTTTAGCTCCGAATGGCAAACGGATTGCGCCATTGGGTCCGGAAGGCCATAATTAGCCTAAAAAATCCCTTACCCCTTAAACTATGTCCCAATTCTCAAAGAATCTTAGTGTAAGCTGGAGTCAAAGTTGGGATAAATTCCCAACTTTTGGAGTTTGGCAATTTTGGACCCCAAACCTTCACCAATCTCCTAAGTACATAGAAGGGGGTAGGAATAGATCCAAAGTAGGCCTCGATCCGATGTCGTATGGCCCCAGTACGCCGGTCAACTGCAACTTCCGTCATTTAAATTGTCAGTTGGGGAGGAATGTCGCCGATTCGGGATCTTTCAAATATCGATTTGTCTTGAAACTTGGAGAAGCACTCCGTTGGTGTGAGACCGCCTCACTGGATTTTTAGTGGGATTTTACCGCACTTTGGGATATTCTTTCGAATTCCCACCCAAAGTCCACCGCGGTTGACCGTCTGGGAAAATATCCAAACAATGTTGGAAAATTCCCAAACTTTAGAGGGGACCATCCATAGGATCCCCCCACTTGGATGCAAATCTGCATCCCCATTGCGTGCTCCTAGAATTAGGAAATTGTCCGGTACCTGCATTTCAAGGTTAGTATTCCGCCCGTATTCTCTTCGATGCTATGGGAAGTGGGGGATTCCTCTTAGATTCCCCCATGAGGCCTTCCTAACCTATCTAGAGACTTTTTAGGCTTCTTACCCTAATTCTACACATCACTATCAGTTTGGCGTCTATTTAGCTAAGGCAAGGCCCGTTTTGGATGTAAACTATCATGAACCCCCTCTAATGACCAAATGGCATATTGGTATGTGTAATGCCAATACTGGTTTAATGCCCTTTTGTGGGTTTTATGAGCCTAATTATGCCTTAGATTATGTAGGAATTCGAAAAAAGAACCTGTGAGTCCCCGGTGACGAATCGGGGGCTCACACACACCTTTATAGTTTCAACTTTATAAGACATTTCAAGCCTCCAATGCTTTGAGGAAGCACTTCGAGAGATGCACACCCTCTAAGATCTAACTCTTGAAGAGCATCTAATTCTTTGATGCTCTCTGGAAGCTCACTCAAAGACTTACACTCACGTAGATCCAACTTTCTAAGACATTTCAAGCCTCCAATGCTTTGAGGAAGCACTTTCAAAGATGTACATCCTTCAAGATCTAGCTCTTGAAGAACCTCTAGTTCTCCAATGCTCTTTGGAAGCTCACTTAAGGATTTCTACAATCTCACCCCCATAGATCCAACTTTCTAAGACATTTCAACTATCCAATGCTTTGAGGAAGTACTTTCAAAGATGTACATTCTTCAAGATCTAGCTCTTGAAGAGCCTCTAGTTCTCCAATGCTCTCAGGAAGCTCACTCAAGGATTGACACTGACGTAGATCCAACTCTGTAAGACATTTCAAGCCTCCAATCACTACAAGAAGGAGGGGTGATTTCAGTATGGTTTTCTAGTCAGAAAATGCATACTTAAAGCACAAGACTTTTAAGTATTATTTACTAAAAAACATGTGTCTAGGACGCGCTTTAAAGGACTCATTAAAAGGTCATCCATTTTAGTTTTTAAGACTTAGAAAAATGTCTTTTAAATAAACCTTTCCATGTAAAAACTATTAATACTTCCATCTTTGTTAAAATAAATGGATGCCACTTGTCCTCATGAGATTTTGAGGATCAGTACATCGCAAACTTTTGCTTCATTCAGCTTTGCCACTTGTAGTGTCTGCATTGATCAATATTTTTAAAAATTTCTTCGTTTCCAAAATCAAGAATGGATGAAACTGTAGCAGCTCAGTTCCTTTCACAATACATCCTATACAACCACTCCATCATTGATGAATCTTGAAGAGGAAGAGGTACAAATTTTTCATTTTTCATTTAATAACAGCTTGGGAGCTTAGAATAACAATGCCGTATACAGTAAACTCTTGTAAGAGCTTAATTGCAGTCTGCACTCAGAAGCACTCACGTAACAAATAGAAGCTGAATTTAGAAGATGATATTGTAATCAATAACAAGATATGCTATATTGCATAGCTTTCTCAATGACATGCACTGCTGCATGGATAGTTCTCAGAGAAGCCCTTGTTTCTCAACTCCTACGATAGACCACCACGAGTACCTCAATCTGGCATCCAAATGTACCTGGTCATCGCTTCTTAATAGAAAACGACCTCTCATACTATCTTTCATGAAGTGCGCATGAATGTTATTTATTTTTTAAGTAATACAAACTTCTGTGCACCATTCTAACATCTGTGGTGCACTCACACAGTACCCGTCGTCGAACACGGTACACACATAATTATTTTCCAAACAACACTGCCACTGACCGCTAAGCGCTTCCTTCCAATTCTCAAATGTGGAGGAGATTGGAGGGCCATAAAATTATAGAACCAAGACCATCCTTCATCGTCTTGAACTTCACTTGCTCTTTCCAACCAAATGGTGTTGGACAGGGTTCAGAACCAGCACTTGCACTGTGAGAACTTACTTTAATGGTACATCAGCCATTCGGTACGACTTTCCTCGCATACTTCAACCCTTGTTTGTCCATCAATATGCCTTCCCCTATATCTTCTTCTTTCCCGTTCACGATTGTAGCGAATCGTATCACGTCACCACATTCCACTTCCTGTATTCCACGAGTTGGTGAACGTCAAAGCCATATGAATTATGGCGGTCTCCATTCCATTGAAAACTATAGAAAACCACATTAATTACATACTTTGTGATTGAGTTAATGAGCATCTTCAATATCTCCATCACACTAGAGCTCACCACTTACTCTAAAATGCTCATGAGAACTTATCTTGTTTTCCCCATTGCAATGACCGATAAATAGTTGGGATTTAAACATGTTCACCGCCACATTTTACAACTACTGCTCTCTTCCATGTATTGGACATGAAATCCTTCTCAAATGAGTATAGCTTCACTCACCTGTGTTTGATTCTCTTCAAATAATTCTTCAAGAGAGGTCCTGCGTTCTCCAGCACGTTCGCATGTCCTTGGGGTCTAGTTCGGAACTTCAGTTCTGAGGATTTCGGATTTGCATTTCATCCCTGAAATGACGTTGCTGTACTTTGCCGCTGATCCTTTCGAAGGCGATATGTTTTCTTTCATGACTGCTGAAGCTGCGATACATCACCCACCTCATTGTTATACATGGGAAAAACTATCTTTCCAATAGTACGTTGACCGTTTTCTTCCTCTATATTCTCATAGAAGAATCTTTCTTTCAGACGTACCTCGGCGAACTTTGTCCACAATACCCTTGCCGTCACTGGGTCTGAGAATGACGTCTGACAATTTCTCCGACGCGAACTCCTACATCTGCAGAGGAAAATGCAAAACGGTGATGGACCCCGAAATCCCGAATTCTCTCTGCACAGACAGGGATTACTTTCCACCGAACTCTGAACTTCCATCCTTTCGTTGCACCACTAAGCTGAATCAAATGTCGGATTCTTCCACGTCTGGTACTTCATGACCACTGAACTCAAGCAAATGGGTACGGCAGACCTATTAAGGAGACAAATTATTCACCGAGCAATACCATGCAAATACGATTACGGTTTACTCTTTTTCAACTAAATTTGTGTGTGCACTTGAATTCTACGGTTCGAATTTTTTTTTACCTGGAAGTCTCTTTCCTTCTTCGAGGTCTCCAGCCACTGTAGCTGCCGCTTCAGATTCCTAATTTGGCTATCTACGTCGTCTTCCTCCGATGCAGCGCAATCTTCAGGCAGTGGAGAGGAAGTCGACATCTTCTTCAACTTCTCACCAACTGTTCCCTGAAATTCGCAAAGGTTGACGTCAGTTTCCCAATCCATATAGAAACAACTATTTATATATGGCAAAGCATCTACGGATACTGATTATATCTCACCTTGTTTTCTTCTTCTTCACAGATCTTGACATCCGTCTCATCGACTTCCAGAAGAAGTCGACGAGTTTGCATGCTCTCGCCGCCCAGTTCCTCATCATTTACTGGAATCTGAATTAAACGAATGAAGCTGGTCAGAAGAAGAACCTAGAACTTGATGCACATTCTGTAAAATAACAACTACTAGAGAATAATATTCCTAGAGTTCTCAAACGCAATTCAAGAAATTGATTTACCAAATTCAACTTACCTCAACCTCCCGCAAATCATGCCTTCCATTGTTAATATTTTCGCCACTTTTCATTATTCCTTTGATTCCTGCTGAGGTTGATGGTGACGCCTCCTGCTTCTTAGAAGATTTCTCGACAATTGCCTTAATTTTCTTCCAGTGCGTGTCGCTAACATCATCCGGTTTCACCCCTTTCTTTGCTTTGAGACATTTGTATTTAAGCTGCATTTTTCGATTTCGTATGTACTTGGTTGCTGATTTTTCGAACATCTGTCAGGCTTTGTGAACGAATCCCTCGAATTTCCACTCTCTCTCTAGAGCATGCCAAATGCTGTCCACTACTTGCTTTGGATGATGGTTTATGTTGTCCATACTGGGATCCAGACGGCCGCACTGACCACGAATTGCTGCTTTCCACGCATGTCGATGAATGCCTCTCGGTTTCATGTTGGCATCAACGTGAATGACGTAGGGCGATTTCCGAAGAACTCTCCGATTTGAGGTCAAGTACCTGGCTCTCGTCCCCCGCCACCTGTTCAGTCTCTTGGTTCGCAACGCTCTCTGTTCAGGAGTGGGATTCTCAAGTACAGGGAAATCTTCCTGAGAATCTGATTCTTCGCCTGCACTTGTCCGCATCATATCTGGTTTACGTCTTCTCTTTGCTTCAGCTATATGATACGTTGCTTCATTCCAAGTGCTTCCAGTAGCAGGTTCTTCTTTTATGGACGATTTTCCTACTATCTCTTCTCCGTAGAAATGAAGCAAGCCTGATGATGACCCCACCAAGCTAGCGGTTGTCTTAACTAGAGCTCGCAAGACTAGGTCCTGGAAGTTAGAATTTGACGGCGAAGGTATACTTGAACTTCTCGGTCCAGATGCTGCGACAGTTGACGGTGCTTTTGAATTCAAGTGCTCTGCGGCAACCTCATTTTCAAGGAATCCGCTTGTGACTGAACGAGCAGGGTCATGCTCCAAAAAATCTGGATGACAAGAAGCATCCGAGCTATACTCTGCGCTTGCCTTCCCATGTTGTCCCATGACTTCAGATGACCTCTGTTTCTATGTCGAAACGAACGTTCACAAATGAGAGGCACGTTACAATCATACATCGACAAGACGACAAAGTCTAGACGAACGTATTATAAATTTCATTCTCATTTTCCTTTCTACTAGATGTTCATGAGCAAGAAGGAGGAGTACTTGGTTCAACAAATAATGTGGACTCGTCTTTGAGGAAAAAAAAGACGTCGAGTGACTTCCTCCAAGAACCTCTGGAAAGGTGCGCTGTTTGCTGATCCAACTTGATGAGTGCTCACAAATTCCTTTTTCTCAGGACTTGGTACTCCTTTACGTCTAAAACAGTGCCATCAGACTCTCACTCATGCTCTCATTCTTTGAACAAATGCAGCCGCTTCGACTACTTCACTCTGAGACACTATCTTAATTTTAGTGGAACCCTTGTCAAGGCAGTGGACTTCAACAACTTGAACGGGAAACAAGAGAGAGCTTTTTCGACTGCAAGTGCCCTCCTCTAAACAAAGAAGCATCGCCGTCCATTTCCTATTACACGAAAATTTCATAAAAATCCAGCTATTACCTACAGGAATATGATACCGCACTTCCTGATTCAACACGGAGAAATCCAAATATAGGATGTGCATTAAATGCATGCATGGTCTTCCGCTTGTTTTGATGGCTCCCATATTTGCAGTGACGGCAAATTCATCATACGAACCACATTCTTCGGAACACCTGTTACGGGTTCCACGCTAGAATGGTCATGCACGCACGTTCAAAGGTAGTGATAATTTATCTCACATGAATTCCTACTCACTAAAGTTGGTAGAAGGAATCCACAACGACAACTTCCCGTACATCTTTCACACTGAGTAAACCACTTCCATTACCCCACAATAATGTTATGTCAGTGGTGTTTGTTCTTACCCCCTATGACGAAGGACCCCTCCCTTCTATTGGAACGAGTGACTGAAATATACCATGTCATTCGTCAACTATAGTGAAATGAAATGTCTTCTGCACACCTCCCGCTGCCATGCACATGTACTAAGACACAGTAATACTTGATATTCGTAAATTAATTTACATCCTCTTCATACAAAGACTGAACGCTGTTTCACTTGGACGTCGTCAGTTTCTAATTTCAGACACTAAGATTTTCAAAAGGCTTTTCATCATTCAGAACTTCATTGAGAGCACAATACAAAGTTAAATGCATTCAAGCTTATTGAAGATAAATCAAAGATTCTCTCATGTTGTTTACACAAACCCAAAAACTAAGTCCAAGTTCTCTTAGTTAAAAGGAACAATTGCTTCGCTGAATGCAAATTTCCACCGCAGACCAGTAAACATCTGATGTCCTTAGGCTAGAGCCTTATCCTATTCCGTGCTGTGACGATAAACCTGCCCATACATGTAATTTGCGCCACGTCAGAATTTTTTGCCACATAGGAGCCTTTTGACACGATTGCATTCTCTTCAACATCGACACACATACTCGACCAAAGCAGGAGACAGATCGCACTCACGGCATTGCAAACACGCTTGCATTCCTCCCACTGTCGCCATGGCGCAAGTACATGAAGAAAGATATGTCGATTTTCCTCTTTTGGCGGAGGCTTTGAACACACTTGAGCGTTCACGTGCTGACCACAGACTACTGGGGAGTTATAAATGTCCTTGCACAGAATGCAAAAGAGGCGGACGGCCCATTCTGCGGAGCACAATTGACAAGCATTTGAGACAACACGGCAGAGATCCCACTCTGAAGCACTCTATGATTATAAGTGATTCTTCTCTCACTTACGTATCCTTCAAAGTAATGCAAGCAATTGTGCAAGATTCTCTGTTTGACTTCCAAGTTCATTGAATTGCTTCTTAATGATTAGGGTTTGGAAATCACCAGAACCTTTTCTTCTTGTTTTACTCTTTTTTGTCCACAGTCTCACTCACGTAAGAGTTGAAGCCAGAAAATTGAAGACCTCTTTGCAATACGACTTAGGGTCCAAAATTTTCAGTTTAGGGTTATATTTCTAAAAGTAGTACTTCTCTCACAGTTTTGCACTCACTCTCAAATTCGTAGATCCATCTTCTTTGCATTGATATTCAAGTAAACTTGCCGCTTCTTTCATTTTTTTCTCCCCTCTCTTGCTGCTTCATGGAACCCTAATGTATTCAACCCAATTCACTGTGTCATACTTGTCATTTCTTATGCACCTACAAACTGATTGATGCTTCATGCTTTCAAAAACTCTTCTACACTTAAAAAACTTCATTTCACAGTGGTGATCTCAACTTCAAAATAGTACCTAATTGTAGTTTCTTCATTTTATGCAGCCTGAAGACTTCGACAATGACATGTTTGCTTCTGGTGAGTCCCACGATTCAACGATTCTCGAACCCCCGCAGTCTGATGCTCCACCTGAGGACGACCTCGACGAAGGGATGGACTTTCATCGTCTCACAACGGAATGGTTTCGCAGAGTCGATGACTGCAGAGAGGGATTTAATCGCACTCTTGATGAAAATGAAGACTGCCCTAACAATGACGAACAACAGTTTCTTGATCATGCAGACCTCGACATGGAAGACTGGTTAAAGCACAGCCAAGTACCTTTATACCAAGGTTCGAAAATATCCACTCTTGCTTGTGTGCTTGTACTGATGAACTTCGCCCACTTACACAATGTGAGCAATTCGTTCATGGATGAATTGCTTTCTTTCTTTACTTTGGATGTCCTACCCAAACTGAATGGATTACCTAAAACTAGACATGAAGCTTGGAGGTACATTGATTGTCTGGGACTTAGTTTCAATGTCATTCATTGTTGTCGCAATGGCTGCATTCTATTCTGGAAAGATAGAGCTCAACTCTCGGAATGCCCTCACTATCAAAGTTCGAGGTACATCACAGGGAGTAATAGTATTCTAGTCAAGGTTCTCCGGCATTTTCCACTTATACCTCGACTCCTTCGGATGTACCATTGCCGAGACATTGCATCTTTGATGAGATGGCACGAAAGAAACCCCAGTATTGATGGAAAGATGCGTTCACCTTTAGACAATCCTGCTTGGAAAAAAGTTGAAGAAATAGATGCATCTTTCTTTAGTAATTCCAAGAATATCAAACTCGGGTTAGCCCTGGATGGCATGAATCCTTTTGCCGATATGTCAACTCGACACTCAACGTGGCCGGTTTTTTTGTTGAATTATAACTCACCTGGGTGGCTGGTCACCAAACGCTTCTTTGTCATGCTTTCTCTGATAATACCAGGGAAAGAGTCTGTGAAGTCTACGAATGTTGACATTTATTTAGAACCTCTGGTAGATGAATTGCTTCAGTTATGGGATGGGGTGCCAGCTATTGACATATCTGAGACAACGCTACCGAAGAAATTTACTTTGAGAGCTATGCTCCTATGGACTATTCATGACTATCCAGGGTATGGCTTAATTTTTGGATGTGCTACCAAAGGATATCGTGGCTGCCCTATTTGCGGTCCACAGGTTGATTCACGGTATTCAAAGAGCTTGAAAAAAAATATTTTTCAAGGCCATCGTCGATACCTACCTGATGGTCACCGTTTCCGATTTTTAACTCAAGCATTTAATGGCAAGGAAGAACATCGTTGTAAGCCTTGTAGAGTTTCAGGTACCCAACATAAGAAGAGGGGTGAAGGAAGAGAACGTTGGCTAGCTGCGAGAGGTGTTCCTGGATCTGACAGTGATCTTGTAAGGAATCATGGTGTCAAGTGCAATTCCATCCTATTCAAGTTGCCGTATTGGGAGGTAAGTAACAATAATTACCTTTCACTCCGTTGACTAGTGATTGACATTTACAAAGCCTTTTCGGAGAATTCGCATGTAAACATTTTCATTCTACTAATGGAACTTCAGATGATGAAGTTTAAGTACTCTTCTCTTACCTCTGCAATTAATACAATTGTTTTCATTTTGCCTCCTAATTTTGCTTTTGCATGATGCTACTGCAGAAACTTCTCATTAGGCATGTTCTCGATACTATGCATATTGAAAAAAACGTTTTCGAAAATCTGCTGAAAACGGTCTTTGGCATGAAAGATGGGCCTACAGTCCGACAAGATATGATGGAAGTGGGGTGCAAGTCACGATTGCACATTCGTCCAGCTGAACCACCAGCAACCGGATTCCATATGCCTAAAGCTCCATATATACTTCCTGAGGAGAACAAAAAGATTTTCATTGAGAGATTATCTAACTTGAAGGCTCCAATAGGATTCATGTCAAACATGAAGTCTCGCATATTCCCAAATGGAACTCTTCATGGTCTAAAGAGTCATGATTATCATGTTTTGATGCAGGAACTGCTTCTAGTATGCATAAGTGGTTTGCTACCCCCCAAGTGGAGAGAGCTATCATGCAACTGAGATCTATTTTCAGGAAACTATGTTCGAAAACTATAGATCCAATAGTAATGCATGTCTTCACTGAGGAGGTCGCTATTACTATGTGTTTACTAGAAAGAGAATTTCCGCCCTCTTTTTTTGATCCTATGACTCATTTGATTGTGCACCTGGTGGAGGAGATGTATTTATGTGGTCCTATGCAGAACCGTTGGATGTACCCTCTAGAAAGGTACATGAAATACATGAAGTCATATGTTCGAAACAAAGCTAGACCTGAAGGGAGTATGGCCACTGGAAATGCGTTAGAGGTAGGTCTTGGTCTTTGCACCGAATATATTTTGGAATGTGAATCCACTCGCGTGTGAGTGTGGGACGCTGAAGAGGAACTTGGCAATAGCGGAGAGGTCACTTCCTCGATGTACTCCACAAGAAATCTTTCTACTGAAGAAAGAAATTGGGCTCACACCTATGTCCTTAACAACTCCACCTGCCTCACAGATTTGAGAGAGTGAGTTCTTTGATGCATACAGTTTATGAATTCATCAGACCCTATGAGTTGTCACACTATTGTTGCTAAAAGATTTTTTTCAAATCCTAGGATGGAGCCAGTGAAATGAAGCACTTATCTCTGCCTATTCCACTTATTTTGTGGCCTTTCTTGTAAGTCAAACTAACTATATTGTAATGACGTTTTTTATGAATCAGGAGTCATGCTCAACTTTCTTCAGACATTTTGCACCAGAGAGAAGCTTATAGGCGACAATCTCATCCAAGACAGAGGAAGCACTTGCAGTACCCAGAGCATTTGCAACTAATTCCAGACTTTCCTGTTTGGTTGGAGGAAAAGATTCAAAGTGGAGAGCAGGATTTTGAAGAAGATGTTGTGGATCTGTCACTACCTCCTGCTCTGAAGGTCCGTTCTTTCAAATCCATGAAAGCATACGGTATGCACTTGCGTGTTGAGTCAGCGGAAAGGAGCTGTAGAACATCAAATTGTGGCGTTACTGTCACGTGTGAGACATTGCAGCAGAGTAGTCGTGTGGCAACCTAGAATTCACCTAAGTAGGTTCTTAAGCAAAATACGGGAAAAAGGGATCTATTCAATCCCCATTTTTTTTTTCTTAGTTTGACGCACAATTAGGACCAAGACCGGAAACCAGAAAACTGCAGACCGGAAGCAGAAAACTACGCTAAAGAACAGCGTAAGAAAACCCGGATTCAGCCCACCTAGCGACCGAGACCGGATAGGCAATGAGTGGCTACCGAGCCTAGAGATCGTCAGGAACTCTCCCACGTGACCAGACTAGTTTAAACCTAACGGTCAGTAATTAATGCTAGGGGAAAAGTATAAGACCAGGGGAGCAGGGCCAGGTCCTGCCACTTTCTTGCACGCAATTCGAGAAAGGGTCTTCCGGCCAGAGAGAGAGTATTCGGTCTACAGACAGAGAGAAGGGATAGATAATCTGTCAATCCGGTCTGGCGTATAGTTGAGCGATTAGTACTAAGCTAGTTGAGAGGTTCTTGAGCGCGGGAGGTTCAGTCAAGTTGGACCGCGCCTAGATTGTATAGGCGTCAAGTGAGAGATGGAAGGGGAAGTGCATGAAGGGCTAATTCTAGCCTTCCGGAATGTCAATCCGGTTGTACCAACTGATGCATACGACAAGCGGGAGCTGGAGGAAGACCTCAGGCAGATGGGTTGCGAGGGGTTTATGGCTCATCCCTGGAACCTGAAGGATGAGGCGATGGTGGAGGAGCTGCTGGCCAGTCAGACCAACGAGTGGAAGGGGACGGTCCGGGCGCTGCCAAGGGAGTGGAGTGCGGCTATGTGGCGCAAGGTGTACGCCTTCGAACAAGGAGGAGATGCGACGGGCACCTGGACGGACAAGTTTCACCAGGGTAAGTTCCGCAGGCCCACCAACCCAAAGGATGGCTTCACGATGGCCGAATGTGTGTCCGCTAGACACAAGAGGCTGCTACGGTTCATGATGGCGATCTTGAACCTGGATAGGCCTAGTAGGATTACGGTCATCGTAGCCAACACCATTTTTGGTGCGCTGTCGGGAGACCGAAAGATAGATTGGAGGTTAGTCATGAGGGACCGAATGGACCGAATGGTGAAGGGAATTGGGAAGTCTAAACCCTCTCCCATTTCACCATTCCTGTTTCATTTGTATCATTCGTTAGACCTCTTGAGAGAGAAAGAGAGGGAAAATTACGAGGTAGGGGCAGCAATGATAGAATACGAAATTGCGAACCCGGAAGCTGAGGACGACCAAGATGAGGAGGACTCCGAGGAGGAGAGTCAGGAGGAGCAGCAAGAGGGCATACAGGAGGGAAAGGAAGACCCAGAGGTAGGAAGAGAGAATCCGCCTCTAGAAACTCCCGTGGTAGTAAGAGAAGCCCAGAGATTAGATCCGGTCTGGGAACAGGATCCCTTGCTAAGGATCCTGCGAGACTTGGATGACTTTAGAAGACACCACCTAGAGGAGAGAGGGTTGTTGCAGGGCATAAGCCGAGCCCTAGGCTCTATCCCACCCTCCAAGATCATGGAGGTGTTGGGAGAATTGATTCAGAAGGCACATGAGAGCCGGGACAGAGAGGAAGTGCTCCAGCTGACAAACCAGGTCTCAGCCCTGAGGAGGGATCTCCATCACGCCCAGGAGGAGTTGGACGAAGAGAAACGCCTCACCACGCAGGCCCGGAACACTCTCGGAGAAATCCGGGAGTTCATCACACATCCAGGCGAGGTCGTCAACAAGGCCATGCTGTTCGACAGGAAGGTGTTGGAAGCAGGCAAGATGGTAGGTCCCCAGATGCTCACAGCTCTCATGGCCTACAACAAGAAGATGGAGACAGCGTTGGAGAAGTGGCGATCAGTGGTCACGGAGGTCCAGGCTAGCTCTGCTCCGGACCTCCGGTCTCAAAACCGGAAGAGCAGAAGATGGAGGAGGAGCAGGCGAGGGAGCAGCCACCACTAGTGGCAGTCGAGGTAGAGGCCGGCACCTCCGAATCGGCAAAGGAAGAGGAGATCAGGTCTGAAGCCGTGGCGGAGGAACCTGTCCCACATACCCGGATTGAAGAGCCCAGGGCTTCTCAATCCGAGAAGACCAAGGAGCCGGAACCCGAGCCGATTGTGTTGTGGGAGATTATCCGGGGAACGACACCGCCAAGGGAGAAACCAAGTTCATCAACTTGCTGGACGATTCTCCGAGCAAGTCATCACCCACGGTCGTCACACAACCGAAGACCGGAGGGGAAGCAAAGGTAATGGTGCAGGTCCGCTCCATATTGAAGACCGGATCTGGATCCGGGTCACCAAGTAAGGGACCAGCCCGGATTGCCGAGAAAGTGGGAGAGTAGATCCTACAGAGCAAGACAGTGCACCATCCGCCCATCACTGGATTCAAGAAGAGGACCACAGAGACACCCACGGTGAAGCGGAAGACCCGGGTTGAAGAAGAAGAGGAGTCAGAAGAGGAAGATGAGGACTCGGAGGGGGAGACCGACTTCGGTGATGAGTCGGACCAATACTCGGATGCAGACCAAGCACTAGCGGAGACCACGAAGACCAGGGCCAAGGCGCGGGGTAAAACCAAGCCGAAACCCAAACCCGTCAAGATGTACCGGTCCCCGAAGAAACAACCAACCCGGAAGGGTGCATCGCCTATCAAGCGAGTAAGAAAATAGGGGAGCATTAATGTCAGGTAGATAGAAAGGCGGCTAAGGCAGGATATATTTAGGTTAGGAATTTTCGAACTTAGACCGGATCCAGATATGTAGGATCTGGGATCCTATTTTATTGGTATTTTTGTAGTTTTGTGGAAGTCAACCCGCCCAAGTTGTAGAGGAATGTTACGTGGCATTCTTGGCGGCTGGTGTTGATTCCATTTGCGCTTTTAGGTTTCCTTGTAGTTTAGTATTTAAACCCGGTTCGTAATTGAATCCGGGCGCGCATTATGTTATCTTACTTTCACAAGTTTTTGTGTTGCAAATACAAGTCAAAACCTTTCTGATTCACTCTGGAGTGGACTATGTGCATGGGACCTTGTCAAAGTCTTATGGTGATGGTTAGGATTGCAGCCTTGTGTGGATAAGTGTGTGCCCGGATGTTCAGTTTATCCGGTCTCTGGACTTAAAGTGAATTCGGTTTTGATAGGGAATTTGTGCAGGATCTCACAGTGTTTTCTGGAACAAATCTAGGGAGTATTCGATAGGGATAGACACTTGTAGAGTCTGGGTTTGAGATCGGGAAGTACCCAGCCAAATGCCAACTGAATGGTGATCCGGTCTCTGTAGAAGAAAGAAGGACTAGTGAGGAAATTCAGCTCTCTTGCATAAGCTACCGCCCTTATTCTACCAGGACTTAGACTAACTGGGTAATCTGTCGTTGTAGTCTTTGTTAGGATTAGGCAGGAGTGCTTGCGTGACCTGCTGGGCCGGATTAGTCCCGGTCCAGTTGTGAGGTATTCCGGTCTGGTTGTAGTAGTAGTTTCTTTTTCTTGCAAGTGGAACTTCTGACACTTTAAAACTTGAAGGGTAGGAGTAAGCTTCCTTCCTAAACACCCAAACAAGCAGATCCCTCTTGTTATCAAGGTAAAACTTACATTTGGTTACTAAATCTAGGGACTGGACCAACTACTAGTAACCGGTCTTTAGCTCCATATCTAGTAAGGGTAAGTATAAAGGTGATAAATATACTGGTGGGTGTAAGTACGCTACGCCTAAGCAGTTTAGGCAAAATCTCCCTGTACTGTTCTGTATTCAAAGTACAAATTAGTACTTGATGTACTTCAGCAAAGTAGATCTAGGCCGTTGATTTTTGATGTCAGAGATGCATTTGTTTGGGAGCAAAGTGCGAGATGATTCCGAATCCTAAGCAACCTTAATTGAATGTGCCAGTTGTGTGAAGTATAATTCATGTTGTTAAACTGCCACACAGTCTTTTAAAAGCCATGCCATTCAATACCGACCTGATTGAGGTGGCTAATGCTGACGCACTGCACTGTCTGGGGTCGCAACTTAAGGTGATCTGGTTAGGTTTACTTTAAAAAAAAGAGAAAAACTAAAATTTGATTCCCAATGGGCAATCCAAGGGCTGGATTTGAATTAGCCCACCTCAACCTTCCCGCTAGTTGGATCTTGAAGCATCCAAAGGCCAAAATCGTGTGGCCTTGATGAGCATCCAAGGGCTGATCTTAAATTTGCCCATGTTATTTGTTAATTTGCTAAAGGATTAATTATTGATTAAAAATTTTAGACGAAATTTCTAAGCTATTAGAATATGTAGAGATAAAGTTTTCAAACTTGCAACATTGTATAAATGAATTCACCAAAATCTTCAAAAAAATAGAGCATGTGGATTATAATAGCCATTCATATCATTATTACAATTATACATGTAGGACTCAAATTGAAATCCTATCATTTTAGTTCAAACATGTGGAAACTAGAATTAAAAATGGATTCAACGTACTCATTTTGATTTAGGATTAGAGATGATAAGGATTCTACAAATCCACTTCCCATTTTTTTAATTGAATACTAAGAGATTCTATTTTTTATTTAGAGTATCAAAGTTATATTCTAGGTTCCACAAATCCACTTCCCATTTAATTATTTGAATACTAAGAGTTTCTATTTTTCATTTAGAATAATAAAGTGATACTCTAGGTTCCATGAATCCACTTTCCATTTTCTAATTTGAATACTAAGGGTTTCCATTTTTCATTTAGAGTAATAAAGTGATACTCTAGGTTCCACAAATCCACTTCCAGGTTCCACAAATCTACTCCCCATTTCTTTTATTTGAATACTAAGGGTTCCTATTTTTCATTTTTGTATATTAAAATGCTACTCTAAGTTCCACAAATGTACATTCCATTTTTTAAAATTTTAATAAGTCTAAGAGTTCCAATTTTTCATTTTAGTGTATCAAAATGATACTCTAGGTTCTACAAATCTATATCCCATTTTTTAAAATTTGAATACTCAGAGTTTCCATTTTTCATTTAGTGTGTGAAAATTGATTGTGGGTTCCACAAATGTACTTCCCATTTTTTTTTTTGAAAAACTCAATGTTTCTATTTTTCATTCAATGAGTGAAAATTGATTGTGAGTACAACAAATCTACTTTCCATTTTTAAAATTTGAAAACTAAATAATTCTTTTTTTCATTTAGAGTATCAAAAATATACTCTAGGTTCCATATATGCACTTCCAAGTATCTTTATTGAATAAACCTAGGGGTATTTTGACTATTTTCATTTCTAGTATCAAAATGATACTCTAGGTTCTACAAATCTATATCCCATTTTTAAAAATTTGAATACTCATAGTTTCCATTTTTCATTTTAGAGTATCAAAATGATACTCTAGATTACACAAATCCACTTCCCATTTTCTAATTTGAATACTCAGAGTTTCCATTTTTCATTTAGAGTAATGAAGTGATACTCTAGGTTCTACAAATCTACTCCCCATTTCTTCTATTTGAATACTAAGAGTTTCCATTTTTCATTTTAGAGTATCAAAATGATATTCTAGGTTCCACAAATCCACTTCCCATTTTTTAAATTTGAATACTAAGATTTCTAATTTTTCATTTTAGTGTATCAAAATGATTTTAGGTTTTACAAATCTACATCCCATTTAAAAAAAAATTTGAATACTTAGAATTTCTATTTTTCATTTAGTGTATGAAAATTGATTGTGGATTCTACAAATCTACATCCCATTTTTTTAAAATTTGAATACTCAAAGTTTTCATTTTTCATTTAGTGTGTGAAAATTGATTGTGGGTTCCACAAATATACTTCCCATTTTTTTTATTGAATAAATCTACAAGTCAAGAGTTTCTATTTTTCATTCAGTATGTGAAAATTGATCGTGAGTACCACAAATCTACTCCCATTTTTTATTTCAATACTAAATGATTCTATTTTTCATTTAGCATGTGAAAAATGATAATGGGTATCACAAATGTACTTTCTATTTTTTAGATTTGAATACTAAAAGTTTATATTTTTCATTTTTAAAATAGCATGTGAAAATTGATTGTGGGTACAACTAATGTACTCTTTTTTTATTTGAATACTAAATGTTTCTATTTCTCATTCGGTGTGTGAAAATTGATAATAGAGTCCTCAAATCCACTTCCCTATTTTTTTTATCAATTGCTTCCTATTCAAATGGGTAATCAAATTTTTTTTTTTTTTTTTTTTCATCAATTTTTATTAATTTTGGATAATCAAATGCTTTTTGTTTTTTTCATTGATTTTTTTCTATTTTTTAATCAAATGAGCCTTTCCATTATTTCATATATTTTTAATTTTAGAAAAAAAACATTAGTTCATTTTGTAGATAAATTTGGTAGGTTTTATGATTTAAATAAAATTTCACAATTCATCTATCTTACATACTCAAATACACTTCTATGAATAACAATTTAAAGTTTCATTTTCTATAGACTTATCATGTGGAACTACTGTACATAATATACTATTGATGAGTTACATATATGTCTAATTTGGACATAGAATGACCTTTCATTATCCCATAATGATTGGCATTCCCAACTCAAGCGTACTTTATAACAATGTGAGTTGGCTTCATACATCATCAGAGGGGAACGGAAACTGGATTATCAAGTAGAGGTTGTTTGAATTGGTAGACCACTTTTCGCTCCCCTCCGATCTTTTGCTATTTTTAATTGAAAATTTGAAAATTATCTTTTGTTGCTTTCATCTAATTCCAAAATTTATTTTAGGATGTATTATTTAATATTATTAAGTGTTTCTATTTTGAAAATACAATTTGAGACATATTGTTGACGTTTGTATGTTCTACATTGAACAAATAAATAAGTCTTTTAGATTTGACTTGTAGAAGTTTGGTAAGATATAAATTTTGGTAAAATCTACAATGGTAAGACACATAGAACAAATGATTAAACAGAATTAGGTGATGGAATTATTCCATAACAATTGACATTCCTAATTTTGAAAGCCAATACAAACGGTCATGTTTAGACTTTATAAATAAAGAAAAAATTTCCACTAGTGAGTCACTAGTTGAAAATCA
This sequence comes from Thuidium tamariscinum, assembly GCA_947034885.2. Classification (NCBI taxonomy): domain Eukaryota; kingdom Viridiplantae; phylum Streptophyta; class Bryopsida; order Hypnales; family Thuidiaceae; genus Thuidium; species Thuidium tamariscinum. The sequence goes on from OX344754.2 coordinate 10,317,111, forward strand.
TTTCAAGTGGTGAATCACCTATGGAGATACTTTGCTTTTGTGGTTTTAATATCAATTTTTTTTAATTTGCTTTCATATACTTCTATATGTAGTTATTTTTCTTCCCATTTTTACTAGTTCAACAAGATAATAAATTATTGATAAAGAGCTTATGTTTTGGAAACATCTCAATTCCTTAAAAATTAATTGAAGGCTTCAAAATAAGACCCTACATGTCATACCTAAGTCCAAAACCAAATTAGTAGGTTAAGGCAACCGGTGGTCACCAGTTACCTCTTGTGCTGCGTAGGGGAGGTGACTGGTGACCCCCGGTCACCTTCGTCTCTCTCAGGAGCGAAGATGGCTTTGGCGCCAGACTCACCTTCGAAACTTGGTGAGGTGGTGATCGGCGAGGTGGCGATCGGCGAGGTGGGTGATGGGCGTGGTGGTGATTGGCGAGCTGGGCGATTGGCAAGCTGGGCGATTGGCAAACTTTCCATTGGCGAGTTGGGCGATCGGGAGTTAGGTTTTTTTTTGAGAAAGTTCCTACGGTGTGAGCGGTGTGAGGGACACAATGGGGCGTGCGCGCGTTAGAGAGAAAGGTTTAGAGGACAAGGAGGTGACGGTGAAGTCTGAAACCAAGCGGTCCAAGTCTGCCGATGTAGGGTCGGGTGCCACGAGATCGGGTTCGGCGAGTGGCGACGAAGAAGACGTCCAAGTTCTTGAGGGTGCAGCTAGAGTTGTTGCAAAGACCAAGGGGAAGGGGAAGCAGCTAAGGGCGCTTAAAGTCTTCACTTCTGTTGAAGATGTTGAGGAGGAAATCGCGAGGTTGAAGAAACCACCCCGATTGCTCAAGAAGCATGATTTTGAGACGGAGTATGGACTCGCCAACGAGGGGGACAACCCGCATCACTTCCGCAAGAATACGGTAAGTGCCGAGTCTTTGAGGAAGCTCTTTGGGAAGCCATATGGTGAGGGTGGGCGGGCCGGGTATGCTTGGGGTGGATGCAGTGTAGAAGAGGTAGTGGATAGGGTGAAATTTTTGCACCCGATCCTCTACCAGCATCCCGAGGACAAAACCCCAACTTTGGTCACGATTCGCTTTGCCGAAGGGGTGGTTCGAGAGTACGAAGAAGGGAGTGGCAAGGTGAACTGGTGCGCGTTTGGTGAAGAGACTAACAAACGCCAACGCAGCCGACACACGCTGGATCGGAACAAATTGGACGAATTGAAGAAAGCAGTGGCGTCCAGTACCACAGATGGAAAGCGAGCCCCAGTCCGCGGGAAGGAGTGGCGCGGATTCAAGGTGGAGCCTGGTGTACAGGTGAAGATGGAAGGGGAGAAGGAGGGTAGCGGCAAGAAGCGAGCCCTAGTCGATGCCGTGGAGGAGAAGGGTAGAGCTTCTAAATCGCGTCCTCTATCGATGGCTGAGTGTGATGGTGTAGGATTTGAATCCGGAATGGCTTCAGGGATTTGCGCGCCAGACGTTGTTGTTGGGGGGGTCGCAGGGGTGACTTTAAAGAAGTCTGTTGCTGAGGAGCGCTTGATGGACGTTCACCAATTGATGGAAGTGATCCGCTTGGAGTAGCAACACCTTTGGGGATTGAAGAAAGAGGCAGGACAACGGCTTGAAGGAGCCCACTTGAATCTCAAGCAATCTAAATGGGGAATGGGGTCGTTACAGAAGCAAGAGCTACAGAAGAAGGTACTCATCAAGACATTGGAGGAGGAAGGCAAAGATGCTTTCAAGGAAATGATAAAGATGGAAGGAATTCAAGAGCAAATGCAGGAGGAGTCTTTGAAGGTGAACGCTGCAAGACAGGAGGTGGACGAAGCTGAAGCTGCCATGGCGTCAGTGATAAGAGGTTTGGAAAGTAGTCAATTGCAATTCGATGCCCTAGCAGCAGAGAAATTTCAGTTGAAGGCGGGGAGGAGTAATTTGAACTTGTTTCCAAGGCCCATGGTGTACTCAGCCCAAGATCCTCCTTCACCATCATGTGATTTTGGGTGTAAGAGCAAATCCATTAGAATTACAGGGTGCAGCTTGTGTTCATTCTCATTTCCTCAGAATGACATTGTAGTCTCCTCATGTAAGCATTTGTATCATCCTTTTTGTGCTTCAGTAGTTTTTGCTAGACATTGCAAGTGCGTGGCAGAAGGTTGCCAAGAATTGTCACATCCGGAGTGGTATCGAAGCTTTGGGTGGGGAGACCCAAATGCAGAGCTATCACAGAGAGAATCAATGCTTGGGCTGCCTAAAGAAAGAAGGAGACTAATGAGGGAAAGAACAGACCGAGCTAGATCAAGGGTACCGACAATTGGTAAGTTCACATTTGAATTCATGTTGTCTCTTGTAATTTGAATTGTATGCTCATGTGCTTATTGTATATGAGGGTGTCTTCAAGTACTTGCTTCCTCAAATTGTCTATTTTTGTACTTATCTCTTGACATTGGAATGGTACTGACAACAGGGTCCACGGACGAGGATGTACTAGGAGGACCTACAACAGGTATTTCTCTTTTTTTGCGCTTCATTTCTAAGGTACTATGAACAAAGTAGTACTGAACAATTGGTATCTGAGTACATACAATACTTCTGGGTACCCCAACCTAGTACTATTGAACTATGAGCTCCATTCGAAAGACATCCTATAGAATTGTTTGTACTAGTTGTGCATTTTGTATTATCAGTTAGCTAGTATATTTAGTACTTTGATATTTTAATACCCAGTATCCTAAGTACATTTGGGTTCATGGAATACTTATTTGAGGAGTACATTTGGATTTTTTGTACATTCTTCTTGCTTAATCCATTGTGTTCTTTGTACATTTGTATTCTTAGTACAACCATTTCTTCCTTCGTTTGTATTTCTGTACTTTTTGTGATGAGGCTTTTTGTATCAGGGGTACATTATGTACTTCTCCTTTCTGTAAGATGCTACGCCCGTCACTAATCTTGTGAGCGTTATGGCAGACTCCTCTTTAGAATTTGCCCCTCATGCATCAGCGTATACTGAACCACTTCGTCTAGCCGAGGGAGAGACAAGTCAAAGGACTTGCTCGGGAAGAGATTTTGACGGTTTAGGGGAAGGACCTGTTGAGATCCGGAAGCAGAGCAGTCCTCAGGTTCTTGAACAAGAGGAGCCGCAACGCTCAACTAAGGTGTGTGTCATGGAGTGCTTAGATGATGGTAAGAGTGGCCACGCCTCTGAAACTCTTCTGGATTCAGACTCATCTTCATCAGATGACGAAGTAGACACCATGGTGCCTGCTCTGCGTTCATCCTCAGGCACCAGCCTTTCATCTGCCAAGGAAGAGGGAGACGGTGAGCCGGAAGTTGCCGCACAAGGGAGTGGAGACATCATCAAATCGGCAGATTTGGGTCCCAAGAACTTAGAGAAGCAAGGCCAAGAGGGTCCGATACCAGAAGTCGCACAAGGTGAGGTGGCCAAGTCCTCGGAATTTGGGTTGACTTCTGAGGATAGCGACCCTACTGGCGTTATGTTTTATGTTAAGCTGCGTCCTCGGCTAAATTCAGGTCTTTCTGTGACAGAAGAGGGACTGGTGCCTGAGAAGGCGTCGGAGCCCAAAGTTGCAAGCCCGATGGTACCCAAACCGGGTTCACAATGCTTGGTGGGGCAACGAGGAAGAGAGATGGATATTGGGAGCAATGTCGCCGACATGGAGGGTACTGCAAAAGGTTTGGAGGATAACCACGTGGTACAGGCTGTGGCCAAAGTGGTGGAGGGTTGTGAGAGGGGTGCGGATCCTGTGCTACAAGAGCTGGAGGCTGGGGTAAAGGCTGTGCACGATGGAACAACGGAAGTACAAGCCGAAGCAACCACAGGTAAGGCCTTGGTTCAAACATCTCCAGAGTCAAAGGTGGTGGAGAGCACAACAGTGGCATTGGAGGCGGGATCAACGTCTCCAAAGTCAAAGGTGGTGGAGAGCACAGCAGTGGCATTGGAGGTGGGAGTTGTGGCTGTGCAAGCAGAAGGTGTGGCCGTGCAGATGGAAGAAATTGCGGTTGTTCCTCAACCAGCAAGGTTGCCATTCAAGGTGAAGGCCAAGAGGCTGAGAGGTCCAACATTGTCGGATGACGAGGAGGTGGAAAATATGTCCGCCCCTGAGAATCTGTACTCTGTGGATAAGAGAACTTTTAAAGACTTATCCCAGCTTGCTGCTGGTGTTAGTGATAGTGCAGTTGTTGCTCCAGAGAGCAATGTTCGGACCAGATCACGTGTTGCTAAAGAGGTGGATGCAGCAGCGGTTAACAAGGCTAAAGGAAAAAAGAGAAGGGGTGAAAAGGTAGGTGGCCCTTCCTCGCTGAAACGAGGGAGAGCTGCCTTTGCAAAATAGTTAAACCGCATAGTCTATTTTTGCTTTGTATTTATTTTTGTATTTGGTCCATTGAGCTGTGTTGGTCAGCTCTTAGTATGCAGCTATATTCTATATCTATTAGAGAAGGTTTGTAAGGGCCCTCCCTCATTCAAAATTGTCACTCCAAATTCTTGTGAGACTGTTGAGTGACTTGTGGTTTTTTAATGTATGCAAAGTTCGTGATTTAATTAAACTAGTACAGTTGGTACTCCGAAGCATTGGCTTAGACTTTAATTTACTTGTCTTTCTGAAGTATAACGTGGGTAGTTTGGTTTGTGGGATGGGGTAATAACCAGGAAGAGATTTGGTATGATCCTGAAGATTTGTCTAAGGGGATGGAAGGGACTCCTATCAAAGTTGCTGACTTTGACGTGCCTTTGCCTTATTTTCAGTATATGAATTGTAGTCTAATTTATGATCAAGCGCAGATATGTCCCACCCTGAAGAGCCTGCACCATGGGGACTACTGTCAATGTTCCAACAGCTGCATGGATGGTAGTTGTCCATGCCAAGCACATGTTGGAGGTGGAGGTGCATATCCCGGAGGCATTCTAGCAGATCAGTTAATCGAGGGAGATGACGATGGTACTCCTCATTTCTGTAAGAAAGGGACCCCATGTATGAGGGGTAGAGAGTAGTGCAAGGGTCATGTTCCTCATACTTTCCTTAAGGAGTGCAATGTGAAGTGTGCATGTGGCAGTGACTGTTGCAATCGTGTTGTTCAGCAGGGGATGAAGTTTCAAGTAGAGGTCTTTCATATAGCCCTCACGGGATGGGGGATTCGAGCAGCTGAGCATATACCTAGAGGTGCATTCGTTTTTGAGCTGACAGGTGAGATTTTGACTACTGCTGAACTTATTGATAGAAATAAGCTGGCAAAGGGCCTACTCTCCTATAGTATGGCCATAAGAGGATTTTCAGCTCTTGTAAGAGACTGCGAGTTCCCAAACGCTGGGAACGCATTGGGAACACTAGGAACGCGATGCTGATGTGGTCGAGCGACTACCACGTCATAAAATAATAATTTTTTATTAATTTTAATTAAATATTAAATATTTTGAAAATATTTTTTTGAAAATATTTTTTTTTTTTTAAATCATTTTTTTTCTATTTAATACATTCTGAAGTTTTTTGGAAAAAAAAATTTTAATTTTTTTTTTTCAAAATTCAAAAATTCAGACTAGCAGGGTGCTGGTCTACAGCAGTGGGAACAATTTCGGGGAACACCCTTGAAACGGTCTCTTGGGGGCCCAGAAATCCTCTTATGTCTTGATGCAGACTGGGCTACTGAGCACATTGTAGACGACAACAATGCTTTGAACTTGGATTCCACTCGCTTTGGAAACGTGGCCAGATTTTTGAACCACAGGTACAATTTACAATTCATTTTTTGTTAATTTCTTTCGCTTTAAATTACTTCTTTGGGAAGACTGTCCATTTTTTATTGGGTGTTATGGCTTTAATTACAGCTGTGGTTTAGGGGTCATAGACTTGGTCTCTTCGAAATTTAACAATGTGTCTACATTCTTGAACCTCGGGATAGAGTTGGGCAACGTTTGCCTTTAAATTGTTTCTCAATGTTCAATACCTTTGATACATTGACCCTTGCAATTGGACATTACAGATGTGGAGATCCGAATCTAGTAGACATGCCTGTCTCAATTGGAAGTATCGACCGCCATTTCTATCATATTGCCTTCTTCACGAATCGAAGAGTTGAAGTTGGAGAGGAGTTGACGTGGGATTATGGCACAACGTTTAATGACTCTGAAACATCACAATCTTCTTTTGCTTGTAGGTGCAGCAGTGTCTTATGCAGGCAAAAGTTGTGTAACACTAACTTGCCCAAAGACGAGGTGGGTGACACTTCAATGACTGTAGCCGAGTTGTTGGCTACTGCACATCGAAAATTTCTCACAGACCCATCTAAACCACGTAGGACCAAATGAATTAGGACTTTGCAATGGGGCTTTCAAAGGTAGGGGTGTTTTAGTGATATTTGTACTCCATGTACTCCATGTACATGTACTATATATAAAGATGTAATATCTACTATATGTACAAAGTGTGTACTATATGTACAAAGTGTACTCTATGTAAAAATGTATTGTTTTTTGATATTTTAAGGAATCACTATTGCAATCTCGTTTAGTGTGAATTAATAGTGATTTCTAATTTAACTGGTCACTTGCGGACTGCCAATGTTCTCATCAGCCTCTTTCATGTGTAAAACACTCTTGTTCGTTGAAGTATATGGACCAATTTTGTACATGGAACAGGAGGAGTAAGTCATGCAATACCAAAGTTCTAGCTCCCAGTTTTGCTACTTTAGAGTGAACTGTAGAGGATGTTTTGTCCATTGTGCGTGCAAGTATTAAAGCCTTGGCCATATTGTCATTACCCCGTTCCACAGTGCACAAGATTATATTCAATTTATATGTAAATGTAATCAGACAAGTTTCTTGAATGCGAAAGTTACATTCTTTAAAAGAAAGGTCATTGTCATTGTATCGATTGACCATTTAGCTTTCCACTTGTTCTTCAAGAACTTCCCCTTTAGAGATGAACATTCATTCAAACATTCATTCTAAAACAACTCTTTGTATATTCTTGGTCAATTATTTTGCCTCTACAAATTCAAGCCCAACATGTGGTCATCTTTCTAGAGTAAGGAATGCAAACAAATTATGGCAAAGCTAGTGTGGGACTACTTAGCATCCCAACTCCCATGATCTATACAAAAAGTCTGATGACACCATTTATCTTTATTTCTTCTAATCCTCATTATAGGGTCTACAATCCATACCAGGTTCCTATTTATTTATTTATTTTTTGAATGTTTTCATATTTAGGTGATGTGTGCATTTCATCATCACCCAATTTTTTTCACCACCTAAGAAAACATTCTTGTGAATGTTTTTTTAGGGGTTGACATTCATTACCTTCCCATTTTTTTCTTTCAAAAGTTTTCTTATATAGGTAATGGGTGTATACCATCACCCAATTTTTTTCATCACTTAAGAGAACATTCTCATGAATATTTTCTTAGGTTTTGGCATTCATTACCTTCCCATTTTTTTTTCTTTCGAATTTTTTCTTATTTAGGTGATGTGTGCATTCCATCATCACCCAATTTTTTTCACCACCTAAGAAAACATTCTTGTGAATGTTTTTTTAGGGGTTGGCATTCATTACCTTCCCATTTTTTTTTCTTTCGAATTTTTTCTCATATAGGTGATGGGTGCATTTTTTTTTCACCCAATTTTTTTCATCACCTAAAGAAAAAGAAAACAGTCTAGTAAATGTTTTCTTAGATGTTGGCATTCATTAGCTCCCTACTTTTTTCCCTTGTAAATGTTTCAATTTGTTGTCACTAGCATTTGTTCCCTTCACCTTTTTTTCCTTTTTGAGTTTCTTATAGGTGTCTTGAAATTCGTTTCCTATATTTGGTGTTGTACTAGTGCAAAGGTCTTTTTTTTAATATTTGATATATTCACTTTAACTAAATTCATTCTCCATTCTTTTGTGCAATTAGTAGGAATATGATTAATAAGCATATTAAATATGCTCATTAATCCAATCGTTAAGTGCTTCATTAGTATATCATTGGATTATTTCCTTAAAATTAAAAGTTGTAAAAACTCTGAGATTTATATTTGGAGCCATACAATTAGTGGAAAAAAGCTTCTAGTGCTCTTCCATGTACCATAGCTTCAATACCCAAACCACGAATCAATGTTTGAAAATTCATTTATTTTTAAAAAAAAACTAAAAATTAAAATTTTGGAAAGGACTGATGGTGATCATATTTCACCAAAGGGTTGATTTTGAAACCATTTTGGGTATGTAGGATTACATGTACAAAGGGTCCCTATTTGCATGAATTGTAATATTGTTTTTTTTTAAATTCTTTTGAGTGGACACATGATTCTTTAGTGTGGGAGAAGAATACATGAATTTCGAGTCTATATCATTAATGTTTTGCACTCCATAGTACTCAAAATCCCTAAATTGTAAAGTGTGAAAAATTAGCTAAATTAAAATTTAGTTAGAAAATATTTTTTTGAAATTTTTGAAAAACAAGAAACCTCATTACTATCAATAAAAATTTCAAATAAATTTGCCTAACCCTAAGGTGTCCAAATTCATCTCTATTATTAACCCTTTAAGGACCGTGGTTGATTTGGGGGCAAGTTTGGGGGGCGGGTGTATTTCTTCAAGAAAGTGAATTTTGTGGCCACTCTAAGTGTAATCTTAGATCGAACCGTATAAAGTGTTTCTATAAGGGAGATTATTCAACCTAACCAAAAATCAAACTCATCCAATGGTACAAATTGCTATAAATAAAGTAGAAGGTCCATAAATCAACCTTTTAAGGGCTAGAATTGAATTTTTGGAAGGTGGAACATCTTTATATATTTTTCAGTAAATTTTTCTCAAGAGGCAAGTAGAATAGGCATCTAATCCTTGTCGTTTCATATTTTTTGAATCTTTTTGAAATTAGTTACAAATTTTTGAAGTTCACAAAAAATGGTCATTTGTAGTCATCAAAAGCAATACACTTCTAAAAGCTGAGTTTGTGATTAACTATAGGTATATCCAAATCAGAGGGCAACTAGTAAATGAACATCTCATTTCTCACCTATAACACAGCTTCAGATAAGAAATATTACACTTAAAAGCGAGTTTAAAAACTCACAACTATTTATTAGTTCATGCAGTACATATTGTATACAGAACATATAGTACATATAGTGTATCTTGTACATATGGTACATGTAGCACATAGAGTACTTGTAAGGCATATCTAGCTTGAAGCTCTCATAGTACTCAAAGTATCTACTGATACTTCCAAATATGCTTTGAGTTCCCACAGCCTCAATGCTACAATGCAACATAGTTAATCACCATTGAATGCCCACCACTCCCGTAAGGCATCTTCACATATCCGTTGTGTTTCACTAGACACCTTGTATACATGAGTTCCTTTCACCCTATGAGAAGCTAGAACCATAGGGAATTTACAAGCCCGAACTAGATGAGCCTCTACATGAGCATCAACTGCCCTGTCACAAAGCACGTAGGTCTTCTCTCCACGCCCGTACTTCTTGAAGTATTGTGCTCGAATCACAGCGTCTCCAGCTCCAAAAAATCCCCCCCATGGACATGTCATGGACTCCTGTAACACAAACTTCTTGGCCACACATTGGAGGATGTAGTATTCCACCCCATCTTCGTTATCCTCCTCTGCAGGTATCATGAAGTTGTCGCCAATTTCTACCAAGTCACCAACCTCTTCCGAAATACCATCATACGCCCAGTTTGCTTCATTGTCCATCTCTTCGACTTGTTGAGCTACAGCAGCAGTATTGAAAGGCTGCAACCTTTGAACCCGCCATTCCTGCACATGTGCTGAATTTTCACACTCAGTCCAATCACCATCAATACATGGGATACAAAAGCATGACAATTCACGAGTCCTAAGCAGGGTAGGGTTAGTTATAGAAAAGCCTGAAATGGAATAAAGACTTTTGGAGCCTGGCAGAGTGTGGCATTTGATACTATTATCAGCATGATCGACATCCGAATCTCCAATCAGCCAAAAAATACGAGAAAGAGGGGAAGTTGTAGCTCGTGCGTATGAGCTGGGTACACGTTCGGTGTATTTCTCATCCAAGAAATCCACTACATCAGCAGCATTCCGTAACGGCCGCAAGGGATTCTCAATCTGCTCAGCAGCCAATGCCCTTTTCACCACCGCACCTGCCCCATCCCATTCGCCCTTTCCATGAGCGGATTCAAAGAAATTCCAATTCATCTTGCAACCTCCAGTGAGCCCAGGGTAGCGTGCCACAAAATACATAGCTGTTGCACACTTGAACTGTGCACTACAGCCGTCACTGAACACCCAATGCTCCTCCGGAGTGAATCCAGAGTCAGTTAGCCAATCCCAATGCAACATCAGGCAATGCTGAACAAAAGCAGAGTCGTGGGATTTATCATTAGAGATATAAAAGTGGGTCTGCTTCATAGTCTGGTCTCCTTCTTTCCACATCGTAATGTGAACCAATATGGTCACACTTGTACTGTGATAATACAAGCTCTGCACCTCATTCTGGATGGCAAAGGAGTAATTTTCAGCATAGTCAATGTGGGATACAACAACCCCCTCGGGCACATTTTGCATCATCAGTTGGCACTGCTCATCCTGCCATCGAGCCTTGAAGTTGTGCGTGACAAATGTAGTGACGGTTTTCTCCATGTATGCCAAGAATTCGTGTGCAGGTGTCTCTTTGAAAGCCTCCCTAATTCTTTTTTTGGCTCTTCCGGTCTGAGAATCCACTCCCACCTGGTAGTACTCAAAGCACTTCCACTTCAAGGTAAACGTGTTAGAAGTAGATAACTCAAGAGGACAAAACAAAAGCAAACGAAAACCACATCTAGAACACTCTCCCATAAGGCATTCCAGTCTGTGCCAAACATCAAACTCCCCTTTCGGACACACACATGCTTCCCACAGTAAGGTTATCCGCTCAAAAATGTGCTCATGTGCACAACAACCCCCCTCTTCATTGCCTTTGCAAATAATACAAGCACAAGCACAGTTAACATGCAGCCCTCTAAGCTTGTCTCTTAGATTCCTCAATCCAATCTTCATGAAATCGGTTTGAACATGGTAAATACAACAACATGTATTTCGCTCCTTTAGTTTCCGCACCCACCACGGCTTTAACCTCTCAAATGCCCTTTGCCGCACACTACATTCAAGGTGGACTTCCTTGAAGCGCAAAAAAAATGAGGTCTGCAAAACTCAGAGACATGTAAAACATGTACAATAAGAACCTTTTTTGCAAACCTTGTACGTGAGAAATATACAGAATGTACTAATTGTAGAAAAGTACCATAACAATGTACTAGGAGTCATGCATGTATTACACACTGCAATACCACCTTCAGGTTTCAAAGGAGACATTATACAATATGTACATTTTATATTACATAAAGTTCATCACAGTGGTAGATTATTATGAAAATTGAAAAGTACAAAACCATCCCAGTACCATTTGTACTTTGATTCGTATGACCACTAACAATGCCATATGTACAAAGGGTATGTAACTAGGAAACAAAGTACAAGAGTACCTACTACACCTAGGTTCAGGGTCATCCTTCAGGTTTAAAGTTGAATATGTACAAGCTAAAATTCCATTTTGTACAACATGATCCCAAAGTGCTCATGACTACATATTAACACCTTAACCACTACATGAACAGTATTAAACATACACAGTACTCCTCATGCCATGAGCTATTGATGTACTTTTAATACTCGTAGGACATGGGGTCCAATTATTGTAGAGCTCATTCTGTTCTCTTCTAAGCAAATTCTAGCAAAACTACTTTGACTAACATGAATTTGGACTCCAAAACATAAGTAAAAAGACAACACCTCAATTGTAAATTCCAACATATCTGAGAATCACACAGATAATGCGTCGGATGAGGCTCCGTCCAATCCTTTAGATCTACTCAGTGTTTGATCACGTCCTTTTTGTTTGGAGAGACCTTAGTCTGGGCATTCCACCATACATGAATGCATTGTTTGACGTAGTCAGAGAGTCCCCCTCTCTTCTTATGATGTAAGCGAAGCCCTAAAACTGTTTCCTCATAATCAAGGAGCACAACCCTTCTATTCAAAGCAATATTGATACTCTCTGCTGATGTTTCCAAAATACGAGACAATGGCCTCACCCAATCAATTCCCAAGCTTACTGCTGCATCCAACAGAGCACTCTTCCTGGCTAACAACTCGTTGGAGTTTGCTACCTTTACTAATTGCAATTCATTCTTGAAGCTCTCAATGAATGAGTGAATGATCTTAGCTTCCTGCGGCCGTGCATAGTACTCAGGCAACAAAGGGGAAACACTACTGTGGCGCAATAACCTCTCCACAACATCTCTCCTACTTTGTGGACCGGGACAGCCTCTCAACTCCTGCCCTAAATATTGCACTAAACGAAGTGAGATTCGATTAGAGTCTCTCGGTGATAGACTGTCTTCCGAAACACCTGGTGCTACAGAAGCTATAATAAGTGCCTCTTCATGCCTTTGTCTTTCTCGTGACCTCTGCAAAGACTTTCTTACTCTTGCGTTCTCAGTTACCAAAATCTGTTGCTCTTCTTGTAAGCGAGCTGCATTGGCCCTAACTGCTGGACCTGGACGACTAATGCCATTTCGTACTCGTTGTCTCTTGGCAGTGTTACCCATTCTTAAACAAAAGAACAGACAAACGCACGTTAGTCATCTACCGTAAACCAGAGTATGTAGTTCAGAAGTTGTGAAGATGACAAGATCCAATGTAAGCATTGCATGCAGGAAGGTCTGAGGAGCATCGGTTCAAGAGAATTTGACAGAACTCACCCTCATAAATAACGGTGGTCACTTCCTCAACAAAAGGGATTCGCAGCTAACAGTTGAAGGCCCAGTCGAAAGTCTCACGGAAGAAAAAGAAGGTGTGAAGTCCGAACTTGTGGTGGGATATGATGTTGGATCTGAGCTAGTGAATAGAGATCGCCTGGAGGACTCGTTCTGTGTGTTGCACAAGCCTAAATAGAAATTAATGTTTCCTTGCTTGGACACTGGGGTTTCTGAAATGTAACCAGAGTCACTAGTCTGAGCACTAATTGACTCAAAACAACGAGAACCCAACTCAATAGGAAGACTTGCAGTGAAATATGAGGTAATAAGTTTTTGAACCAGGACAGCTGGGTGTTGTGTAGACATCGCCATCTTTCCTAAACCAAGACAAACAGCTTGCGCAAACATCACCAAGTATTGACCATTGCACAGAAGTTTCAAAGCACTAAAAATCCAAGGAAAACTGTGATTCCATACAGCCTAACAGCACAGGGAATCACAAACCAAGCCGGAGGTGCACAGCAAACGTAGCCCAGACTCAGGAGAGAGACGACGATGACGTGGCCGAAGAAAACAGTGGCGCCGCCACAACAGACCGGCGTCCAAGACAAATCAAATTTGTCAGGATGCGCAATTAAGGAATGTTCCTTCGGTCAAAGTACAAAAATGTACTAAGAGTACTCTTGGTATCTGAACAACATATAGAAGTGCCAAAAAATAACTAACGGAAAAATTTGTTTTTTCTTTAATTGACTAGACGCCATTCTAGAACTAGGTGCCAACATCTAGAATCTTCAATCTGATTGGAAAAAGATGGATTTTTCCACCAGATATAACTTGCAAACAAAAATTGACTTCTTTTGAAGATTTCGGCCAAACTGAAGCTGTAAATAAAAAAGTGAGGGTAGATTCGAATACGCTGCCATTGCTTATCTTCATTGCAAGAAGAAAAGAAGTACTTTGACTTCCCACCTCTAAGATATTTGTACTTTCCTTCAAAAAAGTGTACTGTGACAATTTACTGAGCATACTAAAAGTACAAATTTCTCTCATTGAACTTGGTAATTCAAGAAAGGGACAACATGCACATGAACTTAACATGTAACAAGTCTAGCAAATAAAAAAAAATTGGCAAAAAATCCCCCCTAAGTAATCACAATCACAAGTGCAAAGTCGAGTTTTCTAGAAAATTGGCTTTGTGACTCAAAAAAGTACGGGGTCTAGCGTACTTACACCCTGGTATAAATAGATATACAAGTCTTGAAAGATAAAGGATTGATCTGGTAATCAGGACTAAGGAAATCTTAGGAACCTTTGAGATCCGGACCGGATTAGTCTTTTGCTTGGGTTTTGTTGTGGTAACTACTAACGTATTCCGGTCTTTCGTCAACTTTCGACCAAATCCTTTGGGAACGATACACGAGTCACTTTAAGGCTAATTTAGTACATTCTAACGCCTTAGAGAAGGAATTGTGCTTTCCTGTGCTACGACAAGTCGCGGGGATAGGAATCCTGTTATAGGTAAGGTAACGTATTATGGAAAAATACTGGAATTACTGGAATTGGACTACGGACGCTTAAGACCTGTTGTTTTGCTTTGTGATTGGGTGGAACCTATTAGTAGAGGTGCAGCAGCATGCATGAAAAAAGACAAGTACGGTTATACATCCATGAAGTGGAGCAGACTTATGCGGAGGTCGTCAAATTCCTTTGTCTTTCCACTACAGGTGTCCCAAGTTTTTTTTGGCAATAGTTTTTTCGAAGAAGGCTGGTTTGTAGTTCTTCAAGTAGAACCTAGATGTACCCGCGTCGTTAACGATGTCTTGGGAAACTTCGATTTACCTTCCTCAGATTGGGCCGTTGAGAATTTTAGAAATCCTGCTCTTTTAGAAGAAGCAGATGTGGGCGACGATGTTGATGTCCACGCCATTGACATTGAGGGGGACATAATCACGGCAAACGATTTAGTTCGTGCCCACCTTCAAGTGGAGGAAGAAGCTGAAATCAAGGACGAAGAAGGATCCCAGGACGAGACTTCGCTGGAGTTCGAGGTTGCAAATTCCGGAAGCGATGATGACAATGAGTGGAACTGAATTAAATATTGAGGTTCACAAGGCTTTGTCTTGGACTTATCTCACCAAGAACTGCAGTTACCTGCGTAGTTTTCAAGTGGTAGTAACGCGTGATTGATTGTGCAGTTGGAGAGGAAGAATAGTTAGTGAGTGAATTGAGTGTGTTTCAAGGTGCAAATGTCAGCAGGGAATCATTAGAATGATTTAATTCATTTTTTGGTGAGTCATTCATGAAGAATCTGATTTTGCTTTTGGAGTCGCTATATTTGTAAGTTACTTATAAGAGAGAAAAGTGGGTTCTGAATTGTGGAGTCTTAATCTCTGTGATATTGAAGGTCGACAGAGTCTGCAAGCGTGTCAACAACATTGAGAGTTGATGAGATTTTAGAGAACGACTTCTTGGAGAAGAGATCTCTGAAGTCCACTATTTTGATGGTAAGCTAGGTCAATGTTTAAGAAGCCACGCCAATCAGTTCGAACATAACAAAGAATGGAAGATGCTTTTCACCGCTCCTCATGAAGTCGGCCGGTGGCATTATCTTTATAGTTCTCCGTGTATGTGGCAGGGGAGTTAGCAAGCGAAGGAAATTTCTTGAAGTGGTCAGAGCTATTTTGAAGTCGAAATGATGGAAAGTAAGGTAACTTCCCATTGCAACTGCAGGCTTGCGTTAACTTTTTGTGAATTCTCTACGACATGCTGAAGTCGTGCTTCTGTGGAAGTGTCTACTATGTCATTCAGGATCTTGTTCTTGTGAGGCTGTAGTCTTTGAATGTAAAGCATTGTCAAATGACTGTCATGTAAGGGGGCAGAGGAAGTGAAGGCGTGAGTTAGAGTTGTCACGCATGGAATGTTCTGTGAGGGTTAATGGAATTATTGAACACATTAAGATACCAATAGTTAGCCTTTGTTTGAACTCTAATTGCCATAATTGTTGATTTTCGTAGCAATGGCATAATGCGAGCTGTGTTTTTCATAGAGACGATGAAATCAAGTCGCAAGCATCTTGAAGAAGCTGAGCATTTAGTTTGTAATTGTATTAGGTTTGAAGATGATATATTGACAGTGAAGCTGCAGAGAATGTTTCTAGTGAGGGGAGGTTCATTTTAGAAGAGTGGTAACTCAGCAACGGAATCTGAAGGTGGCTGATGTTTCGAGCTCGGAGTCTTGCTCTAATTAGCTCACACTACTGAAGGTACAATTGAAGATTTGACTTCGAAGACGTTGGAGGAGCTTTATCGGAGTAGTCAACAATGCAGGGTGAACGAAACAGTTTTCGGGACTCTTATTCTTCATATGCTCTATGAAATCATCCCCTTTTTGAAAGAGAATTTGGTAGTTAAGGTAGGTACACCCAGAAGTGCCAATTTTTCATATTGTGTGTAGTTCCTGTTATTATGGTGTTCAGATTTTTACATAGTCTTGTTGGTGAGTGAAAGCATGTTCCAACACACCAAAGAACAATGGATTTGGATACGGTATGCAGAAGTTATTAACAGTCAAAGTGTATTTCTGAAAGCGCCATCTATAGTCTGGGTACATGACTGATTTTGAAAATGTATACACGTTGTACACGGCGCTTTAAGGTTAGGTGCCATTTTGGATATACCTACCTTACATTCAAATAGAAAGGAAGAACTGCATGACTGTAATGCATTTTGTGAAATAATTTTGGGCCACAGAGCTGAAGACTTTGAATGCATGTGCATGAGTAAAAAAATTTCTTATGGCATTCAAAGTGTTGAGATTTTTCCCTCCATCAGCAGAATTTTGGTGGGCCTAATACTTGTTGCATGAAGTCGTATTTGTGGTCCCCACAAACATTTGGGTCAGTCCAATGTCAGCAAAAGCTTCCAACACATGAAGACTCCGCTAGTAAATTCAGCCGAACTTCCGGGCAGTGCAAGCTGTTTCTGCAGGCCCTCTTGGGGGAGCCCAGATATTTTTTGTATGTTTTTTTTTTCAATTAAAAAAAAGTTTATGTTATATCATCCGCATAGCCCTTGAAAGTCAGGTGCTGTTCACAAGCTACAAGGACCAATTCCCTGGTCAAACCTGACCTTTTAGCAGAATGCGCTTCCACATCACTGAATCTCCTCGTCTTCTGCAACTTTTAAGCAACTTCATACGGTTTTCAGTAATTTGATACTAAAACTATTGCTTCAAAAACACCGTCCCCCTTGTAGTGAATGCTTTGAGGAAGCACTTTCAAAGATGTACATCCTCCAAGATCTAGCTCTTCAAGAGCCTCTAGTTCTCCAATGCTCTTTGGAAGCTCACTCAAGGATTGACACCCCCATAGATCCAACTTTGTAAGACATTTCAAGCCTCCAATGTTTTGAGGAAGCACTTTCAAAGATGTACATCCTCCAAGATGTAGCTCTTGAAAAGCCTCTAGTTCTCCAATGCTCTTTGGAAGCTCACTCAAGGATTGACACCCCCATAGAGCCAACTTTGTAAGACATTTCAACATTAGAAGAGAGTTGGACCCTCAAAATGGCTGTGAGAATTCTTACTATTTTAGTCACTATTATAAGTTGCCCGTTCCTAAAAATAATCTGTCCACATAAGCATTGAGGCCAGAGACTGGATTCTGAGTGGCCTATGATTGGTCCGTGGCGTGTGTCCTATAACTGGCCATTATGATGAATATGGAGGTTTCTCTTTCTTGTGTCCTTGTGATCACTGAAATCTTGACACGTTGATGGTTATTATAGGCGCATCTGTACATCTTCTTTAAAATCAAGTTCCCCCCAGTTTTTAAAATTGTTCCCTTCCAAGTAATCAAACATCTGTTTTGGAGCTTTCAGATCCCTCGCGCCTCTTTTGAATTAGCTTTGATGAAGCAAGCCTGCTCTTTTAAGATGTTTGTATTAAGTTGTCAATAGTTCTTCTCTTTGATGTTAGAATGAGGCCCCGATCCAGTATTCAAGCTGTGATTTTTTACATCAAGGGTGAAGCAGGGGAATGGGTTCCAATACAATTTGAGATAAATTCTTGGGTTATTCTTGCGCCTGGAAGAAGAGGAGGGCACATACGGGATGCAATCAGGCATGGAGGCAATTCAATTGAGGGTGCTTATAAGGCCAAAATATTATAGTTTCGCTTCAATTCTAATTCGAATGTTGTCTCTGAAGATAAAGTCCAACATGCCTACATGTACAAGCAACTTGAGTTGGATCTGCAAGCTCCACTGCCAATGGAAGGTGCAAACTGTAAGTTCAATCTTCTATTAACTATGAAAGTTTTAGACTTTAGAGTTTTATAGTAATTAAGAAGTCCATAATGCTACCAACTGATATACAGCTACTGCAGTATATGTCAAAGTGCATTGTTCATCTTAATTTGACTGTATCGCCATTTCATCAATGTTAGTATTTCTTCATCACTTCTTCTAGGCTTTTACTTTCTTGATTGAAAGAAAGTATATGATTGTTCAATCTGTCTAAAGTGTGCATATGATTTTAAGAGAGGAGTGTTCAATAAGATTTATATGTGATAGCATTTTATATTTGGAAAATTTGCAGACCCTGTTGGGATTAGTAATTTGAAGCTTTGGCAAATTGCATTCTAACTTTAATGTTGAAAATAATTTATTAACTCATTTATTGATATTTTGAATAGATTTATATCTTTCGGAGTATGTTGATTGGGTTGATGCAAAAAGCTTGCTGGGAGCAATCATGGTAGTTCATGCAGACGTAGGCGAACCTTATCGAGGAGGCCGTAGCCATAGAGAACTCCTACGTGATAGTTTATTCTTTTACAACGCGTTCTACTATCCTAGAATAAGTAACCAAGCTCATGGCCGTCTTGAGCCTATTCCATTACCAAACTTTAACGATTCATTGTGGCTGCTCCCCAATATGGCAACCACTGAGTCGTTTAGAGCTAAGTTGCGGTTAGATTTCATATCATCAATGAAACCCACAACAGGCAGTCAACAAACGCACTTACAGTGGTTTATGCCTATAACGGTAATGGTTGATCTTTTTGCGTGTGCTGAGAATATTCGTCAAACTAGTATTTTTTTTGTTTTCAAAAGCGTCACTCAAAAATTAATGCCATCCCTAATGGACGCCAGTTGGGATAGTAAAATCACTACAGGGGCTGATATTATTAAATGTGAAGTAGATTGGACTTCAATTGCTTTCAATTTCCACATCGACAGGTCGATGTTGTATACAAATTTCCAGTTCAATCGTCAACGTCTCCAACCTAACAATCAATGGCAATATATAGATCAAACTGGTCCTATTGATATTATATTTATCACATGTGAATATGGAGATGGGCAAATTGATATTGAAGTAAGGAGAAACTGGTAACTATCAAATGTGCGCCAAGAGATAATTATCACGTTGGGCTTAGACTACCCAACAGATTTTCATATGTGGATTGTTCAAGATGGCCAAGCACCCACAAAGGTATGAACTTCATTTTGTGTATTGCCAAATTCTAGTTCTAGTAAGTTGCCTCTGTAACTTCATTTTGTCTATTGCCAAACAACTTCTTAATGGTGAGTTCCATGTGGTACAGGTGAATCAACGTAACGAAAGAAACTTCACTGCTACTGATGTCCTACTACCGAAATGGATTCGAATCTTCTCAAGTTAATTGACGTGGAGTACTTAAGACCCTCAACTTGTCAACTTACAGGAGGCTTAAGGGTCTCCTGTAGAACTACAAGTTCATCAAAGGTTGGAGTTGCTGAGTCTTGGGTATTTTGATTTGGTCACCTGGAATTTTATGTTTGCTGATCAATAATGCTATTCAAGCTGTAAAATCAAGTTATATATTCAATACTATCTTAACTACCAGATTCGATAACAGCTATCAAGTACCGAAAACGGCACCACCAAGCAAGAAGCCAAAATCAGCTTCACAACAGGATCAAATCAGGATTAGATATGGATGTGATCACAATAGATTGACTGTTATCCTATGATGCCTAAGTATCTCCCTTGAAGTTAGACATGATAGTATTTTGAAACATTTTTATAGAAATAGTGGACCCAGTTCGATGGAGTTCAGTGAATCTAGTATACATCATCTCAATTCACTTATTTGTTTCAAGTATTGTGTGGAAAGTTGAAATCAAGTCACGATGCATTTCCTTGTTTAAGCTAAGAATTCATGAAACCTAATATGATCATCATATATGTCACGTGTGAATTTAATATTTGCATGTAAATTAATACAAAATTGTTTTTTAATTTAATTAGACTTAAATTTGTACATGATTATGCAATTTATGCGTAGGGATCTC
This sequence comes from Thuidium tamariscinum, assembly GCA_947034885.2. NCBI lineage: Eukaryota > Viridiplantae > Streptophyta > Bryopsida > Hypnales > Thuidiaceae > Thuidium > Thuidium tamariscinum. Next base: position 10,337,227 of record OX344754.2, read on the forward strand.
CGAAGGGGTTGTAGGTTTCTTGGCTTCCACCGCCTCTTTTGCTTCAATTCCACTTCCACGCTAATTGTTGAACTCATCTGTAATATCTGGAATCAATGCATAGACTAGCAAAATTGTTGATTTGTAGGCTCGTACAGATACAGGTTTGTATTGAAGCATGTGAAAGAGCAATTTTGATAGGAATCGAGAGATTGTTAAAACTGAAGGAACTCTGTATGCAGGAACTCGTTTTCAACCTGCGCTCCGTCGCTACTTCTGCAGTGAGCTTCGATCAGTGATTCAATCGTTGTGAAGACCTGAACAAGATTGAGACCAATGCTATAAACACTAAATTATCCAAACAATCGCAGAGCGAGAGCGGAGCAAAACACTGGAATTGAAGCAAAGGACTGTAATCATTATAGTAATTGATGAAGCCATGAAGGGCTGGCAACTCGGATCAACACGCACGGTTGAGTCTTCCTCGAAGTCTGGAAATATGCACTAATCGATCATATGGGATCATATTGCGAACTTGCAAATTGCTTCAATCCAATTGCCTCAGTGAGTCAAGTATGACATGCTTTCATACCAACAAGTGTGATTATATGAAATAATCACTAGATACTTCAACCTCTCATGCCAAATCAAAGTATGGGTGATTGCATGAAACACTTGTACTGCTGTGTTGCATCATGTTTTGTGGTGACTAGTTTTTTAGCCATAACTTTTGTTTTTTAGCTCCAAATGATTCAAATTTTTTTAAATGGGTACTCATAACTATTATACATTATTCAAAAATTTTGAGGATTTAAAAAAAATATTTTACTATTTTTAAATAGCCCTCGATTTTTTGTCACACATTCCAATTTAGGGGTTTTTAGTACTATTTAGAACCCCAAAAAATGAATTTTGAGCTGAAATTTTGAGAGGATGTTTTCTTAGTAGAATTATAGCTTATCGCAAAAGGAATTTCAAAAATAGTCATTTTCATGTGGTGTAGAAGTCTACAAAGAGACCTTTTTTCTACTTGCTTTTTGAAACGTGTAAAACATTTTTTTGGTGATTTTCTTGGTTAAGCCTTATCACCAAAAAGTCTTCTCAAATGGACTATTTTAATTTTAATTTTTAATTTTAATTTTAATTTTTTATTAATTAAAACATTGAAGTATGTATTTTCTTCACCGGAATTCTATGTGTTCTATGTCCAAAATTCTAGTGAAGAAAAATACAACTTCAACATTTTAATTTGTAAAAAATAGAAAAAATAAATTTAATGAAATCTAAAAATTGGCCATTTGAGAAGACTTTTTGGTGATAAGTCTTGACCAAGAAAATCACCAAAAGAATGTTTTATATGTTTCAAAAAGCAAGTAGAAAGAAGGTCTCTTTGTGGACTTCTACACATCAAAAAATGACTATCTTTAAAATTCCTTTGGAGATAAGCTATAAGTCTACTAATAGAATATCCACTCAAATATTCAGTTCAAAATTCGGTTTTCTGGGTTCTAAATAGTACTAAAAACCCCACAATGTCAAAGTGTGACAAATTAACAAAATTGAATTTTAAATATCAAATGATTTTTTTAAATTTGTAAGAAATAAGGATAATAATTTGAGTCAAGATATCTAGGAAGTTTTTTTTATTTTGGGCACTTAGTTTTTTATTCAAAAGTTAGAGCCATCTTAAAGCGGTCAACCCAAAAAACGCAACAAATAGTACAGATGTTTCGTGCATTCACCCGTATCAAATTCTTCTTCTCATGCAGTATTGACCACTTGATATCTAAATTTTGTAAGGGGTGAATGCAAGAAACACCTGTACTATTTGTTGCGTTTTACTACAATACTCATGACTTTTTTTGGAGTACTTTAAAATTAGAAAATCAATTTGAAAAAAATTTGAAAAATATGAAAAACATATAGACTTCTAAGATGAAGGTTTTCACTAAAGGAAATTGATAGAAAAATTCTCTAAGTAGGAGAATTTAAAAAGCACCAAACCTCAAGAAAATACATGCCTTCATGTTTTAATTCGGGAAAAATAGTAAAAATAAGTAAATACAAAAAATAAAAAGTGTCCATTTGCAACAATTCTATGGAGATGGTCATTCACCAAAAAAAACATCAAAATAATATTTTATATGTTTCAAAATTCAAGCAGAAAGAATCTCACTTTGTAGACTTCCACACCACATAAAAATAACTTTTTTCAAAATCCCTCATGTGTAGAGATGTAAATCTACTAGAAGACCATCTCATCAAAATTTCATCTCAAAACCATTAAAAAAAAGGTACTCCTTAGTACTAAAAACCTCCAAATTCTCATTTGTGACATTTAATCATTAGTACTATTTTAGTATTAAAATATTTTTGAAAATTATGAAAAAGTTATGTAAGGTGTATGATAGACATGAGTACCTTCTATAGAAATCTTGAGTCATTTAGAGAAAAAGTGCAAAAATTATGGCCAAAAAACAGATCAGCACTTAGCTTGTGACGAAAAATAGTACAAGTGTTTCTTGCATTCACCCTAAGCGCTACACGGCTCTTTTTATTGCAAGTCTTCTGAACAATAAGGCTCGAGGAATTGCATAAATGCTTTGAATGGCTCTTTCACGATAACTTGAACATGCAACTATGCTATATAACCATGCAGTTTATGAAGTATCCTAACGCCAAGTTTTGAACCTTTTTCTGCTCCAAATCTACAATAATCGGATCATAATTTTAAAATAGAAACAAATGACTTGCGTTCATAAATGAATGGAGACTAAAAAGATGGCAAAAGTCTCTGCAAGAAAGAGGCTATTGATCAATCATTTGCAATCAGAAACTTGGATCGACTTCATACCTAGTTTTTGAATTCCGAAGTTGCTTCATATTCCTCAAAGGGTGCAGTTCCTTGGTATTCATCACAATTCGTCGCAACTTGGTCTGTCACTGCTAGATCTTCATTCAGATTTTCACAATTTGGAATCCAACGTGATCCCTAACGAGTACAAGTTTCTCGCCATGTTGCATGATGGGCTGCAGCACTAGAAGATATTGATCGCTTACGCCTAGCTTGTATAGCAGCATCACCAATTAAGTCAAGAAACTCCTCAATGTCATGTAAGCTTTTATTTTGAAACGATGTTGGATTATGCGATCCCAATGTTCATAAACCTGTAGTAATGGATTCTTTCGCAATTTGCCTCCTGCATGTTGAGTATGGCGGTGATAGGCTACTTTTGCTGTATGGAGAGATTTTTCCATGCCTTGGCATGACCACACCACTAGTGATCCATATTCATTGATGAACCAACATGCGTGTCGGACTATAACATGCTGTTACATTTCAAATACAAGTTGTCAAATTCATGAAAAATTGAATAATAATTTGACAAACCAAAACATGTTTGATATCAGAGTTTTATTGAGCCTTATCACATGAATTCAAAAATTCTCTTGGTTGGTGAGGATTGGTTTTATACATTGATTTGGTAGGGTTGAAATCGATTATAATGAAGGAAGCTACGAAATAATTTGTACACCTCAGTATCTTGAAATCGCAATTCATCACTTCTATCTTTGCTAGGAGGCAGGTTAGGAAACATACCATGTGCTGAGTCACATGATGTTCACCAAAACACTACACAAATAATCTTCCCCAAGATTCTGCCTTATCTTTGAAGTTGTGCACTTCATTGTTATTGAGAGTTAGCTTTGTGAAGTACTATCTTAAGTCATCCAATCCAGCCCACATGTCCATTTGGAACCTCTTAGTAGTTCCTCCATCTTGGAAGTTACGTAATGAATTCACGATGTCTTTCCAAAGTTTGTTGGATCCTCCAGGCAAGGGACTTGTTTTGAATATTTTTGAGCAACTAGCTCCACTGAGCGAAGGCTTGTTAGACACGTTGTTTGATTTTCCAGACAAATCATTGTCTTTGAAAATTATTATGTTCCCGCCATGTGCCCCTGTTGAAGATAATATTGCTTGCATTTCATCTACTGCTTGTTTCTGTTGGATCTTATCCCGAATGGTCCAAATATACATGAAGTGGAGGTGAAGTATCTTTTCCACTATACGGTTCAAAGTATGAAGTGTATATATATGAACTCTGTCCATTGGGATTTTTAGAATGGACTTCCATCTACCTCGACCTCGTGCACCTAGAACTGGTTTCGCATGGATGCAGTTGGAGAAAAGGTCGCCACTCCACGAACTACTACGCTTGCTCATTGTTAGCATTGCTTGGGCAGTAGTAGTTATAACCGGTTTAGTTCGTTCTTGCATACAATAAATGCATGTATGCAATGTATTTGCTCCATGCTTTAGACCATACATAACCTTAATGGTCTTCATATTTGCCGCTAAGTGCTACTGTACTTTGAATTCACCGATATTCGGTACTTTCAATAGTTGTCCATCCTCCTGGGCAGATATCAAGTTAGGAATTGTTGATTTGGCAAACACCTAGGACAATACCTCGTAAGATTCTTTAGGCACTTGGAAGCTTGCTACTGGCCAGATCTCACGTTCAGACTGCACTAAAAAATAGCGAGGACTATTTTTTGGAATATCGAGGTCCAGTGCTCGATTCATAATGGTGATGGACACACATTCTAACTTTTGTCCATGAACTATTTTTGCCTCATCCAATTTAAGAACAAAGATCAAAGGGTCACCTTGTAATTCTGAAAAAAACACCAGTTGACATTGACCAAATTAGATATAGTCTCAAGTATTTATACATGTTTCTCTCAAAATAATTGAACAAAACTAATTGATTGTCTTTCAAAACTCATGCCCCAACTACAGGTTGATGAATATAGACATTTTGAGTTGGTGAGTCACTCAATCAATAGGAAAGTTCAACAAACAGACAAGTAGATTGAGACACCTAAAGCTATATCTGACCTCTTTAAAACAACTGATTGAAGAAGTTTCAAACAAGAGCTACTAAGAAGAAGTTCTAGAGAATTTTATTCTCAAATTTCTCAATGTCAATGTAATTCATCGAGCTCCCCAACTAACCAGCAAGTGACCAACTTCCCAGCTAACCAAACAAACAACCTTCATAAATGCTATAAGATTAGATAAAATTTTGACATTATTAGAACCATATAATAATATAATCAAAATCAAAAGGCTCAAAGCCAATCAATGCCCTAAATTTGGCATTCTCAAGTCTCAACCTACTAAGGATTCCTACTTTTAATTTTTCAGCTTTTAAAAAGAATCTCCAACTAGTGAGCTCACCGAGAGATGGAAAGAAGCTTTCGATAGCTTCTAGAATCTCTCAAAAGTTTAAAATGAGAATGAAAATTTCAATTCTGCAATGAAGTCAATGAAGGTTACGGTACATTCATGCATGCAAATCAAGTTGAGGGTGATTGCATGAAACACTTGTACTGCTGTGTTGCATCATGTTTTGTGGTGACTAGTTTTTTAGCCATAACTTTTGTTTTTTAGCTCCAAATGATTCAAATTTTTTTAAATGGGTACTCATAACTATTATACATTATTCAAAAATTTTGAGGATTTAAAAAAAATATTTTACTATTTTTAAATAGCCCTCGATTTTTTGTCACACATTCCAATTTAGGGGTTTTTAGTACTATTTAGAACCCCAAAAAATGAATTTTGAGCTGAAATTTTGAGAGGATGTTTTCTTAGTAGAATTATAGCTTATCGCAAAAGGAATTTCAAAAATAGTCATTTTCATGTGGTGTAGAAGTCTACAAAGAGACCTTTTTTCTACTTGCTTTTTGAAACGTGTAAAACATTTTTTTGGTGATTTTCTTGGTTAAGCCTTATCACCAAAAAGTCTTCTCAAATGGACTATTTTAATTTTAATTTTTAATTTTAATTTTAATTTTTTATTAATTAAAACATTGAAGTATGTATTTTCTTCACCGGAATTCTATGTGTTCTATGTCCAAAATTCTAGTGAAGAAAAATACAACTTCAACATTTTAATTTGTAAAAAATAGAAAAAATAAATTTAATGAAATCTAAAAATTGGCCATTTGAGAAGACTTTTTGGTGATAAGTCTTGACCAAGAAAATCACCAAAAGAATGTTTTATATGTTTCAAAAAGCAAGTAGAAAGAAGGTCTCTTTGTGGACTTCTACACATCAAAAAATGACTATCTTTAAAATTCCTTTGGAGATAAGCTATAAGTCTACTAATAGAATATCCACTCAAATATTCAGTTCAAAATTCGGTTTTCTGGGTTCTAAATAGTACTAAAAACCCCACAATGTCAAAGTGTGACAAATTAACAAAATTGAATTTTAAATATCAAATGATTTTTTTAAATTTGTAAGAAATAAGGATAATAATTTGAGTCAAGATATCTAGGAAGTTTTTTTTATTTTGGGCACTTAGTTTTTTATTCAAAAGTTAGAGCCATCTTAAAGCGGTCAACCCAAAAAACGCAACAAATAGTACAGGTGTTTCGTGCATTCACCCTTGATGATAATATTATTATTAGGGTTTTCTGACTCATGAACATCATTTTGAATAGGAATACAATTGTAAGATATAATGATGCAAAGGAAGAATGATAGTAATTGGAATTCTAAATAATCTTCACCTTCTCAGGTCTTACAATCTTCTAAAGTGTAAAATATTCTCAAATTGTGTTAAAGCAAAATCAAGATATACTAATCTAATTCTCTCACATTGATTAGAAATTAATAACAAATACCTCTACAACCTAAATTTTTGGAATTTGATGTAGCAATTACCTTCTGGGGTGAATCCATAAAGTGCCACCATAGTTCTCTGAACTGTTTCGATATCGACGAAAAAAGAATTTTTATTGCTCAATGTAACTTTACTTGGTTCTTTTGATCTCGCCCCAGGAACAATCAGTGTGCCATTGATGCTGTAGTATTCACCAATCATGTCTTTGAGATTCTCATTCATCTCCCTTCTAAGCTTTGAAATTTGATAAGGGTTAGACAGACATCTAAGTCGAATTCCCTTTCTAGCGGCCTGCACTCTGCCCTTGAAAGTTTTGTAAATTGCACCGTATCCATTGCATGTGACTCCATCTCTGTCACATGTCTCTAGTATTTTTCAGGACCCACATTTGCTCCTACTCTATCCAAATAACAGTTGATCATCTTCTTTCCTACAAATGTCATTCTTGGAGTTTCTAACATAGCCGACATCTCTGTTTTGGATAATAAGCTACCAAACAGTCGACTACTTGCAAGTTGCGATTCTCTATCACCGTACAATCGAGATGATCTCCCTTCATTTGCGTTCCTCTCTTGAACTTTCCTTGCAGTCTCTGACCCCACCAAGCACCTGGCCAATCTTTTCTATAATTTTGCATGTACCCCGGACTGCTTCAGGTTGCTCAAGTCTCGACGTGGCCTCACTTGCAGTCGATAGCCATATGGAGTCTTTCATAGTTTGTTGAATTTGATAACCAAACGATTCAATTCAGCCTTGGTTTTTGAAAGTTCTGCCTTAATCGATTGTACTTCTAATCAATGACATGTAACCAGATTTTGTCGTTCTAATTCACGATTTTTTTGTGCTACTTCAAGCTCCAAATCACTGGCTAACTTCTCAGCATATCCAACATGGACTTCCATTTGTAAAACACTCAAACGCTCTTCTAATAAACTCTTCTCTGATTGCAATATTTTGATCTCATTTTGAAAGAATGTTGCATCTTGCAACTGAGTTCGTTGTAAGTCTATCTGTAATTGTAACTAATGAGTTTGTTCTCTAAAGGCTACTATCTCCTCTCGACACTCTAATCGCACACTCTCTGAGCTTTGTGGATGTAACTTGTGCACATATCCAAACAAGCCGTTCTCACCATCCCCTACGAACTCTAGCAAACCTTTGAGGGAATCAAATTTTGGACGTTTCCCTGTACGATGATCCACTGGATATATACTTCCATCAAGCCAAGGTCAATATTAGTATCTCCTGCTGTTCTCTTTGCTGAAAAAGTAGACCTCGATGGTTGCTCATGGAGGAACTTGCCACACTGAATTAGAGGTGCATACTTCGGATCAATTGAAGCCTGTGCCTTATAGAGCGGCACATTTGTCCGATGAGCCATGCTTTAGTTCTAGCGCGCTACACACAAATTGCCAAAATTTAAGCACCCATGATTGCATTAGCCAACTTGATAAAGTTGAAGATGAAGATAAAAAAATCTTTGAAGACTACTAGCATCTAATAAATGATCATCTTCTCACTTGCAGCACTGATCGAAGTAAACTAATACAATCGCCTTTTATGATCTCAAATACAAGCATTTTCTCATTGAAATTTCTTCATTGTCTATTTGATACCTTAACGAATCTTGATCTTAGAATTCACTTGCATTGATCAATTAGAACTAACTAAAACAATTGTCATTCAGGAGAAGAGTTGAATCCTATAGTACTGGAGCTTGAGAGGAGAGAATATAGAACGATTTTAGAGCAATTTAACCAAAAGAACTGAAATCCAAATATAGGGTGCACTTAAGGTAACATGAGCCACGGACGACGTGCTTTGGGTCCTTTTTTGAGTCCTTTTTGGAATATTTTGTAGAATATTTCATTCAAAAATGTCTCCAATTGCATTGAAAATAATTCAAAATATATTCAATTGAAATATTGATGGCAAATTCTATTCAAAAGTTCAAAAATTTGAATGAAAAGGTTTGTTATTCATCAAATAAAGCACACCACTAAGGAGTACAAAGGACTGGTTACAGTACCTTTATAAGTCCTTTTGATGTCTTGTTTTTAGTTAGAATGCATTCATATTTTGACACATAATTTGTCTATATATATAAAACATTGACTTATAATTTCTTTTCATTCTTTTGAATATTTGTAGTTGTTATAATGAAGATTCCATGGAAAAAAGCACTGGTTAGTGGTTACAGGATTTAGTGGCTCATGTTACCTTAAGTGCACCCTATAATACTACCTTACAATTATATATCTTGAAGATGCACAGAATCAATCGCTTTGCAAAGCCCAATAATTCTTACTTTACTACTCACAATCTCGTACTAAGTAAATTGATCGACCTCAAATGAGAATAGGTTGCTCAATCCTTTGATACATCAAGTCATCCAACTATCTCCAAAAAAACACCCCAATCTCAAACAAGTTTCAGCATCAAGAAACTGTTGATCATGCAAAAATCAAGACAAGTCACTAATTGTCTATTCGATCCAAAGAATGGTACATGTCATCAACCCGCCAAATGGGGTGGCCACGATTGCTTTAGCAAGCTTTGGGCCACCACGTAAGATGTTGTTCAATCCAACATCATTGAGCTGCCCAATTCGACATCATTACTCAAGCACTTAATAGTAGTGAGACTACTTCCATTACACTGGCCCGCCTTTCTTGCATTGAGGCAGCCCCTTTTGGGGTCCATTTTTCTTCTAATGAGCCTCCAATGCTTTGAGGAAGCACTTTCAAAGATGTACATCCTCCAAGATTCAACTTTTGAATAGCCTCTAATTCTCGAATGCTTTTTGGAAGCTCACTCAAGGATTCACACCAACGTAGATCCAACTTTGTAAGACATTTCAAGCCTCCAATAATTTGAGGAAGCACTTTCAAAGATGTACATTCTTCAAGATCTAGCTCTTGAAGAGCCTCTAGTTCTCCAATGCTCTTTGGAAGCTCACTCAAGGATTGACACCCCCATAGAGCCAACTTTGTAAGATGTTTCAAGCCTCCAATGCTTTGAGGAAGCACTTTCAAAGAGGTACATCCTTGGAGATCTAGCTCTTGAAGAGCCTCTAGTTCTCCAATGCTCTTTGGAAGCTCACTCAAGGATTCACACCGACGTAGATCCAACTTTGTAAGACATTTCAAGCCTCCAATGCTTTGAGGAAGCACTTTCAAAGATGTACATCATCGAAGATGTAGCTCTTGAAGAGCCTCTAGTTTTCCAATGCTCTTTGGAAGCTCACTCAAGGATTGACACCCCCATAGAGCCAACTTTGTAAGACATTTCAAGCCTCCAATGCTTTGAGGAAGTACTTTCAAAGATGTACATCCTCGAAGATGTAGCTCTTGAAGAGCCTCTAGTTCTCCAATGCTCTTTGGAAGCTCACTCAAGGATGCACACCCCCACAGACCCAACTTTGTAAGACATTTCAAGCCTCCAATGTTTTGAGGAAGCACTTTCAAAGATGTACATCCTCCAAGATGTAGCTCTTGAAAAGCCTCTAGTTCTCCAATGCTCTTTGGAAGCTCACTCAAGGATGCACACCCCCACAGACCCAACTTTGTAAGACATTTCAAGCCTCCAATGCTTTGAGGAAGCACTTTCAAAGATGTACATCCTCGAAGATCTAGCTCTTGAAGAGCCTCTAGTTCTCCAATGCTCTTTGGAAGCTCACTCAAGGATGCACACCCCCACAGACCCAACTTTGTAAGACATTTCAAGCCTCCAATGCTTTGAGGAAGCACTTTCAAAGATGTACATGCTTCAATATCTAGCTCTTGCAGAGCCTCTAGTTCTCCAATGTTCTCTGAAAGCTCACTCAAGTATTTACACCAACATAGATCTAACTTTGTAAGACATTTCAAGCCTCCAATGCTTTGAGGAAGCACTTTCAAAGATATACATTCTCGAAGATTTAGCTCTTGAAGAGCCTCTAGTTCTCCAATGCTCTCTGAAAGCTCTGTCAAGGATGTACACCAACTTAGATTCAAAACTAGAAGAGCTCACAATCCACACATATTTGGAGGTTTTGAATCAAAGTGATTATTTGAAAGGTCTAGATATCGTAAAGCTTGCAAGTTGGAAAAGAATGCCTCAGGAATATTCAATGTTTTCTCCGAAGTGGATAATTCAGATAGCAAACATACTCGAAGATTAGGAGCATGAAGTTGGTTTGGCCATTTCGTAATGTTGCTTTGAACAAATGACATCCCATGGATTTCATTAAGTGACTTGTTTGCAAAAAGTGATGTCAACACTTTTCCTGATTGAAACCAACATTTGGATGCACAATCCCATGGTTTTGATTGATCAATGATGTACATTGCAAGGTCTCGTAGAATGTCATGTACAACAATGTATCCACGTTCACGATTCCAATCAACCATGGATCGCTTTACAAGAATTTCAAGGTGTCTTGTAACTTCGTCTGTGGCTTCTTGTCTATCGAGTGCACCAAATAATCCTTCTGCAATCCACATCTTGTATAAAAGAATAACTGGAATGTCGTAGTCTTTTGGAAAAGCAGCACAATACAAAAAACAAGTTTTTGTTGTGTCGTGCTTCAAATCATTGTAACTTAATTGCAAGCGGTGATACAATTCATGATCCACATTGGAATCCAATAATGGCTTGGATTCCTTCAATTCCAATAGAGCACAACGCCATTCAGCCATGTCATTCTTGTCAAGCATTGCACTTCCAATAACTTTCAATGCTAGTGGAAGCCCCTTGCATTCTTTGCAAACTTTTCTTGCCAAGTCTTCTAATATATTTGGTGGAGGAGTACCATTTTCAAATGCATGAGTACAAAATAGTTTCCAACTATCTTCATTTGAGAGCTCTAGCACCACTTCCACTTTAGCATGAACTTTAGAGAGGACCGTTGCACTTCGGGTTGTTATAAGAGTGGTAGACCCTGGAGATGAGGCAATATTCAACCAATACATCATTTCTCGATGATCACATTGATTTCCCCACACATCGTCTAAAATCAAGAACATCTTCTTCTTCGCAAATGCATTCCATAAGTATGTCCGTTGGTCTTCTTGGTTGCAATGAACATATTCCTTCTCAAATATACGATCATTCAAGAAATTCCCCATGGTTTTGTACAAGTCCGGTATTCTTGCATCCAAACCAACTGTAATCCACAAGATCCCCTTTGCCCCATATAAAGCTTTGATGTCTTCATCATTATTCAATTTCCTAGCAAGCAAAGTTTTCCCAGCTCCACCCCTTCCTTGCAAACCAAAGAAAGTAGGCTTAGTTGTTCTATAGCTTGCCAATATAGATGTCTTGAGATTGTTGAATGGTTTTTCCACCCCTACAATCAAAGAAGGAGTTGTTTGTGTTACAAAATCAACTTTTGATTTTGGTTGGTTATGAGATGAGTTTGAAGATTGCATATTAGTACCAAGTGTGGCTAGAATTGCATTCAACCTTGCCTCATCAATTTGATTAGTAATGTGTTGTAAGCGAGATGGTAATTTGTGCCACTGCTACACCTTCATGAATCTCATCCACTTGCCATACTTGGTCTCCTTCAAACATTCTTCAAGAACACTTTGAGCATTGAGTAGTATTGTATTGAACTCTGACAACCAGTTTAAATGCTCTTGCGTCCAATTGGTTGAGTTTTCCTCAACAACCTTGAGCAAAGGAATAATTCTATCTACCTTGAGCTTGAGAACTTTGCAACTTTCTTTGACTCTTATAGCCCCTTTGGCACCATCAATCACCTTTGTCAACAACAAACTCACTGCTGCTCCCACCAATGCTGGAGTAAAAAGTGGATCCCCCATGGTACCTTATAAAATGGAAAAAAGAAGATTTTAAACTCTCGTAGCAATCTAGAATGTGGCATAAAGATTGCATTCACATAACAACTCAAAAAGATTACAATCAAGGACATAATTGTGGCTAGTTTTCAACCCATCTCAATATAAAACTAAAATCATTGAAATTAGAATGCAAGTTCTACACAAGTTTTACAAAGAGTTTTAAATACATATCTAACAGTATGCCTTATCAAGAAAAATTCCTAATTGGTATCGTCATCTTCTATTGAATACTTGATAAAAGCATTAATCTTACAAAATTCCATCTCATGCAAGTTTACCAAGGTCCAAGTTCATCAATGAAGTTCATATCAACAACAAGTCACACGTAGTTTTCAATGAATTACAAATGAAAAATGAAAAATCTACTTTCCTATAAAAATAGGAATAAGTAATTTATCTATTAGTGGATATGATGGTTGCCTTATCCTTGTAGGACAAATGAATCTTTCAATTTGTTTCTCCTCTATAGATAGTTGAATACATGAGTTGTTGAAAGTAGTAACAATTCATGCTTTCTAATAGTGTAAAAATATTTTTTGAATTTAGAAATTGAACAAAAGAATCAATAAGTTGTTTTCAAATTCAAGAGTCATTGGATTGACTAACAAAATCTTCACCATGATGGTTGACCAACTACTTTAAACAATCAATCTTATCCATATATACCTTCAAAAGTAATGCCCTAAAAATTACCATTTTCATTGATGGTTTTGACTCTCCTAAAGTAAAAGTAGTTCCTTGACCTTAAGTCCCAAGGCCTTTTGAAAGTCAAATTCCACTCAAAATTGCAACTTCTATTGCAAAGTGCAAAAGAGCTTTTAGAAATTGTTATCTTAGTATACTTAATTTGATCTTGCAATAAAACTGGAGAAGAATGTGTAGAAGAAATATAGATTGCACTACTATGGATTGCAAGAAATTTGCATTTGAAAGAAAAAAAATTATTCTTTTCACACCCTACTTAATTAGATTTAAAAGCTTTGAATCTTCTTAACTTCAATTTTTTCCACAACATATGTTGAAGTACTAAAATGGAAGTCTCAAAAAAAAATTCCAATAAAATTTACTTGATTTTCGTCCATTTAAAAAATATTAAATAGAAATAAGTTTTAGAGTTGAATAAGAAAATAAGCCACTATCAATTCTAAGATGAAATTGAAACACAATAATCCTAATGACAAGATTCTTCTAGCAAACAAACTAATCTAACCAAACAATTTTTCTTGAGAAATAGTAAAAATTAAATTTTAAAATTCAAACTTTAAAATCATTTTTTCAAGAAGACATTTATATTAGCCAAAAACCAATACTGTCCATAACTTTTTCATTTCTAATCTTAATAGAATGAATTAAATCTTTCTACACTAACAAAAGTATTTTTAGTGAAAATGCTTGCTTTTGAACACCAATTGAAATAAAAATGTATTTTCTAAAAGCTAATGTGCATTCCTATTTTCAAAAAAAATTCAAAAATTCATGATGAAAAGTGCTATTGTAGAAAGCTACACAAAATCCATTTCAATCCATACATGGACAATGGGACTTTTAGGATTAACTATTCTATTTTAAACTAAAAACCTTCATTTTACCATACTAAAATATACCTAGGGGTGATTGCAAGAAACACCTGTCCTATTTGTTGCGTTTGGCTGATTTTTTCGGGAGTACTTTAAAATTAGAAAATTAATTTTAAAAAAATTTTAAAAATATAAATAGTGTATATACCTCTAAGATGAAGGTTTTCACCGAAGGAAATGGATAGAAAAATTCTCTAAGTAGAGAACTTGAAAAGTGCCAAACCTCCAGAAAATACATACCTTCATGTTTTAATTAGGGAAAAATAGTGAAAATAGATATTTTCAAAAAATAAAAAGTGACCATTTGCGACAACTTTATAGAGATGGTCATTCACCAAAAAAACCACCAAAATAATATTTTATATGTTTCAAAATACAAGCAAAAGGGAGCTATTTTTGTAAACCTCCACACCTCACAAAATTAACTTTTTTTTTAAATCCTTACCTAGAAAGCTAGAAGTCTATTAGAAGACCATCTCATCCAAATTTCATGTCAAAATCATTAAAAAAAAGGTATAGCTCAGGTATAGAAAACCCCTAAACTGCCAAGTGTGACATCCAATCGGGGTCTATTTATGGATAGTAAACTATTTTTGAAAATCATGAAAAAATTATGGAAGGTTTATGATAGTTATGAGCACCTTCCAACCAAATCTTGAGTCAATCAGAGCTAAAACACAAAAGTTATGGCCAAAAAACGAATTAGAATGCGACGTGTGACACAAAATAGGACAAGTGTTTCTTGCAATCACCCCTAGGTTGGGCCTCAATCTCAATATTCAAGATTGATGATCTTAGATTTGATGCACAACCATAAATATCTAGGTTGCAAAACTATTGGAAATTTTTTTGCAATAAGGTTCCTTGCCAAATCCAACAAAAAAACATATTCATTTGATTAATGATGGAATTGGTTTTGAAGAATTAACACTCTTGTTATACTACAAAAATTCAAAAATTCAAGTCCACTTTGCATACTTGACTATACAACATCTACAATATTTTTGTAAATTTTGTCAAAGACCAAACTCTATAAGATGAATACAACCACTACATACAAAATGCTAATGAGTTGAAAAAGGCACATAAGTATTCGTACTATTACCTCCAAAAATGTGAACTATAAGATAAAACATCCATAACTATCAAAATAAGCAACTCCGCATGGTTTGAGGCACCTTTTTCTTAAAAAATTCATATTCTCGCAATGTTTGCAATTGAAAATCAAGAATTTTGAGAAAAAATTAGAATGTTTGGATAAGGCATCAAATTTCTACGAATTTTTAAGTCCCTAGGACACCCTAAATCGTGATCTTATAAAGTTGCCTTCATTCTCACACCAAAAATCTAATAAAATCAAAGCCCACGAACCAAAATTAAGAATGGGGATGGTTTCAAGGTACTTTGGGAGATAAATTAAGGTTACTCTAATGTCAAAAAAAGGGTACACTAATGGTTATGGTTATGGATGCTTCTACCTTATATCCAACCTCTATTCTATGTCCTGTAAGTTATTGAAATCATACTATACAAACATGGGTATATATACATATATGTTTTTATACAAATGGCATCAACTAGTTAAGAATACAAATACATTAGAACATGTGAACCTATATAAAATACAACTTGTACCTCATACTTTGATCCTTCCCCATCAAAACAGACATGTCAACAATGAGCATGTTATCACTGAGTCTCCAAATCTGCTAAATTACCACACAAGAAAGAAGGAATGAAGTGGTACCAACGTATTGTTGCGATCTTTAAGTGAGAACAGCAGCACTTCGTTGCAGCTAATGTCGGCAGATCCGTCCCAAGCTGGTTCCTTCTCCACACCGACAATCAGAACCTGCGTATTCTTGATCAAAGTATTTCACTCCATCGCGAATCCACTGAAGCCAAGACTCCACGACCTCCGAGCAGCTGCAGATGCCGCATCCAAACGCTTGCAACCTTGCCTGCTAAGCTCGTCCAGCCACGGGAATCAAACGACTCCAGCCAAACCAACGTCACAGAAACCTAAGTCCAACGCCAGGTCGGTGTTTGAAACACACAACCTCCTTGGGCCGGAACAATATGCCAAATTCCACACCAGCAAGCTCGTCTCGGCACCACAATAAGACTAAGACCAAGACCCAGTTTCGCAAGCACAAGGTCGCCCAAACGACTGCAGCTGAGAAAACCACGGCGAAGCACTCCAGATGCAAACTAAACTAACGGGGAAGGGCTCGCAAGAAGGATGCGGTTGCAGCGACGATCTTTGAAACAAATAACCTCCTCAGCATGCCAACTTCCACAGTCAGTCAAGCTCGTCTCGGCACCACAACAGCATACTAAGACCCAGTTTCGCAAACCCAAGGTCGCACAAACGATTGCCGAGAAAACCTTGGCGAGGTGCAAACTAAACTAATGGGGAACGGCTCGCAAGAAGGACGCGGTTGTGACGACGGTCTTTGAAACAAACAACCTCCTCTGGCCGGAACAAAATGGCAAATTCCACAGTCAATCAAGATCGTTTGGCACCACAACAAGACTAACGAGAGCATTCAAGTTTCGCAAAGCCAGAGCCGAGCGAAGCACTCTTGAAGCAGAGGACTGTAATCATTACGGTAACTGGTAAAGCCGTGGAGGGCTGGCAAGTCGGACTGAGTCTTAAGTTCCTCGAAGTCGGAGTCTCGGAGAACGTGCACTGGTCAATAACGTGGTGTACAGCGCCGAAATTTCTACAGTGCTTCGAATCCACTAATCGGGGAATTCGCCATTTCTTCGCTGTTAAAGGACCCTGGTGGAGCCGGCCAGCTCCCATTTCCGTCCCCCGAGAACTGAAAACTTGGGAAATTGGAGTTCATCCTGGCATCCTGCAACTTATTTGGGATCCTTGTATTAGCTGAGTGAGGATGTCAGACACACCAAAGGTAACTACTGTAGTGTAGTACATGGGCAGTCGGTACTGGAGTCCTGCTTGCACATCCATTTGGGGGCAACAAATTTGTCCCAGGTAGCAAATGTGCACAGGGATGTTCCAAACTACGCTGAATACACACCGAATAAATTGTATTCATTAATGGATGGCATATATGTTCAAATTAATGGGACTGTAAACCATAGATATGGTTCATGTTTTGCATTCACTACAGTAATGTTTTGTATTCATTGTTAATTGGATTTATGTTTTCAATTACAAAATTGGATTCATGTTTTGTTCAAAAATTTCAAATCTCCAAATTCACATTTATTCTTAAGATTCATATTTACTATTATGGTCCTGTTTATTAAATTGAGATGAAATGGACATTTTGACTCTATAGCCCAGTTCCTTGAGATAGCTATTCTAACAAATCAAAGATTTATGAACATATCAATCTTTATAAAATCTAAAATATGTGGATGTCACAAATATATATTAAAGTCTCAATTGTCCAAAAAATTCAAAATCAAATACTTATTTTCATCTGAACAAGTGTGCCTTGTGCCGTTGCCACAACCAAAATTGAAGGAAAAATAATTTTTTAATTTTTTAATTTATTAAAACTTTGTTATTAAAAAACTTTCTTGCCGTGAGTTCAAATGCCATGAAACCAAGCCCGTGCACTCCTCCTCACCAAGAGCTTTTTGACAGTACCAAGCACGCAGGAGATTTCAACGTGACAAACAAAACAAACAAAACTATCTATTTTAAGATATAGATGTAAAGTAAAAAAAACAAGTATGAAACTACAAATTGTCTCATTTTCATTTTTAAAGAATATGGCCTTAACCCCTAACCGACAAGCCGATGGCCGTGGATTGAACGACTCCAACCAAACCAACGTCGTAGAATCACAAGTACAGCACTAGGTCGGTCTTCGAAACAAACAGCTTTCTCTGGGACAGACTCCCAACTTCCACACAGTCAAGCACCACAACAAGACTAGCTGAGACCAAGTTTTGCAAACACCAGGTTGCCCGAACGACCGCGGAGCCAGAGCCGAGCGAAGCACTCTGGAAGCAGAGGACTGTAATAATCATTACGGTACGGTAATTGGTAAAGCCGTGGAGGGCTGGCAAGTCGGACAGACACGGTTGAGTCCTAGTTCCTCGAAGTCGGAGTCTCGGAGAACGTGCACTGGTGTACAGCGCCGAAATTTCTACAGTGCTTCGAATCTACTAATCGGGGAATTCGCCTTTTCTTTGCTGTTAAAAGACCCTGGTGGAGCCAGCTCCGTCCCATTTCCCCGGAGAACTGAAAACTTGGGAAATTGGAGTTCATCCTGGATTTGGGATCCTTGTATTCAGCTGAGGATGTCAGACAGACCAAAGTTAACTACTGTACTGTAGTACAGTACACGGGCAGTAACTTACTCCATGATACTGTAGTGAGGGGCAGGGAGAACTGACCCCCTCGCTCCGCCACTTGGGTAAAACACTGTAATTTTTTATTTTTCACACTGATTTTTTTTTGCAAATTTTGAATTCATATTTGCGATCAGAGACCGCAAATTAGCTAGGGGGTGAAGAAAGCAGGGGTGATCACGGCCCCAACTAGGGGGCTTTTTGTTTTGATTGCACCTCTGGTAAGGCCGAGCGAGGGGGCCAATCCACCCAGATCGTAGTGAGGGGCATTCAGTTTTGTACATTCATCCGCCTTGCTTGGAGAAGAATTCGGAGCCTTTGCAGCTTTCAGTTGCAGTTTGATCCTGATTCCGATTGACGAACTGAAGACCTGGTGCGGTCTAATCGCAGCCTTCAGCTGGTCTGAAAAAAGGACTTGCGTTGCTGTAACTTACTCCGTATTATTCTTGTTCCAGGCCCGCAGCCAAACGACCATGAGTTGGGACGTGAGAATTAGCATAAGGTGTGGATTTGCTTTGTGGAGCTTTTAGTTGGAGCAAACATTAGGATTGATCTCTGCGTTTCACAATTTCTTTTGTTGCAATAGAACAACTAATTTGAGTGTTCTTCATCTGCTTTTTGATCCTCACATCATTATTGAATAGTCATAAAATATTCATTAGAGATGGTCAAAGCCAAAATATATAGATTTTCATTGTTGTTCTTAGGGAGGACTATTAGCATGTCTTTTAGGATTCTATTGTGGTTCTTTGAACTCCATAGACAATTGTATTGGTAATTCCAAAAGCATCCCTTCAAGTAGTGAAATAACGAACCTTTTTGTAGAGAGTATTCCTAGAAGTTACAAAATATTGACTACTCAACTCCAATTCCATCCCTTTCAGCCTTCTTCCAATAATTTTAACTACATTAGAATGTAAAATGAAGGCCCAATTAGTTCCCAGTAGTAGGGAGCCGGGAGCCCTTTTGTAAGAAGGTGGAGGATAGGTAAAGCTTTTGAGCTATAAAAGCATTCTTTAATGTAGAGTTACATTGTTCTTTTTCATTGCATCAAGAATGTACAAATAGTATACATTTCAAACTAAACTAAACTAATGGGGAAGGGCTCACAAGAAGGACGTGGTTGTAACGACGGTCTTTGAAGCAAACAACCTCCTCTGGCCGGAACAAAACGGCAACTTCCACAGTCGATCAAGATCGTCTCAGCACCGCAACAAGATTGGCGAGACCAAAATACGCACACAGCATGTCATCGAAACAAACGCAGAGCGAGTTCCGATCTGAGCGCTCCAGAGGCAAAGTTGTTAATGGTGAGGCGTGCAAGGAGGACGCAATCATTTGTTGAAAAAAAACAAGAAAGAAAGTCTTCCTCGATAGTCGGAGAACGCGGATCACGTGGGCCAGCCATCATGCAGCGCCGATATTAGTATTGTACAGTACGCTTCAAATCTACAGTAACATACTAATCGGGGAATTCCCCGTTTCTTTGCTGTTCCAGCCGACTCAGTAAAAGACCCAGGTGGAGCCAGGTCCCAATTCCCCGCGAGAAGAACTTGGGCAATTTGAGCTCAAGTTTCATTGGGATGAGGGCAGGACCCTTTCGTGTAGATGAGGATTGTCATGCAGCCGAAAATTATTAATCACTCAGCAATGCAGTTGGGGCACATTTGTATGTTCACCCTTCACTTCTGTTGATGTGAAATCTGGAGCTTTGCAAACTGAGTTCTATCAACGGAGACTTGGTGTGGCCTAAGCTTAGCCTTGGTCCGAAGGAAGGTCTTTTGTTACTGTAAATGTTACTGATCCCAGCTCCCAACCAAAAGGATCATCAATTGAGACTTGAGAGTTCATACGAGGTATGCATAGCAGGTTCTTTTTTTTCATTTCTTGTGAAGTGCCAAAGTGGCCATATTTCATTTTATTGTGGAGCTCCAAATCTCAACATTCATCCATATATTGGATAGAAAATATCATATTACCACATAATACATATCTATCATTCTATTTTCATCCATTATTTGGCAATTTCATCTTCTATTTCAAAAAAAATTGAAGTTCATTGGCGATTTCATCCAAAACTTTACTGTTTTTTTCCTGTAGGCTTGGTGTCAGGCCAAAAAATTTGGTGCAATTTTGTACCAAATTGCCAAAAAAAACAACCCTGATGCATAGCCAATGTGAACCCTTTGACCATTGCAAATATTGAGATTGATCAATTTTACAATTTTTTAGATGAAATAAAACAACAATTTCATTTTTTAGATGAAATTGCACAATTGAGAGTTTTCATACACACTGTGGTCATAGGCTCATTTTTCAATAATAAAAAGATATTTATTTGAGGTGGTCAAAGCAAAAATAGATAGCTTCTTATTGTTGTCCCTAAGGGAAACTATTTATGTCTTTTGGAATTTCATTGTGGTTCTTTGAATTGCCTACTATTTTTTGATGGTAATTCACAAGTGTCCCTTCAAATAGTGAAATAATAAAGGATCATTTTTCCATTAAATTATTCCTCAAAGTTATAAAGTAGTGATTATTCGACTCCAATTTCACCCCTTTCAACTCCAATTCAACTCTTTGTACAATTATAACTACATTAGAATACACAATTGGTTTCCAATAGTAGGGAGCCATGTAAAATAAGGTAGGGGATTAATAAAATATTCAAGCTCCAAAAGTGTCTTCAAATGTAGAATTACATTTTTCTTTCTTACTTGCATCAACAATGTATAAATAGCTTACCTTTCAAGGAGGTAAAACACTATTTTTGGAAGCAAAAAGACAATGTGAATGAATAGACAAAGGACAAAAGAGACAACAAGGCTCATTCATATGTGAAACTTTTTTAGTGACCATTGCATTTCAACTTCAACAATTCATACTAATTCCACAAAGCTCCACAAAAATGTGAAACAACTTGAATAAAATGCTAATTTTCCGTTTTTCTTTCTAGGAAGATTAAGTGAATATAATTCAAGGACTTTTACCTCACCAAGTTAATTTTTACCTTTGAAATGGATGCTTTATGGACCACATACCTTGTACACTAAGGTAGAAGCACTAGTAATCAACCGCATTAAAAAATCAACTTGTAGGGTGAGGTATTTTCTGACCTTAGGGTAAAAATGAAGCTTATCTAGAATGTTTTCTTTGTTTGTTTTTTGTCTTTTTCAAGGTTGGGACTAATAAGGTTATGACACATGTGCAAAAGAAGTGAGTAGAAAAGTAATTCTAAATTAGTTGGAAATGAAAGACTCTTAATATTAGAAATAGGTGCAATATACTTTTTGGCTCCAAAATTTACAATAATAATTTCAATTTTGGGGATAAAAATTTTGAAAAATTCTCTATCCCCATCTTCCTACTTAAGAAAAATGTCCACCAGCTCTTATTCTTCACCACCTACTCCAAAATTGCATCATAAGGGATGTTTTTTAAACCTTTGATTCTGGGAGACTTGGTTCATCAAACCTTATAATGTTTGCATCCACACAATAAATTTCCTCAAAAGAAGTGAGTCTAGATTGATGAGGTTGTTGGCTACAAATTTGTATGGTGAGGAATGCAATAATCAATTCGAATTCAAGTTAAAGTAAGAGGTTGTAAAATGGAGCGGGCATTAAAATGGTACCCTATCTTAAATGTACAACATTTGTACATGTTGCTTTTTCATAGCCTTCGGTAGTGTAATGACCGTGTACATTTTAGCTAGGGCACCATTTTAGAGCCCTATGCCCTTTCAACTTCAAAATTTGATAACTAATTCAGAAAACTTCAAAATATATTAAACGACTTGGATTAGATGTGAATTCCACTTGTCTTTTTAGGAAAATATAATGAAATTTATTTTGAGATGTTTCGCCTCCCCAAAATTCAGTTTCAAGCCTTAGATGGTCCATTATAGGACCTTCTACCTTATGTTACTTTTTTAAGAATGATCTTGCTCTGCAGAGCTGTTTGGTTTGTGACTTTTAGGGGTTAGATGAATGGTTAACCCTTAAAAGATGGGCCTATGACCACTGGTTGGAAGCCCCCTTGCTGGTCGCTCAATTTGATACCGTTCAGGAACCAATCAAGTATGAAATTTTTTATTTTTATTTTTCAGAGATGGAAGTACATATCTTCTGCACTTCAAAGAAATTTCAGATTTTTTTGAGGAAAATTGATTTTTATGAGATTTTTTGAAGAAAAGATGAAGAAAAAATCATAGAAAATAGAAATTTATCTCAAAAAATCTGAAAATTTCACGATGTGTGTAAATTGTAGAGACAAACATCATGGTGTAAACTCAACTTCCGTGTACACCTATTAATAGGTTGCAGTGGACATTAAAAATGCAGCCAAAATTCAAAGTGCAATAAAATATTCAATTTTACGAATTTTTCCAAAATTCCAATTGGAGTAGAAACTAGAAGAAAAGACCTTCATTTCATTAGTTGGTCTCAAACTCAAAAGATGTCATTTTCAAGGAGAAATTTCAGATTCAGTCAATTTCTTAAAATACACTAAAATGGCAAATTTTGCCATCCGTTTTCTCTCATTACTTCTCAACTACATGAAAACAAATAGTAGTTAGACTAAAAACTCAATTGGAGACTCTTTACAACTGAACGTGGAAGGTCATTAAAAAAACAGTGGATGAAAAAATTACTGTTTAGGTCCTCTGCTGCCCCCTCAAAGTCATCCGAAAGCCAAAAATTGGCGCCGGCGTCGCTTAAGGGTTAAGGTACATGCCTTCTTCATGCAATGGAATTCAGTTTCATTCGTGTCAAAAATAGAATTTAAAGAATTTAAGAAAATAAAGTTAGATGCTACTTGACCCACGAATCGACAGCGTATCCAATCTCCTGCAGATTTCCTGGGCTGGAACAGTCAAAACGTAACTCTGTGTGTGCTGGAGATTTTTGTTTTATTTTTTTCTAAGTTAAGTTAAGGTAGAACCACCCGTAACCGATCATTTAAGGTATTTTAGGCATGATCTAGTGTAGTGCAAAGTAAAAAAAATATTTTAAAAGGTGTAAAGATAAAAATTATGGGGATTGCAAAAACTTTGGTAATTTTATCAGATGAATTGAAATTACTATGAATTTGGGAAGGCATAAAGTGTGCTTGACCAAATGCCAATCTATGGAGTCTTCTAATTTCAATCACGCAAAAGACTACATTTTTTATCCCTCTCTTCTACTTTTTTGCACATTACTTTGGAACATGTGCGATGAACTTTTAGTCCCAACTTTAAAAATGAGAAAAAAAACTCATTCTAGCCTTGATTGGAAATATGTCCATCATTAGATTGGCTATGGAGGGCCGATTGGTTATAGGTGGTTCTACCTTACTTGCCATGGATTTCAGTGCACTTGACATTTCTAGGGGTTCAGTTCCCGAGTTCATTGGCTCTATAACATTTGAATTATTTTTTTACAAAAAACACCCTGTGACATATTGGTAGCAGAGATTTAAGGCATGTAAGGGAGAAACACCCATTTCCGTCCATGTATCTTGCGGTGGACTGTAGAGTCACTCAAATATGTTCCTAGAGTGTAGTTAATCCCTAAGCGACGTGGGCACCATTTTGTGGTGTTCAGCTGACTTACCCGGGCCAGCAGAGGGCCTTCACAATAGTTTTTTTACCCATTTTTTTCAATGATCTTTCATGTTGAGTTACGAAGAGTGTCCTACTAAATTTTTAGTCTAATTGGTGTTTTTTTCAGATAGATGAGAAGTAATTAAGGAAAATGAATGGCAAAATTTACCATTTTAGTGTGTTTTGAGAAATTGAGTAAATCTGAAATTTCTCCTTGAAAACAACATTTTTTGAATTTGAGGCCAACTAGTGAAATGGAGGTCCTCTATTCTAGTTTCTTCTCTAATTGAAATTTTGGAAAAAATCTTAAAATTGAATATTTTATTGCAGTTTGGACTTTGGCTGTATTTTAATGTCTATTGCATTCTAATTATAGATGTACACGGCAAGTTAGTTTACACCATGGTGATTCTCACTTTAATGTTCACACATGGTGAAATTTTCAGATTTTTGAAGATTATTTTCTATTTGATATGAAATTATCTTCAACATAACATTCAGTAGCCCATGGAAGGACTGCCTTCCCCTTGGTGAAGTTCCCATCATCTAATTTCATCTGACATTTCTTGGAGTTGCAACTTTAGTACTAAATGGTGTGGAATACCATTGGTGCTGGATGGAATGGTGTGGGATATTCCACACCATTTCATCCGTTGGGAGGCAGTGTAACAGGCTACTACTGAATGTAATGAGTCAGTTTTTCTTCAAAAAAATTCAGAATGTACAAATTTCCTCAAAAAAATCTGAAATTTCTGTGAAGTACAGAGGACATGCAGTTTCATCTCTGAAAAATAAAAATAAAAATGTTCATACACATCTGGTTATAAAATGGCAACAAACTAAGTGATAGAGAGAGCAGCTTGAAACCGGTGATTATATGTCCGGCATTTCAAGGTTAATGTATTTGCCACATGTGAGATTGTAATTTGATGATACAATTGAAGGACATTTAGGAAAATCTGGTTGGTTGAGTGGTGATTTTCACACGGTTTATTTTTAGGTGCACCTATTGCACACTTTCAATGGTCTAGGGAGCCATTACTTCAAAAAAACATAGAAATTACATACAATGTCCGAAAATTCTATTTTTTTTTAATATTCATAATTTTTAACTCACTAATACTAGAAAAATATCAATTTTAGGAAAATCTCCCTTTAGCTATGCTAAATTCCTTATTTGGACGTTTTTGGGTGCTTCCACCATATGGACGAGCTGGTTTCTATGGAAATCATGCTTTTTGAATCTGTGCTAATCATCTATTTAAAAAAATTTCAAAAGTATTCAATAGAGATCAAACTACTAATTGTGACCTGTCCTTTTTGGACAAAATTCTAAAAATGAATAATTGCAATTCTTGCTTCTACGCAAGATTTCTCTATCATCCATTGCACTCTTAGTGGCCGTAGTTTTACAAGGTTAACCAATGTTGAAGGAACAATATTTAGGGTGAAACATTACTTAGGATGAAAAATATTCTTTGGATGACTTTACCTAAATGTAGGATGAAAAAAACAAAATGTATCGTCATCCAATTCTTGATTGGAAGTTGTTGGAGTTCATTTTCAAAGAATAGTATTGCAAATTCCTTCATTATGGTATTACAAACTTTTTCTAAAAGAGAAGATGCTTAATCCAAAGATCCCCCTTATATTATATTTTTGGCTATATTTGTTTGTTCACCCTTGATGTGGATTTTAGCCATAGAAAATGTATTTTTGAATTGAGTTTGACTAATGAAACAAAACATTATTAAGTGCAATTTTTATGGCAATATGAACTTTGGATTTGCAACCAAGGTTTGTTGACTTTCTAATTTTAGATTGGCATGATAAAGTAAAACAACCCATTGTGGTCAAAATTTGGAATTTGGCATCATGCCATTGTTCAATATTTTCCCTACATAAAAAGTGTTTAAAATAGCGAGTGCAATTGAAATTTTCTTCAATGATGTATGAATTTGTTGGGAATTTTGAAGTGTTCACTCCATTGTGGCCCAACAAAGTTTATAGACTATCTTAAAACCAAAAGAATTTGATTCCATAATGCCCATCTTGCTACCTAATGATGTCACAATATTTTCAAGCATACAAGGCCTAAAAATTCATTTCTTACAATGAATTTTACATTGAAAAGTAGAAGGCTTCTAATAAGGTTGCTAATTACTTCACTACTGTTATCTAAGACATTGATTGTGGCCAAATTTTCACAAACTAAAAAAATCCATAGGTATTCACATTAGAAGAAATCTAAGGGCATTAGAAGACTGTGGGTTCCCGGACTGTGAGAACATAGTTTCTGCCGCGTGAACTGAAATCCGACGTGGTCGAGAGAGTGCCCCGTCGTTAATTTTTCTTTTTTGAAATTTTTTTGGGGCTTTTTTTCATATTTCAGGACCCAAATAAAAATATTTTTATTTTTAGGTAAATGCCGGCCTGACAGCGGCCAACAATTAAGGAACAGTTTCGGAGAAATAGCCCCAAAACGGCCCTTTGGAAGCCTTAGATTTCTTCTAATGCATTCACTATATGACCACTATAGGTCATCTCATTGTAATGGGCTATTTTACCTTAATTTAGATTTATACCATGATATTATCAACTAAAATATACATCTATATTAAAATTTTCAAAATTTTCAAGTACATTTTTTATTTGATATATTGGTTGAGATTTTGTCTATATCTTTATTCCTAAAGCACCAAGGAATTCATGGAGACATTGTCAAAAAATGTAGTTTTTGTAGTAAGTTATTCAAAAATCAAAATTGAAAATGTTCTTAGAAATTTCAATTGTATAAAAACTAATATAAATTATTTCACCAAAGTATAGAAAATATTTTAGCCCACTTGATCATACACATTGAAAGACCATAACACTTCTCATTACTATGAAATAAGGTCAATATACTTCAAGTGACGGTTGCTATTATGTGAACTTAGAAGTGTGAGTCCATGTGCCTAAAAGACTATATATTTATGATACAAGTGTCTATATTATAGTAATTTTCTATGATTATAGTGCATATATGTTATAAATATCTATAATATAGTTTTTTATATTATAAACACCTTCAATGGTTGTATGATATCTATTTATATATGTGCTTAATGCTCACATACTATATAATATGTTTTTGAGGCCTCTAAGAGACTACAAGTCTTTAGATTGTGCAAACATTATGGGAACTTTGGAATTGTTGTGGGAAAACTACCTTATATCAACAAGATAACACAATTGAGATCCTACCATGTCAAATAATAATAATAAATTAAATTTTTTAATTAAATATTAAATATTTCAAAAAAAAATTTAAAAACCAATTTTCAATTTTTTATACTATTTGAATCTTTTGAATTATTTTGAAAATATTTTGATTACTGAAATTTTAGATCAACCGTGGTTAGTTTAATATACGAGTAGTTTTGGAAAACAACCCAAAAACAATATTTTAAGGGCTTGAGAAAACAAGTAACAACATTGTCAATATATAATGTTAGGTTTAGTTATAAAAAATTTTAGAAGCGAATATGGAGTCTTGCGTATTCTTGATAACTTTACAATGCAAAAAGATTAAGTGATTGGCAACATACTAGTCATTTTTTTGTGCAATGAAGAAAGTTTTCATTTTTCATTTAGGACATTTGAATGCCATTATTTTTTATTAATTATATATATGCCAAATTTCAAAAGTTGATGAGCTTTTTGCAAAAGATTCTCTACAAAATCTTAAATTGCTTGAGTTGCCTGAAAAGTTCATAGCATCATAACTTTTGATATAGGCATCCAATTGGGTATTAATTAGTTTTCACCAACGAGGTGTAAGTTTACACATTGTATCTAAATCTCATGAAGATTTGATTGAAAATGACTTTGTAGGAACTTACCTAAGATTTTTTGCGTATATTGATTGAACACTTGCTCCTGCTCTACACTTAAAATTTTTTGGAGGATTTTCTTATTATTTTTTATTATCATATTTTATTTATTTAATTTGTTTAATACTCTCAATTGTAATCAACTATGAAGTGTCAAACGACGTTCTTTATACCACTCAAAAGGTCTTGGCAAGGAGGAATACATAGACTTTGTTTTGTAGTGTTTGGATATTCGAAAAGTTATTGAATTTCAAATTCATTATATAATCAAAAATTGAATGAAATTATCTTTTATTTTGGAAAAAATGAACTTTCACATTGTGCATCTAAACACCACCAAAGATGCCCTTGCACTCTTTTGTACATAGAGCTTTCTATTTGCATCAAGAACGCAGCTTTTCATAGTGCAACAAAGCCCTAGTACCCCTTTGTACACAAAAAATGTCAAATTTCAAAGCTTTTAGAAATTATGCACAACAAAGTGCAACGAAATCCCTGCACCCATCCCTCCGTAAAAAATATTGAATTTCAAGGTTTTCATTATTTATTGAAATTTAGTATCAAAAAATATTTTTATTTTTAAATTTTGTTGTAATAACAACATAAGACATAGGATTTAAGATAGATTGTTTATTTTATTTTATTTTTTTGCTTTGTTTTATTTGTTTGATATATTGAAATGAGTAAGAGATCATGAAGCATCCAATGACCCTTTTGGTAGTGTTTGAAAGTTCTTGGAGAGGGGGGGGGGTGCATGGACTTTGTTTTGTGGTGCTTGGACCTATGATGTAAAAGTTATCGAATCCCAAAAATTTTATGAATTCAAAAATTCAATTCAACTATCTTTTATTATAGAAAAACCAAAATTTTCACAATGCATGTCCAAATTGTATAAAAACAAAGCCTTGTACTTCTTGGTGCATAGAGCTGTTTCTTTGTTTACTCTGTCTGTACAATCTATTATTAGATGCTTAATTAATGCATTCATTTTACAAAATTAGAGCATACAAAAGTTTATCAAGCTTTAAGTTCATTGATGAAGCTGATACCAATTGCATGTTGAACATAAGTCACTTTGAATGAATCCTGAATGTAAGATCCAAAATCTGCTTTTCTATGAAATATGAATAAATAAAGGAATATAAATACTATTTATTGTTCGACGTAATGGTTGCCCAACCCAAATAGAATGGATGAATATTTCAATTTCTTTTTCCTTAAAATAGTTGAATGTCTCAATTGTAGAGAATAGTCAAATTCATATTTTTTTAATAATATAAAAATATATTATGAATCTACAAATAGACCAAAAAAGTCACTAGATTGTCTTCAATACAAAATGTCATTGGGTTGACTAACATCTTCATCATGATGGTCATCTAGTAGCTTTAGATGATCAATTTTTTCTATGTATATCTAAGCCCTAAAATTGTCATTTTTTTTGTTTCCATTCCACTAAAAATAGGAGTTCTCCTTTTGGTTACATAAATTTGAGTCCTGAGGCCTTTTTCACATCAAACTCCACTCTAAATTGTAATCTCTTCTACAAAGTACAAAAACTTGAAAACTTGCTGAATTGCTTCTTTTGCATATCTAACCCAATCTTGTAATAAACTACCATAAGAAATGTGTAGAAGAAATTTCAAAAACTTTGACAGTGTAGATTGCAAGATATTTGCATATAGTATGTGAATTTTTTTGTTTTCTTACACCTTGCCTAGATTTCAAGGCTCAGAATCTTCTTGGCTTAAAGACTTCATAGTGGATATGTTAAATTATGTTTTTACTTGTGTTGAAGGCATGACACTAGTAGGAAAAAACAATGACCAAATTAACAAAACTCAACACAAAAGTGTTGATTTTTTTTGTTGATTTGGACGTGTTAATTTGGGTACTTTTGAACACAAAAGTGTTGATTTTTTAACAAACAAATGTCAAATTTTAACAAAAAAGTGTTCATTTTTTTTGTTAATTTGGACCTTTTTTTAAAAATATATTTTAAAAAATTCATAAATTTTTTCGACCTCTAGGGAGGTACCACGTGGCCAGCAACCACGTTGCAACTTATCCAACTGCCACATGGCGGCTATTGAGGAAATGAGGTCACCGGGGTTAGAACCCGCAACCTCATGGTTGGAGGCCAAGGCTCTTGCCAAGGCACCCAACACTCGAGATGTATGGTTGTTAGAGAAGTAGAAATGTATTTAGATAGTTCTTTCGGGTCTTTTTCAATTCTTTTTTAAAGTCAGCAGACTTTAGAGGCGATTCAGACCTAGTAAAAGAACTTTTTTGGAAAAACTTTGAATTAAAGAAAGTTGAGAAATAAAGTCTTCTTTCTCCTCCAACAATTTTCTTGAGATTTGGATCTTCTAATCAAAAGTTATGGACAAAAATCAGAGAGGGAGTTTGAAAATTTTAAAAATAAATGTTCATTTCCATCCCTCTCTGATTTTTGTCCATAACTTTTTATTAGAAGATCAAAATCTCAAAAAAATTGTTGGAGGTGAAAGAAGACTTTATTCCTCAACTTTCTTTAGTTCAAAACTTTTCCAAAAAAGTTCTTTTATTAGGTCTGAATCGCCCCTAAAGTCTGCTGACTTTTCAAAAATCCGATTTGTGATGATTTAATTTAAAAAGAAATCTACATTGTAAAATTAAGACTCCAAAGGCTTATAAAGAAACAAAAGGATTAAAATTATAATTATATTTGAATTTTGAGTTGAGACATATAATTTTAATTATATTATTTTTTAACTTTTTCCCATCAAAAGTCATTAGACTTTAGTGGCGATTTTGTCCTAATAGATAAACTTTTCAAAAAAACCTTTGGACCAATGAAAGTTGTAAGATAAAAATATCTTTCACCTGCAACAATTCAATTAAGATTTAGATCTTTCAATTAAAAGGTATGGACAAAAATCAGAGAAGGTGTTTAAAATTGTAAAAAAAAATGTCCATTTCTACTCCTCTCTGATTTTTATTCATAACTTTTGATTGGAAGATCTAAATTTCAAAAAAATTGTTGGAGGTGAAAGATATATCAATTTTACAACTTTCATTAGTCCAAAATTTATTGAAAAAATTAATTTTACAAGGTGAAAATTGACCCTAAAGTCTGCTGACTTTAATAAACACCAAATTGAATGTGTACTTATTTTATTCTTTAATCTACATTGTATATTGAAGATTTTTAAAGGTTTTTGAAGATTTTTAAAATTTCTAAATTTTTTCAGGAGATTCTAAGAGATTTTAAAAGAATCCAAAAAAATTAACAAAATTTTGTTGATGTGGTAATTGTACTATCCAAATCAACCAAAAAAATGAGACAATTTTGTTAATTGGGCACAGTTAACAAATATTTGTGAAAATGGACGTTACAGTATTCAAATTAACAAAAAATTGTTAATGTTTTGTTAATTTGGGCATTGTTTTTCTAATAGTGTGAGTTGGAAGTCTATAAAAATAATATCCAAAAATACACACTTGATTTTTATGCTCTAAAAAATTATTAAGTAGAAATAGATTTAAAATTGATCAAAAAACTAAATCACTTAGTGCTCTAACATTAGTCAAGAAAATAAACTTAACCCTACAAAATACTTGTTCTTCAAAAAATTTGAAAATTGCATTCAAAAATTGAATCCTATAAGATATTTTTTTGAGAAGATGCTTAGATTGTGCAGAAAATAATATTGTTCATAATTTTCTCATTTATTAGTCCAAGTAGAATGAATCAAATCCTTCTATATAAACAAGAGTGTTATCTATGAAAAAACAAATATTTTAAAATCTTACTTTAACTTCAATTGTTTTTATGGTGCTATCCAATGACCAAACCAATAGTGAAAAAACTTTTGGCATGAAGAAACGATTGAAACAACTAGTTTATTCCCTGAAAGCTAATGTATTTTCTTATCTCAAATAAAAAACTTAAAAAATCACAATGAAAATTAAGACCATACAAACCTATCCAAATTCTATTTTATCCTCGAAAGGAACAATGGGACTTTAGGGGTTAACCACTCTACTTCATACTAAAAAGTTACATACTAAAAAGTTTCATCTTGCCCTCCTACAAATACTTTGATTGGGCTTCAATTTCATCATTCAAAATTGATGGTCCTAGATGGAAGACGTCCATAAACAACATTGCAAGGTAAAATTGTTGAAAAAACTGCTTGTAATGGGCTTCTTTGCCCGATTGATTAGAAACGCATATTTGTTTGAATTCATGTTGAAATTGGTTCAGCAGTAATAGAAATCTTGCTATACTGCAAGAATGTTATCTCTCTGTCCCAAAATCTATTACCATGAGAAAAGGAAGGCATGAATTGATACCAACAAATCGCTGCTTTCTTTGGGTCCCTCCAGAGAGTCCATATTTTCTCTAATGTCAAGAACAGGATGCCAACTTCCACACCAACAAGCTCGTCTGGGCACCACAACACGACTGAAACCAAGTTTCGCAAACACCAGGTCGCCGTAACGACCGCAGAGCGAAGCACACCAGAAGCAAAGCAACGGTGAAGAGCTGGCAAGAAGGACGCGGTGAAGTCTTCGTCGATCGAAAGCTTGGAAACGCGCACTGATCGATCAATCACGGCGTGGGCCGGCATCAGCGTAGATCTTAGTAACTTACAGTGCTTCAATCTAAATGATGGGAATCCTCCATGTCTTGAATGTAAAAACTGACACAATAAACTGAGACTCTGGTCGAGCCAGCTCCAAACTTCCCCTCGAGAAGAATGGCCTGCCAAATTTGAGCTCTTACAGGATTTGGGATCAGGCACTCATTGCCACAGGGAAGGTAGGAGGCTTTACCCGATGCAGCATCAGGCAAAATGCACTATCTTTCCCACATTCTACTGTTCATCAAAGGGGAAAGTATGAATTCATTAGTTGACCGTGTGGTAAAGTGTGAGTTCAACACATGAAGAGGGAAATCTTTGTATCTTTCCCACATGTTAAAATACTTTCCAAAAAAATGTGATTTTACCATGTGGTTCTTTGTTGTAGAAATTATCCCATAAGCATTGTCGTTGGTGAGACTCTCATGAAGTATAAGACGCAAGTCTTTCTAGTGTAATTCCATGGTTTGTACTTTGGGTATGTCCAAGTACTATGTATTGTATTGTATAATGTGTTATACACTGTATAGTAAACTATACATTGTAAGTAAATATAAGACAAAAATGTATAATAAAAAAATTGTATGTTAATGTTCCCCAAGAATTTCAGACTCTTTTCTCCAATTTATGTAGTACCTTCCATACTCCATTACCACAAGGTAATCTATTACCAAGAGGAACTACATTCCCATATAGTAATCGATTACCATGAGGCAATGGCCATATTTTTCCCTCCTCAGAGTTCTCTGTTTTCCAGGTAAAGTTCAGGTAAACTCTTCATTGATTCCCACGAGGGATTGGCCTCTACCTTCCCTGTGTGTGTCGAGGATGTCATGTCATACAGCTGAGAATTACAGTTACCCACTCAACAGTGCAGTAGAGGAGGGGCAGGAGGCTGCTTCATCCGCACAAGTTGGAAGAATTGTTCCTGGGTCTCTCCGCCTGCCTGTGGCTTTCGATTGACACCGTCCTTGTAGAAACAAAATTGCATTAGGAGCAGATTTGCGCATTCATCCGCCTCAGTCGGTGGAAAACTAGGCCAGCAGCTTGACACCCTGATACGTCCAATTGACGAAGGACTGGTGAGGTCGAAGCTGAGCCTTGCTATGAAAAAATGGACTTTGGTTATTGTACCTTGTTACTGTTCCACACTTGCAGCCAGAAAAAGACCGTCAATTGAGACTTGAGGTTTAGTACAAGGTACAAAAAGCACCCCAAAATTGCCCCTGATCTAGGATTGCCTTCTTCTAACCCTGTAAGGTAGGAGCACTATAAACAGACCATCTAAGGGTTGGATCTGAATTTCAGGGAGGTGAAACATCTTGAAATATTTTTTAATGAGTTTATCATGAAAGGCAAGTGAAATAGGCATCTAATTCAAGTTATTTCACATTTTTACAAACTTTGCAGAATTAGTTACAAATTTTTGAAGTTGAAAAAAAAGTAGTCATTTGTGGTCATCAAAAGCAACCACCTCCTAAAATGTGCAGATTTGGTACATTGAAGAAAGCAAAATGTACCTTTACGCCTTGATCGATTTTAATGCCCTGATGGAGTTTGAGCCTCCTATTTTACATCTCGAAAATCAATTATGTATCTAATGCTTGCCATTTGCCATCTAACGCATATGGACGACTAGTTTTTGGATGTAATTTTACTTGAGATGTTACAATTTGTCAACCCTCACTCACTATGAATGGATTTTTTTCGTTATAAATTTTCACATAACATTTTTCCAAAGAGTTCCTTTAAGGCCCAACAACTTCCAAAAGTTTTGACTATATATCTTAGAAGTTATTGTATGATATGTAATTTTCATTGCTTAGTGGGAAAATAAGGCATCCAAAAAACCTCTCTGAAATTACTTTTTTAAGAAATAAAAAATTTGAAATTGATTTTAAGAGTTTATATATCTAAGGGTGATTGCAAGAAACACCTGTCCTATTTTGTGTCACACGTCGCATTCTGATTTGTTTTTTGGCCATAACTTTTGTATTTTAGCTCCGATTGACTCAAGATTTGTAGGGAAGGTACTCATAACTATCATAAACCTTCCATAATTTTTTCATAATTTTCAAAAATAGTCTACTATCCAAAAATAGACCCCGATTGGATGTCACACTTGGTAGTTTGGGGGTTTTCAATACCTGAGCTATACCTTTTTTTAATGATTTTAACATGAAATTTGGATGAGATGGTCTTCTAATAGACTTCTAGCTTTCCAGGGAAGGATTTTAAAAAAAAGTTAATTTTGTGAGGTGTGGAGGTCTACAAAGTGAGCTCCCTTCTACTTGTATTTTGAAACATATAAAATATTATTTTGGTGGGTTTTTTTGTGAATGACCATCTCCATAAAGTTGTTCCAAATGGCCACTTTTTATTTTTTGAAAATATCTATTTTTAATATATTTCCCTAATTAAAACATGAAGGTATGTATTTTCTAGAGGTTTGGCACTTTTCAAGTTCTCGTACTAAGAGAATTTTTCTATCCATTTCCTTCGGTGAAAACCTTCATCTTAGAGGTATATACACTAATCATATTTTTCAAATTTTTTTTAAATTAATTTTCTAATTTTAAAGTACTCCCGAAAAAATCAGCCAAACGCAACAAATAGGACAGGTGTTTCTTGCAATCACCCCTAATTGAAAAGCTTTGAATCATTCTATTTTGATCAATGAGTCAAAAGTTATGAAGAGTTCCAATTCAAGGTAGTTATGGGTCATTGCAAGAAACATCTGTACTATTTTGTCACACGTTGCATGCTGATCAGTTTTTTGGCCATAACTTTTGTGTTTTAGCTCCAAATGACTCAAGATTTATAGGGAAGGTACTCATAACTATTACAGACCTTCCTTGATTTTTTCATAATTTTCAAAAATATTTTACTATCCAAAAATAGACCCCGATTGGATGTCACACTTGGCAGTTTAGGGGGTTTTAGTACCTAAGCTATACCTTTTTTTAATGATTTTGAGATGAAATTTGGATGAGATGGTCTTCTAGTAGATTTCTAGCTCTCTAGGAAAGGATTTAAAAAAAAAGTTAATTTTGTGAGGTGTGGAGGTCTACAAAGTGAGCTCCTTTCTGCTTGTATTTTGAAACATATAAAATATTATTTTGGTGGTTTTTTTTGTGAATGACCATCTCCATAAAGTTGTTGCAAATGGTCACCTTTTATTTTTTGAAAATACTTATTTTTACTATTTTTCCCTAATTTTTGAATCAAAGTACCTATTTTCTTGAGATTTGGCACTTTTCAAGTTCTCCTACTTAGAGAATTTTTCTATCAATTTCCTTCATTGAAAACCTTCATTGTAGAGGTATATACATTATTCCTTATTTTAATTTTTTTTTAAATTAGTTTTCTAATTTTGTAGTACTACTAAAAAAATCATGAGTATTGTTGCAAAACCCAGCCAGCTCCAAACTTCCCCTCGAGAAGAACGGCCTGGAAAATTGGAGCTCTTCGAGTATTCGGGATTTCGGGATCAGGCACTCATTGTGTCGGGGATGTCTTGCAGCTGAGAATTACAGTTCCCCACTCAACACTCAACAGTGCAGTAGAGGAGGCCGGGGCAGGATGCGGCTTTATCCGCACAAGTTGCAAGAATTGTTCCTCGGTCTCTCCGCCTGCCTGTGGCTTTCGATGGACACCGTCCTTGTAGAAACAAAATTGCATTAGGAGCAGATTTGCGCGTTCATCCGCCTCAGTCGGTGGAAAACTAGGCCAGGAGCTTGACACCCTGATACAGTACGTCCTATTGACGAAGGACTGGTGAGGTCGAAGCTGAGCCTTGCTCTGAAAAATGGACTGACTTTGGCTATTGTACCTTGTTACTGTTCCACACTTGCAGCCAGAAAAAGACCGTCAATTGAGACTTGAGGTTTAGTACAAGGTCAAAAAGCACCCCCAAATTGCCCCTGATCTAGAACTGCCTTCTTCTAACCCAGCATGGTAGGAGGACTATAAACCGACCATCTAAGGGTTGGAACTGAATTTTGGGGAGGTGAAACATCTTGAAATATTTTTTAATGAGTTTATCATGAAAGGCAAGTGAAATAGGCATCTAGTCCAAGTTATTTCACATTTTTTGGAACTTTGTAGAATTGGTTATAAAGTTTTGAAGTCGAAAAAAAAGTAGTCATTTGTGGTCATCAAAAGCAACCACCTCCTAAAATGTGCAGATTTGGTACATTGAAGAAAGCAAAATGTACCTTTAAGTCATTTTAATACTCTGATGGAGTTTGAGCCTCCTACTTTACATCTCGAAAATCAATTATGTATCTAATGCCTGCCATTTGCCGTCTAATGCATATGGACAACTAGTTTTTGGATGTAAATTTACTTGAGATGTTACAATTTGTCAACCCTCATTCACTATGAATGAATTTTTTTCCTTATAAATTTTCACACAACATTTTTCCAAAGAGTTCCTTTAAGGCCCAACAACTTTCAAAAGTTTTGACTATATATCTTAGAAGTTATTGTATGATATGTAATTTTCATTGCTTAGTGGGAAAATAAGGCACCCAAAAAACCTCTCTCAAATTATTTTTTTAAGAAATAAAAAATTTGAAATTGATTTTGAAAGTTTATGTATCTAATTGAAAAGCTTTGAATCATTCTATTTTGATCAATGAGTCAAAAGTTATGAAGAGTTCTAATTTAAGGTAGTTTGGGGGTAATTATAGAATCTTCACTTTATAAAAAAGTTTAAAATCCTTTATTTAATTCAATTTTGTATATTTTTATAAAAACTAAAAATAATAGTATATATTGTTAAATACAACATAATGACCATTGCAATTGGTATTTTTCAATTCCATAAATGGATGATTGCAAGAAATACCTGTCCTATTTTGTGTCACACTACGTGTGTTGATCTGTGTTTTGGCTCCGATTGACTCAATATTTGTAGGGAAGGTAATCATAACTATCATAAACCTTCCATAATTTTTTCATAATTTTCAAAAATATTTTACTATCCAAAAATAGACCCCGATTGGATGTCACACTTGGTAGTTTAGGGGTTTCTAGTACTATGGAGTACCTTTTTTTAATGATTTTAACATGAAATTTGGATGAGATGGTCTTCTAATAGACTTCTAGCTTTTTAGGGAAGGATTTTTAAAAATAATTAATTTTATGTGGTGTGGAGGTTTACAAAGTGAGCTCCCTTCTGCTTGTATTTTGAAACATATAAAATATTATTTTGGTGGTTTTTTTGTGAATGACCATCTCCATAAAGTTGTTGCGAATGGCCACTTTTTATTTTTTGAAACTATCTATTTTTACTATTTTTCCCTAATTAAAACATGAAGGTATGTATTTTCTGGAGGTTTGGCACTTTTCAAGTTCTCCTACTTAGAGAATTTTTCTATCCATTTCCTTCGGTGAAAACCTTCATCTTAGAGGTATATACACTATTCATATTTTTCATATTTTTTTAAAATTAATTTTCTAATTTTAAAGTACTCCCGAAAAAATCAGCCAAACGCAACAAAATGGGCACATTAGAAGGGATCTGGACTCTCTAGTAGGCTGTGAGTTTATTGAGTAAATTTCTTACTAAAGACTGCCTGCCCGTTCCTATCCACAACTGTACACTCTGGCATTCCTTACACCACGTCGTTATTGGCGCCACTTTCAAGCCAATACAGTACGCTTGCTGCGCGGGCCTGGCCTGCACTTGAATCCCTCCGTCAAAAGTACCATCATATTTTCATGCAAGTGCGAGCGTTGTTTCAAGTGCAAGCGCGATGTTGATTTTGTTCAAAAACTGTACCAACTTCGGCGCACCGTGAGCTAGGGTTTCCACCGTGAACTTTTTTGAGCTTTCTTGAGCTCGGTGGTGGTTGCTGTGAGCGTATTTTTTGCTTTGCTGCCAGCCAATATGAGGCCTCGATCGTCTGTACAAGCAGTATTATTATACAATGAGCGAGATAGTAATGGAAACTGGATACCACAAAAATATGAATTACAATCTTGGGTTACATTGATGCCTGGGAAGAGAGGTGGGCATGGCAAAGACGCCTTGAAACACGGGGGTAGTAGCGTTGAAGGAGACTACAAGGCAAAGATTTTGCAATTCCGTCTAAGTGCGCATTCTTCTGTTGTTAATGAAATCGGGGTTCAACATACTTACCAGTACAGACAACTAGACTTAAATCCTGAAGTCCCTATTTCAATGTGTGGTGTCAATTGTAAGTTTCACAATCCAGCTCTTATTTGTTCATATTGCTCTTATGTTTATTGATTTCCGCACTTGTATTTAGGTCAATCTTACCTGTATTCAACCTTCATCTCAATTGTAGGGTTTCAATCGCAAGGTCTCGATTGTTCTGTAGAGATTGAGTCGACTAGATCGATTGAGTTTAATTTAATTCGATCAATGCTGATAGGGAATGGGTTTTCCCTCATTGAACTTTCGATCTGATGATTAAAAGCTATTCCTTTTGCTGTAGCTCAAAAACTAATCCTTTTGCTGTAGCTCAAAAGCTAATCCTTTTGCTGTAGCTCAAAAGCTATTCCTTTTGCTGGCCCACGTAATAGATCTTGTAGATTCTTGCAGACTCGGTTTGCGAGGAGATCGAATGCAGTCATTGACTTTTTGGACTAATTTTGTGCATTGTTTTGAGTGTGGTATAAGAGCTACCATATTGCTCGTGTTGAGTATTAACACTTGTATTTGTACGTTAATGATGTATACCAGATTTATACCCCTCAGTGTACGAAGATTGGGTTGATGCTAAAAGCGTTACCGGAGTCATATCAGTAGTCCACGCCGAAATTGGAGAGCCAAGTTGAGGGGGGCGCAGTCACAAAGAGCTCCTTCATGACGGTTTGTTTTTCTATAACGCTCTATATCATCCTCGAATTGTAGGAGAGCAATACGGATCTTTGGAGCCTATTCCATTACCGTCATTTGACGACCATGCCTGGCCTTTGCCGGATATGGCAACAACAGAGGCGTTTAGAGCACGAATGCGTGTAGACTTCTTGTCTTCAATGAAGCCACAGAGTGGGAGCAAGGCAACTCATTTGCAGTGGTTTATGCCCATCTACGTGATGGTGGATCTTTTTTCAACAGCCCCCAATA
Organism: Thuidium tamariscinum; assembly: GCA_947034885.2. NCBI lineage: Eukaryota > Viridiplantae > Streptophyta > Bryopsida > Hypnales > Thuidiaceae > Thuidium > Thuidium tamariscinum. The sequence goes on from OX344754.2 coordinate 10,376,857, forward strand.
TTCATAGAACAACAACATTGTTTGTGTTTAAAGCTGTCTCAGACAATTTGATGTCATCCTTAATGGATTTGGGATGGAATACAAAAATCAGTGTTGGAGATGATGTCATCAAATGTGTAGTAGATCAACAGACCATCGTCTTCAAATACCATATTGGGCGTTCAACTTTATATACAAATTTCCAGTTTAATCGGGAGCGCTTGCTTCATGGCTCAATGTGGGAGATGATAGATCAATGTGGCCCTATTGACCTCATCAAGATAATTTGTGAGCACAAAGATTGGCAAGGAGAAGTGGAAGTAGGACGAAATTGGACGTTAGAAAACATACGACAAGAAATCGCAGTTGTACTTGGACCTGATACTCCGGCTAATTTCACACTCTTCATCATTGAAGAAGGATATCCTTCACAGAAGGTAACTGCAATTCCTACTTGATCTAGACCTATTGCAGCTCTTATTAAGTTAGTCTTCAGAATTTAGATCCTTGAGTACTAGATCTAATCCTGATGAGATTCAGGATCCACAAAGCTGCAATAATACTCCTCCCGCCTTATTGACCTTTCAATCTTTTTGTGTTAGCTAATGTATTAGTATGGAACTTTCTTCACTTTCCACCCATAGTATAGCTTCAATCGATTGCATGTTTATTTCAACTGAAAAAACTTACATTTGAATTTATGCTATAGGTAAACAAACGGAATGAGAAAAACAGAACTGCTGGCGATGTACTACCTCCTCGGAGACTACGACTTGTCTCAAAGACTGAATGAGGAGTATTCGGTCAACATATTGGGTCATCGATGCTTTGCTCCACGATGTTTTCTCCTGCCTCCTGAGAATTGGGCACCCATCGAGATCCTTGTCGAGTACATGTAGCTTTCCATGCTACCCAATGAGCTGACGCACTAGAGGCCAAATATCGTTCTCTCCTAGCTTGTATGGTAGCTTCGATATCATTTGTATCATCTGCCGATTCATGAACATCTGTATGGAATTCTAAATTCCTGAATCTATGTTGGATTATGCGATACCAGTGCTCATATGTTTGCAATAATGCACTCTTCTTGTTTTTGCCCCCAGAGTGTTGGGTATGACGTTGGTACGCAGCTTTTGCGGCATGATGGCTGTTCTCCATCCCTTGACAGCTCCATATGGAGAGGGAACCGTACTCCTCAACAAACCAAGGTGCATGCTTTATGATCACATGCTACAACATTTCAATGAGATTTTGTTAGAAAGGTATCAACAATAGAGTGCTAATATAGTAGATACTTATTATATTATCTAGAATTAACGTTCCATGCAATGTCAAATTTCAGAGTGATTTAAGTTAGGTTCTCTTACCATGTAGTAGGTGATGTGCTGTTCCCCAAAACACTCCACATATAGACGACCCCATTTCTCAACTTTGCTACGAAATGCATGTCTCTGATCATTGTCCAATGTCAATTTATGAAAATACTCTGAAATGTCATTCAAAGCATCCCACATTTCAAGTTGTTTTCTTTTCTGCTCACCACCATTTAGAACGTTCCTGGTAGCATTCACTATATCTTTATAGACCTTGTCAGATCCACCCTCCAATATGCTTTTAGAGAAGATTTTCTTGCAGTTTGCTCCACTCAGGCTTGGCTTGTTTGGTACATTGTTTGATTTTCCAGACAATTCAGCATCTTTCATAATGATTACATTGCCTCCATGTGCTCCTGTTGCTGATAGAACTTTTTGAATTGCCTCTATTGCTTCAGATTGGATTGTCTTGTCCCTGATAGTCCAAACGAATATAAAGTGCAAGTGTAAAATTTTTTCAACCATGCGATTTAAAGCATGTAAGGTACAGATGTGTACTTTGTCAAGCGGAATCGGCAGCACTGGTTTCCACCGACTGAGAGTTCGGGCACCAGTTAACGGTTTAGCTCGGTGGCTTGTAGAAAATACACCACCGTCCCAAGACGTTGCACTCTTTGAGAAGCTTGTTGTTGTGCTTGAAACACTTGTTATAATCTGTGGCTTATTCCTCTTTTGAAGGCAATAGATACAACAGTATGTGCTATTAGCCCCATGTTGCAGACCATACATGCACTTAATCGTCTTCATGTCAGCCGCTAGATGCCATTGCACCTTAAAGCTCCCAACATTAGATACTTCCAGGAGTTGGCCATTTTCTTGCGATTCTATCAATGCAGGCATTGAAGTTTGCTTGAACACCCAATCAAGTACTTGATGCGATTCTTTGGTCACTTGAAAACTGGCAAGAGGCCAGATCTCTCTTTCCGATTGGACGGAGAAATATTTAGTAGTTCCGGGCAGAATCGACGGGTCTAATGCGCGGTTCATCAACGTAAGTGAGACCCGCTCCAACTTCTACGCATGCACAATCTCCGCCTCGTCTAACTTGAGAACAAAAATTAAAGGATCTCCTTGCAATTCTGTATATTGACCATGCAAATATGATTAATAAGATGATGAACCACAAGGATTCAAATGAAATGCAACAGTAAGTTGACTAAGGCAATAACAGCTCAATTATGATCATCTTGTTCGTTAAGATCCAAGGCTACGATAAAATCATCTTGGTAAGACAGATCAAGTTTTCGTGATCTCAATCGGGAAGGAGGGTGGGTTCCATTCCAACTGATTGTACTCTACTTCTTTCAGTTTCCACATTGTATTTAAACTTAAATTTAAACCCGAGAAAGGATAAATCAATAACTATATTGATCATATGGGTTAGCTTTAGTATATTCCTGTAATCCCATCACACAATAGCTTCTCAATGCTAAACTACCAGCACAACTTCAAGACCCATGGACCAAGTAGGTTTATAGAAAATATATACCTGCAGGAGTAATCCCATAGAGCTTAACAATTGTTCGTTGCACTGCTTCAACATCGACAAAGAATGAATTCTTACTCGATAATGCAATCTTCACTGGATCTTTGGACTTCGATTTAACTGGAGCTGGAATTACTAAAGTATTATCAATGTGTTGATACTGCCCGATCATATCTTAAAGCTTGGAATTCATCTGTTGTCGGAGTTGAGACACTTGGTGAGGTGCTGGCAAACACCCTATTCTAATGCCTCGACTTGTAGCCGCCACAGCTCCCTTGAATGTCTTGTATATGGCACCATAACCGGAGTGAGTGATTCCCGATCGATCACAAGTTTCAAGGATCTTTTCAGGACCCACTTGCTCTCCAACTTTTTGTAAGAAATAGTTGACCATTCTAGTCCCGACCATGCTTAACTTTGGAGATTCTAACATGGAGTTCACTTCTGTTTGTGAGAGCATATCAGCGAAGACCCTACCACTTTGTGTTTGAGCTGTAGCATCGCCATACAGTCGTCGTGTTCGACCCTCTGCGATATTGCACTCTTGGACATTTCTTACGGTTTGTGCTCCAATAATAGTACGAGCAAGTTTTCTTTGTGCTTTTGCATGGCCTCCTGTACGTGACAGCGAGCTTAGATCTTTTCTTTGCCTCACTTGACTTCGATAACCGAACGGTGTTTTTTTCATGCCTGTCAGTTTGTCACTCAGGCGTTTTACAGTTGCTTTGGTCTTTAATAGATCTTGTCGAATCAATTGCAACACCGCATTGTGAGACTCTATTAAAGTTTGCTTTTCGCAAGTAGTTGCCTCTGCAGCTAAAGAGGCAGCTAATTCTACTTCTTGTCTTTTTAGCTTTTCTGAATCTATTTTTGTCTGCAACTGTTGTAATCGATCTTCTTCAGAGTCTAGCTTTACTTTTAGAGATGCAATCTCATCTTCTAAATTTGGAATTCTTTGCACACTCATAAGTAGTGCATCAATTTCTCTCTGTAGGCAAATGATGCGTTCCTTGAGCAATGAAATTTCTGCTATGTAGTGACTAGGACTGAAACATCGCCCCTCAATACTCTTCACGTAGCCCAACAGACCGCCTTCACCATCTCCAACGAATTCCAACAGTCCTTTCAAGTTGTTGAACTTCGGACGTTTTCCAGTTCTAGGGTCTATCGGGTAGATACTACCGTCATACCATAGATCTATGTTAGTATGGCCAGCTTTTCGCTTCTCTGGAAATGTGGACTTCGATTCTTGTTCGTGCAAAAATTTACCCCTCTGAATTAGAGGTGCATACTTAGCAGCAAGTGAGGCTTGTGCTTTGTACAAAGGTAAGTTCGAAGTATCCTGAAGTGCCATATAGAATATGGAAATCAAAGGAATCGAAGCCAATTCAAACTAATTACAGTAACCCAAAACAGTACTATTCCTGAGAAGCGAGCAACGTCTTGAGAAGCCAATTCACCAGAACATTCACGCTTCACGAGAAGCCATGATAATTAAGAACATTAATGAGTATCTAAGATTCATGAAGTCAGGATTCACGAAGCCAGAAAAGTCACAAAGCCAGAAACCAAATCGCAAATTTCTGACGAAGTTCCTGACAAATTTTCAAATCGCAAATTCCTGACGACTATCAAAGAATATCACGAACACTATTTCCTTCACCCCGGAACCTGCCTCATCAGTTCTCTCGCTTGTGCATGACAATTACTAATCCATTGAAGCTCAAAAACACAAATCTCTATAGTTGCAAATTCCAAACTGAAGCATGAGCATTACCGTTGGCGCGAAGCTCTACCAGAGTGGCAGACAGCAAGGCATAGAGCGGGACAGTTGTGGGCGCCACTGAGGCCCGATGATTACGATGCATCTTGATGATTGTACTGCCCGGGTCATCTTAGCCATCCATTGCTACTGTGGGCAGTACTGCCCAAGTGTAAAGTAGTTGATTGCAGCGCCATTAGTAAACCATAAATTGAACTAGGAAGCAGCCCCTTGGAGGGTCCAAGTCGCTTCTAATGGGTGTTTCTTGCAATCACCCAAATCAATTGTTTAGAATTTAGTATTTTGATTCATTTTTTATTTATTTCTACCTACTATTTTTCCCCTATGTGTTGTACAATTCCAAATGATTTGAACTTTTTAATGCACGTAAAACATTTGCCTTGACAAAGGATAACCACCAATTCAAATTTTTGTTCATACAAATTTGACCTTGTAAGTGTGGCTGTTTGGTTTTTTGCAAGGCCAAAATTTTTTTTTCTGTCAATTCAAATGCTTACATCTTGCAATCTATCAGTGATAGAATATTTTGAAATTTTTTTTTTCATGTTTTCAATCCAATGTACTTCAAGATCCCATGGTTACATGTGTCAAAAAGTGATTTTTTTATAACTTATACTCTTATCAAAAATGACAATTTTAGAGTGTTCTTGATGAAAACATAGTCAAAAACATTTCAAGGTTAACAAAAATTTATCATTCAATACATATGTCTTGTAATGGAGCTTCCTATAAAATTCTATTGTTGCTTGGATATGAGGTAATCAATATTATAAGGAGCTTTTTTCAATGGGCCTCAATCACATTGAGTTTGGTATTATGAACATATGGGAATGTAATCATAAAATTGCTTGGTTGTTGCATCAACCAAAGCATTGTTAATCCCTTAAAGACAAGATCTAATGCCAATTGATCAAATACCATGTTTGAGCTCAATGCAGTCTATTGAATTGTGTTCAAATACCAATCCTATATTTGTATTACGTGAAAGCAAGAATTGTATATCATTATGAGAAAATTGAATTTGTTTCATAAAAAATTGTAATTGTTATCAATGTTGTTGCAAGCATTGGAAATAAATATATTAAAATAGAAAAAATAATTCAGATTTCTTGAAAATCATATAAAGTAGCCAACCTATTTCTAATCACTTAAGTAATTACACATAGTTAGAGTGCAGTTTTTTTATTGAAATTTTTTTTCCATGTACAAATTTTTTTTTGGAAGGATAGCATATTTTTCTATAATTTTATTACTCAAAGTGTAATTATTATGAATTTTTTAGTAGAAGATTCTTCTTAACCTATAATAGGAATATAAACCTTAATATTTCTGACCATAGGCTGATTTCAAAATCCACCAAGTGTTGATTGCATTAAAAAAAGCCTTACAACCAATCCTAATGTGCCACAATTGCTGTGAGAGTTGCACTACAACTTCATGGAAAGGAAGCAACCTATAGATTGGAAATAGATTGGCTATCTTAAGAAATAAAAATAGCAATGGAGATTATTGAAAAAATGATTCGATTTTTTATTTTATTTTTTACATCTAAAATTGACACATCAAAGATTTTGAAATCAAGATCTATCATTAAACCAAAATTACTATCTTTTTATTTCATTGATGTAAGACATTTTGATAAAAAAAAATTCATTTGCAAAAATAAATTATCAATATATATATATATATTTTTAAATTGATGATAAAATCAAATTTTATGATTGAAAAAAAATGAAGGTAGGAATAAATTATATCAATTATAATATGTATATCAAAATAACCTAAAATTCATACCGTAAATGAAAGTTATAATGAAAAGCATGATTTGGTAATTTAAATTTAAAATTCATTTTTCTAAAATAAAAACGTGAATGTGAAACTTAATAAATCATGTTATTTTAACACATAGAGCTTGCAATGGCAATAACTTATTTTATTAATAAAAAATTTCGAAAATTTCAAGATGATGTTGAAAGAGATCTTGTCAATTTTTTTAAAATTAAATCAATTACCAAAAATGGTTATATTGAAAGTTATAATCAAGGTTGAATAAGGCACATTCACTTTTGGGATGTGTAGATCTTTAAGCCATTAGCCTTGAACCTTAACCAGGTAAATTGTATCAATAAGTCCACCATTCAAACAACTTGTAAATTTTATAATTTTGATACTTATACTAAAAAAAAAAGGGATGTTTTAGAGTAATCATAGTGGAATAGTCCTATAAATAATGATTTCTTTTGAGACTTAAATGAAAAATAAAGGATAAGACATGTACGTTAATTAAAATTTTACTAAAAATATTCTAAAAGGTCAATAATTATAAGACAATACTACTAGGAGTCTGCGACTATACTTAAAAACACCCCATTCTCTTGTAGTGTTATCCCTCAAACATACTCACTTGGTCATTTTGTTCAAACCAAACCATGAATTTTTTCATCATTTTCCAACCTAATCTTTTTTGAACTATTTTCCCACAAAAAACTGAAAACCTCACAATAATATAATTGTGTCTAAGTTAATGGAGTTTTTAGAACATCCAATGTAACAACTAACAACTTGTCTTTTTATGTCAATAATGAAGTCCAATGTAAAATCTTCATGCCTTATGTTACACTTTATTATTGATATAAAAACATGATTTGTGGCATTGATTGTCTTCAAAAACTTATCAACTTTGATACATAAAAATACAAGTTTCTCATAGAGCCTATTCAACAAATGGTTTCTATTTTCAAACCCAACTAATTTCCATGTTTTTATTCTAATATTTTTTGTTTGTTCTCTACCACAAATCTTCAAGAACATTGTTAAAACACACACACAAAAAGAAATTGAGAGATCGAAACAACTTCAAACAACAATTTTTCATGTAACCACCTCACCTAATTGACAAATTTCTAAGATGAATTTCATCCTACTCTAATTTTTTTAATCTTTTAATTTAATATAAAATATACCAAATTAGTGCAATCCATGCTAATTTGGTATAAATCCCCTATTTTAGTGCCCTATCACTACTCTAGTGTTTTTATAGTATATTTTAATTTTACTAATCGCTTTTATGTTTTCCCTATTTATAAATTTCTTATGGTTTTCAATTCATTTTTAGCTTCAATATCTAATTCTATTCTTTTATTTCTAATTCACTTTTGCATTTTTTGTATTTATGATTTGTAGCTGATTTACTTCAAAAATCATTTTCAATATGTAGTTTTTTAAAAAATTGTTCAAAATCTAATTCTAATCCAATTTCCTACCTATGTAAATTTTGTTTTCATTTTGGATCAACAATTTTGTCTTTGTTACATTTTTGTTTTTTGTTAAATTCTAATTTCATTTCTTACTTTGTACTATTTTGGTTTTTAATTTATTGCAATTATACCGTTTGCATAATTTGGTTATATTACCAAATCTTGTGTTGAAGTTTCACTTTGTTAAACGGAATTTTTCATTCTAACATGAAATTTTGCATTGTACTTGTTGAATTCTACGTTTTACTTGTTCAATTTTATGTTCAAACGTGGAAACGCAAAATTTTGCGTTATAGAAGGAGAACTCAACACAATCCACCCCACACGTTCTGTTAAATCCAACGCACTTCCAACGCAGTCTCTATTGAGTAAAACACAGATTTCACAAGTTCAACGCAGTTTTGGAAATGAATAGTACAATTTTCTTCTAGTGCCACTCAACAGTGCAGTAGAGGAGGCCGGGGCAGGAGGCTGCTTCATCCACACAAGTTGGAAGAATTGTTCCTCAAGTCTCTCCTGCCTGTGGCTTTCGATGGACACCGTCTTTGTAGAAACAAAATTGCATTAGGAGCAGATTTGCGCATTCATCCACCTCAGTCGGTGGAAAACTAGGCCAGGAGCTTGACACCCTGATACAGTACGTCCTATTGACGAAGGACTGGTGAGGTCGAAGCTGAGCCTTGCTCTGAAAAATGGACTGACTTTGGTTATTGTAACTTGTTACTGTTCCACACTTGCAGCCAGAAAAAGACCGTCAATTGAGACTTGAGGTTTAGTACAAGGTACAAAAAGCACCCCAAAATTGCCCCTGATCTAGGACTGCCTTCTTCTAACCCAGTAAGGTAGGAGGACTATAAACCGACCATCTAAGGGTTGGAGCTGAATTTTGGGGAGGTGAAACATCTTGAAATATTTTTTAATGAGTTTTTCATAAAAGGCAAGTGAAATAGGCATCTAATCCAAGTTATTTCACATTTTTTGGAGCTTTGTAGAATTAGTTATAAAGTTTTGAAGTTGAAAAAAAAGTGGTCATTTGTGGTCATCAAAAGCGACCACCTCCGAAAATGTGCAGATTTGGTACATTGAAGAAAGCAAAATGTACCTTTAAGTCTTGTTCAATTTTAATGCCCCGATGGAGTTTGAGCCTCCTACTTTACATCTCGAAAATCAATTATGTATCTAATGCCTGCCATTTGCCATCTCATGCATATGGATGACTAGTTTTTGGATGTAATTTTACTTGAGATATTACAATTTGTCAACCCTCGTTCACTATGAATGGATTTTTTTCTTTATAAATTTTCACTTAATATTTTTCCAAGGAGTTCCTTTAAGGCCCAACAACTTCCAAAAGTTTTGACTATATATCTTATTGTATGATATGTAATTTTCATTGCTTAGTGGGAAAATAAGGCACCCAAAAAACCTCTCTCAAATTATTTTTTTAAGAAATAAAAAATTTGAAATTGATTTTGAAGGTTTATATATCTAACTGAAAAGCTTTGAATCATTCTATTTTGAGTCAAAAGTTATGAAGAGTGCTAATTCAAGGTAGTTTGTAGGTAGTTATAGAATCTTTACCTCATAAAAAAGTTTGAAATCCTTTATTTAATTCAATTTTGTATATTTTTATAAAAAATAAAAATAATAGTATATATTGTCAAATACAACATAATGACCATTGGGATTGGGATTTTTCAATTCCATAAATCAATTGTTTACAATTTAGTAATTTGAATCATTTTCTATTTCTTTCTACCTACTATTGTTTCCCTATGTGTTGTCCAATTCCAAATGATTTGAACTTTTTAATGCACGTAAAACATTTGTCTTGACAAAGCATAACCACCCATTCAAATTTTTGTTCATACAAATTTGACCTTGTAAAGTGTAGCTGTTTGGTTTTTTGCAAGGCCCCAATTTTTTTTTGTCAATTCAAATGTTTACATCTTGCAATCTATCAGTGATAGAAAATTTTGAAATTTTTTCTTCATCTTTTCAAACCAATGTACTTTAAGATCCCATGATTACATGTGTCAAAAAGTGATTTTTTATATAACTTGATACTTGTATCAAAAATGGCAATTTTGGAGTGTCCTTGATGAAAACAGAGTCAAAAACATTTCAAGGTTAACAAAATTTTATCATTCAACACATATGTCTTGTGATGAAGCTTCTTATAAAATTCTATTCTATTGCTGTTTGGATATGAAGTAATCAATATCATAAAGAGCTTTTTTCAATGGGCCTCAATCACATTGAGTTTGGTATTATGAACATTTGGGAATGTAATCATAAAATTGCTTGGTTGTTGCACCAACCAAAGCATTGTTAATCCTTTAAAGATAAGATGTAATGCCAATTGATCAAATACCATATTTGAGCTCAATGCACTTTATTAAATTGTGTTCAAATACCAATCCTATATTTGTATTACTTGAAAGTAAGAATTGTATATCATTGTGAGAAAATTGAATTTGTTTCATAAAAAATTGTAATTGTTATCAATGTTGTTGCAATAATTGAAAATAAATATATTAAAATAGAAAAAGCAATTCAGATTTCTTGAAAATCATATAAAATAGCCAACCTATTTCTAATCACTTAAGCAATTACACATAGTTAGAGTGCAATTTTTTTATTGCAAAATTTTTCCCATGCATAAAAATAAAGTTTGGAAGGATACCATATTTTTCGATAATTTTATTACTTATAGTGTAATTATTATGAGTTTTTTTAGTAGAAGATTCTTCTTAATCTATAATAGGAATTTATACCTTAATATTTCTGACCATAGGTTGATTGCAAAATCCACCAAGGGTTGATTGCAGTAAAAAAAGCCTTACAACCAATCCTAATGTGCCACAATTGCTGTGAGAGTTGCACTACAACTTCATGGAAAGGAAGCAACCTATAGATTGCAGAGGGGTAGGTGATTGGAAATGGATTGGCTACCTTAAGAAATAAAAATAGCAATGGAGATTATTGAAAAAATGATTGAATTCCTTAATTTATTTTTTACATCCAAAATTGACACATCAAAGATTTTGAAATCAAGATCTATCATTAAACCAAAATTACTATCGTTTTATTTTATTGATATAAAACATTTTGATAAAAAAAATTCATTTGTGAAAACAAATGCTCTATTTATTTATTTTTCAAATTGATGATAGAATCAAATTTTATGATTTAAAAGAAATGAAGGTGGGAATAAAATTATATCAATTATAATATGTATATCAAAATAACCTAAAATTCTTACTGTAAATGAAAGTTATAATGAAAAGCATGATTTGGTAATTTAAATTAAGAATTCATTTTTCTAAAAGAAAAACGTGAATATGAAACCTAATAAATCATGTTATTTTAACACATAGAGCTTGCAATGGCAATAACTTTTTTACTTTTTAAAATTTTTCCAAAATTTCAAGATGATGTTGAAAGAGATCTTGTCAATTTTTTTAAAATTAAATCAATTACCAAAAATGGTTATATTGAAAGTTAAAATCAAGGTTGAATAAGGCACATTCACTTTTGGGATGTCTAGATCTTTAAGCCATTAGCCTTGAACCTTAACTAGGTAAATTATATCAACAAGTCCACCATTCAAACAACTTGTAAATTTTCTAGTTTTGATACTTATACTAAAAGAAAAAGGGGTGTTTTAGAGTAATTATAGTGGTATAGTCCTATAAATAATGATTTCTTTTGAGACTTAAATGAAAAATAAAGGATAAGACATGTACGTTAATTAAAATTTTACTAAAAATATTCTAAAAGGTCAATAATTATAAGACAATACTACTAGGACTATACTTAAAAACACCCCATTCTCTTGTAGTGTTATCCCTCAAACATACTCACTTGGTCATTTTGTTCAAACCAAACCATGAATGTTTTCATCATTTTCCAACCTAATGTTTTTTGAACTATTTTCCCACAAAAAACTAAAAACCTCACAATAATATACTTGTGTCTAAGTTAATGGAGTTTTTAGAACATCCAATGTAACAACTAATAACTTGTCTTTTTATGTCAATAATGAAGTCCAATGTAAAATCTTCATGCCTTATGTTACACTTTATTATTGATATAAAAACATGGTTTGTGGCATTGATTGTCTTCAAAACTTATCAACTTTGATACATAAAAATACAAGTTTCTTATAGAGCCTATCCAACAAATGGTTTTTATTTTCAATCCCAACTTATTTCCATGTTTTTATTCTAATATTTTTTGTTTGTTCTCCACCACAAATCTTCAAGAACTTTGTTAAAACACACACCCAAAAAGGAATTGAGAAATAGAAACAACTTCAAACAACAATTTTTCATCCAACCACCTCATCTAATTGACAAATTTCTAAAATGAATTTCATCCTATTCTAATTTTTTTGAATCTTTTAATTTAATATAAAATATACCAAATTAGTGCAATCCATGCTAATTTGGTATAAAACCCCTATTTTAGTGCCCTATCACTACTCTAGTGTTTTTATAGTATATTTTAATTTTACTAATCGTTTTTATGTTTTCCCTATTTATAAATCTTTTTATGGTTTTCAGTTCATTTTTAGCTTCAATATCTAATTCTATTCTTTTATTTCTAATCCACTTTTTCATTTTTTGTATTTATTATTTGCAGTTGATTTACTTCGAAAATCATTTTCAACATGTAGTTTTTTTTTAAAATCGTTTAAAATCTAATTCTAATCCAATTTCCTACCTATGTAAATTTTGTTTTCATTTGAGATCAACAATTTTGTCTTTGTTACATTTTTGTTTTTGTTAAATTCTAATTTCATTCTCTTACTTTGTACTATTTTGGTTTTTAACCCCTAAAGGACTGAGGCATTTTCTAGCTTGAAAACCACTCAAAACTGCCATGTTTGCTACTTTTTCCCAAAAAAACAAAAGAAAGCAATTTTCTTAAAATCTAACCACAGGATCTTGTAAATTACTTGTCTGAAATCATGTGGTAAAAATTTCATGAAGTTTGACCTTACGGATTGGAAGATATTAGCATTCAAAGTTGGAATTTTTTTTTTGAACTCTGATTTGCAATTTCAGATGACTTTGATAGCCATTTGTTGAATTTTTTTGCACTATGGACCATGAAGTTAAAATATTTTATGTTGAACATTTGAATTGAGAGTTAGTGGAAAAAATTTCAAAAAAAACTACTTGATTTTCATTCATTAAAAAATTGTTAAGTAGAAGTACGTCCAATATTGAACAAAATACTAAGTTGTTAATAACTTTAAGATGTAATTGAAAAACCATGATCAAAGGTGATCTTGTTCTTGCAAATATTCTAAATCCTATGAAAAAAGAAAATTTGAAAATTTTGAAAAATTGCATTAAAAAATGAATTCTATAAGTTATTTTTTGAAGAAGGTGCTTAGATTGCCCGAAATACAAGATTGTCCTTAACTTTCTCATTATTTGTCCAAATAAAATGAACCAAAGCTTCAGATGTAGAACAAAACATAATCATTGAGAATTGTTTTTAAGAATAAATAAATTTTTTTGAGTTTTTTTTTCAGCCCGGCAAAGTGCTTTTTATGTTTAGAATGGCATAATTTTTGCTTCCAAGCACCAATTGAAATAAACATTATATTTTTGGAAAGCTAACTTGATTTCTCATCTTTAAAAAAAGTTTCAAAAAATCATAGCAAAAATTCAGGTCACACAAGCCTGTCCAGAATTCCAAGTGTCCCCCGAGGGGACTTTAGTCCTTTAGGGTTAATGTATTGCAATTATACCGTTTGCGTAATTTGGTTATATTACCAAATCTTTCTCAAAGTCTAAAGTTTTTAGCTTAAAACCCTTACTTTTTCCTAGAATTCTTCCTTCTTATTTTCTAAATTTTTGCCCAAACCTCCAAAAGTTTCAATTGCTATCTAACAGAAAACTCCCTAATTAGTGGTTGTAATTTAGTTCAATATACTAATACTTTTAGACTTGTGAATTCAAGCACATTGTTTACATTTTGTGTTTTCTAAAAGGTAAACTAGTAAGGTGGTTCACATAGTACAATTTGCAAAGACTTTAACCCCTAATGGACCACAACTATGTTTCCACCAAAACTACTCCAAAACTGTCATTTCTAGGACAACTACCAAATTTCAGAAAAAAATCATTATTTGACACATGTAACCATAGCATCTGTTAGTGCACTAGTTGGGAAAGATGTAGAAAGAATTTCAGAAACTTCCACCATGTAGATTGCAAGATATTAGTGTTTGAAGTTACAAAAATCATTTTTTTTCCACTGCGAAAATCCGGGCAGCTGCACTTCAAAAGGTCACATTTGTATGAAAAAATGACCAAAATGGTTGCAACTCTTTGGAATCAATTTTCAATTCAATTTGGATATATGCTTAAAATTTTTCATATCATTTGGAATTGTACAACATGTACAAAAAAAAATAGTAAGAAGAAAGAAGTAGAAAATGATTCAAAATACAAAATTGTTAACAATTTATTTATTGAATTAAAAAATGCCAATCCCAATGGTTCAAATGTTGTAATAAACAATCTACACCCAATTTTTTTATATTTTTTCAAGAATATAGAAAATTGAGTAAAATAAAGGACTTCAAAGTTTATTTTAGAGAAGAGAATCCATAGCTACCCGCAAACTGAAATTCTTCATAATTTTTTACTCATTAATCCAAATGGAATGATTTAAAGTTTTCCATGTATATATAAATCTATAAAACCAGTTTCAAATTTTTATTTCCAAAAAAAGTGATTTTTAAAAATCTGCCCGAATTGCCCGAGTTGAGAAACAAACAACGTTTTATGCGATAACATTTCAACCATGTAGTCAAAAGTCACGAAAATTGTTGGGCTTTGAAGATACTCCTTGTCCACACCTTCTATTAAAGTTTGGTTCCAAAATATGGAAATCTGTAGCCACACGTACCTGCCCAAAATCGCTATGTTGTCAAAAAAGGCACGTTGGTCCTTTAGGGGTTAAGTAGACAAGTACAATATTCTAAAGTGTAGAAATTTAACTATGTCTTAACAATTGAACCAATTCTATACTTTTCCAAATCATTGAGTAATCTACCAATGAATTCTATGACAATAATTTAGTTGGCTTAAAGTGCAAATTTTCATTGATCATACTTCTAAAGAACCAATTGTCTATTCAATGGACATGTAGAATTTGGATAGGTGATGATACAAATATTCAATGGAGATATTTATCTTATTTGTAGGAATGTGAAAACCTTTGATCAAATGCTAGGATCATAAATTACATTGCACCTTGAAAATCAAGGTAGTTTAGTAGTTCAAGCATATAAATTCTCCATCTACTTGTGAAACTTTCATGCATATAATTAACATAATATAGTACAAATTTTTCTTAATACCTCATTTTAGTGAATATTTTCCATTCCAAAAAGAGCCCAAATTCTTCTAATAAGTAAATAAAAATAATTTTTATTTTCAAAAGCAACACACTATTAAAAAACCCACGTGAATCAACCATGCATTGATAGGATACTCAATAGGGATATGTATATACTAAGTATACTTCTAAAATTTTCCAATAATATTTTGTATATATAAATTATGTATATACAGTAAGTTTATGTAAATTTTACCTTGAAAGAATTATCAACAACACATATTTTAATTTGCATAGTTTTCTAAAAAAAAACTAGTGAAATCCATGGAAGGGCCCTTTTGAGTGACAAAGTTTTTAGAAGGAAGTATGTACTACTTTCAAAAAACTATATTTTGTCAAAAAGTATCTACTTTTTACCATGGTGATTAGAAGTTAATCTACCTTTATTTGGATAGAATTCTAAAATTAGGAAAGAAATATCTTTCAATAGAATAAAGTTATAATTTATTTATTGATTTGTTTCAAGAGCAACTTTCAAAGTATGCAATTGAAATTTAAACATATAACAATTACAAAAGAGTTGTAAATAGATTCATTCAATAACAATTCCACAATCTTAAGAACTCTCACAATTAAATAGATAAATAATTGCACTCACACAAATGCACAAAAAGCTTAAAAGAAATTAGCATAAAGGATAGAAAGACTATTAGTTGAAATTACAACTTTTCATTTAAATAATGTGATGACACATCCATTATTGAGTGCTTGTTGAGTACCAATACTTTGTACTTATTATAAACATGTGTCTATTTAATCCATAAAATCCTCTTAAGATTCCATAGAATATTTTGAAACGTTAGGGCCTTGGATAGGTTCATATAAAGATAATTTTGATTGGACAAAATTGAAATTCTTATTTTAGATCGACATTTCTAGAAGCCCTTGAGAATATTTCTTTTCTAATGATGTGCTTGAGTTTAGAGTTTTGGGCCTCAAGAATTTAGCGGCAACTTGGATTACCTAGTATTAGAGAAGGCAAGCAATGAAGTAAGGTGTCAAATTCTTTTAAAGAACTTCTAAAGGACCAAATTAAATGAATGCTCAACCTATGCAAGAGATTTCACCTAGCTAGTAACTATGAAGTCAATTTTGGTTGAATGTTCATGACATTTTGACAAAAGATGTAAGCATACACTTCCATAGTTGGAATACAATCTTTTTGCCAATAGGGTGCCTAGATCAAAACTCAAAAGCTATATTGCCTTGAGATCATGGAGAAGCTAGAACAACTTTGAGCAAAATTTGAAGATCAAACTCCTCTTCAACTTTTGAAATTTGGTAGGTATGTAATTCATATGATACAAAATGCAAATGTCAAATAATAACCATATGTATTGCAAAATTTCATTTTAGGAGCTAAAAATGTTTGAGCAAGGTCCCAAAAAAACTTTCTTCTAACTTCAAATATTATAACCTTTCAATCAATGCAATCAAAGCTTTTGAACTTTTTGCCACTCATTCCTTTAATAGTCTTATACTAATTTGTAGTGTTGAGTTCTGAAAAATAGCTTTTTTTTTTTTTTTTTTTTTTCATTGCCCTTAAATATGACATTTTTCAAAAATTGTATCCAGAATGTGCCTTGGTCCCTTAATGGTTAACTTTGATCATTTAAATATCTCACAATCTATAAAGCCAAATGGGTTGAAATATTTTCTATAAATTCTTATAGTTGTATAGAAAAATAATATATGTTTGAATAGAAAAGAAAATGTATTTTCTCTCAATTTTCACTCAATGAACTAAAAATCATAGTTTTAAAACAATTTTGAAAATTCATGAGATTCTTTTGGTAATTGATCATGAAAAGGAAAGATTTGTGTTGACCATTTGGTATTTTTATTCTTCCAATAATCTGATTTCTCCCATAAATTGAAATCTTACTTGTGTAGTTGCCTTGGGGGACACCTCTTATTGCAAGATTTTTTCATTATACATACCTTCATCATCTTGGAAAATTGGCATGCAACCAAAAAACATCACTACCTTTCTAATCATCAATGATACCAATGTTGGAAGGTCAAATGGTTCTAATTTTGTTGGGTAGGGCCTATAAATTATTATTGTCTAGCTTCAAATGTTATATTTTTACATCTACATAGCTAGTCAAATGGGTTAGAATTATTTCCACAAATTCCTTTAGAGTCTGGTAAAAAATTTAGATTGAAAGTTTGAAAATATTTTTATACTTTAGTTACACTCAATGCTCTAGAAAGTGATGGTTTTAGACATTCTATTTCAAAAATAGTCAAAGAACTATAGGAGTTAATTAATCTATAGGGAACTTAGTCATGGCATTCATTAATATGATGCTATATAGTTGTGGAACCTAAAATAGTCAAAATTTACAACCCAACATTTTCAGTACCCTTCAATATTTATATTGTCCTAAAAACAATAACACCAATTTAGCTACCTTATCTTACATTTATGCAAAGGGGTAGTTGCAAGAAACGGTTTACGTTTTTTGTAGCGTTTTGGCCAAAAAAGGAGTATTTCAACGTTTGTATTTTTAATTAAATATTTATAGTGAACTAAAAAAATCTAAAAATTGGCCATTTGTAAGGACATTATAGTGATGAGATTTCACCAAAAGAATGATCTTCAATCCATCTTCTATGTTTAGAAGTGTGCGCGCAATGGACCCTTTGTTTTGGCCTATTTGGACAAACATGGAGGACATAAAATAATGTATTTTTTTACGCCCCTCCCATGGGACCTGTCCGATTAGTGTAGGAATAAACCACCAAAATTTCTTTCCTAAATAATGAAATTTGGATACTTTTTGGTACAAAAAACAAAAAACATTGAAAGTGTGACAAATTAGAGAAATTGACTTTTAAATATAAAATTATTTTTGAAAATTTCTGAAAAATAAGTTATACAATTTCAATCAAAACATTTAGAAATACATTTTTTGCTTTTGGCGTTGGGCTTAAAACTCAAAAGTTATAGCTTGGACAAAAGCCAGTTTTGCAAAACACTACAAAAAACGTACACCGTTTCTTGCAACTACCCAAAATATAACTTCTACATTCACAACAAACATTGCATCCTTTAGACTATACTACCTTTGAAATAGAACCTAATTTTCAAGCTACAAACATCTTTGAGGATTGTACATGTTAGGCACTATAATCTTACAAGTGATGCATTTGATCCATTCAAAGATTTATCCAGACCATAGAAAAAAATTGGAATTTTTCATCTTGCATAATTTTCATTGCATCTTTATACCAATCTTCAGTTTCAAATAACCAAATTCAATCTCTAGTGAATTTTTAAAATCAACTTTCACGATGTAGTGGAATATATTATTGTGAATAATTGGAGATGAAATTTTCAAGATTGATTGCATAGGTAAATAGGGATTTTTCATAATTAAATACATCTTTGATATAAAAAAACACCCCCTTAAGTAACAAAAATATGATGAAGGAAGAAATCAATCATATAACTAAAATTTGTAAAATTAATATCTCTATATTTTATCTAAATCTTGCCATTTGATTCCTATACCCAAACCAATTTTGTGCATTTTAACATAATGGTACAATTTCTTTGTCAAGATTTAGTTAAAATTTAAAAATATCTATTAACAAAGTTCAACCATATAATGTTTCACATTGATTTTTTCCTTGACCACATTTTTGTTACTTAAAGGGGTGATTTTTTATATCAAAGTGTTAAGTTGTGCATAGAAATATTTCCTATATACCTATACAATCAAATTAAAGAATTTCACCACTAATTGTTTACAATAAGATATTACATAAAACCATAAAAATTGACTAGTGAAATTCACCCAAAATAGAATGTTGGTTATTTTGAAATAAAAATTTGGTAGGCTTCATTAGGATTGTCTTAGGCTATAATGATAACTAGGGGAGGACACTTCCCGTTTTTTAATAACCTACGTGCGGCGGAATATAGGGTACATTTAAATAATCTCAGGTAAAATTTATAAAACATTTACATATAAATTAGGGGACATTAAAAAGGCAAGTGTTTTAAAAATTAAATAGGGATGATAATATGGCTGATTTTTCCACTTTATGGTAAAATAGGGGTTCTTTTAATGTTGCCAAGTAATGATTACAAGTAATTGATAGCCCCCCTAAAAATACCCCATCGCCGCACATGGGTCCCCCAAATACACAAAAAGTGTCCTCCCCGGGAATGATAATTGTGTATAGGTACCCAAATGTACCAATATTATTGCATATTGTAAAAAGGAACGTGAATGGCTCAAATTAGCTAGTTGGAAGATTACAATACTCTATCTATACATCTAACAAAAACATTTCAAAAATCATGCAAGGACTAACAATTTCTTTTGTCCTTGGATACAAGAGATTCAATGCTTCAATGCATCTTAGACTTCACTTTCAAAAATAGTTTATTCTTTTGATCAAATTAGAAGCTTATTCAAAGATTCATGGGTAATTGCACACCATAATACTCAAACTCCCATCATATACTTGAGGCACTACTTTTGCATCAAAACTCCACTATTTGCACCAAAATTTGAATTACCAAATTTATCATTTTTGACCACACATGATTCATAACTTTCAACTAAAAATTCAAGATGTATCCACCTCTATTACATCTATAAAATATGAATTCGAAAAGATAAGTGAGAAATGTGTTTTTTTGAGACTTTACAAATGATCTAAAATTTGAGTTTTTGACCTTCAAAGTTATATATAAATTTTTTTTAACTCTTAAGCAGTACAAAATCAAAAAATATAGGCATTGAAATTTCAAAAGCTATAACGGAAAAATTAAAAGTTATCACAATAATTCACAACAAGATTTTTACATTTAATATACATGATGCACTATGACAAATCACTCTTTTACTATAAATTATCCAATTTTGCATACTTTTAGACATTTACAAAATATTTTTAAGTGGATAAAAAGCTTAGATTGCCTTTTTCCATAATTTGACAACCATCTCAAATTCAATGTGCATTTATCACAAATATGTTTTATGTTTCATAAAATAATGTTCTTTTGAGCTCTATAACAAAAAACAACATGAACACCCTTGCATGCAAACATCCACACATAAAAAGCTCTAAAATTACAAGTCATTTAAGTCCCCAATGTTCTTTGATAAGATACTCAAGGAACTGCATCTTTAAAGATTTCAATCATTGAAAAAACTAACTCAATGAAGCTCCATTGAAGCTCATTTATAGATCTAAAATTAACTTTCTGAATCCAACTTTGTTATAAGACATATCAAGACTCCAATGCTTTGAGGAAGCACTTTCAAAGAAGCACATCCTCTCAGATCTAGCTCTTGAAGAGCATCCAATTCTCCAATGCTCTTCGGAAGCTCACTCTAGAATCCACACCTATATAGTTTCAACTTTATAAGACATTTCAAGCCTCCAATGCTTTGAGGAACCACTTTGAGAGATGCACACCCTCTAAGATCTAGCTCTTGAAAAGCATCTAATTCTTTGATGCTCTTTGGAGGCTCACTCAAAGACTTAAACTCACGTAGTTCCAATTTTGTAAGACATTTCAAGCCTCCAATGCTTTGAGGAAGCACTTTCAAAGATGTACATCTTCCAAGATCTAGCTCTTCAAGAGCCTCTAGTTCTCCAATGGTCTTCGGAAGCTCACTCAAGGATTTACACCCACGTAGATTCAACTTTGTAATGCATTTCGAGCCTCTAGTCCTTTGAGGAAGCACTTTCAAACATTTACATCCTTCAAGATCTAGCTCTTCAAGAGCCTCTAGTTCTCCAATGCTCTTCGGAAGCTCACTCAAGGATTCGCACTCAAATAGATACAACTTTGTAAGACATTTCAAGCCTCCAATGCTTTGAGGAAGCACTTTCAAAGATGTACATTCTCCAAGATGTAGCACTTGAAGAGCCTCTAGTTCTCCAATGCTCTCAAGAAGCTCACTTAAGGATTCACACCCCCATAGAACCAACTTTGTAAGACATTTCAAGCCTCCAATGCTTTGAGGAAGCACTTTCAAAGATGTACATCTTCCAAGATCTAGCTCTTCAAGAGCCTCTAGTTCTCCAATGGTCTTCGGAAGCTCACTCAAGGATTTACACCCACGTAGATTCAACTTTGTAAGACATTTCAAGCCTCCAATGCTTTGAGGAAGCACTTCCAAAGATATACATCCTCCAAGATCTAACTCTTGAAGAGCATCCAATTCTCCAATGCTCTTCGGAAGCTCACTCAAGGATTTACAATATTGTAGATACAACTTTGTAAGACATTTCAAGCCTCCAATGCTTTGAGGAAGCACTTTCAAAGATGTACATTCTTCAAGATCTAGCTCTTGAAGAGCCTCTAGTTCTCCAATGCTTTGAGGAAGCACTTTCAAAGATGTACATCCTCGAAGATATAGCTCTTGAAGAGCCTCT
Source organism: Thuidium tamariscinum (assembly GCA_947034885.2). Lineage (NCBI taxonomy): Eukaryota > Viridiplantae > Streptophyta > Bryopsida > Hypnales > Thuidiaceae > Thuidium > Thuidium tamariscinum. Next base: position 10,398,568 of record OX344754.2, read on the forward strand.
AGTTCTCCAATGCTCTTTGGAAGCTCACTCAAGGATTCACATCCCCATAGGTTCAACTTTGTAAGATATGTCAAGCCTCCAATGCTTTGAGGAAGCACTTTCAAAGATGTACATCTTCCAAGATCTAGCTCTTCAAGAGCCTCTAGTTCTCCAATGGTCTTCGGAAGCTCACTCAAGGATTTACACCTCCACAGACCCAACTTTGTAAGACATTTCAAGCCTCCAATGCTTTGAGGAAGCACTTCCAAAGATATACATCCTCCAAGATCTAACTCTTGAAGAGCATCCAATTCTCCAATGCTCTTCGGAAGCTCACTCAAGGATACACACTCCAATAGAACCAACTTTGTAAGACATTTCAAGCCTCCAATGCTTTGAAGAAGCACTTTCAAAGATGTACATCCTCGAAGATCTAGCTCTTGAAGAGCCTCTAGTTCTCCAATGCTCTTTGGAAGCTCACTCAAGGATGCACACCCCCACAGACCCAACTTTGTAAGACATTTCAAGCCTCCAATGCTTTGAGGAAGCACTTTCAAAGATGTACATCCTCGAAGATCTAGCTCTTGAAGAGCCTCTAGTTCTCCAATGGTCTTCGGAAGCTCACTCAAGGATTTACACCTCCACAGACCCAACTTTGTAAGACATTTCAAGCCTCCAATGCTTTGAGGAAGCACTTCCAAAGATATACATCCTCCAAGATCTAACTCTTGAAGAGCATCCAATTCTCCAATGCTCTTCGGAAGCTCACTCAAGGATTTACAATATTGTAGATACAACTTTGTAAGACATTTCAAGCCTCCAATGCTTTGAGGAAGCACTTTCAAAGATGTACATCTTCCAAGATCTAGCTCTTCAAGAGCCTCTAGTTCTCCAATGGTCTTCGGAAGCTCACTCAAGGATTTACACCTCCACAGACCCAACTTTGTAAGACATTTCAAGCCTCCAATGCTTTGAGGAAGCACTTCCAAAGATATACATCCTCCAAGATCTAACTCTTGAAGAGCATCCAATTCTCCAATGCTCTTCGGAAGCTCACTCAAGGATACACACTCCAATAGAACCAACTTTGTAAGACATTTCAAGCCTCCAATGCTTTGAAGAAGCACTTTCAAAGATGTACATCCTCGAAGATCTAGCTCTTGAAGAGCCTCTAGTTCTCCAATGCTCTTTGGAAGCTCACTCAAGGATGCACACCCCCACAGACCCAACTTTGTAAGACATTTCAAGCCTCCAATGCTTTGAGGAAGCACTTCCAAAGATATACATCCTCCAAGATCTAACTCTTGAAGAGCATCCAATTCTCCAATGCTCTTCGGAAGCTCACTCAAGGATACACACTCCAATAGAACCAACTTTGTAAGACATTTCAAGCCTCCAATGCTTTGAGGAAGCACTTCCAAAGATATACATCCTCCAAGATCTAACTCTTGAAGAGCATCCAATTCTCCAATGCTCTTCGGAAGCTCACTCAAGGATTTACAATATTGTAGATACAACTTTGTAAGACATTTCAAGCCTCCAATGCTTTGAGGAAGCACTTTCAAAGATGTACATCCTCGAAGATCTAGCTCTTGAAGAGCCTCTAGTTCTCCAATGCTCTTTGGAAGCTCACTCAAGGATGCACACCCCCACAGACCCAACTTTGTAAGACATTTCAAGCCTCCAATGCTTTGAGGAAGCACTTTCAAAGATGTACATTCTTCAAGATCTAGCTCTTGAAGAGCCTCTAGTTCTCCAATGCTTTGAGGAAGCACTTTCAAAGATGTACATCCTCGAAGATATAGCTCTTGAAGAGCCTCTAGTTCTCCAATGCTCTTTGGAAGCTCACTCAAGGATTCACATCCCCATAGGTTCAACTTTGTAAGATATGTCAAGCCTCCAATGCTTTGAGGAAGCACTTTCAAAGATGTACATCTTCCAAGATCTAGCTCTTCAAGAGCCTCTAGTTCTCCAATGGTCTTCGGAAGCTCACTCAAGGATTTACACCTCCACAGACCCAAATTTGTAAGACATTTCAAGCCTCCAATGCTTTGAGGAAGCACTTCCAAAGATATACATCCTCCAAGATCTAACTCTTGAAGAGCATCCAATTCTCCAATGCTCTTCGGAAGCTCACTCAAGGATACACACTCCCACAGACCCAACTTTGTAAGACATTTCAAGCCTCCAATGCTTTGAGGAAGCACTTTCAAAGATGTACATTCTTCAAGATCTAGCTCTTGAAGAGCCTCTAGTTCTCCAATGCTCTCAGGAAGCTCACTCAAGGATTTACAATATTGTAGATACATTTTTGTAAGACATTTCAAGCCTCCAATGCTTTGAGGAAGTACTTCCAAAGATATACATTTTCCAAGATATAGCTCTTGAAGAGCCTCTAGTTCTCCAATGCTCTCTGAAATCTCAGTCAAGGATTCACACCACTCAAGATTTAAAACTAGAAGAGCTCGCAATCCACACATATTTGGAAGTTTTGAATCAAAGTAATTTTTTGAAAGGTTTAGAAATCGTAAAGCTTGCAAGTTGGAAAAGAATGCCTCAGGAATATTCAATTTCTTCTCCGAAGTGGATATTTCAGATAGCAAACATACTCGAAGATTAGGAGCATGAAGTTGGTTTGGCCATTTTGAAATGTTGCTTTGAACAAATGACATCCCTTGGATTTCATTAAGTGACTTGTTTGCAAAAAGTGATGTCAACACTTTTCCTGATTGAAACCAATATTTGGATGCAATATCCCCTGGTTCTGATTGGTCAATGATATACATTGCAAGATCTCGTAGAATGTCATGTACAACAATGTATCCACGTTCACGATTCCAATCAACCATGGATCGCTTTACAAGAATTTCAAGGTGTCTTGTAACTTCGTCTGTGGTTTTTTGTCTATCGAGTGCACCAAATAATCCTTCTACAATCCACATCTTGCATAAAAGACCAACTGGAATGTTGTAGTCTTCTGGAAAAGCTGCACAATACAAAAAGCAAGTTTTTGTTGCGTCATGCTTCAAGTCATTGTAACTTAATTGCAAGCGGTGATACAATTCATGATCCGCATTGGAATCCAACAATGGCTTGGATTCCTTCAATTCCAATAGGGCACAACGCCATTCAGCCATGTCATTCTTGTCAAGCATTGCACTTCCAATAACTTTCAATGCTAGTGGAAGACCCTTGCATTCTTTGCAAACTTTTCTTGCCTCGTCTTCTAATATATTTGGTGGAGGAGTACCATTGTCAAATGCATGAGCACAAAACAATTTCCAACTATCTTCATTTGAGAGCTCTAGCACCACTTCCACTTCAGCATGAACTTTACAGAGGACCGTGGCACTTCGGGTTGTTATGAGAGTGGTAGACCCTGGAGATGAGGCAATATTCAACCAATACATCATTTCTCGATGATCACATTGATTTCCCCACACATCATCTAAAATCAAGAACATCTTCTTCTTCGCAAATGCATTCCATAAGTATGTCCGTTGGTCTTCTTGGTTGCGATGAGCATATTCCTCCTCAAATACACCATCATCCAAGAACTTTCCCATGGTTTTGTACAAGTCCGGTATTCTTGCATCCAAGCCAACCGTAATCCACAAGATCCCCTTTACCCCATATAAAGCTTTGATGTCTTCATCATTGTTCAATTTCCTGGCAAGCAAAGTTTTCCCAGCTCCACCCCTTCCTTGCAAACCAAAGAAAGTAGGCTTAGTTGTTCTATAGCTTGCCAATATAGATGTCTTGAGATTGTTGAATGGTTTTTCCACCCCTACAATCAAAGAAGGAGTTGTTTGTGTTACAAAATCAACTTTTGATTTTGATTGGTTTTGAGATGAGTTTGAAGATTGTCCATTAATACCAAGTGTGGCTAGAATTGCATTCAACCTTGCCTCATCAATTTGATTGGTAATGTGTTGTAAGCAAGATGGTAATTTGCGCCACTGCCACACCTTCGTGAATCTCATCCACTTGCCATACTTGGTCTCCTTCAAACATTCTTCAAGAACACTTTGAGCATTGAGTAGTATTGTATTGAACTCTGACAACCAATTTAAATGCTCTTGCGTCCAATTGGTTGAGTTTTCCTCAACAACCTTGAGCAAAGGAATAATTCTATCTACCTTGACCTGGAGAACTTTGCAACTTTCTTTGACTCTTATAGCCCCTTTGGCATCATCAATCACCTTTGTCAACAACAAACTCACTACTGCTCCCACCAATGCTGGAGTAAAAAGTGGATCCCCCATGGTATCCTATAAAATAGAAAAGAACATTTTAAACTCTCGTAGCAATCTAGAATGTAGCATAAACATTGCATTCACATAACAACTCAAAAAGATTACAATCAAGGACATAATTGTGGCTAGTTTTCAACCCATCTCAACATAAAACTAAAATCATTGAAATTAGAACGCAAGTTCTACACAAGTTTTACAAAGAGTTTTAAATACATATCTAACAAGATGCCTTATCAAGAAAAATTCCTAATTGGTATCCAAATCTTCTATTGAATACTTGATAAAAGCATTAATCTTACAAAATTCCATCTCATGCAAGTTTACCAAGGTCCACGTTTATCAATGAAGTTCATATCAACAACAAGTCACAAGTAGTTTTCAATGAATTACAAATGAAAAATGAAAAATCTACTTTTTTATAAAAATAGGAATAAATAATTTATCTATTAGCGGATATGATGGTTGCTTTACCCTTGTAGGACAAATGAAGCTTTCAATTTGTTTCCCCTTCATAGGTAGTTGAAGGGATGAGTTGTTGAAAGTAGTAACAATTCATAGTTTCTACTAGTGTAAAAATATTTTTTGAATTTAGAAATTGAACAAAAGAATCAATAAGTTGTTTTAAAATTCAAGAGTCATTGGATGGACTAACAAAATCTTCACCATGATGGTTGACCAACAACTTTAAACAATCAATTTTATCCATATATACCTTCAAAAGTAAGGCCCTAAAAATTATCATTTTCTTTGATGGTTTTGACTCTCCTTAAGTAAAAGTAGTTCCTTGACCTCAAGTCCCAAGGCCGTTTCAAAGTCAAATTCCACTCAAAATTGCAATTTCTATTGCAAAGTGCAAAAAAGCTTTTAGAAATTGTTATTTAGTAATACTTAATTTGATCTTGCAATAAAACTAGAGAAGAATGTGTAGAACATATATAGATTGGACCAATATACATTGCAAGAAATTTGCATTTGAAAGAAAAAAAACTGTTCTTATCACACCCTACCTAATTAGATTTTAAAGCTTTGAATCTTCTTAACTTCAATTTTTTCCACAACATATGTTGAAATAAACTCTTTCTTCATTGAAGTACTAAAATGGAAGTCTGAAGAAAAAGTTTTTTAATAGAATATACTTGATTTTCATCCATTAAAAAATGTTAAATAGAAATAAGTTTAAGAGTTGAATAAGAAAATAAGTCGCTATCAATTCTAAGATGAAATTGAAACACAATAATTCCAATGACAAGATTGTTCTAGTAAGAAAACTAATCTAACCAAACAATTTTTCTTGAAAAATAGTAAAAATTAAATTTTAACATTGAAACCATATAATCATTTTTTCAAGAAGATGTTTATGTTAGCCAAAAACCAATATTGTCCATAACGTTTTCATTTCTAATCTTAATAGAATGAATTAAATCTTTCTATACTACCAAAAGTATTTTTAGTGAAAATGCTTGCTTTTGAACACCGATTGAGGGTGATTGCAAGAAACACCTGTCCTATTTTGTGTCACACTACATGTGCTGATCTGTTTTTTGGCCATAACTTTTGTGTTTTCGCTCCGATTGACTCAAGATTTGTAGGGAAGGTACTCATAACTATCATAAACCTTCCATGATTTTTTCATAATTTTCAAAAATAATTTACTATCCAGAAATAGACCCCTATTGGATGTCACACTTGGCAATTTAGGGTTTTTTAGTACTATGGAGTACCTTTTTTTAATGATTTTAACATGAAATTTGGATGAGATGGTCTTCTAATAGACTTCTAGCTCTCTAGGGAAGGATTTTAAAAAATAGTTAATTTTATGTGGTGTGGAGGTCTACAAAGTGAGCTGCCTTCTGCTTGTATTTTGAAGCATATAAAATATTATTTTGGTGGGTTTTTTTGTGAATGACCATCTCTATAAAGTTGCTGCAAATCTCCTCTTCTTATTTTTTGAAAATATCTACTTCTACTATTTTTCCCTAATTAAAACATGAAGGTATGTATTTTCTGGAGGTTTGGCACTTTTCAAGTTCTCCGACTTAGAGAATTTTTCTATCCATTTCCTTCGCTGAAAACCTTCATCTTAGAGGTATATACACTATTCATATTTTTCAAATTTTTTTAAGATTAATTTTCTAATTTTAAAGTACTCTCGAAAAAATCAACCAAACGCAACAAAATGGGCAGGTGTTTCTTGCAATCACCCTTGAAATAAAAATGTATTTTGCAAAAGCTAATGTGCATTCTTATTTTCAAAAAAAAGTTTCAAAAATTCATGATGAAAAGTGCTATTGTAGAAAGCTACACAAAATCCATTTCATTCCATGCATGGACGATGGGACTTTTAGGGTTAACTATTCTATTTTAAACTAAAAACCTTCATTTTACCATACTAAAATATACCTTGGTTTGGCCTCAATCTCATTATTCAAGATTGATGATCTTAGATTTGATGCACAACCATAAACAACATCTAGGTTGCAAAACTATTGGAAGAATTTTTTGTAGTAGGTTCCTTGTCAAATCCAACAAAAAGACATATTCATTTGATTAATGATGGAATTGGTTTTGAAGAATTAACACTCTTGTTTTACTTCAAAAATTCAAGTCCACTTTGCATACTTGACTGTACAACATCTCCAATATTTTTGTAAATTTTGTCAAAGACCAAACTCTATAAGATGAATACAACCACTACATACAAAATTCTAGTGAGTTGAAAAAGGCACATAAGTATTCGTACTATTACCTCCAAAAATGTGAACTATAAAATTAAAAAACACCCTTAATTATCAACATAAGCAATTCAGCATGGTTTGAGACACCTTTTTAAAAAAAAATTCATATTCTCACAATGTTTGCAATTGAAAATCAAGAATTTACAGATAAAATTAGAATTTTTGGATAAGGCATCAAATTTCTATGAATTTTTAAGTCCCTAGGACACCCTAAATCGCGATCTAATAAAGTTGCCTTCATTCTCATACCAAAAATCTAATAAAATCAAAGCCCACGAACCAAAATTAAGAATGGGGATGGTTTCAAGGTACTTTGGGAGATAAGTTAAGGTTACTCTAATGTCAAAAAATGGGTACACTAATGGTTATGGTTATGGATGCTTCTATCTTATATCCAACCTCTATTCTATGTCTCGGAAGTTATTGAAGTCATACTATACAAACATGGATATATATACATATATGTCTTTATACAAATGGCATTAACTAGTTAAGAATACAAATACATTAGAACATATATTTGTACCTTTAGTGAACCTACTCATCTATATAAAATAGAACTTGTACCTCATACTTTGATCCTTCCCCATCAAAACAGACATGTCAACAATGAGCATGTTATCACTGAGTCTCCAAATCTGCTAAATTACCACACAAGAAAGAAGGAATGAAGTGGTACCAACGTATTGTTGCGATCTTTAAGTGAGAACAGCAGCACTTCGTTGCAGCTAATGTCGGCAGATCCGTCCCAAGCTGGTTCCTTCTCCACACCGACAATCAGAACCTGCGTATTCTTGATCAAAGTATTTCACTCCATCGCGAATCCACTGAAGCCAAGACTCCACGACCTCCGAGCAGCTGCAGATGCCGCATCCAAACGCTTGCAACCTTGCCTGCTAAGCTCGTCCAGCCACGGGAATCAAACGACTCCAGCCAAACCAACGTCACAGAAACCTAAGTCCAACGCCAGGTCGGTGTTTGAAACACACAACCTCCTTGGGCCGGAACAATATGCCAAATTCCACACCAGCAAGCTCGTCTCGGCACCACAATAAGACTAAGACCAAGACCCAGTTTCGCAAGCACAAGGTCGCCCAAACGACTGCAGCTGAGAAAACCACGGCGAAGCACTCCAGATGCAAACTAAACTAACGGGGAAGGGCTCGCAAGAAGGATGCGGTTGCAGCGACGATCTTTGAAACAAATAACCTCCTCAGCATGCCAACTTCCACAGTCAGTCAAGCTCGTCTCGGCACCACAACAGCATACTAAGACCCAGTTTCGCAAACCCAAGGTCGCACAAACGATTGCCGAGAAAACCTTGGCGAGGTGCAAACTAAACTAATGGGGAACGGCTCGCAAGAAGGACGCGGTTGTGACGACGGTCTTTGAAACAAACAACCTCCTCTGGCCGGAACAAAATGGCAAATTCCACAGTCAATCAAGATCGTTTGGCACCACAACAAGACTAACGAGAGCATTCAAGTTTCGCAAAGCCAGAGCCGAGCGAAGCACTCTTGAAGCAGAGGACTGTAATCATTACGGTAACTGGTAAAGCCGTGGAGGGCTGGCAAGTCGGACTGAGTCTTAAGTTCCTCGAAGTCGGAGTCTCGGAGAACGTGCACTGGTCAATAACGTGGTGTACAGCGCCGAAATTTCTACAGTGCTTCGAATCCACTAATCGGGGAATTCGCCATTTCTTCGCTGTTAAAGGACCCTGGTGGAGCCGGCCAGCTCCCATTTCCGTCCCCCGAGAACTGAAAACTTGGGAAATTGGAGTTCATCCTGGCATCCTGCAACTTATTTGGGATCCTTGTATTAGCTGAGTGAGGATGTCAGACACACCAAAGGTAACTACTGTAGTGTAGTACATGGGCAGTCGGTACTGGAGTCCTGCTTGCACATCCATTTGGGGGCAACAAATTTGTCCCAGGTAGCAAATGTGCACAGGGATGTTCCAAACTACGCTGAATACACACCGAATAAATTGTATTCATTAATGGATGGCATATATGTTCAAATTAATGGGACTGTAAACCATAGATATGGTTCATGTTTTGCATTCACTACAGTAATGTTTTGTATTCATTGTTAATTGGATTTATGTTTTCAATTACAAAATTGGATTCATGTTTTGTTCAAAAATTTCAAATCTCCAAATTCACATTTATTCTTAAGATTCATATTTACTATTATGGTCCTGTTTATTAAATTGAGATGAAATGGACATTTTGACTCTATAGCCCAGTTCCTTGAGATAGCTATTCTAACAAATCAAAGATTTATGAACATATCAATCTTTATAAAATCTAAAATATGTGGATGTCACAAATATATATTAAAGTCTCAATTGTCCAAAAAATTCAAAATCAAATACTTATTTTCATCTGAACAAGTGTGCCTTGTGCCGTTGCCACAACCAAAATTGAAGGAAAAATAATTTTTTAATTTTTTAATTTATTAAAACTTTGTTATTAAAAAACTTTCTTGCCGTGAGTTCAAATGCCATGAAACCAAGCCCGTGCACTCCTCCTCACCAAGAGCTTTTTGACAGTACCAAGCACGCAGGAGATTTCAACGTGACAAACAAAACAAACAAAACTATCTATTTTAAGATATAGATGTAAAGTAAAAAAAACAAGTATGAAACTACAAATTGTCTCATTTTCATTTTTAAAGAATATGGCCTTAACCCCTAACCGACAAGCCGATGGCCGTGGATTGAACGACTCCAACCAAACCAACGTCGTAGAATCACAAGTACAGCACTAGGTCGGTCTTCGAAACAAACAGCTTTCTCTGGGACAGACTCCCAACTTCCACACAGTCAAGCACCACAACAAGACTAGCTGAGACCAAGTTTTGCAAACACCAGGTTGCCCGAACGACCGCGGAGCCAGAGCCGAGCGAAGCACTCTGGAAGCAGAGGACTGTAATAATCATTACGGTACGGTAATTGGTAAAGCCGTGGAGGGCTGGCAAGTCGGACAGACACGGTTGAGTCCTAGTTCCTCGAAGTCGGAGTCTCGGAGAACGTGCACTGGTGTACAGCGCCGAAATTTCTACAGTGCTTCGAATCTACTAATCGGGGAATTCGCCTTTTCTTTGCTGTTAAAAGACCCTGGTGGAGCCAGCTCCGTCCCATTTCCCCGGAGAACTGAAAACTTGGGAAATTGGAGTTCATCCTGGATTTGGGATCCTTGTATTCAGCTGAGGATGTCAGACAGACCAAAGTTAACTACTGTACTGTAGTACAGTACACGGGCAGTAACTTACTCCATGATACTGTAGTGAGGGGCAGGGAGAACTGACCCCCTCGCTCCGCCACTTGGGTAAAACACTGTAATTTTTTATTTTTCACACTGATTTTTTTTTGCAAATTTTGAATTCATATTTGCGATCAGAGACCGCAAATTAGCTAGGGGGTGAAGAAAGCAGGGGTGATCACGGCCCCAACTAGGGGGCTTTTTGTTTTGATTGCACCTCTGGTAAGGCCGAGCGAGGGGGCCAATCCACCCAGATCGTAGTGAGGGGCATTCAGTTTTGTACATTCATCCGCCTTGCTTGGAGAAGAATTCGGAGCCTTTGCAGCTTTCAGTTGCAGTTTGATCCTGATTCCGATTGACGAACTGAAGACCTGGTGCGGTCTAATCGCAGCCTTCAGCTGGTCTGAAAAAAGGACTTGCGTTGCTGTAACTTACTCCGTATTATTCTTGTTCCAGGCCCGCAGCCAAACGACCATGAGTTGGGACGTGAGAATTAGCATAAGGTGTGGATTTGCTTTGTGGAGCTTTTAGTTGGAGCAAACATTAGGATTGATCTCTGCGTTTCACAATTTCTTTTGTTGCAATAGAACAACTAATTTGAGTGTTCTTCATCTGCTTTTTGATCCTCACATCATTATTGAATAGTCATAAAATATTCATTAGAGATGGTCAAAGCCAAAATATATAGATTTTCATTGTTGTTCTTAGGGAGGACTATTAGCATGTCTTTTAGGATTCTATTGTGGTTCTTTGAACTCCATAGACAATTGTATTGGTAATTCCAAAAGCATCCCTTCAAGTAGTGAAATAACGAACCTTTTTGTAGAGAGTATTCCTAGAAGTTACAAAATATTGACTACTCAACTCCAATTCCATCCCTTTCAGCCTTCTTCCAATAATTTTAACTACATTAGAATGTAAAATGAAGGCCCAATTAGTTCCCAGTAGTAGGGAGCCGGGAGCCCTTTTGTAAGAAGGTGGAGGATAGGTAAAGCTTTTGAGCTATAAAAGCATTCTTTAATGTAGAGTTACATTGTTCTTTTTCATTGCATCAAGAATGTACAAATAGTATACATTTCAAACTAAACTAAACTAATGGGGAAGGGCTCACAAGAAGGACGTGGTTGTAACGACGGTCTTTGAAGCAAACAACCTCCTCTGGCCGGAACAAAACGGCAACTTCCACAGTCGATCAAGATCGTCTCAGCACCGCAACAAGATTGGCGAGACCAAAATACGCACACAGCATGTCATCGAAACAAACGCAGAGCGAGTTCCGATCTGAGCGCTCCAGAGGCAAAGTTGTTAATGGTGAGGCGTGCAAGGAGGACGCAATCATTTGTTGAAAAAAAACAAGAAAGAAAGTCTTCCTCGATAGTCGGAGAACGCGGATCACGTGGGCCAGCCATCATGCAGCGCCGATATTAGTATTGTACAGTACGCTTCAAATCTACAGTAACATACTAATCGGGGAATTCCCCGTTTCTTTGCTGTTCCAGCCGACTCAGTAAAAGACCCAGGTGGAGCCAGGTCCCAATTCCCCGCGAGAAGAACTTGGGCAATTTGAGCTCAAGTTTCATTGGGATGAGGGCAGGACCCTTTCGTGTAGATGAGGATTGTCATGCAGCCGAAAATTATTAATCACTCAGCAATGCAGTTGGGGCACATTTGTATGTTCACCCTTCACTTCTGTTGATGTGAAATCTGGAGCTTTGCAAACTGAGTTCTATCAACGGAGACTTGGTGTGGCCTAAGCTTAGCCTTGGTCCGAAGGAAGGTCTTTTGTTACTGTAAATGTTACTGATCCCAGCTCCCAACCAAAAGGATCATCAATTGAGACTTGAGAGTTCATACGAGGTATGCATAGCAGGTTCTTTTTTTTCATTTCTTGTGAAGTGCCAAAGTGGCCATATTTCATTTTATTGTGGAGCTCCAAATCTCAACATTCATCCATATATTGGATAGAAAATATCATATTACCACATAATACATATCTATCATTCTATTTTCATCCATTATTTGGCAATTTCATCTTCTATTTCAAAAAAAATTGAAGTTCATTGGCGATTTCATCCAAAACTTTACTGTTTTTTTCCTGTAGGCTTGGTGTCAGGCCAAAAAATTTGGTGCAATTTTGTACCAAATTGCCAAAAAAAACAACCCTGATGCATAGCCAATGTGAACCCTTTGACCATTGCAAATATTGAGATTGATCAATTTTACAATTTTTTAGATGAAATAAAACAACAATTTCATTTTTTAGATGAAATTGCACAATTGAGAGTTTTCATACACACTGTGGTCATAGGCTCATTTTTCAATAATAAAAAGATATTTATTTGAGGTGGTCAAAGCAAAAATAGATAGCTTCTTATTGTTGTCCCTAAGGGAAACTATTTATGTCTTTTGGAATTTCATTGTGGTTCTTTGAATTGCCTACTATTTTTTGATGGTAATTCACAAGTGTCCCTTCAAATAGTGAAATAATAAAGGATCATTTTTCCATTAAATTATTCCTCAAAGTTATAAAGTAGTGATTATTCGACTCCAATTTCACCCCTTTCAACTCCAATTCAACTCTTTGTACAATTATAACTACATTAGAATACACAATTGGTTTCCAATAGTAGGGAGCCATGTAAAATAAGGTAGGGGATTAATAAAATATTCAAGCTCCAAAAGTGTCTTCAAATGTAGAATTACATTTTTCTTTCTTACTTGCATCAACAATGTATAAATAGCTTACCTTTCAAGGAGGTAAAACACTATTTTTGGAAGCAAAAAGACAATGTGAATGAATAGACAAAGGACAAAAGAGACAACAAGGCTCATTCATATGTGAAACTTTTTTAGTGACCATTGCATTTCAACTTCAACAATTCATACTAATTCCACAAAGCTCCACAAAAATGTGAAACAACTTGAATAAAATGCTAATTTTCCGTTTTTCTTTCTAGGAAGATTAAGTGAATATAATTCAAGGACTTTTACCTCACCAAGTTAATTTTTACCTTTGAAATGGATGCTTTATGGACCACATACCTTGTACACTAAGGTAGAAGCACTAGTAATCAACCGCATTAAAAAATCAACTTGTAGGGTGAGGTATTTTCTGACCTTAGGGTAAAAATGAAGCTTATCTAGAATGTTTTCTTTGTTTGTTTTTTGTCTTTTTCAAGGTTGGGACTAATAAGGTTATGACACATGTGCAAAAGAAGTGAGTAGAAAAGTAATTCTAAATTAGTTGGAAATGAAAGACTCTTAATATTAGAAATAGGTGCAATATACTTTTTGGCTCCAAAATTTACAATAATAATTTCAATTTTGGGGATAAAAATTTTGAAAAATTCTCTATCCCCATCTTCCTACTTAAGAAAAATGTCCACCAGCTCTTATTCTTCACCACCTACTCCAAAATTGCATCATAAGGGATGTTTTTTAAACCTTTGATTCTGGGAGACTTGGTTCATCAAACCTTATAATGTTTGCATCCACACAATAAATTTCCTCAAAAGAAGTGAGTCTAGATTGATGAGGTTGTTGGCTACAAATTTGTATGGTGAGGAATGCAATAATCAATTCGAATTCAAGTTAAAGTAAGAGGTTGTAAAATGGAGCGGGCATTAAAATGGTACCCTATCTTAAATGTACAACATTTGTACATGTTGCTTTTTCATAGCCTTCGGTAGTGTAATGACCGTGTACATTTTAGCTAGGGCACCATTTTAGAGCCCTATGCCCTTTCAACTTCAAAATTTGATAACTAATTCAGAAAACTTCAAAATATATTAAACGACTTGGATTAGATGTGAATTCCACTTGTCTTTTTAGGAAAATATAATGAAATTTATTTTGAGATGTTTCGCCTCCCCAAAATTCAGTTTCAAGCCTTAGATGGTCCATTATAGGACCTTCTACCTTATGTTACTTTTTTAAGAATGATCTTGCTCTGCAGAGCTGTTTGGTTTGTGACTTTTAGGGGTTAGATGAATGGTTAACCCTTAAAAGATGGGCCTATGACCACTGGTTGGAAGCCCCCTTGCTGGTCGCTCAATTTGATACCGTTCAGGAACCAATCAAGTATGAAATTTTTTATTTTTATTTTTCAGAGATGGAAGTACATATCTTCTGCACTTCAAAGAAATTTCAGATTTTTTTGAGGAAAATTGATTTTTATGAGATTTTTTGAAGAAAAGATGAAGAAAAAATCATAGAAAATAGAAATTTATCTCAAAAAATCTGAAAATTTCACGATGTGTGTAAATTGTAGAGACAAACATCATGGTGTAAACTCAACTTCCGTGTACACCTATTAATAGGTTGCAGTGGACATTAAAAATGCAGCCAAAATTCAAAGTGCAATAAAATATTCAATTTTACGAATTTTTCCAAAATTCCAATTGGAGTAGAAACTAGAAGAAAAGACCTTCATTTCATTAGTTGGTCTCAAACTCAAAAGATGTCATTTTCAAGGAGAAATTTCAGATTCAGTCAATTTCTTAAAATACACTAAAATGGCAAATTTTGCCATCCGTTTTCTCTCATTACTTCTCAACTACATGAAAACAAATAGTAGTTAGACTAAAAACTCAATTGGAGACTCTTTACAACTGAACGTGGAAGGTCATTAAAAAAACAGTGGATGAAAAAATTACTGTTTAGGTCCTCTGCTGCCCCCTCAAAGTCATCCGAAAGCCAAAAATTGGCGCCGGCGTCGCTTAAGGGTTAAGGTACATGCCTTCTTCATGCAATGGAATTCAGTTTCATTCGTGTCAAAAATAGAATTTAAAGAATTTAAGAAAATAAAGTTAGATGCTACTTGACCCACGAATCGACAGCGTATCCAATCTCCTGCAGATTTCCTGGGCTGGAACAGTCAAAACGTAACTCTGTGTGTGCTGGAGATTTTTGTTTTATTTTTTTCTAAGTTAAGTTAAGGTAGAACCACCCGTAACCGATCATTTAAGGTATTTTAGGCATGATCTAGTGTAGTGCAAAGTAAAAAAAATATTTTAAAAGGTGTAAAGATAAAAATTATGGGGATTGCAAAAACTTTGGTAATTTTATCAGATGAATTGAAATTACTATGAATTTGGGAAGGCATAAAGTGTGCTTGACCAAATGCCAATCTATGGAGTCTTCTAATTTCAATCACGCAAAAGACTACATTTTTTATCCCTCTCTTCTACTTTTTTGCACATTACTTTGGAACATGTGCGATGAACTTTTAGTCCCAACTTTAAAAATGAGAAAAAAAACTCATTCTAGCCTTGATTGGAAATATGTCCATCATTAGATTGGCTATGGAGGGCCGATTGGTTATAGGTGGTTCTACCTTACTTGCCATGGATTTCAGTGCACTTGACATTTCTAGGGGTTCAGTTCCCGAGTTCATTGGCTCTATAACATTTGAATTATTTTTTTACAAAAAACACCCTGTGACATATTGGTAGCAGAGATTTAAGGCATGTAAGGGAGAAACACCCATTTCCGTCCATGTATCTTGCGGTGGACTGTAGAGTCACTCAAATATGTTCCTAGAGTGTAGTTAATCCCTAAGCGACGTGGGCACCATTTTGTGGTGTTCAGCTGACTTACCCGGGCCAGCAGAGGGCCTTCACAATAGTTTTTTTACCCATTTTTTTCAATGATCTTTCATGTTGAGTTACGAAGAGTGTCCTACTAAATTTTTAGTCTAATTGGTGTTTTTTTCAGATAGATGAGAAGTAATTAAGGAAAATGAATGGCAAAATTTACCATTTTAGTGTGTTTTGAGAAATTGAGTAAATCTGAAATTTCTCCTTGAAAACAACATTTTTTGAATTTGAGGCCAACTAGTGAAATGGAGGTCCTCTATTCTAGTTTCTTCTCTAATTGAAATTTTGGAAAAAATCTTAAAATTGAATATTTTATTGCAGTTTGGACTTTGGCTGTATTTTAATGTCTATTGCATTCTAATTATAGATGTACACGGCAAGTTAGTTTACACCATGGTGATTCTCACTTTAATGTTCACACATGGTGAAATTTTCAGATTTTTGAAGATTATTTTCTATTTGATATGAAATTATCTTCAACATAACATTCAGTAGCCCATGGAAGGACTGCCTTCCCCTTGGTGAAGTTCCCATCATCTAATTTCATCTGACATTTCTTGGAGTTGCAACTTTAGTACTAAATGGTGTGGAATACCATTGGTGCTGGATGGAATGGTGTGGGATATTCCACACCATTTCATCCGTTGGGAGGCAGTGTAACAGGCTACTACTGAATGTAATGAGTCAGTTTTTCTTCAAAAAAATTCAGAATGTACAAATTTCCTCAAAAAAATCTGAAATTTCTGTGAAGTACAGAGGACATGCAGTTTCATCTCTGAAAAATAAAAATAAAAATGTTCATACACATCTGGTTATAAAATGGCAACAAACTAAGTGATAGAGAGAGCAGCTTGAAACCGGTGATTATATGTCCGGCATTTCAAGGTTAATGTATTTGCCACATGTGAGATTGTAATTTGATGATACAATTGAAGGACATTTAGGAAAATCTGGTTGGTTGAGTGGTGATTTTCACACGGTTTATTTTTAGGTGCACCTATTGCACACTTTCAATGGTCTAGGGAGCCATTACTTCAAAAAAACATAGAAATTACATACAATGTCCGAAAATTCTATTTTTTTTTAATATTCATAATTTTTAACTCACTAATACTAGAAAAATATCAATTTTAGGAAAATCTCCCTTTAGCTATGCTAAATTCCTTATTTGGACGTTTTTGGGTGCTTCCACCATATGGACGAGCTGGTTTCTATGGAAATCATGCTTTTTGAATCTGTGCTAATCATCTATTTAAAAAAATTTCAAAAGTATTCAATAGAGATCAAACTACTAATTGTGACCTGTCCTTTTTGGACAAAATTCTAAAAATGAATAATTGCAATTCTTGCTTCTACGCAAGATTTCTCTATCATCCATTGCACTCTTAGTGGCCGTAGTTTTACAAGGTTAACCAATGTTGAAGGAACAATATTTAGGGTGAAACATTACTTAGGATGAAAAATATTCTTTGGATGACTTTACCTAAATGTAGGATGAAAAAAACAAAATGTATCGTCATCCAATTCTTGATTGGAAGTTGTTGGAGTTCATTTTCAAAGAATAGTATTGCAAATTCCTTCATTATGGTATTACAAACTTTTTCTAAAAGAGAAGATGCTTAATCCAAAGATCCCCCTTATATTATATTTTTGGCTATATTTGTTTGTTCACCCTTGATGTGGATTTTAGCCATAGAAAATGTATTTTTGAATTGAGTTTGACTAATGAAACAAAACATTATTAAGTGCAATTTTTATGGCAATATGAACTTTGGATTTGCAACCAAGGTTTGTTGACTTTCTAATTTTAGATTGGCATGATAAAGTAAAACAACCCATTGTGGTCAAAATTTGGAATTTGGCATCATGCCATTGTTCAATATTTTCCCTACATAAAAAGTGTTTAAAATAGCGAGTGCAATTGAAATTTTCTTCAATGATGTATGAATTTGTTGGGAATTTTGAAGTGTTCACTCCATTGTGGCCCAACAAAGTTTATAGACTATCTTAAAACCAAAAGAATTTGATTCCATAATGCCCATCTTGCTACCTAATGATGTCACAATATTTTCAAGCATACAAGGCCTAAAAATTCATTTCTTACAATGAATTTTACATTGAAAAGTAGAAGGCTTCTAATAAGGTTGCTAATTACTTCACTACTGTTATCTAAGACATTGATTGTGGCCAAATTTTCACAAACTAAAAAAATCCATAGGTATTCACATTAGAAGAAATCTAAGGGCATTAGAAGACTGTGGGTTCTCGGACTGTGAGAACATAGTTTCTGCCGCGTGAACTGAAATCCGACGTGGTCGAGAGAGTGCCCCGTCGTTAATTTTTCTTTTTTGAAATTTTTTTGGGGCTTTTTTTCATATTTCAGGACCCAAATAAAAATATTTTTATTTTTAGGTAAATGCCGGCCTGACAGCGGCCAACAATTAAGGAACAGTTTCGGAGAAATAGCCCCAAAACGGCCCTTTGGAAGCCTTAGATTTCTTCTAATGCATTCACTATATGACCACTATAGGTCATCTCATTGTAATGGGCTATTTTACCTTAATTTAGATTTATACCATGATATTATCAACTAAAATATACATCTATATTAAAATTTTCAAAATTTTCAAGTACATTTTTTATTTGATATATTGGTTGAGATTTTGTCTATATCTTTATTCCTAAAGCACCAAGGAATTCATGGAGACATTGTCAAAAAATGTAGTTTTTGTAGTAAGTTATTCAAAAATCAAAATTGAAAATGTTCTTAGAAATTTCAATTGTATAAAAACTAATATAAATTATTTCACCAAAGTATAGAAAATATTTTAGCCCACTTGATCATACACATTGAAAGACCATAACACTTCTCATTACTATGAAATAAGGTCAATATACTTCAAGTGACGGTTGCTATTATGTGAACTTAGAAGTGTGAGTCCATGTGCCTAAAAGACTATATATTTATGATACAAGTGTCTATATTATAGTAATTTTCTATGATTATAGTGCATATATGTTATAAATATCTATAATATAGTTTTTTATATTATAAACACCTTCAATGGTTGTATGATATCTATTTATATATGTGCTTAATGCTCACATACTATATAATATGTTTTTGAGGCCTCTAAGAGACTACAAGTCTTTAGATTGTGCAAACATTATGGGAACTTTGGAATTGTTGTGGGAAAACTACCTTATATCAACAAGATAACACAATTGAGATCCTACCATGTCAAATAATAATAATAAATTAAATTTTTTAATTAAATATTAAATATTTCAAAAAAAAATTTAAAAACCAATTTTCAATTTTTTATACTATTTGAATCTTTTGAATTATTTTGAAAATATTTTGATTACTGAAATTTTAGATCAACCGTGGTTAGTTTAATATACGAGTAGTTTTGGAAAACAACCCAAAAACAATATTTTAAGGGCTTGAGAAAACAAGTAACAACATTGTCAATATATAATGTTAGGTTTAGTTATAAAAAATTTTAGAAGCGAATATGGAGTCTTGCGTATTCTTGATAACTTTACAATGCAAAAAGATTAAGTGATTGGCAACATACTAGTCATTTTTTTGTGCAATGAAGAAAGTTTTCATTTTTCATTTAGGACATTTGAATGCCATTATTTTTTATTAATTATATATATGCCAAATTTCAAAAGTTGATGAGCTTTTTGCAAAAGATTCTCTACAAAATCTTAAATTGCTTGAGTTGCCTGAAAAGTTCATAGCATCATAACTTTTGATATAGGCATCCAATTGGGTATTAATTAGTTTTCACCAACGAGGTGTAAGTTTACACATTGTATCTAAATCTCATGAAGATTTGATTGAAAATGACTTTGTAGGAACTTACCTAAGATTTTTTGCGTATATTGATTGAACACTTGCTCCTGCTCTACACTTAAAATTTTTTGGAGGATTTTCTTATTATTTTTTATTATCATATTTTATTTATTTAATTTGTTTAATACTCTCAATTGTAATCAACTATGAAGTGTCAAACGACGTTCTTTATACCACTCAAAAGGTCTTGGCAAGGAGGAATACATAGACTTTGTTTTGTAGTGTTTGGATATTCGAAAAGTTATTGAATTTCAAATTCATTATATAATCAAAAATTGAATGAAATTATCTTTTATTTTGGAAAAAATGAACTTTCACATTGTGCATCTAAACACCACCAAAGATGCCCTTGCACTCTTTTGTACATAGAGCTTTCTATTTGCATCAAGAACGCAGCTTTTCATAGTGCAACAAAGCCCTAGTACCCCTTTGTACACAAAAAATGTCAAATTTCAAAGCTTTTAGAAATTATGCACAACAAAGTGCAACGAAATCCCTGCACCCATCCCTCCGTAAAAAATATTGAATTTCAAGGTTTTCATTATTTATTGAAATTTAGTATCAAAAAATATTTTTATTTTTAAATTTTGTTGTAATAACAACATAAGACATAGGATTTAAGATA
Organism: Thuidium tamariscinum; assembly: GCA_947034885.2. Lineage (NCBI taxonomy): Eukaryota > Viridiplantae > Streptophyta > Bryopsida > Hypnales > Thuidiaceae > Thuidium > Thuidium tamariscinum. Next base: position 10,418,891 of record OX344754.2, read on the forward strand.
GATTGTTTATTTTATTTTATTTTTTTGCTTTGTTTTATTTGTTTGATATATTGAAATGAGTAAGAGATCATGAAGCATCCAATGACCCTTTTGGTAGTGTTTGAAAGTTCTTGGAGAGGGGGGGGGTGCATGGACTTTGTTTTGTGGTGCTTGGACCTATGATGTAAAAGTTATCGAATCCCAAAAATTTTATGAATTCAAAAATTCAATTCAACTATCTTTTATTATAGAAAAACCAAAATTTTCACAATGCATGTCCAAATTGTATAAAAACAAAGCCTTGTACTTCTTGGTGCATAGAGCTGTTTCTTTGTTTACTCTGTCTGTACAATCTATTATTAGATGCTTAATTAATGCATTCATTTTACAAAATTAGAGCATACAAAAGTTTATCAAGCTTTAAGTTCATTGATGAAGCTGATACCAATTGCATGTTGAACATAAGTCACTTTGAATGAATCCTGAATGTAAGATCCAAAATCTGCTTTTCTATGAAATATGAATAAGTAAAGGAATATAAATACTATTTATTGTTCGACGTAATGGTTGCCCAACCCAAATAGAATGGATGAATATTTCAATTTCTTTTTCCTTAAAATAGTTGAATGTCTCAATTGTAGAGAATAGTCAAATTCATATTTTTTTAATAATATAAAAATATATTATGAATCTACAAATAGACCAAAAAAGTCACTAGATTGTCTTCAATACAAAATGTCATTGGGTTGACTAACATCTTCATCATGATGGTCATCTAGTAGCTTTAGATGATCAATTTTTTCTATGTATATCTAAGCCCTAAAATTGTCATTTTTTTTGTTTCCATTCCACTAAAAATAGGAGTTCTCCTTTTGGTTACATAAATTTGAGTCCTGAGGCCTTTTTCACATCAAACTCCACTCTAAATTGTAATCTCTTCTACAAAGTACAAAAACTTGAAAACTTGCTGAATTGCTTCTTTTGCATATCTAACCCAATCTTGTAATAAACTACCATAAGAAATGTGTAGAAGAAATTTCAAAAACTTTGACAGTGTAGATTGCAAGATATTTGCATATAGTATGTGAATTTTTTTGTTTTCTTACACCTTGCCTAGATTTCAAGGCTCAGAATCTTCTTGGCTTAAAGACTTCATAGTGGATATGTTAAATTATGTTTTTACTTGTGTTGAAGGCATGACACTAGTAGGAAAAAACAATGACCAAATTAACAAAACTCAACACAAAAGTGTTGATTTTTTTTGTTGATTTGGACGTGTTAATTTGGGTACTTTTGAACACAAAAGTGTTGATTTTTTAACAAACAAATGTCAAATTTTAACAAAAAAGTGTTCATTTTTTTTGTTAATTTGGACCTTTTTTTAAAAATATATTTTAAAAAATTCATAAATTTTTTCGACCTCTAGGGAGGTACCACGTGGCCAGCAACCACGTTGCAACTTATCCAACTGCCACATGGCGGCTATTGAGGAAATGAGGTCACCGGGGTTAGAACCCGCAACCTCATGGTTGGAGGCCAAGGCTCTTGCCAAGGCACCCAACACTCGAGATGTATGGTTGTTAGAGAAGTAGAAATGTATTTAGATAGTTCTTTCGGGTCTTTTTCAATTCTTTTTTAAAGTCAGCAGACTTTAGAGGCGATTCAGACCTAGTAAAAGAACTTTTTTGGAAAAACTTTGAATTAAAGAAAGTTGAGAAATAAAGTCTTCTTTCTCCTCCAACAATTTTCTTGAGATTTGGATCTTCTAATCAAAAGTTATGGACAAAAATCAGAGAGGGAGTTTGAAAATTTTAAAAATAAATGTTCATTTCCATCCCTCTCTGATTTTTGTCCATAACTTTTTATTAGAAGATCAAAATCTCAAAAAAATTGTTGGAGGTGAAAGAAGACTTTATTCCTCAACTTTCTTTAGTTCAAAACTTTTCCAAAAAAGTTCTTTTATTAGGTCTGAATCGCCCCTAAAGTCTGCTGACTTTTCAAAAATCCGATTTGTGATGATTTAATTTAAAAAGAAATCTACATTGTAAAATTAAGACTCCAAAGGCTTATAAAGAAACAAAAGGATTAAAATTATAATTATATTTGAATTTTGAGTTGAGACATATAATTTTAATTATATTATTTTTTAACTTTTTCCCATCAAAAGTCATTAGACTTTAGTGGCGATTTTGTCCTAATAGATAAACTTTTCAAAAAAACCTTTGGACCAATGAAAGTTGTAAGATAAAAATATCTTTCACCTGCAACAATTCAATTAAGATTTAGATCTTTCAATTAAAAGGTATGGACAAAAATCAGAGAAGGTGTTTAAAATTGTAAAAAAAAATGTCCATTTCTACTCCTCTCTGATTTTTATTCATAACTTTTGATTGGAAGATCTAAATTTCAAAAAAATTGTTGGAGGTGAAAGATATATCAATTTTACAACTTTCATTAGTCCAAAATTTATTGAAAAAATTAATTTTACAAGGTGAAAATTGACCCTAAAGTCTGCTGACTTTAATAAACACCAAATTGAATGTGTACTTATTTTATTCTTTAATCTACATTGTATATTGAAGATTTTTAAAGGTTTTTGAAGATTTTTAAAATTTCTAAATTTTTTCAGGAGATTCTAAGAGATTTTAAAAGAATCCAAAAAAATTAACAAAATTTTGTTGATGTGGTAATTGTACTATCCAAATCAACCAAAAAAATGAGACAATTTTGTTAATTGGGCACAGTTAACAAATATTTGTGAAAATGGACGTTACAGTATTCAAATTAACAAAAAATTGTTAATGTTTTGTTAATTTGGGCATTGTTTTTCTAATAGTGTGAGTTGGAAGTCTATAAAAATAATATCCAAAAATACACACTTGATTTTTATGCTCTAAAAAATTATTAAGTAGAAATAGATTTAAAATTGATCAAAAAACTAAATCACTTAGTGCTCTAACATTAGTCAAGAAAATAAACTTAACCCTACAAAATACTTGTTCTTCAAAAAATTTGAAAATTGCATTCAAAAATTGAATCCTATAAGATATTTTTTTGAGAAGATGCTTAGATTGTGCAGAAAATAATATTGTTCATAATTTTCTCATTTATTAGTCCAAGTAGAATGAATCAAATCCTTCTATATAAACAAGAGTGTTATCTATGAAAAAACAAATATTTTAAAATCTTACTTTAACTTCAATTGTTTTTATGGTGCTATCCAATGACCAAACCAATAGTGAAAAAACTTTTGGCATGAAGAAACGATTGAAACAACTAGTTTATTCCCTGAAAGCTAATGTATTTTCTTATCTCAAATAAAAAACTTAAAAAATCACAATGAAAATTAAGACCATACAAACCTATCCAAATTCTATTTTATCCTCGAAAGGAACAATGGGACTTTAGGGGTTAACCACTCTACTTCATACTAAAAAGTTACATACTAAAAAGTTTCATCTTGCCCTCCTACAAATACTTTGATTGGGCTTCAATTTCATCATTCAAAATTGATGGTCCTAGATGGAAGACGTCCATAAACAACATTGCAAGGTAAAATTGTTGAAAAAACTGCTTGTAATGGGCTTCTTTGCCCGATTGATTAGAAACGCATATTTGTTTGAATTCATGTTGAAATTGGTTCAGCAGTAATAGAAATCTTGCTATACTGCAAGAATGTTATCTCTCTGTCCCAAAATCTATTACCATGAGAAAAGGAAGGCATGAATTGATACCAACAAATCGCTGCTTTCTTTGGGTCCCTCCAGAGAGTCCATATTTTCTCTAATGTCAAGAACAGGATGCCAACTTCCACACCAACAAGCTCGTCTGGGCACCACAACACGACTGAAACCAAGTTTCGCAAACACCAGGTCGCCGTAACGACCGCAGAGCGAAGCACACCAGAAGCAAAGCAACGGTGAAGAGCTGGCAAGAAGGACGCGGTGAAGTCTTCGTCGATCGAAAGCTTGGAAACGCGCACTGATCGATCAATCACGGCGTGGGCCGGCATCAGCGTAGATCTTAGTAACTTACAGTGCTTCAATCTAAATGATGGGAATCCTCCATGTCTTGAATGTAAAAACTGACACAATAAACTGAGACTCTGGTCGAGCCAGCTCCAAACTTCCCCTCGAGAAGAATGGCCTGCCAAATTTGAGCTCTTACAGGATTTGGGATCAGGCACTCATTGCCACAGGGAAGGTAGGAGGCTTTACCCGATGCAGCATCAGGCAAAATGCACTATCTTTCCCACATTCTACTGTTCATCAAAGGGGAAAGTATGAATTCATTAGTTGACCGTGTGGTAAAGTGTGAGTTCAACACATGAAGAGGGAAATCTTTGTATCTTTCCCACATGTTAAAATACTTTCCAAAAAAATGTGATTTTACCATGTGGTTCTTTGTTGTAGAAATTATCCCATAAGCATTGTCGTTGGTGAGACTCTCATGAAGTATAAGACGCAAGTCTTTCTAGTGTAATTCCATGGTTTGTACTTTGGGTATGTCCAAGTACTATGTATTGTATTGTATAATGTGTTATACACTGTATAGTAAACTATACATTGTAAGTAAATATAAGACAAAAATGTATAATAAAAAAATTGTATGTTAATGTTCCCCAAGAATTTCAGACTCTTTTCTCCAATTTATGTAGTACCTTCCATACTCCATTACCACAAGGTAATCTATTACCAAGAGGAACTACATTCCCATATAGTAATCGATTACCATGAGGCAATGGCCATATTTTTCCCTCCTCAGAGTTCTCTGTTTTCCAGGTAAAGTTCAGGTAAACTCTTCATTGATTCCCACGAGGGATTGGCCTCTACCTTCCCTGTGTGTGTCGAGGATGTCATGTCATACAGCTGAGAATTACAGTTACCCACTCAACAGTGCAGTAGAGGAGGGGCAGGAGGCTGCTTCATCCGCACAAGTTGGAAGAATTGTTCCTGGGTCTCTCCGCCTGCCTGTGGCTTTCGATTGACACCGTCCTTGTAGAAACAAAATTGCATTAGGAGCAGATTTGCGCATTCATCCGCCTCAGTCGGTGGAAAACTAGGCCAGCAGCTTGACACCCTGATACGTCCAATTGACGAAGGACTGGTGAGGTCGAAGCTGAGCCTTGCTATGAAAAAATGGACTTTGGTTATTGTACCTTGTTACTGTTCCACACTTGCAGCCAGAAAAAGACCGTCAATTGAGACTTGAGGTTTAGTACAAGGTACAAAAAGCACCCCAAAATTGCCCCTGATCTAGGATTGCCTTCTTCTAACCCTGTAAGGTAGGAGCACTATAAACAGACCATCTAAGGGTTGGATCTGAATTTCAGGGAGGTGAAACATCTTGAAATATTTTTTAATGAGTTTATCATGAAAGGCAAGTGAAATAGGCATCTAATTCAAGTTATTTCACATTTTTACAAACTTTGCAGAATTAGTTACAAATTTTTGAAGTTGAAAAAAAAGTAGTCATTTGTGGTCATCAAAAGCAACCACCTCCTAAAATGTGCAGATTTGGTACATTGAAGAAAGCAAAATGTACCTTTACGCCTTGATCGATTTTAATGCCCTGATGGAGTTTGAGCCTCCTATTTTACATCTCGAAAATCAATTATGTATCTAATGCTTGCCATTTGCCATCTAACGCATATGGACGACTAGTTTTTGGATGTAATTTTACTTGAGATGTTACAATTTGTCAACCCTCACTCACTATGAATGGATTTTTTTCGTTATAAATTTTCACATAACATTTTTCCAAAGAGTTCCTTTAAGGCCCAACAACTTCCAAAAGTTTTGACTATATATCTTAGAAGTTATTGTATGATATGTAATTTTCATTGCTTAGTGGGAAAATAAGGCATCCAAAAAACCTCTCTGAAATTACTTTTTTAAGAAATAAAAAATTTGAAATTGATTTTAAGAGTTTATATATCTAAGGGTGATTGCAAGAAACACCTGTCCTATTTTGTGTCACACGTCGCATTCTGATTTGTTTTTTGGCCATAACTTTTGTATTTTAGCTCCGATTGACTCAAGATTTGTAGGGAAGGTACTCATAACTATCATAAACCTTCCATAATTTTTTCATAATTTTCAAAAATAGTCTACTATCCAAAAATAGACCCCGATTGGATGTCACACTTGGTAGTTTGGGGGTTTTCAATACCTGAGCTATACCTTTTTTTAATGATTTTAACATGAAATTTGGATGAGATGGTCTTCTAATAGACTTCTAGCTTTCCAGGGAAGGATTTTAAAAAAAAGTTAATTTTGTGAGGTGTGGAGGTCTACAAAGTGAGCTCCCTTCTACTTGTATTTTGAAACATATAAAATATTATTTTGGTGGGTTTTTTTGTGAATGACCATCTCCATAAAGTTGTTCCAAATGGCCACTTTTTATTTTTTGAAAATATCTATTTTTAATATATTTCCCTAATTAAAACATGAAGGTATGTATTTTCTAGAGGTTTGGCACTTTTCAAGTTCTCGTACTAAGAGAATTTTTCTATCCATTTCCTTCGGTGAAAACCTTCATCTTAGAGGTATATACACTAATCATATTTTTCAAATTTTTTTTAAATTAATTTTCTAATTTTAAAGTACTCCCGAAAAAATCAGCCAAACGCAACAAATAGGACAGGTGTTTCTTGCAATCACCCCTAATTGAAAAGCTTTGAATCATTCTATTTTGATCAATGAGTCAAAAGTTATGAAGAGTTCCAATTCAAGGTAGTTATGGGTCATTGCAAGAAACATCTGTACTATTTTGTCACACGTTGCATGCTGATCAGTTTTTTGGCCATAACTTTTGTGTTTTAGCTCCAAATGACTCAAGATTTATAGGGAAGGTACTCATAACTATTACAGACCTTCCTTGATTTTTTCATAATTTTCAAAAATATTTTACTATCCAAAAATAGACCCCGATTGGATGTCACACTTGGCAGTTTAGGGGGTTTTAGTACCTAAGCTATACCTTTTTTTAATGATTTTGAGATGAAATTTGGATGAGATGGTCTTCTAGTAGATTTCTAGCTCTCTAGGAAAGGATTTAAAAAAAAAGTTAATTTTGTGAGGTGTGGAGGTCTACAAAGTGAGCTCCTTTCTGCTTGTATTTTGAAACATATAAAATATTATTTTGGTGGTTTTTTTTGTGAATGACCATCTCCATAAAGTTGTTGCAAATGGTCACCTTTTATTTTTTGAAAATACTTATTTTTACTATTTTTCCCTAATTTTTGAATCAAAGTACCTATTTTCTTGAGATTTGGCACTTTTCAAGTTCTCCTACTTAGAGAATTTTTCTATCAATTTCCTTCATTGAAAACCTTCATTGTAGAGGTATATACATTATTCCTTATTTTAATTTTTTTTTAAATTAGTTTTCTAATTTTGTAGTACTACTAAAAAAATCATGAGTATTGTTGCAAAACCCAGCCAGCTCCAAACTTCCCCTCGAGAAGAACGGCCTGGAAAATTGGAGCTCTTCGAGTATTCGGGATTTCGGGATCAGGCACTCATTGTGTCGGGGATGTCTTGCAGCTGAGAATTACAGTTCCCCACTCAACACTCAACAGTGCAGTAGAGGAGGCCGGGGCAGGATGCGGCTTTATCCGCACAAGTTGCAAGAATTGTTCCTCGGTCTCTCCGCCTGCCTGTGGCTTTCGATGGACACCGTCCTTGTAGAAACAAAATTGCATTAGGAGCAGATTTGCGCGTTCATCCGCCTCAGTCGGTGGAAAACTAGGCCAGGAGCTTGACACCCTGATACAGTACGTCCTATTGACGAAGGACTGGTGAGGTCGAAGCTGAGCCTTGCTCTGAAAAATGGACTGACTTTGGCTATTGTACCTTGTTACTGTTCCACACTTGCAGCCAGAAAAAAGACCGTCAATTGAGACTTGAGGTTTAGTACAAGGTCAAAAAGCACCCCCAAATTGCCCCTGATCTAGAACTGCCTTCTTCTAACCCAGCATGGTAGGAGGACTATAAACCGACCATCTAAGGGTTGGAACTGAATTTTGGGGAGGTGAAACATCTTGAAATATTTTTTAATGAGTTTATCATGAAAGGCAAGTGAAATAGGCATCTAGTCCAAGTTATTTCACATTTTTTGGAACTTTGTAGAATTGGTTATAAAGTTTTGAAGTTGAAAAAAAAGTAGTCATTTGTGGTCATCAAAAGCAACCACCTCCTAAAATGTGCAGATTTGGTACATTGAAGAAAGCAAAATGTACCTTTAAGTCATTTTAATACTCTGATGGAGTTTGAGCCTCCTACTTTACATCTCGAAAATCAATTATGTATCTAATGCCTGCCATTTGCCGTCTAATGCATATGGACAACTAGTTTTTGGATGTAAATTTACTTGAGATGTTACAATTTGTCAACCCTCATTCACTATGAATGAATTTTTTTCCTTATAAATTTTCACACAACATTTTTCCAAAGAGTTCCTTTAAGGCCCAACAACTTTCAAAAGTTTTGACTATATATCTTAGAAGTTATTGTATGATATGTAATTTTCATTGCTTAGTGGGAAAATAAGGCACCCAAAAAACCTCTCTCAAATTATTTTTTTAAGAAATAAAAAATTTGAAATTGATTTTGAAAGTTTATGTATCTAATTGAAAAGCTTTGAATCATTCTATTTTGATCAATGAGTCAAAAGTTATGAAGAGTTCTAATTTAAGGTAGTTTGGGGGTAATTATAGAATCTTCACTTTATAAAAAAGTTTAAAATCCTTTATTTAATTCAATTTTGTATATTTTTATAAAAACTAAAAATAATAGTATATATTGTTAAATACAACATAATGACCATTGCAATTGGTATTTTTCAATTCCATAAATGGATGATTGCAAGAAATACCTGTCCTATTTTGTGTCACACTACGTGTGTTGATCTGTGTTTTGGCTCCGATTGACTCAATATTTGTAGGGAAGGTACTCATAACTATCATAAACCTTCCATAATTTTTTCATAATTTTCAAAAATATTTTACTATCCAAAAATAGACCCCGATTGGATGTCACACTTGGTAGTTTAGGGGTTTCTAGTACTATGGAGTACCTTTTTTTAATGATTTTAACATGAAATTTGGATGAGATGGTCTTCTAATAGACTTCTAGCTTTTTAGGGAAGGATTTTTAAAAATAATTAATTTTATGTGGTGTGGAGGTTTACAAAGTGAGCTCCCTTCTGCTTGTATTTTGAAACATATAAAATATTATTTTGGTGGTTTTTTTGTGAATGACCATCTCCATAAAGTTGTTGCGAATGGCCACTTTTTATTTTTTGAAAATATCTATTTTTACTATTTTTCCCTAATTAAAACATGAAGGTATGTATTTTCTGGAGGTTTGGCACTTTTCAAGTTCTCCTACTTAGAGAATTTTTCTATCCATTTCCTTCGGTGAAAACCTTCATCTTAGAGGTATATACACTATTCATATTTTTCATATTTTTTTAAAATTAATTTTCTAATTTTAAAGTACTCCCGAAAAAATCAGCCAAACGCAACAAAATGGGCACATTAGAAGGGATCTGGACTCTCTAGTAGGCTGTGAGTTTATTGAGTAAATTTCTTACTAAAGACTGCCTGCCCGTTCCTATCCACAACTGTACACTCTGGCATTCCTTACACCACGTCGTTATTGGCGCCACTTTCAAGCCAATACAGTACGCTTGCTGCGCGGGCCTGGCCTGCACTTGAATCCCTCCGTCAAAAGTACCATCATATTTTCATGCAAGTGCGAGCGTTGTTTCAAGTGCAAGCGCGATGTTGATTTTGTTCAAAAACTGTACCAACTTCGGCGCACCGTGAGCTAGGGTTTCCACCGTGAACTTTTTTGAGCTTTCTTGAGCTCGGTGGTGGTTGCTGTGAGCGTATTTTTTGCTTTGCTGCCAGCCAATATGAGGCCTCGATCGTCTGTACAAGCAGTATTATTATACAATGAGCGAGATAGTAATGGAAACTGGATACCACAAAAATATGAATTACAATCTTGGGTTACATTGATGCCTGGGAAGAGAGGTGGGCATGGCAAAGACGCCTTGAAACACGGGGGTAGTAGCGTTGAAGGAGACTACAAGGCAAAGATTTTGCAATTCCGTCTAAGTGCGCATTCTTCTGTTGTTAATGAAATCGGGGTTCAACATACTTACCAGTACAGACAACTAGACTTAAATCCTGAAGTCCCTATTTCAATGTGTGGTGTCAATTGTAAGTTTCACAATCCAGCTCTTATTTGTTCATATTGCTCTTATGTTTATTGATTTCCGCACTTGTATTTAGGTCAATCTTACCTGTATTCAACCTTCATCTCAATTGTAGGGTTTCAATCGCAAGGTCTCGATTGTTCTGTAGAGATTGAGTCGACTAGATCGATTGAGTTTAATTTAATTCGATCAATGCTGATAGGGAATGGGTTTTCCCTCATTGAACTTTCGATCTGATGATTAAAAGCTATTCCTTTTGCTGTAGCTCAAAAACTAATCCTTTTGCTGTAGCTCAAAAGCTAATCCTTTTGCTGTAGCTCAAAAGCTATTCCTTTTGCTGGCCCACGTAATAGATCTTGTAGATTCTTGCAGACTCGGTTTGCGAGGAGATCGAATGCAGTCATTGACTTTTTGGACTAATTTTGTGCATTGTTTTGAGTGTGGTATAAGAGCTACCATATTGCTCGTGTTGAGTATTAACACTTGTATTTGTACGTTAATGATGTATACCAGATTTATACCCCTCAGTGTACGAAGATTGGGTTGATGCTAAAAGCGTTACCGGAGTCATATCAGTAGTCCACGCCGAAATTGGAGAGCCAAGTTGAGGGGGGCGCAGTCACAAAGAGCTCCTTCATGACGGTTTGTTTTTCTATAACGCTCTATATCATCCTCGAATTGTAGGAGAGCAATACGGATCTTTGGAGCCTATTCCATTACCGTCATTTGACGACCATGCCTGGCCTTTGCCGGATATGGCAACAACAGAGGCGTTTAGAGCACGAATGCGTGTAGACTTCTTGTCTTCAATGAAGCCACAGAGTGGGAGCAAGGCAACTCATTTGCAGTGGTTTATGCCCATCTACGTGATGGTGGATCTTTTTTCAACAGCCCCCAATATTCATAGAACAACAACATTGTTTGTGTTTAAAGCTGTCTCAGACAATTTGATGTCATCCTTAATGGATTTGGGATGGAATACAAAAATCAGTGTTGGAGATGATGTCATCAAATGTGTAGTAGATCAACAGACCATCGTCTTCAAATACCATATTGGGCGTTCAACTTTATATACAAATTTCCAGTTTAATCGGGAGCGCTTGCTTCATGGCTCAATGTGGGAGATGATAGATCAATGTGGCCCTATTGACCTCATCAAGATAATTTGTGAGCACAAAGATTGGCAAGGAGAAGTGGAAGTAGGACGAAATTGGACGTTAGAAAACATACGACAAGAAATCGCAGTTGTACTTGGACCTGATACTCCGGCTAATTTCACACTCTTCATCATTGAAGAAGGATATCCTTCACAGAAGGTAACTGCAATTCCTACTTGATCTAGACCTATTGCAGCTCTTATTAAGTTAGTCTTCAGAATTTAGATCCTTGAGTACTAGATCTAATCCTGATGAGATTCAGGATCCACAAAGCTGCAATAATACTCCTCCCGCCTTATTGACCTTTCAATCTTTTTGTGTTAGCTAATGTATTAGTATGGAACTTTCTTCACTTTCCACCCATAGTATAGCTTCAATCGATTGCATGTTTATTTCAACTGAAAAAACTTACATTTGAATTTATGCTATAGGTAAACAAACGGAATGAGAAAAACAGAACTGCTGGCGATGTACTACCTCCTCGGAGACTACGACTTGTCTCAAAGACTGAATGAGGAGTATTCGGTCAACATATTGGGTCATCGATGCTTTGCTCCACGATGTTTTCTCCTGCCTCCTGAGAATTGGGCACCCATCGAGATCCTTGTCGAGTACATGTAGCTTTCCATGCTACCCAATGAGCTGACGCACTAGAGGCCAAATATCGTTCTCTCCTAGCTTGTATGGTAGCTTCGATATCATTTGTATCATCTGCCGATTCATGAACATCTGTATGGAATTCTAAATTCCTGAATCTATGTTGGATTATGCGATACCAGTGCTCATATGTTTGCAATAATGCACTCTTCTTGTTTTTGCCCCCAGAGTGTTGGGTATGACGTTGGTACGCAGCTTTTGCGGCATGATGGCTGTTCTCCATCCCTTGACAGCTCCATATGGAGAGGGAACCGTACTCCTCAACAAACCAAGGTGCATGCTTTATGATCACATGCTACAACATTTCAATGAGATTTTGTTAGAAAGGTATCAACAATAGAGTGCTAATATAGTAGATACTTATTATATTATCTAGAATTAACGTTCCATGCAATGTCAAATTTCAGAGTGATTTAAGTTAGGTTCTCTTACCATGTAGTAGGTGATGTGCTGTTCCCCAAAACACTCCACATATAGACGACCCCATTTCTCAACTTTGCTACGAAATGCATGTCTCTGATCATTGTCCAATGTCAATTTATGAAAATACTCTGAAATGTCATTCAAAGCATCCCACATTTCAAGTTGTTTTCTTTTCTGCTCACCACCATTTAGAACGTTCCTGGTAGCATTCACTATATCTTTATAGACCTTGTCAGATCCACCCTCCAATATGCTTTTAGAGAAGATTTTCTTGCAGTTTGCTCCACTCAGGCTTGGCTTGTTTGGTACATTGTTTGATTTTCCAGACAATTCAGCATCTTTCATAATGATTACATTGCCTCCATGTGCTCCTGTTGCTGATAGAACTTTTTGAATTGCCTCTATTGCTTCAGATTGGATTGTCTTGTCCCTGATAGTCCAAACGAATATAAAGTGCAAGTGTAAAATTTTTTCAACCATGCGATTTAAAGCATGTAAGGTACAGATGTGTACTTTGTCAAGCGGAATCGGCAGCACTGGTTTCCACCGACTGAGAGTTCGGGCACCAGTTAACGGTTTAGCTCGGTGGCTTGTAGAAAATACACCACCGTCCCAAGACGTTGCACTCTTTGAGAAGCTTGTTGTTGTGCTTGAAACACTTGTTATAATCTGTGGCTTATTCCTCTTTTGAAGGCAATAGATACAACAGTATGTGCTATTAGCCCCATGTTGCAGACCATACATGCACTTAATCGTCTTCATGTCAGCCGCTAGATGCCATTGCACCTTAAAGCTCCCAACATTAGATACTTCCAGGAGTTGGCCATTTTCTTGCGATTCTATCAATGCAGGCATTGAAGTTTGCTTGAACACCCAATCAAGTACTTGATGCGATTCTTTGGTCACTTGAAAACTGGCAAGAGGCCAGATCTCTCTTTCCGATTGGACGGAGAAATATTTAGTAGTTCCGGGCAGAATCGACGGGTCTAATGCGCGGTTCATCAACGTAAGTGAGACCCGCTCCAACTTCTGCGCATGCACAATCTCCGCCTCGTCTAACTTGAGAACAAAAATTAAAGGATCTCCTTGCAATTCTGTATATTGACCATGCAAATATGATTAATAAGATGATGAACCACAAGGATTCAAATGAAATGCAACAGTAAGTTGACTAAGGCAATAACAGCTCAATTATGATCATCTTGTTCGTTAAGATCCAAGGCTACGATAAAATCATCTTGGTAAGACAGATCAAGTTTTCGTGATCTCAATCGGGAAGGAGGGTGGGTTCCATTCCAACTGATTGTACTCTACTTCTTTCAGTTTCCACATTGTATTTAAACTTAAATTTAAACCCGAGAAAGGATAAATCAATAACTATATTGATCATATGGGTTAGCTTTAGTATATTCCTGTAATCCCATCACACAATAGCTTCTCAATGCTAAACTACCAGCACAACTTCAAGACCCATGGACCAAGTAGGTTTATAGAAAATATATACCTGCAGGAGTAATCCCATAGAGCTTAACAATTGTTCGTTGCACTGCTTCAACATCGACAAAGAATGAATTCTTACTCGATAATGCAATCTTCACTGGATCTTTGGACTTCGATTTAACTGGAGCTGGAATTACTAAAGTATTATCAATGTGTTGATACTGCCCGATCATATCTTAAAGCTTGGAATTCATCTGTTGTCGGAGTTGAGACACTTGGTGAGGTGCTGGCAAACACCCTATTCTAATGCCTCGACTTGTAGCCGCCACAGCTCCCTTGAATGTCTTGTATATGGCACCATAACCGGAGTGAGTGATTCCCGATCGATCACAAGTTTCAAGGATCTTTTCAGGACCCACTTGCTCTCCAACTTTTTGTAAGAAATAGTTGACCATTCTAGTCCCGACCATGCTTAACTTTGGAGATTCTAACATGGAGTTCACTTCTGTTTGTGAGAGCATATCAGCGAAGACCCTACCACTTTGTGTTTGAGCTGTAGCATCGCCATACAGTCGTCGTGTTCGACCCTCTGCGATATTGCACTCTTGGACATTTCTTACGGTTTGTGCTCCAATAATAGTACGAGCAAGTTTTCTTTGTGCTTTTGCATGGCCTCCTGTACGTGACAGCGAGCTTAGATCTTTTCTTTGCCTCACTTGACTTCGATAACCGAACGGTGTTTTTTTCATGCCTGTCAGTTTGTCACTCAGGCGTTTTACAGTTGCTTTGGTCTTTAATAGATCTTGTCGAATCAATTGCAACACCGCATTGTGAGACTCTATTAAAGTTTGCTTTTCGCAAGTAGTTGCCTCTGCAGCTAAAGAGGCAGCTAATTCTACTTCTTGTCTTTTTAGCTTTTCTGAATCTATTTTTGTCTGCAACTGTTGTAATCGATCTTCTTCAGAGTCTAGCTTTACTTTTAGAGATGCAATCTCATCTTCTAAATTTGGAATTCTTTGCACACTCATAAGTAGTGCATCAATTTCTCTCTGTAGGCAAATGATGCGTTCCTTGAGCAATGAAATTTCTGCTATGTAGTGACTAGGACTGAAACATCGCCCCTCAATACTCTTCACGTAGCCCAACAGACCGCCTTCACCATCTCCAACGAATTCCAACAGTCCTTTCAAGTTGTTGAACTTCGGACGTTTTCCAGTTCTAGGGTCTATCGGGTAGATACTACCGTCATACCATAGATCTATGTTAGTATGGCCAGCTTTTCGCTTCTCTGGAAATGTGGACTTCGATTCTTGTTCGTGCAAAAATTTACCCCTCTGAATTAGAGGTGCATACTTAGCAGCAAGTGAGGCTTGTGCTTTGTACAAAGGTAAGTTCGAAGTATCCTGAAGTGCCATATAGAATATGGAAATCAAAGGAATCGAAGCCAATTCAAACTAATTACAGTAACCCAAAACAGTACTATTCCTGAGAAGCGAGCAACGTCTTGAGAAGCCAATTCACCAGAACATTCACGCTTCACGAGAAGCCATGATAATTAAGAACATTAATGAGTATCTAAGATTCATGAAGTCAGGATTCACGAAGCCAGAAAAGTCACAAAGCCAGAAACCAAATCGCAAATTTCTGACGAAGTTCCTGACAAATTTTCAAATCGCAAATTCCTGACGACTATCAAAGAATATCACGAACACTATTTCCTTCACCCCGGAACCTGCCTCATCAGTTCTCTCGCTTGTGCATGACAATTACTAATCCATTGAAGCTCAAAAACACAAATCTCTATAGTTGCAAATTCCAAACTGAAGCATGAGCATTACCGTTGGCGCGAAGCTCTACCAGAGTGGCAGACAGCAAGGCATAGAGCGGGACAGTTGTGGGCGCCACTGAGGCCCGATGATTATGATGCATCCTGATGATTGTACTGCCCGGGTCATCTTAGCCATCCATTGCTACTGTGGGCAGTACTGCCCAAGTGTAAAGTAGTTGATTGCAGCGCCATTAGTAAACCATAAATTGAACTAGGAAGCAGCCCCTTGGAGGGTCCAAGTCGCTTCTAATGGGTGTTTCTTGCAATCACCCAAATCAATTGTTTAGAATTTAGTATTTTGATTCATTTATTTATTTATTTCTACCTACTATTTTTCCCCTATGTGTTGTACAATTCCAAATGATTTGAACTTTTTAATGCACGTAAAACATTTGCCTTGACAAAGGATAACCACCAATTCAAATTTTTGTTCATACAAATTTGACCTTGTAAGTGTGGCTGCTTGGTTTTTTGCAAGGCCAAAATTTTTTTTTCTGTCAATTCAAATGCTTACATCTTGCAATCTATCAGTGATAGAATATTTTGAAATTTTTTTTTTCATGTTTTCAATCCAATGTACTTCAAGATCCCATGGTTACATGTGTCAAAAAGTGATTTTTTTATAACTTATACTCTTATCAAAAATGACAATTTTAGAGTGTTCTTGATGAAAACATAGTCAAAAACATTTCAAGGTTAACAAAAATTTATCATTCAATACATATGTCTTGTGATGGAGCTTCCTATAAAATTCTATTGTTGCTTGGATATGAGGTAATCAATATTATAAGGAGCTTTTTTCAATGGGCCTCAATCACATTGAGTTTGGTATTATGAACATATGGGAATGTAATCATAAAATTGCTTGGTTGTTGCATCAACCAAAGCATTGTTAATCCCTTAAAGACAAGATCTAATGCCAATTGATCAAATACCATGTTTGAGCTCAATGCAGTCTATTGAATTGTGTTCAAATACCAATCCTATATTTGTATTACGTGAAAGCAAGAATTGTATATCATTATGAGAAAATTGAATTTGTTTCATAAAAAATTGTAATTGTTATCAATGTTGTTGCAAGCATTGGAAATAAATATATTAAAATAGAAAAAATAATTCAGATTTCTTGAAAATCATATAAAGTAGCCAACCTATTTCTAATCACTTAAGTAATTACACATAGTTAGAGTGCAGTTTTTTTATTGAAATTTTTTTTCCATGTACAAATTTTTTTTTGGAAGGATAGCATATTTTTCTATAATTTTATTACTCAAAGTGTAATTATTATGAATTTTTTAGTAGAAGATTCTTCTTAACCTATAATAGGAATATAAACCTTAATATTTCTGACCATAGGCTGATTTCAAAATCCACCAAGTGTTGATTGCATTAAAAAAAGCCTTACAACCAATCCTAATGTGCCACAATTGCTGTGAGAGTTGCACTACAACTTCATGGAAAGGAAGCAACCTATAGATTGGAAATAGATTGGCTATCTTAAGAAATAAAAATAGCAATGGAGATTATTGAAAAAATGATTCGATTTTTTATTTTATTTTTTACATCTAAAATTGACACATCAAAGATTTTGAAATCAAGATCTATCATTAAACCAAAATTACTATCTTTTTATTTCATTGATGTAAGACATTTTGATAAAAAAAAATTCATTTGCAAAAATAAATTATCAATATATATATATATATTTTTAAATTGATGATAAAATCAAATTTTATGATTGAAAAAAAATGAAGGTAGGAATAAATTATATCAATTATAATATGTATATCAAAATAACCTAAAATTCATACCGTAAATGAAAGTTATAATGAAAAGCATGATTTGGTAATTTAAATTTAAAATTCATTTTTCTAAAATAAAAACGTGAATGTGAAACTTAATAAATCATGTTATTTTAACACATAGAGCTTGCAATGGCAATAACTTATTTTATTAATAAAAAATTTCGAAAATTTCAAGATGATGTTGAAAGAGATCTTGTCAATTTTTTTAAAATTAAATCAATTACCAAAAATGGTTATATTGAAAGTTATAATCAAGGTTGAATAAGGCACATTCACTTTTGGGATGTGTAGATCTTTAAGCCATTAGCCTTGAACCTTAACCAGGTAAATTGTATCAATAAGTCCACCATTCAAACAACTTGTAAATTTTATAATTTTGATACTTATACTAAAAAAAAAGGGATGTTTTAGAGTAATCATAGTGGAATAGTCCTATAAATAATGATTTCTTTTGAGATTTAAATGAAAAATAAAGGATAAGACATGTACGTTAATTAAAATTTTACTAAAAATATTCTAAAAGGTCAATAATTATAAGACAATACTACTAGGAGTCTACGACTATACTTAAAAACACCCCATTCTCTTGTAGTGTTATCCCTCAAACATACTCACTTGGTCATTTTGTTCAAACCAAACCATGAATTTTTTCATCATTTTCCAACCTAATCTTTTTTGAACTATTTTCCCACAAAAAACTGAAAACCTCACAATAATATAATTGTGTCTAAGTTAATGGAGTTTTTAGAACATCCAATGTAACAACTAACAACTTGTCTTTTTATGTCAATAATGAAGTCCAATGTAAAATCTTCATGCCTTATGTTACACTTTATTATTGATATAAAAACATGATTTGTGGCATTGATTGTCTTCAAAAACTTATCAACTTTGATACATAAAAATACAAGTTTCTTATAGAGCCTATTCAACAAATGGTTTCTATTTTCAAACCCAACTAATTTCCATGTTTTTATTCTAATATTTTTTGTTTGTTCTCTACCACAAATCTTCAAGAACATTGTTAAAACACACACACAAAAAGAAATTGAGAGATCGAAACAACTTCAAACAACAATTTTTCATGTAACCACCTCACCTAATTGACAAATTTCTAAGATGAATTTCATCCTACTCTAATTTTCTTAATCTTTTAATTTAATATAAAATATACCAAATTAGTGCAATCCATGCTAATTTGGTATAAATCCCCTATTTTAGTGCCCTATCACTACTCTAGTGTTTTTATAGTATATTTTAATTTTACTAATCGCTTTTATGTTTTCCCTATTTATAAATTTCTTATGGTTTTCAATTCATTTTTAGCTTCAATATCTAATTCTATTCTTTTATTTCTAATTCACTTTTGCATTTTTTGTATTTATGATTTGTAGCTGATTTACTTCAAAAATCATTTTCAATATGTAGTTTTTTAAAAAATTGTTCAAAATCTAATTCTAATCCAATTTCCTACCTATGTAAATTTTGTTTTCATTTTGGATCAACAATTTTGTCTTTGTTACATTTTTGTTTTTTGTTAAATTCTAATTTCATTTCTTACTTTGTACTATTTTGGTTTTTAATTTATTGCAATTATACCGTTT
This sequence comes from Thuidium tamariscinum, assembly GCA_947034885.2. NCBI lineage: Eukaryota > Viridiplantae > Streptophyta > Bryopsida > Hypnales > Thuidiaceae > Thuidium > Thuidium tamariscinum. Next base: position 10,438,011 of record OX344754.2, read on the forward strand.
GCATAATTTGGTTATATTACCAAATCTTTCTCAAAGTCTAAAGTTTTTAGTTCAAAACCCTTACTTTTTCCTAGAATTCTCCCTTTGTATTTTCTAAATTTTTACCCAAACCCCAAAAAGTTTCAATGCTATCTAATAGAAAACTCCCTAATTGGTGGTTGTAATTTAATTCAATATACTAATACTTTTAGACTTGTGAATTCAAGCACATAGTTTACATTTTGTCTTTTCTAAAAGGTAAACTAGTAAGGTAGTTCACATAGTACAATTTGCAAAGACTTTAAGTAGAAAAGTACAATATTCTAAAATGTAGAAATTTAACTATATCCTGACAATTGAACCAATTCTATACTTTTCGAAGTCATTGAGTGATCTACCAATGAATTCTATGACGATAATTTAGTTGGCTTAAAGTGCAAGTTTTCATTGACCATACTTCTAAAGAACCAATTGTCTATTCAATGGACATGTAGAATTTGAATAGGTGATCATACAAATATTCAATGGAGACATTTATCTTATTTGAAGGAATGTAAAAACCTTTGATCAAATGCTAAGATCATAAATTACATTGCACCCTGAAAATCAAGGTAGTTTAGTAGTTCAAGCATATAAATTCTCCATCTACTTGTGAAACTTTCATGCATGTAATTAACATAATGCAGTATTATTTTTTTTTAAACCTCATTTTTGTGAATATTTTCCATTCCAAAAGGAGTCAAAATTCTTCTAACAAGTAATTAAAAGTAATTTTTATTTTCAAAAGCAACACACTATTAAGAAACCCACATGAATCAACCATGCATTGATAGGGTATTCAATAGGAATATGTAAATACTAAGTATATTTCTAAAATTTTCCAATAATATTTTGTATATATAAATTAAGTATATATAGTAAGTTTATGTAAATTTTACCTTGAAAGAATTATCAACAATACATATTTTAATTTGCATAGTTGTCTAAGAAAACTAGTGAAATCCATGGAAGGGTCCTTTTGAGTGACAAAGTTTTTAGAAGGAAGTATGTACTACTTTCAGAAAACTATATTTTATCAAAAAGTATCTACTTTTTACCATGGTGATTAGAAGTTAATCTACCTTTATTTGGATAGAATTCTAAAATTAGGAAAGAAATACCTTTCAATAGAATAAAGTTATAATTTATTTATTGATTTGTTTCGAGAACAACTTTCAAAATATGCAATTGAAATTTAAATATATAACAATTACAAAAGAGGGTCATTGCAAGAAAGGGCGTCCGTTTTTGTAGCGTTTTGGATTTGGACGCCTTTTTTTTTGGGAGTACTATTTAATTAGAAAAACAATTTTAAAAAAACATGAAAAATATGAAAAATGCATATACCTTAAAGAAGAAGGTTCCCTATGAAGGAAAAGCTTTGGAAAATTCTTTAAATAGGAGAATTAGAAAAGTGCCAATACTCATGAAAATGGGCATATTTAGATTTTAATTTGTAAAAAACAGGAAAAGTTATTTTTCTCAAATCTAAAAATTGACCATTTGGGTAGAATTGATGGTGATGAGATTTTACCAAAAAAATTATCTTAGTACCATCATCAATGTTCAAAAATTGCATGCAATGGGAGTGCTGTTTGCATGCATGTGGAGGATATAAAATAATGAATTTTTAGATTCCCTTTGGTAGGAATATGCTTTCCTACTATGCAAATGCACCATGAAAATTTCTACTTTAGATCATTAAATTTGGGGACTCCAAACATAGTAAAAACCCCTAAACCTCTATTTGTGACAAATTAAGAAAAATGATTTTTAAATATAATTTTTTTTTAATTTATGAAAAATAAGGGATGTGAAAACCATCAAATTAGAGAGGTCCAATAATTATTTCATATTGTTAGATCTTTAGATTCAAAAGTTATAGCAGAAAAGAATGACGTCACTCCCATTGTGACGAAGAATAGGACCAACGTTTCTTGCAATGACCCAAGAGTTGTAAATAGATTCATTCAATAACAATTCCACAATCTTAAGAACTCTCACAATTAAATAGATAAATAATTGCACTCACACAAATGCACAAAAAGCTTAAAAGAAATTAGCATAAAGGATAAAAAGATTATTAGTTGAAATTACAACTTTTCATTTAAATAGATAATGTGATGTCACATCCATTATTGAGTGCTTGTTGAGTACCAATACTTTGTACTTATTATAAACAAGTGTCTATTTAACCCATAAAATCCTCTTAAGATTCTATGGAATATTTTGAAAGCTTAGGGCCGTGGATAGGTTCATATAAAGACAATTTTAATTGGAAAAAATTGAAATTCTTATTTTAGATCGACATTTCTAGAAGCCCTTGACAATATTTCTTTTCTAATGATGTGCTTGAGTTTAGAGTTTTGGGCCTCAAGAATTTAGCGGCAACTTGGATTACCTAGTATTAGAGAAGGCAAGCAATGAAGCAAGTTGTCAAGTTCTTTTAAAGAACTTCTAAAGGACCAAATTAAATGAATGCTCAACCTATGCCAGAGATTTCACTTAGCTAGTAATAATGAAGTCAATTTTGGTTGAATATTCATGACACTTTGATAAAAGATGTAAGCATACACTTCCATAGTTGGAATACAATCTTTTTGCCAATAGGGTGCCTAGATCAAAACTCAAAAGCTATATTGCCTTGAGATCATGGAGAAGCTAGAACAACTTTGAGCAAAATTTGAAGATCAAACTCCTCTTCAACTTTTGGAATTTGGTAGGTATGTAATTCATATGATACAAAATGCAAATGTCAAATAATAACCATATCTATTGCAAAATCTCATTTTAGGAGCTAAAAGTGTTTGAGCAAGGTCCTAAAAAACTTTCTTCTAACTTCAAATACTATAACCTTTCAATCAATGCAATCAAAGCTTTTGAACTTTTTGCCACTCATTCCTTTAATAGTCTTATACTAATTTGTAGTGTTGAGTTCTGAAAAATAGCTTCTTTTTTTTTTCTTTTTTTCATTGCCCTAAAATATGACATTTTTCAAAAATTGTATCCAGAATGTACCTTGGGTCTTTAATGGTTAACTTTGATCATTTAAATATCTCACAATCTATAAAGCCAAATGGCTTGAAATATTTTCTATAAATTCTTATAGTTGTATAGAAAAACAATGTATGTTTGAAGAGAAAAGAAAATGTGTTTTTTCTCAATTTTCACTCAATGAACTAAGAATCATAGTTTTAAAACAATTTTTGAACTATTAGTGAAAATTCATGAGATTCTTTTGGTAATTGATCATGAAAAGGAAAGATTTGTGTTGACCATTTGGTATTTTTATTCTTCCAATAATCTGATTTCTCCCATAAATTGAAATCTTACTTGTGTAGTTGTCTTGGGGGACACCTCTTATTGCAAGATTTTTTTCATTATCCGTACCTTCATTATCTTTGAAAATTGGCATACAACCAAAAAACATCACTACCTATCTAATCATCAATGATACCAATGTTGGAAGGTCAAATGGTTCTAATTTTGTTGGGTAGGGCCTATAAATTATTATTGTCTAGCTTCAAATGTTATATTTTTACATCTACATAGCTAGTCAAATGGGTTAGAATTATTTCCACAAATTCCTTTAGAGTCTGGTAAAAAATTTAGATTGAAAGTTTGAAAATATTTTTATACTTTAGTTACACTCAATACTCTAGAAAGTGAAGGTTTTAGACATTCTATTTCAAAAATAGTCAAAGAACTATAGGAGTTAATTAATCTATAGGGAACTTAGTCATGGCATTCATTAATATGATCCTATATAGTTGTGGAACCTCGAATAGTCAAAATTTACAACCCAACATTTTCGGCACCCTTCAATGTTTATATTGTTCTAAAAACAATAACACCAATTTAGCTACCTTATCTTACATTTGTGGCTTTGTGCAAAGTAAGGTAGATGGCTTGAAAAGCAACCCTTTAAGGTCTATTCGGCCTTTTTGATGGGTTGAAGATGCCCGAAAATATTTCCCCTTATTTTTCATTTAAAGAACCATTGATGTGAAATCTAACCCAAGTGGTTTCATATTTTTCCAAGCATTTATGAATTACTTATGAATTTTCAAAAAATTCTGCCATAGGTACCTATTTGTGATTCTAGATCTTGCAAAACCCACACATGCGCGGTCTGAAAAAAACCAGGGCTTGACCAAAAACAAGCAGTGAAGCACTGAAAAAGTAATACTTCAGGTTCCTAAATGCGACCTTTACTAAACTTAAGCCCTAAAACCAACATTGTCTTCACATACTTTTAAGTCCAATTCAAAGTGCTATAACTTTTGTATCCAATTTTCAAATTCAACAAAACTTGTTGGAAAATTTGCACACTCTCTTCTAGTTTGTGTGATAAAGTTTTCAGATCAATCTAAGTTATACTGATTTTTTGGGAGTCAATCAAAGTTCACAAGTTCAATTTGAATTCACCAAACTGCATTGAGATGGCTGCAACTTCGGGGGCTTGTATCTTTTTCATCAAATGTTAGTTTTCAATAAAATGTTTTGGGTTATGTTCTCCTTGAAGCCTAGTTATTGTGGTAAAATTTTCATGTCAATCCAAATTGTTTTGAATGTTTGAGAGCAATTCAAAGTTCAAAGTCCCAACATTCTTGGATCACAGTGAACTTTGGCGGCTTATAACTTCTTCATATAAGGTCCGTTTTCAAAAAAAATTGTTGAAAAAGTTGCACCTACTAGTATAGTTTGTGTAGCTAAATTTTCATATTAATCCAAGAAGTTATAAGTGACTGAGAGGCATTTTAGTAAGAGGATGTTCAGCTGAAAATGTTTTTCTTGCAAAAATGAAATGGACACTTGTCTTGTGTCTACTCTTAGTTTGAAATCGACCCACCCTGGCTCTTATTACACCATATGTGTTGTATAAACCAACACCTAACAAACCTTATAAAGCTCTGACAATGTCTAGGGTCCATTTCAAAACCACTAAAGGTCGATTTCAGAGCTTTTTATAGGGATGCTTCTAAATAGACTGTCGCAATTCGAGCCACCTACCTTATAACTTCTACATTCACAACAAACATTGCATCCTTTAGACTATACTGCCTTTGAAATAGAACCTAATTTTCAAGCTACAAACATCTTTGAGGATTCTACATGTTAAGCACTATAATCTTACAAGTGATGCATTTGATCCATTCAAAGATTTATCTAGACCATAGAAAAAAACTGGACTTTTTCATCTTGCATAATTTTCATTGCATCTTTATGCAATTTCAATCAAGAATATCAATCTTCAGTTTTAAATAACCAAAATTCAATCTCTAGTGACTTTCTAAAATCAACTTTCATGATGTAGTGGAATATATTATTGTGAACAATTGGAGATGAAATTTTCAAGTTTGATTGCATAGGGAAATAGGGAAATTTCATAAGTACATCTTTGATATAAAAAAAACACCCCCTTAAGTAATAAAAACATGATCAAGGAAGAAATCAATCATATGACTAAAATTTGTAAAATTAATATCTCTATATTTTATCTAAATCTTGCCATTTGACCACTACATCCAAACCAATTTTGTGCATTTTAACATAATGGTACAATTTCTTTGTCAAGATTTAGTTGAAATTTTGAAATATCTATTAATAAAGTTCAACCATATAATGTCTCACATTGATTTTTTCCTTGACCATATTTTTGTTACTTAAAGGGGTGATTTTTTATATCAAAGCGTTAAGTTGTGCATTGAAATATTTCCTATATACCTATACAATCAAATTAAAGAATTTCATTACTAATTGTTTACAATAAGATATTACATAAAACCATAAAAATTGACTTGTAAAATTCACCCAAAATAGAATGTTGGTTATTTTGAAATAAAAATTTGGTAGGCTTCATTAGGATTGTCTTAGGCTATAATGATAATTGTGCATAGGTACCCAAATGTACCAATATTATTGCATATTGTAAAAAAAAACGTGAATGGCTCAAATTAGCTCGTTGGAAGATTACAATACTCTATCTATACATCTAACAAAAACATTTCAAAAATCATTCAAGGACTAACAATTTCTTTTGTCCTTGGATACAAGAGATCCAATGCTTCAATGCATCTTAGAATCACTTTTAAAAATAGTTTATTCTTTTGATCAAATTAGAAGCTTATTCAAAGATTCATGGGTTATTGCACACCATAATATTCAAACTCCCATCATATACTTCAGGCACTACTTTTGCATCAAAACTCCACTATTTGCACCAAAATTTGCATTATCAAATTTATTATTTTTGACCACACATGATTCATAACTTTCAACTAAAAATTCAAGATGTATCCACCTCTATTACATCTATAAAATATGAATTCGAAAAGATAAGTGAGAAATGTGTTTTTTTGAGACTTTACAAATGATCTAAAATTTGAGTTTTTGACCTTCAAAGTTATATATAAAGTTTTTTAAACTCTTAAACAATACAAAATCAAAAAAAATATAGGCATTGAAATTTCAAAAGCTATAACGGAAAAATTAAAAGTTATCATAATAATTCACAACAAGATTTTTACATTTAATATACATGATGCACTATGACAAATAACTCTTTTACTATAAATTATCCAATTTCACATACTTTTAGACATTTACAAAATCTTTTTAAGTGGATAAAAAGTTTAGATTGCCTTTCTCCATAATTTGACAACCATCTCAAATTCAATGTGCATTTATCACAAATATGTTTTATGTTTCATAAAATAATGTTCTTTTGAGCTCAATAACAAAAAACAACATGAGCACCCTTGCATGCAAACATCCATACATAAAAAGCTCTAAAATTACAAGTCATTTAAGTCCGCCAAAGTTCTTTGATAAGATACTCAAGAATTTGCATCTTTAAAGATTTCAATCATTGAAAAAATTAACTCAATGAAGCTCCATTCAAGTTCATTTAAAGATCTAAAATTAACTTTCTAAATCCAACTTTGTTATAAGACATTTCAAGCCTCCAATGTTTTGGGGAAGCACTTTCAAAGATGTACATTCTTCAAGATCTAACTTTTGAAGAGCCTCTAGTTCTCCAATGCTCTTTGGAAGCTCACTCAAGGATTGACACCGACATAGATCCAACTTTTTAAGACATTTCAAGCCTCCAATGCTTTGAGGAAGCACTTTCAAAGATGTACATCCTTCAAGATCTAGCTCTTGAAGAGCCTCTAGTTCTCCAATGGTCTTTGGAAGCTCACTCAAGGATTGACACCCACGTAGATACAACCTTGTAAGACATTTCAAGCCTCCAATGCTTTGAGGAAGCACTTTCAAAGATGTACATTCTTCAAGATCTAGCTCTTGAAGAGCCTCTAGTTCTCCAATGCTCTTTGGAAGCTCACTCAAGGATTCACACCCACGTAGATACAACCTTGTAAGACATTTCAAGCCTCGAATGCTTTGAGGAAGCACTTTCAAAGATGTACATTCTTCAAGATCTAGCTCTTGAAGACCCTCTAGTTCTCCAATGGTCTTCGAAAGCTCACTCAAGGATTGACACCGACGTAGATCCAACTTTGTAAGACATTTCAAGCCTCCAACGCTTTGGGGAAGCACTTTCAAAGATGTACATCCTGCAAGATCTAGCTTTTGAAGAGCCTCTAGTTCGCCAATGCTCTTTGGAAGCTCACTCAAGGATTCACACTCCAATAGACCCAACTTTGTAAGACATTTCAAGCCTCCAATGCTTTGAGGAAGCACTTTCAAAGATGTACATTCTCTAAGATATAGCTCTTGAAGAGCCTCTAGTTCTTCAATGCTCGTCGAAAGCTCACTGCAAGATTCACACCCAAATAGACCCAACTTTGTAAGATATTTCAAGCCTCCAATGCTTTGAGGAAGCACTTTCAAAAATGTACATCCTCCAAGATCTAGCTCTTGAAGAGCCTCTAGTTTGCCAATGCTCTTCGGAAGCTCACTCAAGGATTCACACCCACGTAGATACAACTTTGTAAGACATTTCAAGCCTCCAATGCTTTGGGGAAGCACTTTCAAAGATGTACATCCTTCAACATTTAGCTCTTGAAGAGCCTCTAGTTCTTCAATGCTCGTCGGAAGCTCACTGCAAGATTCACACCCAAATAGACCCAACTTTGTAAGACATTTCAAGCCTCCAATGCTTTGAGGAAGCACTTTCAAAGATGTACATCCTCCAAGATTCAGCTTTTGAAGAGCCTCTAGTGCTCCAATGCTCTTTGGAAGCTCACTCAAGGATTCACACTCCAATAGATCCAACTTTGTAAGATATTTCAAGCCTCCAATGCTTTGAGGAAGCACTTTCAAAAATGTACATCCTCCAAGATCTAGCTCTTGAAGAGCCTCTAGTTTGCCAATGCTCTTCGGAAGCTCACTCAAGGATTGACACCCACGTAGATCCAACTTTGTAAGACATTTCAAGCCTCCAATGCTTTGGGGAAGCACTTTCAAAGATGTACATCCTTCAACATTTAGCTCTTGAAGAGCCTCTAGTTCTTCAATGCTCGTCGGAAGCTCACTGCAAGATTCACACCCAAATAGACCCAACTTTGTAAGACATTTCAAGCCTCCAATGCTTTGAGGAAGCACTTTCAAAGATGTACATCCTCCAAGACTCAGCTTTTGAAGAGCCTCTAGTTCTCCAATGCTCTTTGGAAGCTCACTCAAGGATTCACACCAATATAGATCCAACTTTGTAAGACATTTCAAGCCTCCAATGCTTTGAGGAAGCACTTTCAAAGATGTACATTCTCCAAGATCTAGCTCTTGAAGAGCCTCTAGTTTGCCAATGCTCTTCGGAAGCTCACTCAAGGATTGACACCCACGTAGATCCAACTTTGTAAGACATTTCAAGCCTCCAATGCTTTGGGGAAGCACTTTCAAAGATGTACATCCTTCAACATTTAGCTCTTGAAGAGCCTCTAGTTCTCGAATGTTCTCTGAAAGCTCAGTCAAGGATGTACACCACTGAAGATTCAAAACTAGAAGAACTCGCAATCCACACATATTTGGAAGTTTCGAATCAAAGTGATTTTTTGAAAGGTCTAGATATCGTAAAGCTTGTAAGTTGGAAAAGAATGCCTCAGGAATATTCAATTTCTTCTCCGAAGTGGATATTTCAGATAGCAAACATACTCGAAGATTAGGAGCATGAAGTTGGTTTGGCCATTTTGAAATGTTGCTTTGAACAAATGACATCCTTTGGATTTCATTAAGTGACTTGTTTGCAAAAAGTGATGTCAACACTTTTCCTGATTGAAACCAATATTTGGATGCAAAATCCCCTGGTTCTGATTGATCAGTGATGTACATTGCAAGGTCTCGTAGAATGTCATGTACAACAATGTATCCACGCTCTCGATTCCAATCAACCATGGACCGCTTTACAAGAATTTCAAGGTGTCTTATAGCTTCATCTGTGGCTTCTTGTCTATCGAGTGCACCAAATAATCCTTCTGCAATCCACATCTTGCATAAAAGACTAATTGGAATGTTGTAGTCTTCTGGAAAAGCTGCACAATACAAAAAGCAAGTTTTTGTTGTTTCGTGCTTCAAATCATTGTAACTTAATTGCAAGCGGTGATACAATTCATCATCCACATTGGAATCCAATAATGGCTTGGATTCCTTCAATTCCAATAGGGCACAACGCCATTCAGCCATGTCATTCTTGTCAAGCATTGCACTTCCAATAACTTTCAATGCTAATGGAAGCCCCTTGCATTCTTTGCAAACTTTTCTTGCCTCGTCTTCTAATATATTTGGTGGAGGAGTACCATTTTCAAATGCATGAGCACAAAACAATTTCCAACTATCTTCATTTGAGAGCTCTAGCACCACTTCCACTTCAGCATGAACTTTACAGAGGACCGTGGTACTTCGGGTTGTTATGAGAGTGGTAGACCCTGGAGATGAGGCAATATTCAACCAATACATCATTTCTCGATGATCACATTGATTTCCCCACACATCATCTAAAATCAAGAACATCTTCTTCTTTGCAAATGCATTCCATAAGTATGTCCGTTGGTCTTCTTGGTTGCGATGAGCATATTCCTTCTTAAATACACCATCATTCAAGAACTTTCCCATGGTTTTGTACAAGTCCGGTATTCTTGCATCCAAGCCAACCGTAATCCACAAGATCCCCTCTACCCCATATAAAGCTTTAATGTCTTCATCATTGTTCAATTTCCTGGCAAGCAAAGTTTTCCCAGCTCCACCCCTTCCTTGCAAACCAAAGAAAGTAGGCTTAGTTGTTCTACAGCTTGCCAATATAGATGTCTTGAGATTGTTGAATGGTTTTTCCACCCCTACAATCAAAGAAGGAGTTGTTTGTGTTACAAAATCAACTTTTGATTTTGATTGGTTTTGAGATGAGTTTGAAGATTGTCCATTAATACCAAGTGTGGCTAGAATTGCATTCAACCTTGCCTCATCAATTTGATTGGTAATGTATTGTAAGCAAGATGGTAATTTGCGCCACTGCCACACCTTCATGAATCTCGTCCACTTGCCATACTTGGTCTTCTTCAAACATTCTTCAAGAACACTTTGAGCATTGAGTAGTATTGTATTGAACTCTGACAACCAGTTTAAATGCTCTTGCGTCCAATTGGTTGAGTTTTCCTCAACAACCTTGAGCAAAGGAATAATTCTATCTACCTTGACCTGGAGAACTTTGCAACTTCCTTTGACTCTTATTGCCCCTTTGGCACCATCAATCACCTTTGTCAACAACAAACTCACTGCTGCTCCCACCAACGCTGGAGTAAAAAGTGGATCCCCCATGGTACCCTATAAAGTAGAAAAGAAGATTTAAAACTCTCGTAGCAATCTAGAATGTAGCATAAACATTGCATTCACATAAAAACTCAAAAAGATTACAATCAAGGACATAATTGTGGCTAGTTTTCACCCCATCTCAACATAAAACTAAAATCATTGAAATTAGAATGCAAGTTCTACACAAGTTTTACAAAGAGTTTTAAATACATATCTAACAAGATGCCTTATCAAGAAAAATTCCTAATTGGTATCCAAATCTTCTATTGAATACTTGATAAAAGCATTAATCTTACAAAATTCCATCTCATGCAAGTTTACCAAGGTCCAAGTTTATCAATGAAGTTCATATCAACAACAAGTCACAAGTAGTTTTCAATGAATTACAAATGAAAAATGAAAAATCTACTTTTTTATAAAAATAGGAATAAATAATTTATCTATTAGCGGATATGATGGTTGCCTTACCCTTGTAGGACAAATGAATCTTTCAATTTGTTTCTCCTTTCTAGACAGTAGTAACAATTCATACTTTCTAATAGTGTAAAAATATATGTTGAATTTAGAAATTGAACAAAAGAATCAATATGTTGTCTTCAAATTCAAGAGTCATTGGATGGACTAACAAAATCTTCACCATGATGGTTGACCAACAATTTTAAACAATCAATCTTATCCATATATACCTTCAAAAGTAAGGCCCTAAAAATTACCATTTTCTTTTATGGTTTTGACTCTCCTAAAGTAAAAGTAGTTCCTTGACTTTAAGTCTCAAGGCCTTTTCAAAGTCAAATTCCACTCAAAATTGCAACTTCTATTGCAAAGTGCAAAAAGCTTTTAGAAACTGTTATTTTAGTATACTTTATTTGATCTTGCAATAAAACTAGAGAAGAATGTGTAGAAGAGATATAGATTGCACCACTATGCATTGCAAGAAATTTGCATTTGAAAGAAAAAAAATTATTCTTTCCACACCCTACCTAATTAGATTTAAAGGCTTTGAATCTTCTTAACTTCAATTTTTTCTACAACATATGTTGAAATAAACTCTTTCGTCATTGAAGTACTAAAATGGAAGTCTCAAAAAAAAAATTCCAATAAAATATACTTGATTTTCATCCATTAAAAAATGTTAAATAGAAATAAGTTTTAGAGTTGAATAAGAAAATAAGTCGCTATCAATTCTAAGATGAAATTGAAACACAATAATCCCAATGACAAGATTTTTCTAATAAAAAAACTAATCTAACCAAACAATTTTTCTTGAAAAATAGTAAAAATTAAATTTTAAAATTGAAACCTTAAAATCATTTTTTCAAGAAGATGTTTATATTAGCCAAAAACCAATATTGTCCATAACTTTTTCTTATTTCTAATCTTAATAGAATGAATTAAATCTTTCTATACTAACAAAAGTATTTTTAGTGAAAATGCTTGCTTTTGAATACCAATTGAAATAAAAAAATATTTTCCAAAAGCTAATGTGCATTCCTATTTTCAAAAAAAGTTTCAAAAATTCATGATGAAAAGTGCTATTGTAGAAAGCTATACAATATCCATTTCATTCCATACATGGACAATGGGACTTTTAGGATTAACTATTTTATTTTAAACTAAAAACCTTCATTTTACCATACTAAAATATACCTAGGTTGGGCCTCAATCTCATTATTCAAGATTGATGATCTTAGATTTGATGCATAACCATAAACATCTAGGTTGCAAAACTATTGGAAAAATTATTTGCAGTAAGGTTCCTTGCCAAATCCAACAAAAAACATATTCATTTCATTAATGATGGAATTGGTTTTGAAGGATTAACACTCTTCTTATACTACAAAAATTCAAAAATTCAAGTCCACTTAGCATACTTGACTATACAACATCTCCAATATTTTTGTAAATTTTGTCAAAGACCAAACTCTATAAGATGAATACAACCACTACATACAAAATGCTAATGAGTTGAAAAAGGCACATAAGTATTGGTACTATTACCTCCAAAATTGTCAACTATAAGATAAAACACCCATAACTATCAAAATAAGCATTCCGCATGGTTTGAGGCACCTTTTTCTTAAAAAATTCATATTCTCGCAATGTTTCCAATTGAAAATCAAGAATTTTCAGATAAAATTAGAATTTTTGGATAAGGCATCAAATTTCTATGAATTTTTAAGTCCCTAGGACACCCTAAATCGCGATCTAATAAAGTTGCCTTGATTCTCATTCCAAAAATCTAATAAAATCAAAGCCCTCCAACCAAAATTAAGAATGGGGATGGTTTCAAGGTACTTTGGGAGATAAGTTAAGGTTACTCTAATGTCAAAAAAAGGGTACACTAATGGTTATGGTTATGGATGCTTCTACCTTATATCCAACCTCTATTCTATGTCCCGTAAGTTATTGAAACATGGGTATATATACATATATGTTTTTACACAAATGGCATCAACTAGTTAAGAATACAAATACATTATAACATCTATTTGTACCTCTGGTGAACCTACTCATCTATATAAAATACAACTTGTACCTCATACTTACATCCTTCCCAATCAAAACAGACATGTCCACAATGAGTATGTGATCTCTGGGTCTCCAAATCTGCTAAATTACCACACAAGAAAGAAGGAAATGAATTGGTACCAACCAATTGTTGCGTTCTTTCCGTGAGAAGAGCAGCACTTTGTTGCAGCCAATGTCGGCAGATCCGTCCGAAACTAGTTCCTTCTACGCACCGATAATCAGAACCTGCGTATTCTTGATCAAAGTATTTCACTCCATCGCGAATCCACTGAAACCAAGACTCCACGACCTCCGAGCAGCTGCAGATGCCGCATCCAAACGCTTGCAACCTTGCCTGCCAAGCTCGTCTAGCCACGGGAGTCAAACGACTCCAGCCAAACCAACGTCACAGAAACCTAAGTCCAACTCCAGGTCGGTCTTCGAAACACACAACCTCCTTAGGCCGGAACAGTATGCCAACTTCCACACCAGCAAGCTCGTCTCGGCACCACAACAAGACTAAGACCAAGACCCAGTTTCGCAAACACAGGGTCGCCCAAACGAGTGCGGAGAAAATCCCAGCGAGATGCAAGCTGAGCTACTGGGGAAGGGCTCGCAAGAAGGACGCGGTTGCAACGATGGTCTTCGAAACAAACAACCTCCTCTGGCCGGAACAAAATGGCAACTTCCACAGTCAATCAAGATCATCTCGGCACCACAACAAGACTGACGAGATCACGTTTTGCAAACAGCACGTCATCGAAACGGACACAGAGCGAGCCCCGATCTGAGCGCTCCAGAGGCAAAGCTTAATGGCGAGACTCTGCAAGAAGGACGCAATCATTTGTTTGAAAAAAAGAAAAAGTCATCCTCGATAGTCGAAGGACGTGCACTGGTCGATCACGGAGGCCGGCCGGCCGGCCACCATGCATCACCGATATTCGTGCAGTGCCCCCATCTCTTTTCTGTTCAAGCCGACCCAGTCAAAGGCCCCGGTGGAGCCTGGTCCAAATTACCCCCGAGAAGAACTTGGCAAATTTGAGCTCATATTTCATTGGGATCGGGGACTCTTTCGTGTGGCATGCAGCTGAACATTAGCCACTCAACAATGCAGTTGGGGCACATTGGTATATTCACCCTTCACTTCTGTTGATGTAAAATCGGGAGCATTGCAACCTGAGTCCTATCAACAGAGACTTGGTGTGGCCTAAGCTTAGCCTTGGTCCGAAGAAAGGACTTCTGTTACTGATGTAACTTGTTGCTGATCCTAGCTCCCAACCACGAAGGACCATCAATTGAGGCTTGAGAATTCGTACGAGGCATGGAGACCCATTGCAGACCCTCTGGTCACTGTGAATATTGAGATTGAATACTTTCAGAATATTCTAGTTGCAATAAAACAACAAAATTAAGAGTTTTTCATACACACTTTGGTCATTGACTCACTTTTGAGTAGTAAGAAAATACTCATTATAGGTGGTCAAAGGAAAAATATATAGCTTTCCATTGTTGTCCCTAGGGAAAACTATTTATGTTCTTTGAAATTTCATTGTGGTTCTTTGAACTACCTACTGTTTTGTGATGGTAATTCACAAGTGTCCCTTCAAATAGTGAAATAATGAAGGACCATTTTTCCATGAAATTATTCTCCAAAGTCATAAAATAGTGACTATTGAACTTTAATTCAAGTCCTACCACTGCACCAATTTTTATTTCATTTGAATCTGTCCATGAAAAATTATAGAAGGAAATGTCATTTTCAATGAACAGGAGGCAGCACGGTCATGATTATTAACGCTAGAGGGTGATTGCAAGAAACACTTGTCCTTTTTTTTGTCCCCTTGACCTTTAGGAGGTAGTTTTTTGCTCATAACTTTTGCATCTTTTGTTCATTTGACTTGAAAATTGAAATGAAGGCGCCTACAAAAGTTTTACATTTTGTGTAGTTTTTTCAATTTTTTCAATACTATTTTACTATTTTTAAATTGCCCCCAATTGGGTGTCTACTTTGGCCATTTGGCGGGGTTTTAGTCCTATTTTTGACCCAAAAATGCAAATTTTGAGCTGAAAATTGGCATGCGAGGACCTCATCTAAAGTTGCACAAGGCCACAAAGAGATTTTTTGAAAATACTATATTGTTCAACCTCCACATGTCGTCAAAGTGGATGACTTTGCACAAGTGTGGAGAATAAAATTTATTATTTCCAAAGATGAAATTTGTTGGAAAATAAAGACCTTTACTTGGAAAAAAAATGGGTTTTTTATTTTCATTTTTTGAATTATTTTACTATTTTTACCAAACTAGTGAAAAAAATGAGCTATTTTCATTGTATTTTTCTTTGTCTATAACATTTAGAGAAATTTTTTCTTAGGTATGAATTTCAAGAGACATAATATTCTCATTTCTCTTCAAATTATCCATATTTTTTTCAATTTAAAAATAAATTATTCAAAGGGTCACATGACTCACAGATTTTGAGCCATTTTGAGCCAAAACTGGTAAATATTTCTTGCAATGACCCTAGAGCAAAAATTATAGTATCATGTCCGAAAGAGCTTGGGCAGGGCTATGGGCAAGGCTTTGGACCAAGTTCAGGCTTGGTACCTCACTGACATTTTTTTGGTCCCACACATTTGTATCAATGTCTAAAGAGGTGGTGGCAAGTGGCGGTTGATCCATGACTTAACTAAACTTTAGAAGTTCACACATAATAAAAAAAAAAACAAAAACCAACACATCACAAAGTAATGCAATGCTGAATTAAAAAAAATTTAAAATTAAATTTTTTTTTAAATTGCAATCTAGTATGAATAGTAATGGTGCAAGTTGGATTGTTTTGTTTTTTTGGAAAAAAAAATTCAGTAGTTTCTTCACATCATGTCTTTAGATGGAACAATATTTTCTCTTTATGGAGGATGGGAGTATAATGAAATTAGTCTTGCATGTCGCAGGAAGAATATAGACAAAGGACATGTATTAGTTATCCTATGTCAGTGGTCCTTCCATGGTCTAAACCCAATATCCCCAATTGCCATGTACTTCACCACCTTTGTTTCAAAACATAGAGTGATCAAGGTTGTCAAAGCTACATATTTTGGGAAATTTGAGTGGGTTTTTTTCCAGCTTGTAGGCCTTCCTCATATCTAGAACTTGACCGTTCACTTTTTGAAGAAATTAATGTATGTGCAAGTTATAAATTGTTGAAAAAAAAGCTTTGTATTAGAGTTTTTTCCAGACTAGTTATGTATTGGAATTTTTTGGTATATGTTCCACAATTTGAAATGTTTTGGAATTTTTTGAACATGCTCCTAACTTTGTCATAAAAAGCAAGAAAAAAAAGTTCAAGTAAAAAAATGAAATTATCTTGTACAAAAGCCTCCCCAAAATAGAGTTGCTCAAAATTTGGATGCCCCTAAAAAACATCTTATTTTACTTCAAACACTATAATCTTGCAATTTGTATGGTCAAAACCTCCCATTTTTTTACTACAACATAATGAAGTAGTCTAATACTAGATCTTACGGTAAAATGCACCAAATTTTCATTCATCAATTCATAAGGACCTTGCCATCAAAATAGCCCATTTTGATTGTTTTTGAGTGAATTACTATCAAAGAACTTTAGGAGTTAATTAGTCTCCAATAGTAGGAAGCCATGTGAAGTAAGGTAGGGGATTAATTAAATATTGAAGTTCCAAAAGTGTCTTCAAATGTAGAATGACAATTTTCTTTCTTATTAGCATCAACAATGTACAAATAGCTTACCTTTCAAGGAGGTGAAACACTATTTTTGGGATGGAAAAGACAATGTGAATGAATAAACAAAGGACAAAAGAGATAACAAGGCTCATTCCTATGTGAAATGCTTTTAGTGGCCATTGCATTTCAATTTCAACAATTCATACTAATTCCACAAAGCTCTAAAAAATATGAAACAAATTGTGTAAAATGTCAATTTTCCATTTTTCTTTCAAGGATGATTAATAAGTGAATATAATTCAAGAAGTTTTACCTCCCCAAGTTAATTTTCAGCTTTGTAATGGATGCTTTATGGACCACATACCTTGTATACTAAGGTAGAAGTACTAGTAGTCAATTGCATTAAAAAATTAACCTATGGGATGTGCTATATATTTCTAACCATAGGGTAGAAATGAAGCTTGGAATGTTTTCTTTGTTTTTTTGTCTTTTTCAAGGTTGAGACTCATTAGGTTATGACACATATGCAAAGAAGTGAGTGGAAAAATAATTCTAAATTAGTTGGAAATGAAAGACTCTTGACATTGAAAATAGGTGCAATGTACTTTTCGGCTTACAAAATTCATAATAATAATTTCAATTTTGAAGGTAAAATTTGAAAAATTCTCTAAGGTAGGAGGCTCGAAAACTATTCAAGCTCCAAAATCCAAATGTATATAGTTGGTATATGTTGCTTTTTAATCTTTACAGTGATGTACAAATGGTGTAGATTTAAGGGGGTGGGTGATTTTAGAGCCCTATGTCATATTGACTTCAAAAATTCATAACTAATTCCACAAATCTCTAAAAATTATGAAACAACTTGGATGCCTATTCTAGCTGCCTTTCAAGGAAAATTCCCTGAAAAATATTTTAAGATGTTTCACCTCCCCAAAATTCAGTTTTAGTCCTTGGATGGATGGTTTATGGACCTCCTACCTTATCCCCATCTTTGTACATAAGAAAAATACCCACCAGCTCTTGTTCTTCACCACCTGCTCCAAAATTGCTTAAATGACCATTTACATGCCTTCTTCATAACATTCAGTAGCCCATAGAAGGACTACCTTTCCTTTTGTGAAGTCCCCATCACCTAATTTCATCTAACATTTCTTGAAGTTTGCAACTTTAGTTACTGAATGGTATGGAATATTCCACACCATTTCATCCGCTGGGAGGCAGTGTGACAAGCTGGTATTGAATGTTATGTCCATGCAATGGAATTCCGTTTCATTTGTGTCAAAACTAAAATTTTAAAAACTTAAAAAATATGAGATACATATCTACTAAACCCACGAATCTTCTGACAGCGTATCCAATCTCCTGCAGATTTCCACGCGTTTTCCTGGGCTGGAACAGTCCATACGTAACTCTGTGTGTGCTGGAGATTTTTGTTTTAAGTTATGTTTTTCTAAGTTAAGTTACTTGCCATGGATTTCAGTGCACCCGGCATTTCTTGGGGTTCAGTTCCCGAGTTCATTGGCCCTGTGACATTTCTTTTCTTTTCTTACACAAGTAAGATACACCCTGTGACATATTGGTGGCAGAGATTTAGCCTTGTAGGGATGGGCTGGTTTCCTTGGAAATCATGCTTTTTGAATCCGTGTTAATCATCTACTTTAACCCTTGAACGACGCTGCAGACGTTTGGCGTCCGCTGAATGACAAAGAATCTTTCCTTCAAGAACAGAAATGCAACTTTTCATCGTTGGCATTGGGGGTGGAAAGGGAAGATTTTCTTGCCAGTACTTTGACTTCCAATGCATATATATTTGGCTTTTTCAAAGTAGGTGATGTCACACGGTATCAAAATGCATGGTTTCCGCGGCCACCAATCCGTCCTTCAAGGGTTAAGAAATTCAAAAGTATTCAATGGAGATGAAGGTACTAATCACTATATTTGCTTTTTGCACAAAATTCTAAGAGCATCCCCATGCTGCTCTTCAAAGCAACACTTCAAACATTTTGGACCATTGATTTTCCTTGTCAAAGGAAGATCAATGGTCCAAAATGTTTGAAGTGTTGCTTTGAAGAGCAGGCATGGGGATGTTCTAAAGATGAACAATTGCTATTCTCTCTTACACACAAGAATTTTCTATCATCCATCGCACTCTTAGTGGCCATGGCATTACGGGGTTAACCAATGTTGAAGGAACAATATTTAGGATAAAACATTACTTAGGATGCAAAATTTCCTCTAGATGACTTCATCTAAATATAGGATAGAAAAAACAAAATGTATTATCATCCATTTCTTCATCAGAAGTTGTTGGAGTTCATTTTCAAGGCATAGTATTGCAAATTTCTTCATTATGGTACTATTGACCTTTTTTAATGATAAAGATGCTTAATCCAAAGATTCCCTAATAGTACATTTTTGGCCATATCTTGTTGTTCACCCTTGATGTGGATCTTAGCCATAGAAAGGATATTTCTTGAATTGAGTTTCACTAATGAAATGAAGCTTTATTAAGTGCAATTTTCATTCTAATTTGAAATTTTTGAATTTCATAAATTTCTTTATTTTATAGCAATATGAATTGAACATTGGATTTACAACCATGATTTGTTGACTTTCGAATTTTAGATTGGCATGATAAGCTAAACAACCCATTGTGGTCAAAATTTGAAATTTAGCATCATGCTATTGTTGAAATTTTTCAATGTTTTCCCCACATTAAGACAAGTGGTTAAAATAATAAGTGCAATTGAAATTTTCTTTGATGAAATATGAATTTGTTGGGAATTTTTGAAGTGTTCACTCCATTGTGGCCCAATAGAGTTTATAGACTATTTTAAAACCAACAGAATTTGATTCCATAACGCCCATCTTGCTACCTAATGATGTCACAATATTGCAAGTATGGAAGGCCTAAAAATTCATTTCTTACAATGAATTTTACATTGAGAAGTAGAAATTTTGATATATAGGTTGAGATTTTGTCTACATCTTTACTCGTAAAGGACTAGGGTGCTCATGGAGACATTGTGAAAAAAAATGTAATTTTTAAGTTATTAAAAAATTATTGTAGTAAGTTATTCAAAAGTCATTGTAGTAAGTTATTCAAAAATCAAAATTGAAAATGTCATTAGAAACTTTAATTGTATAAAAAAATATAAAGTATTTTACCAAAGTATAGAAAATATTTTAGCCCACTTAACTACGCACATTGAAAGACTATAACATTTGAAGTAGAAAATAAGAATTCTTTTCATTCTTGTGAAATAAGGTCAATATACTTCAAGTGACGGTTGCTATTATGTGAACTTAGAAGTGTGAGCCCATGTGCCTAAAAGACTATATATTTATAATATAAGTGTCTATATTATAATAACTTTCTATGATTATAGTGCATTTATGTTATAAAAATCTATACTACAATTGTTTATATAAGAAACACCTTCAATGGTTGTATGATATCTTTTTATGTATGTGCTTGATGCTTACATACTATATTATATGTTTTTGAGGCCTCTAGAAGACTACAAGTTTTTGGATTATGCAAACATTATGGGAACTTTGGAAATGTTGTGGGAAAACTCCCTTATATCAACAAGATAATGTAGTTGAGACCCTACCATGTCATATAATAATAATAAATTTAAAAAAATTTAATAAATTTTCAAATTTTTTGAAAATATTTTGAATATTGAAATTTTTAAATCAACAATGGCTAGTTTAATATACAATGAGTAGTTTTGGAAAACAACTCAAAAACAATCTCTTAGAGGCTTGAAAAAACATGTTACATCATTGTTAGTATATAATGTTAGGTTTAGTCATGAAAAATTTTAGAAGCGAATGTGGAGTCTAGTGTATTCTTGGTAACCTTACAATGCAAAAGGGTTAAGTGAATTGGCAACACACTAGTTATTTTTTTGTGCAATGAAGAAAGTTTTCATTTGTCATTTAGGATAGTTGAATGCCATTTTTTTATTAATTACATATATGCCAAATTTCAAAGGTTGATGAGCATTTTGCAAAAAATTATCCACAAAATCTTAAATTGCCCAAGTTGCCTAAAAAATTCAAGGCATCATAATTTTGATCTATGCATCCAATTTAAAAAAAATATTTTTCACAAGGGAGATATAATTTTATACATTGTGCCTACATCATATGAACATTTGATCAAAAATGACTTTATAGGAACTTACGGGTGATTGCATGAAACACCTGTTGATTTTGTTGCGTTTGGCTGATTTTTTCGGGAGTACTTTAAAATTAGAAAATTAATTTAAAAAAAATATGAAAAATATGAATAGTGTATATAAATCTAAGATGAAGGTTTTCACAGAAGGAAATGGATAGAAAAATTCTCTAAGTAGGAGAACTTGAAAAGTGCCAAACCTCCAGAAAATACATATCTTCATGTTTTAATTAGGGAAAAATAGTAAAAATAGATATTTTCAAAAAATAAAAAGTGGAAATTTGCAACAACTTTATGGAGATGGTCATTCATAAAAAAAACCACCAAAATAATATTTTATATGTTTCAAAATACAAACAGAAGGGATCTCACTTTGTAGACCTCCACACCACATAAAATTAATTATTTTTAAAAATCCTTCCCTGGAAAGCTAGAAGTATATTAGAAGACCATATCATCCTAATTTCATCTTAAAATCATTAAAAAAAAGGTACTCCATGATAGTACTAGAAACCCCTAAACTACCAAGTGTGACATCCAATTGGGGTCTATTTTTGGATAGTAAATCATTTTTGAAAATTATGAAAAAATTATGGAAGGTTTATGATAGTTATGAGTACCTTCCCTACAAATCTTGAGTCAATCGGAGCCAAAGCACAAAAGTTATGGCCAAAAAACAGATCAGCACACGTAGTGTGACACAAAATAGGACAAGTGTTTCTTGCAATCACCCTTACCCAAGATTTCTTGCATATGTCAATTGAACACTTGCTCCTTCTTCATACCTTAAAATTTTCTGGGGGATTTTTTTACTATATTTTATTATCATATTTTATTTATTTTATTTGTTTAATACTCTCAAATGTAATCAACCATGAAGTGTCATGCGGCATTCTTTGTACCACTCAAAAGGTCTTGGCAAGGAAGAATGCATGGACTTGGTTTTGTGGTGTTTGAATCTTCGAAAAGTTATAGAATTTCAAATTTCTTATGTATTCCAAAATTGAATGAAATTATTTTTTATTTTAGAAAAAATGAACTTTCACATTGTGCATCTAAACACCACCTGAGAAGCCCTTGCACTCCTTTGTATATGGAGCTTTCTATTTGCATTAAGAATGCAACTTCTCAAATTACAACAAAGCCCTTGTACTCCTTTCAATCCTTCGTACACAAAAAATGTTAAATTTCAAAGCTTTTAGAAATTAAGCACAACAAAGTGCAACAAAGTCCTTGCACTCATTCTTCCATAAAAATATTGAATTTCAAGGTTTTCATTATTTATTCAAGTTTAGTTTTAAAAAATATTTTTATTTTTATTTCCATTGTAACAACACAAGACATAGGACTTAAGATAGAATGTTTATTTTATTTTATTTCTTTGCTTTATTTTATTTCTTTGATGTATTGAATTGTAAGAGATCATGAAACATTCAATGATGCTTTTGGTAGTATTTGAAAGTTCTTGGAGAGGGTGGGGTGGGGGTGGGGTGCACGGACTTTGTTTTGTCGTGCTTGGACCTATTATGTGAAAGTTATTGAATCCCAAAGTTTTTATGGATTCAAAAATCCAATTCAATTATCTTTTATTATAGAAAAAAAAAAATTTTCACAATGCATGTCCAAATTGCACAAAAACAAAGCCCTTGTACTTCTTGGTGCATAGAGTTGTCTTTTTGTTTATTCTTTCTATACAATCTATTATTAGATGCTTAATTAATGCATTCATTTTACAAAATTAGAGCATACAAAAGTTTATCAAGCTTTAAGTTCATTGATGAAGTTGATACCAATTGCTTGTTCAACATAAGTTACTTTGAATGAATCCTGAATGTAAGATCCACAATCTACTTTTCTATGAAATATGAATAAGTAAAGGAATACAAATACTATTTATTAGCCGACATAATGGTTGTCCAACCCAAACAAGATGGATGAATCTTTCAATTTTTTTTCCCTTAAAATAGTTGAATGTCCCAATTGTAGAGAATAGTCAAATTCATATTTTTTAATAATATAAAAATATATTTATGAGTCTACAAATAGACCAAAAAAGTCACTAGATTGTTTTCAATACAAAATGTCATTGGGTTGACTAACATCTTCATCATGATGGTCACCTAGTAGCTTTAGACGATCAATTTTTCCTATTTATATCTAAGCCCTAAAATTGTCACTTATTTTTTGTTTCCATTTCCAAAAAATAGGAGTTCTCCTGTTGGTTACATAAATTTGAGTCCTAAGGCCTTTTTCACATCAAATTCCACTCTTAATTGTAATCTCTTCTACAATGTACAAAAACTTGAAAACTTGTTAAATTGTTTCTTTTGCATATCTAACCCGATCTTGTAATAAACTACCATAAGAAATGCGTAAAAGAAATTTCAAAAACTTTGAAAATGTAGATTACAAGATATTTGCATATAGTATGTGAAATTTTTTGTTTTCTTACACCTTGCCTACTTAGATTGCAAGGCTCAAAATCTTCTTGGCTTGAAGACTTTGTAGTGGATATGTTATATTAAGTTTTTACTTGTGTTGAAGGCATGAGTTGGAAGTCTATAAAAATAATATCCAAAAATACACACTTGATTTTTATACTCTAAAAAATTATTAAGTAGAAGTAGGTTTAAAATTGATCAAAAAACTAAATCACTTATTGCTCTAACATTAGTCAAGAAAATAAACTTAATCCTACAAAATACTTGTTCTTTAAAAAATTTGAAAATTACATTCAAAAAATGAATCCTATAAGATATTCTTTTGAGAGGATGCTTAGATTGTGCAAAAAATAATATTGTTCATAATTTACTCATTTATTAGTCCAAATAGAATGAATCAAATCCTTCTATATAAGCAAGAGTATTATCTATGAAATTTTTAAAAAAAAAATCTTACTTTAACTTCAATTGTTCTTATGGTGCTACCCAATGACCAAATCAATAGTGAAAAAACTTTTGACATCAAGAACCAATTGAAACAACTAGTTTATTCCTTACAAACTAATGTATTTTATTATCTCAAATAAAAAACTATAAAAACCGCAATGAAATCAAGACCATACAAACCTATCCAAATTCTATTTTATCCCCGAAAGGAACAATGGGACTTTAGGGGTTAACCACTCTACTACATACTAAAAAGTTTCATCTTGCCCTCCTACAAATACTTTGATTGGGCATCTGGGCTTCAATTTTATTATTCAAAATTGATGGTCCTGGATGGAAGACATCCATAAACAACATTGCAAGGTAAAATTGTTGAAAAAATTACTTGTAATGGGCTTCTTTGCCCTACTGATTAGAAACGCATATCTGTTTGAATTCACGATGAAATTGGTTCAGCAGTAATAGAAATCTTGCTATACTGCAAGAATGTTATCTCTCTGTCCCAAAATCTAGTAGCACGAGAGAAAGAAGGAATGAATTGATACCAACAAATCGCTGTTTGCTTTGGGCGAGGAAAGGAGCACTTCGTTGCAGCCAATGTCAGCTGACGGCCCGTTCCAAGCTGAATCCTTCAGCACACCGACAATTAGAATTGAACCTACGTATTCTTGAGCAGATCGAAGTGTTTCACTGCACAACAAATCCAAATAAGCCAAGACTCCACCACCTCCGAGCAGCTGCAGATGTCGCATACAAACACATAATGGTGAATTTCATTAAAATGGCGGTGATTTTTATTGCCATTTTTGCCGCATTTTGTGTCATTTCAATGAAATGTCATATCATTTTTATCAAGTTCAGTGCCATTATAGTGGAATGCTGTGCCATTTTCATGGAATGTTGTGCCATTCTACATGAATATCACCATTTTAACGAAATTCACCATCCTTATACTGACACCCTCACCCCCAAAACTTGTCCAGCAGCAGTGGATCAAAAGACTCGAAGCAACCAAAAGCGTAGAAACACAAGTACCGCGCTCAGTCGGTCTTTGAAACAAACAACCTCCTCAGGAACAGGATGCCAACTTCCACACCAACAAGCTCGTCTGGGCACCACAACACGACTAAGACCAAGTTTCCCAAACACCAGGTCGCCGTAACGACCGCATGGCAAAGCACACCAAAAGCAAAGCAACGGTGAAGAGCTAGCGCGGTTGAGACCTCTACGAAGTCTTTGTCGATCAAAAGCCTGGAAACGCGCACTGATCGATCGATCACGGCATGGGCCGGCCATCAGCGCAGATCTTAGTAACTTACAGTGCTTCGATCTAAATGATGGGAATCCTCCATGTCTTGAATGTTAAAACTGATACAATAAACTGAGACTTTGGTCGAGCCAGCTCCAAACTTCCCCTCGAGAAGAACGGCCTGGAAAATTTGAGCTCTTCGAGTATTCGGGATTTTGGGATCAGGCACTCTTTGTGTCGAAGATGTCTTGCAGTTGAGAATTACAATTACCCACTCAACACTCAACAGTGCAGTAGAGGAGGGGCAGGAGGCGGCTTTATCCGCACAAGTTGCAAGAATTGTTCCTCGGTCTCTCCGCCTGCCTGGGGCTTTCAATGGACACCGTCCTTGTAGAAACAAAACTGCATTAGGAGTAGATTTGCGCATTCATCCGCCTCAGTGGGTGGAAAACTAGGCCAGGAGCTTGACACCCTAATACGTCCTATTGACGAAGGACTGGTGAGGTCGAAGCTGAGCCTTGCTCTGAAAAAATGGACTTTGGTTATTGTAACATTAGAAGGAAATTGGGCCCTCAAAGTGCCCCTCAGAGAGACCCCTTTAGCAAAATAAAGTAATACGGCCATTCATTTCCAGGTTACAAGGACAGAAGAAATCCCCTATTTCCGCTTAGAGAAGGGGTCAGTACAAATGATGGCTTCAAATGGGAAGTGCTCCTCCTATTGGACAATGTTTTCAAGGTGATCACTATGAACTCTACAGTCGAGTACAGCCAGAGAATATTTAATTGTTAAGCATGTACTTCAATCAGTATGTCCTTTAGCTTGCAACATAATATAAAATTGTAAACTTGATATGTGCCAATATTTCCAACGCTTGCCACCTGGATGTTCGTAGCACCAAATTGGAGTCATGAGAAATTGTTGGACACATTAAATTATAGTAGGATTGCATAGTAACTTATGGATTACTGACAATGTTGCTAGATCACTCAATGTGATTAATTTTTGCATATTTTATTTTTCTACTTGAATTTAAGAATTCACCTCTATATATATTGATTTACAAATGTTAAATAGTGCATGGCTTTCATCAAATTTTGGTAATTTGGTATTTGTTGAATGTTGTATTTTGTTGAAGACTCTGATAGAAGTTGCTCAATTTGCTTGCACCAAGCCAACCTAGCAGTGGTTCAAACGCCCCAGTCAACTTGCAAGTACGTCGTAAATGAATAAAAAAAAGTCGTCCTGAAACTTGTACATGCAACTCTAAAGCATGCAGGCCTCTTTTAAAACCCTTTCCATCTGACCCACCATTCTGCCATGCCCTAGATTACAGAGGTAGTCTTTGCCTATTTTTTTATACAAGATAGCAACATTTAGGATATAGTCTTTGATACCATAGGACATGGTTTTATTTTTTCCAACTTGCACAAAGTGGAGGGCACTTTGAGGGCCGAGTTTTCTTCTAATGCTTGGTACTGTTCCACACTTGCAGCCAAAAAAAGACCGTCAATTGAGACTTGAGGTTTAGTACAAGGTACAAAAAGCACCCCCAAATTGCCCCTGATCTAGAACTGCCATCTTCTAACCCAGCACGATAGGAGGACTATAAACCGACCATCTAAGGATTGGAACTGAATTTTGGGGAGGTGAAACATCTTGAAATATTTTTTAATGAGTTTTTCATGAAAGGCAAGTGAAATAGGCACCTAATCCAAGTTATTTCACATTTTTTGGAACTTTGTAGAATTAGTTATAAAGTTTTGAAGTCGAAAAAAAAGTGGTCATTTGTCGTCATCAAAAGCAACCACCTCCTAAAATATGCAGATTTGGTACATTGAAGAAAGCAAAATGTACCTTTAAAGTCTTGTTTGATTTTAATGCCCTGACGGAGTTTGAGCCTCCTACTTTACATCTCTAAAATCAATTATGTATCTAATGCCTACCATTTGCCATCTAACGCATATGGACAACTAGTTTTTGGATGTAATTTTACTTGAGATGTTACGATTTGTCAACCCGCGCTGACTATGAATGGATTTTTTTCTTTATAAATTTTCACATAACATTTTTCCAAGGAGTTCCTTTAAGGCCCAACAACTTCCAAAAGTTTTGACTATATATCTTATTGTATGATATGTAATTTTCATTGCTTAGTGGGAAAATAAGGCATCCAAAAAACCTCTTTCAAATTACTTTTTTTTAAAATAAAAAATTTGAAATTGATTTTAAGAGTTTATATATCTAATTGAAGAGCTTTGAATCATTCTATTTTGATCAATGAGTCAAAAGTTATGAAGAGTTCCAATTCAAGGTAGTTATGGGTCATTGCAAGAAACATCTGTACTATTTTGTGTCACACGTTGCATGCTGATCAGTTTTTTGGCCATAGCTTTTGTGTTTTAGTTCCAAATGACTCAAGATTTATGGGAAAGGTACTCATAACTATTACACACCTTCCTTGATTTTTTCATAATTTTCAAAAATAGTTTACTATCGAAAAATAGACCCCAATTGGATGTCACACTTGGCAATTTAGGGTTTTTTAGTACCTGAGCTATACCTTTTTTTAATGATTTTGAGATGAAATTTGGATGAGATGGTATTCTAGTAGATTTCTAGCTCTCCAGGGAAGGATTTTTAAAAAAGTTAATTTTGTGAGGTATGGAGGTCTACAAAGTGAGCTCCCTTCTGCTTGTATTTTGAAACATATAAAATATTATTTTGGTGGGGTTTTTGTGAATGATCATCTCCATAAAGTTGTTGCAAATGGTCACTTTCTATTTTTTGAAAATACTTATTTTTACTATTTTTCCCTAATTCTTGAATCAAAATACCTATTTTCTTGAGATTTGGCACTTTTCAAGTTCTCCTACTTAGAGAATTCTTCTATCAATTTCCTTCACTGAAAACCTTCATTTTAGAGGTACATACATTATTTCTATTTTTTAAATTTAAAAAAAATTAGTTTTCTAATTTTATAGTACTCTTGAAAAATTCATGAGTATTGTTGCAAAACGCAACAAATAGGACAAGTATTTCTTGCAATGACCCTTATACAATCTTTACCTTATAAAAAAGTTTAAAATCCTTTATTTAATTCAATTTTGTATATTTTTATAAAAACTAAAAATAATAGTATATATTGTTAAATACAACATAATGAACATTGGGATTGGTATTCTTGAATTCCATCAATAAATTGTTTACAATTTAGTATTTTGAATCATTTTCTATTTCTTTCTACCTAATATTTTCTCCATGGTTGTCATAGTGGATGGACGTCTGGTTTGCCCGTCCGGTAGAGCTCTCGCCCGTCCGGTGTGGTCAATACATAGTTGACTTTTTTAGAAGGTAAAAAAAGTCCAGGTAGATTTACATTCATACCACCTAGAAACCATGGGTGTGGACGCAACTCAATGGGACGTGGATGTAAGACAAGGCGGGGACGCAAGAAAGGGCGGGGATGCTAGGGCACAAACCTTAAAATGAACGGGTGCGGACATCTATTTCTTTCTGCTTTTGCGATTGGAGTTTGAGAATTTGGGGGCATGTAATATACCAAAATACCTTTCTAAAGGTATATTACACGCCTCAAAACTCTCCAAACTCCAATCATAAATTGGAAAACAAATCTACTGCCAAAATCCACTATGCAGAGAGTCTACGAGCGGGCGCAAGCACAAGGCCGGGTGGGGACGCTAGGGCAGGGACGCAACGATGGGCGTGGAGTCTGGGGTGCGGACACTAGGGCGTAGACGTCATCTTCTTTCTGCTTTTGCGATTGGATTTTGGGGAATCTGGGGGCGTATAATATATCATTGGAAAGGTATTCAAAATACCTTTCCAATGGTATATTACACGCCCCCAGATTCTCAAAAATCCAATCGCAAATTGAAAAAGAAATCTGCTACCAACATCCACAACGCAGTGAATCCGAGGCCGGGTACAGATGTTAAGGCACAGAAGCAAGGCCGGGCGGGGACGCTGGCGGGACAACAAACTATGCGGGTGTTTTCAAATGGCCTTGGCCTTGGGATTCCTCCTCTTCACTACCCCCCCAAAGGCCACATTCAATTATTGGCAGCTCATTTGTACACAATTGACTAGATCTCTAAGTACATGGAGATCAAATGGGCACATTAAGAACTCCACCTACCAACTACAATTTGCACAAGGGTGGAGGCCTTTGAGAGCTAAGTGAATTTCTCTCTCTTGTAGCCTAACTCCTCAAATCTTCTTTCTTACAAGACCTTGGATTCTTCATTCTTAAATTGGGAGCTTACAGGATGGAATAGTTCTTTTGTTTGTATTTTTCTTCCTCAATTTGATTGTTGAAGGCTTTGGATGGGGTTATTAGAGAGTGACGTAGCCCTTTCTATTTATTTATACCGAAGCTTGGATATGTAGGTTATTTTTTTACTTTCTCTTATAGTAGTTTCACTTAATTATTTATTGTGTAAATTCTAAAGAAGGGATTTAGTGAAGGGCGCATCTTTTCCCATTGTTTTTTTTAAGTAATTTGGATGAATGTTTTTTTTCCCTTACCATTTCTTTATTTTATTTTAGAAAGTGTCAAGAATGAATTCATAATAGTGGAGGCCCTCGATCTTCATTTATTTTAGGGCGGTGTACAATTAAGTTCCCCTAGGGATTGTTCATTTAGTTATTGAATGCATGAAGGAAGGATTTGGAAGGGAGAAGATGACTTTGTTGTATTTCTTAAAATCTTGAAGTAGAGTTTTTACTTTTTGAGGAAATTTTTTCTTTTTTGAATGAATGTCTTAAAAAATGATACAATGGGGACCAAGGGCACTTCCTCACCATTTTTCTTTCCATGTAGCATTCATATTGTTGAAGGGAATTTATAATTTAATTTTTGAATGATTGAATGAAGGGTTGATCACACAATTTTATTATCTCAATCCTTGAAGGTTACAGTGGATATTATTTTTTTTTCCAAATTTTTAAAGGAAAGTCTTAGATACTCTAAAATAAAATTCAATACTTTAGTTCTTTGTTCTCAATAAAATTCAATATTCTAGTTCTTTCTTCTCAATAAAATTCAATTAAATGTTGAACCTAGCTTGAACAAAAAACAACCTTTCTCACAATTGCAATAAAAAAGACAAAACTTAAGTCAATCTAATATTTTTCATTTAACCTATTCACACAACTAATAGTATATTTATCTTAAACAAGAAATAACATTAATTTCTATTATATAAAGAAATAAATTGAAATGAATAAAATGCCTCCACTTTAGTTCCCTCCTTTCTAAACTCACAATTAGATGTTGAACCAAGCTTAGGCAACACATAATTTTTCTCTCCATTCAAAAAATAATTTAATGAATTCAATCCATCCACTTCTTTTCCATTCCTACTCTTAATTGTTAAACCAAACTTTGGCAAGAACAACCTTGACTTCTATTGTAGAAAAATAAAATAAAATAATTCAAGTGCCTCCCCCTTGTTCCTTCTTTCCTATTCCAACAATAACTTGAACCAAACTTGGCAACAAATAACCTTCACCCCCAAATCTCTAATGGACAAATTTTTTATTATTCAAAGTGTCCCTTTAAAACTTATAATATTTAGTTGAAGATTGAAGTGGCAAGGTGCTTGGAAGGAAGCACTTTCAAAGATACACATCCTTTGAGATTGAATTCTTCAAGAACATCCAATTTCTCGATGCTCTCCGCAAGCTCACTCAAGGATCCAAACCAATATATGTCCAACATTATAAGACGTCTCAAGCCTCCAATGCTTTAAAGAAGCACTTTCAAAGATAAATATTCTCCAAGATCTAGCGCCTCAGGGCATCCAATTCTTTGATGCTCTCCGGAAGCTCACTCAAAGATTCACACCCATTTAGATCTAACTTTGTAAGACATTTCAAGCCTCCAATGCTTTGAGGAAGCATTTCTAAAGATGTACATCCTTCAAGATCTAGCACTTCAAGAGCCTCTAGTTCTCCAATGCTCTTTGGAAGCTCACTCAAGGATTGACACCGACGTAGATCCAACTTTGTAAGACATTTCAAGCCTCCAATGCTTTGAGGAAGCACTTTCAAAGATGTACATTCTCCAAGATCTAGCTTTTGAAGAGCCTCTACTTCTCCAATGCTCGTCGGCAGCTCACTCAAGGATTGACACTAACGTAGATGTAACTTTGTAAGACGTTTCAAGGCTCCAATGCTTTAAGGAAGCACTTTCAAAGATTTACATCCTTCAAGATCTAGCTCTTGAAGAGCCTCTAGTTCTCCAATGCTCTTTGGAAGCTCACTCAAGGATTCACACCAACATAGATCCAACTTTGTAAGACATTTCAAGCCTCCAATGCTTTGAGGAAGCATTTCTAAAGATGTACATCCTTCAAGATCTAGCACTTCAAGAGCCTCTAGTTCTCCAATGCTCTTTGGAAGCTCACTCAAGGATTGACACCGACGTAGATCCAACTTTGTAAGACATTTCAAGCCTCGAATGCTTTGAGGAAGCACTTTCAAAGATGTACATCTTCCAAGATTTAGCTCTTGAAGAGCCTCTAGTTCTCCAATGCTCTCAAGAAGCTGACTCAAGGATTCGCACTCCCATAAAACCAACTTTGTAAGACATTTCAAGCCTCCAATGCTTTGAGGAAGCACTTTCAAAGATGTACATTTTTTAAAATTTAGCTCTTGAAGAGCCTCTAGTTCTCCAATGCTCTTTGGAAGCTCACTCAAGGATTGACACCGACGTAGATCCAACTTTGTAAGACATTTCAAGCCTCCAATGCTTTGAAGAAGCACTTTCAAAGATGTACATTCTCCAAGATCTAGCTCTTGAAGAGCCTCTAGTTCTCCAATGCTCGTCGGCAGCTCACTCAAGGATTGACAAGGACAAAGATCCAACTTTGTAAGACATTTCAAGGCTCCAATGCTTTGAGTAACCACTTTCAAAGATGCACATCCTCCAAGATTTAGCTCTTGAAGAGCCTCTAGTTCTCCAATGCTCTCTGAAAGCTCAGTCAAGGATGTACACCACTGAAGATCCAAAACTAGAAGAGCTCGCAATCCACACATATTTGGAAGTTTTGAATCAAAGTGATTTCTTGAAAGGTCTAGATATCGTAATGCTTGCAAGTTGGAAAAGAATGCCTCATGAATATTCAATTTTCTCTTCCAAGTGGATATTTTAGATAGCAAGCATACTCGAAGATTAGGAGCATGAAGTTGGTTTGGCCATTTTAAAATGTTGCTTTGAACAAATGACAACCCTTGGATTTCATTAAGTGACTTGTTTGCAAAAAGTGATGTCAACACTTTTCCTGATTGAAACCAACATTTGGATGCACAATCCCCTTGTTTTGATTGATCAATGATGTACATTGCAAGATCTCGTAGAATGTCATGTACAACAATGTATCCACGTTCACGATTCCAATCAATCATGGACCGCTTCACAAGAATTTCAAGGTGTCTTGTAACTTCGTCTGTGGCTTCTTGTCTA
Source organism: Thuidium tamariscinum (assembly GCA_947034885.2). Lineage (NCBI taxonomy): Eukaryota > Viridiplantae > Streptophyta > Bryopsida > Hypnales > Thuidiaceae > Thuidium > Thuidium tamariscinum. The sequence continues at coordinate 10,470,819 of OX344754.2, forward strand.
TCAAGTGCACCAAATAATCCTTCTGCAATCCACATCTTGCGTAAAAGACTAACTGGAATGTTGTAGTCCTCTGGAAAAGCTGCACAATACAAAAAGCAAGTTTTTGTTGCGTCGTGCTTTAAGTCATTGTAACTTAATTGCAAGCGGTGATACAATTCATCATCTACATTGGAATCCAATAATGGCTTGGATTCCTTCAATTCCAATAGGGCACAACGCCATTCAGCCATGTCATTCTTGTGAAGCATTGCACTTCCAATAACTTTCAATGCTAGTGGAAGCCCCTTGCATTCTTTGCAAACTTTTCTTGCCTCTTCTTCTAATATATTTGGTGGAGGAGTACCATTTTCAAATGCATGAGCACAAAATAGTTTCCAACTATCTTCATTTGAGAGCTCTAGCACCACTTCCACTTTAGCATGAACTTTACAGAGGACCGTTGCACTTCGGGTTGTTATGAGAGTAGTAGACCCTGGAGATGAGGCAATATTCAACCAATACATCATTTCTCGATGATCACATTGATTTCCCCACACATCATCTAAAATCAAGAACATCTTCTTCTTTGCAAATGCATTCCATAAGTATGTCCGTTGGTCTTCTTGGTTGCGATGAGCATAGTGCTCTTCAAATACACAATCATTCAAGAACTTTCCCATGGTTTTGTACAAGTCCGGTATTCTTGCATCCAAGCCAACCGTAATCCACAAGATCCCCTTTGCCCCATATAAAGCTCTGATGTCTTCATCATTATTCAATTTCCTAGCAAGCAAAGTTTTCCCAGCTCCACCCCTTCCTTGCAAACCAAAGAAAGTAGGCTTAGTTGTTCTAGAGCTTGCCAATATAGATGTCTTGAGATTGTTGAATGGTTTTTCCACCCCTACAATCAAAGAAGGAGTTGTTTGTGTTACAAAATCAACTTTTGATTTTGATTGGTTTTGAGATGAGTTTGAAGATTGTCCATTAATACCAAGTGTGGCTAGAATTGCATTCAACCTTGCCTCATCAATTTGATTAGTAATGTGTTGTAAGCAAGATGGTAATTTGCGCCACTGCTACACCTTCATGAATCTCGTCCACTTGCCATACTTGGTCTCCTTCAAACATTCTTCAAGAACACTTTGAGCATTGAGTAGTATTGTATTGAACTCTGACAACCAGTTTAAATGCTCTTGCGTCCGATTGGTTGAGTTTTCCTCAACAACCTTGAGCAAAGGAATAATTCTATCTACCTTGACCTGGAGAACTTTGCAACTTTCTTTGACTCTTATTGCCCCTTTGGCACCATCAATCACCTTTGTCAACAACAAACTCACTGTTGCTCCCACCAACGCTGGAGTAAAAAGTGGATCCCCCATGGTACCTTATAAAATAGAAAAGAAGATTTAAAACTCTTGTAGCAATCTAGAATGTAGCATAAACATTGCATTCACATAAAAACTCAAAAAGATTACAATCAAGGACATAATTGTGGCTAGTTTTCACCCCATCTCAATATAAAACTAAAATCATTGAAATAAGAATGCAAGTTCTATACAAGTTTTACAAAGAGTTTTAAATGCATATCTTACAAGATGCCTTATCAAGAAAAATTCCTAATTGGTATCCAAATCTTCTATTGAACACTTGATAAAAGCATTAATCTTACAAAATTCCATCTCATGCAAGTTTACCAAGGTCCAAGTTCATCAATGAAGTTCATATCAACAAGTCACAAGTAGTTTTCAATGAATTACAAATGAAAAATGAAAAATCTAGTTTTCTATAAAAATAGGAATAAGTAATTTATCTATTAGTGGATATGATGGTTGCCTTATCCTTGTGGGACAAATGAATCTTTCAATTTGTTTCTTCTCTATCGATAGTTGAATGCATGAATTGTTGAAAGTAGTAACAATTCATACTTTCTAATAGTATAAAAATATGTTTTGAATTTAGAAATTGAACTAAAGAATCAATAAGTTGTTTTCAAATTCAAGAGTCATTGGATTGACTAACAAAATCTTCACCATGATGGTTGACCAACAACTTTAAACAATCAACCTTATCCATATATACCTTCAAAAGTAAGGCCCTAAAAATTACCATTTTCATTGATGGTTTTGACTCTCCTAAAGTAAAAGTAGTTCCTTGACCTTAACCCCAAGGCCTTTTCAAAGTCAAATTCCACTCAAAATTGCAACTTCTATTGCAAAGTGCAAAAAGCTTTTAGAAACTGTTATCTTAGTATACTTAATTTGATCTTGCAATAAAATTGGAGAAGAATGTGTAGAAGAAATATAGATTGTACCACTATGCATTGCAAGAAATTTGCATTTGAAAGAAAAAAAATTATTCTTTTCACACCCTACCCAGCTAAATTTAAAAGCTTTGAATCTTCTTACCTTCAATTTTTTTCGCAACATAGATTGAAATAAACTCTTTCTTCATTGAAGTACTAAAATGGAAGTCTCAAAAATAAAATTTCAGTGAAATATATCTGATTTTCGTCCATTAAAATAATGTTAAATAGAAATAAGTTTTAGAGTTGAATAAGAAAATAAGTCGCTATCAATTCTAAGATGAAATTGAAACACAATAATCCCAATTACAAGATTGTTCTAATAAACAAACTAATCTAACCAAACAATTTTCTTGAAAAATAGTAAAAATTAAATTTTAACATTCAAACCTTAAATCATTTTTTCAAGAAGATGTTTATATTAGCCAAAAACCAATATTGTCCATAACTTTTTCATTTCTAATCTTAATAGAATGAATTAAATCTTTCTATACTAACAAAAGTATTTTTAGTGAAAATGCTTGCTTTTGAACACCAATTGAAATAAAAATGTATTTTCTAAAAGCTACTGTGCATTCCTATTTTCAAAAGAAGTTTCTAAAATTCACGATGAAAAGTGCTATTGTAGAAAACTACACAAAATCCATTTCATTCCATACATGGACAATGGGACTTTTAGGATTAACTATTCTATTTTAAACTAAAAACCTTCATTTTACCATACTAAAATATACCTCGGTTGGACCTCAATCTCATTATTCAAGATTGATGATCTTAGATTTGATGCACAACCATAAACATCTAGGATGCAAAACTACTGGAAAAATTATTTGCAATAAAGTTCCTTGCCAAATCCAACAAAAAAACATATTCATTTCATTAATGATGGAATTGGTTTTGAAGAATTAACACTCTTGCTATATTACAAAAATTCAAAAGTTCAAGTCCACTTTGCATACTTGACTATACAACATCTCCAATATTTTTGTAAATTTTGTCAAAGACCAAACTCTATAAGATGAATACAACCACTACATACAAAGTGCTAATGAGTTGAAAAAGGCACATCAATATTGGTACTATTACCTCCAAAATTGTCAACTATAAGATAAAACACCCATAACTATCAAGATAAGCAATTCCACATCAGTGTTTTTTTTTCTGGCGATTTGGAGCAAAATTGCACCAAAAATTTTCGGCCAGCACCAAGCCTATAGAAAAAAAACAAGCAAAAAAGGCCATAAATCGCCTATGACTGCGCGTGGTTACAGGCCGTGGTGCCGTTTGTACTTGTAACAGTCAATAAAGTCCCGCCAACATCGCCAGCTCCACCCGCCTCATAGTGTTTTTGATTTTAGGGTTGGAGCCGCTTGCGCCTCGAAACGGCTCTTCATTTGCAGCTTGGACGCCACCTTCTCTCCCAAATTCACAGTCTTCAAAGCCACCTTCTCTACTGCATTCAATTGTGTTGGAGCCACCTTCTCTGTGTTCATTGCTTCTCCGTAGTCCACTCTGCGATGGTGTAGGGTTGTAGGGAGCCAGCTTACTCTTGCATTCACAGCCACTTTGCTTTCACATTCATTCCTAATTTCTTGAATTGGTGTGGAATTATGGCTGCTTTTGATTTCCATCATCATGGAGGGTGGCTGCACATTGCGCACTGTTGGGTTTTAGCTGGATTCCTTCCCCACTTTGTTAAGCCTCCTTCTAGTGACGCTAGAGTTAGGAATTTTTGTTTTGGGCAATTCGAGTTGCTTCTTGTATCAACGTTTAGTGGAAGCTGGGTGGTTTACGATGGCGGACTCCCCTTCTATTCCGGTGGAGATCGCTTCTGCAAGTGCGGTGAAGGCAATAGAGGACATGAAGGTAGTGGAGAGGCGGCAACGAAGATTGGACCGATTGCAGCGGGAAGCGAAGGCAGCTCAACGGAAGGCTCAAGCATCAAAACGAGCGCTAGAGGCAGAGGCAAGAAAGAGAGCAAGATCTGGTAGGACGATGCGCGCTTATTTCACGTCAAGTAGAAATTCCTTGAATCGTGAGCCTTTGCAGGGTGCAGGGTCCTCTGGTGCCCAATTGACAGATATGCCCATGGACACCGAGATCCTCCTCTCGTGCCCTGCCGTTGTCCCAATCTCTGACGAAGAAGCGCCAACCTCAAATTCAGAGGAAAATCTTGATTTAAGCGCAGATGAGATGGTTGACTCTGATGACGATGCTTTTGCATCCCCTCCAACACGTAGTGCAAAGAAAAAAAAAAGCGGAGAGGTGGGGCTCAAAGGTGCTAGGGCTATAGGATCCGCTACTGACACTACGATGAAGAAACTGAAGAAAAATTATGACCTTCATCGCAAATTCCACAATGAGTGGGCAGCGAAGGAGCCCTGGAGCGAGGCTGTCCTAGCAGAGGATGGTGTCATGCATTTGGTGCGATGCAGGCCTTGCACCGTAGTGCGTGGAAAACCTATTCATATGGCTCCTAAGTGGGATACGATCTCCAAACACGGCCAGCGTGAAGTCCACAAAAAATGCATGCTTCTCTATGCTGCTCGTGGGTCTGTGTCTGTTGCGGAACAAATCCAAGGGTGTACCACGATGGAGTCGCGGAAGAAACGAATTCAATTTGCGACGTTGTTTCAGTTGCTTGCAGGTGGGAGGCCAATGTCGGAATACGAGGCTAGATTTGAGCTATATGAGTTCTTGAACGTTCCTGAACTGCCGAAAAAGCATTGGGCTGATGGCTCTGGATGGGTGATGGCGGAGCATTTGTATGACTTCGTGAAGCAGAGAATCAAGAGTCTTATATCTAGTGCCGCATATATAGCCTTGTCTGCAGATGAAACGAGTGCATGCGACAATATAAGTTGGATAGCAATTCACGCTTATGTCGTGGTGAATTGGAGCCGCGTACCTCTACTTCTATCAATCCAAAAATTGGATGCCGATGGTGCATCTGCCAACAATCTAACAACTGTTATTGTCAATGCTTTGAGTGCAGGGGGTGGGGTGACAGACGCGGAGGTTGCACCGAAGCTCCTTTGCTTTGGCGCCGATGGCGTCACTACTTTCCAAGGCTCGAAGTCTGGGGTGACGACACAAATCAAAAATAAATACGCTCCTTTCGCAACTGGAGTCCATTGCTGCGCCCATCGGTTGAACTTGACCGCACAATCACTGTCGTCACTAACAGTGATGCATGCCGTAGAGGAGGTTCTTCGCACTACACATGCGTACTTTGCCCATTTCCCGAAGAAGGCAGCCGAATTTAGGGCCTTGGCGCATCAGCTGGAGTCCAAAGGCTTGAAGCTGCTGAAGAACGTCAAAATGCGTTGGATGAGCTGCCTCGCTCCAATTCGAAGGCTCCTGGCAGAATACAAAGGTGTCATCGCTATGATGCTTGCCGATAAGGACGAACGAAAATGGGGCCAGAAGGCACGGGTGAGCTTCATTCCTTGCTTCTTTTCAAAACTAATCTACACTTTTTGTATCTTATTTTCATGATGCTGGTCGAACTAGCTCGCTTATTCGTGGGAGCTTGCTGGGCCTTCTTTCTTCCACATGGCTCGTTAGGGTTAGGTTTTGTTAGCTTGTTTTGGTCTTCGCCTCATTGATGTAAGCTGTCTTGTTGGTTTCCGATCATTCTTACTGTAGAGACATCTGCAATTTCGTTGCAATTTGGAACTAAATGGCATAGAGCTTCTTCAGAAAAATTTCCTTTAATACTTTCAGGCACCTGATCTCCTCAACGGACCTGAAGGGTAAGTGAAATTTCACTGATTGGCACAGATTCTAGCTGTTGGTACTACTAAGGTACTGCTTGGCTTGCTTGGTTCTCCGAGAATTAGGGTTTGGTCTTTACTTCTGTGTTCTACTAGTCGGTTGATTTTTATCTGTTTTCCACCGAATTCATATTGGCAACTGATGATATCGGCAAATTGATATCAGTTGCGGGTACTCCACTGCTTCTTTTACCCTTGTGGATAGGATACTGGTCGATTGATTGTCGTTTGTTATCCACCGAATTCATATCGGCAATTCATGGTTTCTTCATTTGCTGTTAGTCTGTCAGTTGAAGCTGCTTTTTTCACCCTCCTCGACAGAAATCAGCTTACGGTGAGGTCTTACCAATGTTATTGCAGTACGTTCCTCAGATTTAGAATGGTCGAATTATTCAAATTCGAAGGTTTCAAGGACTTTGCTGCATCTCGTAGCCGTAATGACCAGTGAAATGAGCGTTCTTTTTTGATAAATTTGGTTTCATTGACTTCAGTGATTGTTGCAGAGGATTGCGTAGCTTTCCTTTTTGTGTCATGTCAATTCGTTTCAGGCTGGTTCGAATGGGAGCGATGGAGATCGGGATACCTAATCGAGGCTTTGTCCTGATTCATGTGAAATATTTTTAATGTCTGAAGATTCCTTCAGTAGCGAACTCCACATCTCTCGTGCATGGTTTCTTATTTGATGGTTGTCGTCGATCTTTGAGAGGGGGCGTTGTGTGGATTCTGGGATCACTGCAGAGCTGGGTTTTGCTTCTTTTTTTTTTCCGATTTTTTGGTTGTTTTTTTGTCGTTCCTGATAGTCCCAGTTGCGTGTGCATTGCTCGAATCGTTTTTGCCATTCACTTTCTTGCTCAGTTTGACTACAATTCATTCAACCAACCTCAAGTAAGGTACATTACTTCAATCTTCTCACAGTTGCAATCCTCTAGTTGTATTCTCAATGTTTGCACTTTCTATGTGCATTAATGGGAGATAGTAACACCGTTTAAAAGATTGAATCGTCTGCCACCTACTGCAACATTAAGTGCAAAAAGTGATTTGCAACTTGCAAGCGTCACAATTAACTTAGGTCTGGCAGAGGGCGACTAATTAAACAGGAGAGGTCAGTACCTCTTGCTCATCTCGATCTTCCAGCCTTCCGCCACGCCTCGGGAGGTAAGACACGTACTAGTCCGTTGTTTGTTTGTTTCCATAAGAAGGAAACTGCGACTACGAACTGTATTTCGAGATCACGTACAAAGTGTACTGTATAAAGTGAGTGAAGTGCTCCTCGTTTTTCTTAAGAGAATACCAGAAATATATTTCGCTGAACTAGGAATAGGAGAATCAGAGAGAGGAGCAATAGGGACATCAAGTCATTGACACAAATCTTCTCGGTGGGCAACACTGTAAATTGAACCGAGAATGGCAAGTAATCTAGACACCAGAGATAACCTCCCGAGTCTGCGATATTCACTACAACAGGGAGTCGCTATTGCAGCATCTGGATCATCAATGATTTTGCGATGGTTTGTTGCGGTTCTGTACAGTACTTGGCTTACTATGTCTTCTTTACTATGTCTTGTGGAAAACTGGCAATTTGGGTCTAACATTTGGACTTCTTGTGTATGCAGGCAAATTTGGCTCTATTGCTTGATTCATATGTCTTGCTTGGAATATTGGCATTGCTTCCAATGTTAGAATCAGTGGATACATTGATTCAATGGGCCCAGAAGGAGGACATATTTATCTATGACTTTGTGGGGGCACTTGGCACATGCCAAAGCAACCTATTCACATTCTACCTCAATGATGATACGGCCTTCCGCAAGGATGAGTTCCATGCGTACAACCAAGTCCTCCAGTGTTCTCACGAGCAGATTCTCATGAAGTGGGAGGCAAATCTGAATCATCCTTATGAGACTTTGACGTTTGTGGTGGGTGGAGAGACACTCTATGCCTTGCACAATGGTGCAATGGTGAATCGGGAGGCATATGCATCAATTACCACCATCATTGAGAATGATTGCAGAGGTAAATTCTGTGTTTTTATGTTTTGGTTATTATTGTAGTGAATTTAACTTAGCATAGTTCTGTAAAGGTGCTGAATGTAAAAGTTTGGTGCATTCAAGCAATGGGCATCAAAGCTTTCTGCATAAATTTGTTTTCTCCTCTTGCAGAAATTCTGTTTGATTTCTGTCAATATATAGCTTTAAAAAAAAAATTCAGACCCTAAAGTATACTCACAGCTTTCTCTTGTGTTCCAAAAAAAAACTTAGGTGATCTTTTAGTCTCTCATGAAGATGTGACTTGTAACTGAATGTACGATTGAGTCGTTGCAAGTAAGGTTGCATATTGACATATCTTTTGATTTGATCTCATTTCTTTTGCTAAGCTGCCTGTTGGAATTGTTCTGCTGATTTGGTGACAGAGGCTGCGAGGAAACTGATGGATGAGCTAACCTCAAGGTTCCCCGATCATGGCTTAATGGATGCATTGGGGGTGGTGTACCCGCAGTACTGGCTGCAAGGGGATTGCACTGCCAGCTTCAAAAAACATCTAGACATCATCAAGAATTTTTATGGGGAGCCCAAGTTTGTTGGAGAGGGTGAGAATAGACGCTTTGTCCCTGCTGTCCTAGACAAATTCTTGCTGGATTCAGAGCAACCCTTGTTTAAAATTGCCATGATCTCTAATGCACACTCAGCCATGGAGTTGCCTCCAGTAAATGCTCCTGCACATCAATTGGTGAATCCCTTGACAAAACTGTGGCGGATATTAGATGCAAACTCCTCCCTTGGCAAGAATTTTGGAGAGTATATCAAGTTGGCCCAAATTGCCATGGTTCACATTTTGGGGAGTGTTGAAGATGAACGCACCTTCTCTGCATTGTCGTTTTTGAAGGACAAGTTGCGCAACAAGTTGGATCAGCACCTGGGTGTGGTTGTGGGCATGCATTGTCAGAATGTGTACACTTTAAAGAACTTCCCGTATGATGACTGCTTCAAGCAGTGGGTGTTGGCTACAGAGCGTCAGCGTTATGCAATGACGGCATGATCTATGCTTTCATAAGATGTAGTATTGCATTATGTAGCACCTATCACTTGGTACTTTGGTTGATCTCCTAGGTAATTGTTGCCCTATATGAACTGAAGAAGTTGGAGTTTTTACTTTCAACTGTCTTTTCCACCAATTTTTTTATTCTTTTGTTTAAATGATATGGCCATTTTTGTATTGGATGTTTGTCTTGTATTGCTGAAGTGTCTATACAATTTTGCATTATTAGAGAAAGGGCAGCCTAAAGCAAGTCAATTCTACACTTTTAGTAGCCTAAATTGCACCAAACGTGAATCACTAGTTGCCACTTTGTGCAACACCCACATTTTAAAAGTAGCCAGTGACGTCAGATTCAAAGCCTAAAATTTACTCTGAAGCCAGTGACTTGACGACAAAAATAACAGAATAAATGTTAAAAAAGCCACATAGCTTGTCTACACTTGGGCTTTGGTGAGAGAGTAGCACCTACCCATAAATGAAAAAAAAAACACTGTTCCACATGGTTTGAGGCACCTTTTTCTAAAAAAATTCATATTCTTGCAATGTTTCCAATTGAAAATCAAGAATTTGCAAATAAAATTAGAATTTTTGGATAAGGCATCAAATTTCTATGAATTTTTAAGTCCCTAGGACACCCTAAATCGTGATCTAATAAAGTTGCCTTGATTCTCACGCCAAAAATCTAATAAAATCAAAGCCCACCAACTAAAACTAAGAATGGAGATGGTTTCAAGGTACTTTGGAAGATAGGTTAAGGTTACTCTAATGTCAAAAAATGGGTACACTAATGGTTATGGTTATGGATGCTTCTACCTTGTATCCAACCTCTATTCTATGTCTTGTAAGTTATTGAAATCATACTATACAAACATGGGTATATATACATATATGTTTTTATACAAATGGCATCAACTAGTTAAGAACATCTATTTATACCTCTAGTGAACCTACTCATCTATATAAAATACAACTTGTACCTCATACTTTGATCCTTCCCAATCAGAACAGACATGTGCACCATGAGCATGTTATCTCTGAGTCTCCAAATCTGCTAAATTACCACACAAGAAAGAAGGAATGAAGTGGTACCAACGTATTGTTGCGTTCTCCAAGTGAGAAGAGCAGCTTTGTTGCAGCCAATGTCGGCAGATCCGTCCCAAACTAGTTCCTTCTCCACACCGACAATCAGAACCTGCGTATTCTTGAACAGATCAAAGTATTTCACTCCATCGCGAATCCACTGAAGCCAAGACTCCACCACCTCCGAGAAGCTGCAGATGCCGCATCCAAACGCTTGCAACCTTGCCTGCTAAGCTCGTCCAGCCACGGGAATCAAACGACTCCAGCCAAACCAACGTCACAGAAACCTAAGTCCAACGCTAGGTCGGTCTTCGAAACACACAACCTCCTTTGGCCGGAACGGTATGCCAACTTCCACACCAGCAAGCTCGTCTCGGCAGCACAACAGCACTGACCAAGACCCAGTTTCGCAAACACAGGGTCGCCCAAACGATTGCCGTGAAAACCCCGGCGAGGTGCAAACTAAACTAATGGGGAAGGGCTCGCAAGAAGGACGCGGTTGTGACGACGGTCTTCAAAACAAACAACCTCCTCTGGCCGGAACAAAATGGCAAATTCCACAGTCAATCAAGATCGTTTGGCACCACAACAAGACTAACGAGAACATTCAAGTTTCGCAAACGACCGCGGAGCCAGAGCCGAGCGAAGCACTCTGGAAGCAGAGGACTGTAATAATCATTACGGTAATTGGTAAAGCCGTGGAGGGCTGGCAAGTAGGACAGACACGGTTGGGTCTTTAGTTCCTCGAAGTCGGAGTCTCGGAGAACGTGCACTGGTCGATAACGTGGTGAACAGCGCCGAAATTTCTACAGTGCTTCGAATCCACTACAGTAATGGGGGAGTTCGCCATTTCTTTGCTGTTAAAAGACCCTGGTGGAGCCAGCTCCGTCCCATTTCCCCGGAGAACTGAAAACTTGGGAAATTGGAGTTCATCCTGTAACTTATTTGGGATCCTTGTATTCAGCTGAGGATGTGTCAGACAGACCAAAGTTAACTACTGTAGTACTGTAGACGGGCAGTCGGTAGTTCGGTACTCCATGATAGTGAGGGGCATTCAGTTTTGTACATTCATCCGCCTTGCTTGGAGAAGAATTCGGAGCCTTTGGAGCTTTCAGTTGCAGCTTGATCCTGATTCCGATTGACGAACTGAAAAGACCTGGTGCGGTCTAGTCACAGCCTTGGTCTGAAAAAAGGACTTGCGTTGCTGTAACTTACTCCGTATTATTCTTGTTCCAAGCTCGCAGCCAAACGACCATGAGTTAGCATAAGGTGTGGATTTGCTTTGTGGAGCTTTTAGTTGGAGGAAACATTAGGATTGATCTCTGTGTTTCACAATTTCTTTTGTTGCAATAGAACAACTAATTTGAGTGTTCTTCATCTGCTTTTTGATCCTCATATCAGTATTCAATAGTCATAATATATTCATCAAAGATGGTCAAAGCCAAAATATATAGATTATCATTGTTGTTCTTAGGGAGGACTATTAGCATGTCTTTTAGGATTCTATTGTGGTTCTTTGAACTCCGTAGACAATTGTAATGGTAATTCCAAAAGCATCCCTTCAAGTAGTGAAATAATGAACCTTTTTGTAGAGAGTATTCCTAGAAGTTACAAAATATTGACTACTCAACTCCAATTCCATCCCTTTCAACCTTCTTCCAATAATTTTAACTACATTAGAATGTAAAATGAAGGCCCAATTAGTTCACAATAGTAAGGAGTCCTTTTGTAATAAGGTGGAGGATACGTAAAGCTTTTGAGCTATAAAAACATTCTTTAATGTAGAGTTACATTGCTCTTTTTCATTGCATCAAAAATGTACAAATAGTATACATTTCAAAAGGTGAATGCTTCTCGTGACCATTGCAATTCAACTTCAAAAAGTCATAACTAAGCTAATTAAGTTCATGAAGCTCCAAATAATATAAAACAACCTTGAATTTGATACCTAACTTCCATTTGTCTTTCAAGAATAATCTAGTGAAAAACATTTCAAGAAATTTAAACTCCTAAAGTTAATCTAATTTTCAACTATTAAATGGATGCTTCATGGACCTTATACCTACTTAAAGTGGGTACATTCAAAAGTGCTACAAATTGTTACTTTGCCTAGTTACTATTATTAGATTGCTCAAGAATTTCATATAACTAGTCTTATTGGCAAGTATAAGCATATTCTAATGCACCAAAGAATGCAACATTAGGATACAATATACAAAAGTTATTTAGGAGCAAAATTTGTTTCTAAAAGTGCCATCTATAGTCTATATACAAAATAGTAAATAGAAAGAAGTAGAAAATGAATAATAATACTAAATTGTTAAATAAAATATTTTTGAAATTGCAAAAATGTCAATCCCAATGGTTGTAATGTCGTAATAAATGATTTACACCTAATATTTTATTTTTTTTCAAAAATATTTAAAATTTAATTAAGTAAAGGGCTTCAAAGTTCATTATAGAATAGAGTGTTAATAGTTGCCCGCAAACTAAAATTCCTCATAACTTTCATCTCACTAATCAAAATAAAATGATGAAAAACTTTAGAAAAGATTTTAAAGCATTGGGAAACAACAAGTTATTTTGGATTCTTGCATGGAGGGACCGTGTCACATTAGCAATCTAATGTGCTCTAGAGACTGTCACATTAGAATTTTTCATTTTAGGGTTATTTTCATTCTAGGGTTTAGTGAAATGCAATTTCAAGGCTGTGGATATTGGGTTTGGGGCTTCCAAGATTTAAATTTGAAGCTCTTTGTTTTTCATAGCCCAAGCACATAGAGTCCTGCTTGCACATCCATTTGGGGGCAACAAATTTGTCCCAGGTAGCAAATGTGCACAGGGATGTTCCAAACTACGCTGACTACACACTGAATAAATTGTATTCATTAATGGATGGCATATATGTTCAAATTAATGGGACTGTAAACCATAGATTTGGTTCATGTTTTGTATTCACTAATGTTTTGTATTCATTGTTAATTTGATTCATGTTTTCAATTATATAATTGGATTCATGTTTTGCTTAAAAACTTCAAATCTCCAAATTTGTGTTTATTCTTGAGATTCATATTTACTTCAAAACCTTCAAATATCTAGATTCTTGTTTATATTTAAGATTTATGTATAATATTGTTAAAAAATTTAGTATATGTTTATTGTTACAAAAAATTATTCATGTTTGTTGTTCATAATTTTAATTAATATTTATTACTAACACATTTAGTTTCTAAACTATATTTACTTCAAAAATAGTCAAAAATGGCAACTTCTAGTACCAATATCAAAAGTTTAGAAAATATACATATTTTGAGACATGTAATTATAGGATCTTGTAGTAAACTAGTTTGTGAATATGTAAAAACAAAATTCAAAGTTTTTCACCATGTGGATTGCAAGATATTAGTGTTTGAATGCTCAAAAATAAATTTTTTCACCTTATAAAAAATAGGGCAGCTATACTTCAAAAGGTGACAATTATATGAAAAATGGTCCAAAATGGTGGTGTTTCTTTGCATTCACTATGAAGGCCAAGTAGGATACTTGCCTTAAAATTTCAAATTATTTCAAAATATACAACATATATGAAAAAAATAGTAAGTAGAGAAGAGTTGCAAATGATTCAAAATACTAAATCGTTAAGAATTTATTTATCATGGAATTAAAAAATGCCAATATTAAAGGTTACAATGTTGTAATTATCAATCTACACTCCTATGATTTTATTTATTTCACAAAATATTGAAAATTGAGTGAAATCCGGAGTAAAATAAAAGCCTTTAAAGTTTATTTAAGAGTAGGGAATCCATAACTAATTACAAACAACAACTCCTCAAAACTTGGTCAAAATGGAATGATTAAAAGCTTCCTACCCATGTATAAATGAAGAAAACCAATTTCAATTTTTTGAAAAAAGTGGTTTCATGGTCAATTTTGTTAAAATGGCAATACTCCAATAAAATGGCATGACGTTCTGTTAAAATGGCACATTTTCTTCTTCTACCACTAAGCCTCTATGTCAAAATGGTACACAAAATATGTCAAAATGACACTTGAAATTTGACAAAGTGGCACATGGAATATGTCAAAATGGCACTCGGAATACCGCCATTTTAATGAAATTGACCATTTTCCTCCAATTTGTTCAAATTGCTCATTCATAAAAAAAATCTTATCAAGCCATAACTTTTGACTCAAATTTCTAAAATTCCTAAATTTTACTTTACATAAAAGATATTCTTCATCCACACCTTCTATTAAAACTTGAGCCCCAAATATGAAAACCTCTAGTCACATGTACTTGCCCAAAATTGCTATATTATCAAATTTAGCAAATTGTTCCTATAGAGATTATGAAAATTATTCATGTTTACTCCAAAACTTTCAAATTCACATATGCTCTTAGTTCCTAAAAGACAATGTATTTTTTTGGCAATGTATTATTTTTGAGTCATTCATTTACAATTAGAATTTACATATTAATTCATTGAAAATTTTAAGCAAGACGTAGTAAAGGAATAGCTTTAAGGAACAACAATTATCATAACCTTTATTAAGTAATAAAATTTTTAATTATTTTTCCAAGATTTACATATATGTAGGAAGCTTTGAATCCTTCCATTTTAATTGATAAAATGAAAATTATGAGGAATTTAAGTTTGTAGAGATAGTTATGGAATCTCTATTCTAAAATAAACCACAAAGTTCTTTATTCAATTCAATTTTAATATTTTTGAAAAACATCTAATTCATTGGATGTAGATTGTTTATTACAACATTATAACAATAGGGATTGGTAATTTTTGATTCCAATACGAAATTCCTAACAATTTAGTATTGTAAGTGGTTTTCTATTTCTTTCTACCTACTTTTTTTCTTCCAAGTATGAATATGAAATATTTTTGTTGAAATTTTCCATATTTATTCTCAACTTATTTCTTGAAGCTAATATTAAGAGTTGCAAGTAGTAGGATCTACACATATTTCAAAAAAACAAATTGAAAGATGGAATATAAACATTTGGGATGAGTTGAAAATACTTCTTTTTCAAATGATCTTGCACTTGATAGGGTTTTTATTCTATAAATTTTAGGAGGGTTCATTCTAACAAATTAACTCCTAAATGTCTAAGGCACAGATCCTAGTATTAACAAAATTTGAAGTTACTATTTTGGTAGTTTATATCAGTGAAAATCTCCTTTTGAAGTTCAATTCTAGCATCAAAAACTTGATTTCTAAAATGAATAGTTGTGAACTTTCTATTCAAGATTTTGTGCAAGGGTGTCTATTACAATTATTGATTTTCTTATTAGGAGGGTTATTAGGAATGCTTGTAGTAGATTTGAGAAACCATGAATTGATTGGGCTTATGCCTCTATGCATGTTATACCTTTTAACTTCATATGTTTTTTGAAACCAATTTTTTAGATTTGATATATGAAAAGAATATTGAATTGAAAGACTTCTAATTATTTTTATAGTTTTAACACTCTCATGATTAAACAATGGAATCTTTTCAATCCATGAGTAATGTTTTTGTATATTTTTTTCCTACATGATTCTTAACGTGTCTAGTTTGAATTTGTAATGTTGCAAATCCAAAAAACACTTGATAAATCTTATCAAAATTATTGTTACTTTTTGTTTAATTTTGAGCACATTTCAAGAAGCTCCAAAAAGGCCTTGGGGGTCATTGCAAGAAAGACCTGCCAAAAAGCATAGAATTTTACACAGTACTCATTTTTTCTTTGGGAGTACTGTATAAATAGTAAATCAATTTTTTTTAAAGTCAAAAACATTTTTGATGTATATACCTTTAAGAAGAAGGAAAAGCATAGAAAAATTCTCTAAGTAGGAGAATTAGTAAAGTGCCGAATTTCATGAAAATTGTAACTTTTACTACAATTTCACATTTTAATTTGTAAAAAATAGGGAAAATAATTTTTCCTAAAACTAAAAGTTGTCCATTTAGAATTACTTTATGGTAAATATATTTCACCTAAATGATGATCTAAAAACTATCTTGATTGTTCAAAAATGTGCGCGCAAGGGAGGCTTATTAGCACACATGTAGAGGAAAGAGAATAATGATTTTTTAAATTTCCTTTGGTAGAAACATGCCTACTTAGTGTAGTAATAGACCCTAGAAATCTCAGCTCTAAGTCATTAATTTAAAGTACTCCTTGCAGAACTAGAAAATCCTAAACCACAAAGTGTGACAAATTAGAGAAATTAGAATTTAAATATAAAATGATTTTTGAATTTTTTTGAAAAATAAGGGTTTTGATTAATATCGAGTTAGACATCTCCAATAAAAATTTCAAGTTCAAAAACTTAATGCTCTAAAAGTTATAGCTCATGATAACTCCGTCACTCAAAGGGTGATGCCAAATAGAACAAGTCTTTCTTGCATTCACCCTTGGACATTTTATGATTAATAAAAGAATCCTACAGTTGAATTTGTTTAGAAATAAATATAGAAGAGGTTTTATCTTAGAACTTTGAATATCGGCATTTTAAAGAAATTTTGTGCCTTTGAACATGAAAGAACTTTCCGGATTCAAATTCATGTTCATTGGTTAAAAAATTTGATTTATAATTACTATTCAAAATTTGATTTATGTATTACTTCAAACCCCTCAAATCTCCAAATTTATATTCAGTATTATTACTACAAATTTATATTCAAATTTATATTCATGTTACAAATTTATCCTACAAATCCTACAAATTTATGTTCATGTTTACTATAATTCAAAAAAATTATTCAAGTTTACTTTTAAAATAATAAAAATTCACCTTTGGGTCATTGCAAGAAACACTTACCGGTTTTGGCTCAAAATGGCTCAAAACCAATGAGTCGTGTGAGTCCTGTGACCCTTTGAAATAATTTTTTTTTAAAATTGAAAAAAATATGGATAATTTGAAGAGCAATGTGAATATTATGTCTCTTGAAATTCAGACCTAAGAAAAATTTTCTCTAAATGTTATAGACAATGGAAAATACAATGAAAATAGCTCTTTTTTCACTAATTTGGTAAAAATATTAAGAAAATTCAAGAAATTCAAATAAAAAATCCATTTTTTCTTCAAGTAAAGGCCTTTCTTTTCCAACAAATTTCATCTTTGGAAAAAATTAATTCTATTCTCTACACTTGCACAAAGTCAGCCACTTTGACGACATGTGGAAGTTGGACAGTTTAATATTTTCAAAAATCCTTTTTAGGTATTGTGCAAATATACTATATATCTAAGCATGACAATTTTCAGCTCAAAATTTGCATTTATGGGTCAAAAATAGGACTAAAACCCCCCAAAATGGCCAAGGTAGACAACCAATCGGGGGCAGTTTAAAAATAGTAAAATAATTTTAAAAGAATTGAAAAAATTACAGAGCATACAAAACTTTTGTATGCACCTTGATTCCAAATTTCAAGTTGATAGGGAAAACTATGCAAAAGTTATGAGCAAAAAACTACCTGTTGGAGGTCAAGGGGACAAAAAATAGGACAAGTGTTTCTTGCAATCACCCCTTTACTATTAAATTTTATAATAAGTTAAAGGTTGATTGGCTTCATATTGTTTTGGTCAATTCATTTGTAATTTTACATGTACCCAATTTCTTTTGCAAAAAACAAGTAGGAGCATTGATTGTTTTGGGGGGAACACCAATGTGGTCATTGTCATTTCCTGGGAGTGAGAGAGATTCAAATTTTGCAGTAGTTGAAGCTTTGAAGGTATCTCCCATAACATTCAATAGCATGTTGTGGCTATCCCTTCTTTCTACAGTGAAGGGTGTGGCATATTCTACACCCAATAACCTCTCCATCCTCCACATGTCGACTTATTTCAAGTACACAAGTCTCAAAGTACAACAAGAAAGTAGGAATTAATGGAAGCAAAAGTATTTCTTGAATGAATGAAAATGGAAGAGTTTAGATATAGGCTATAAGCCCTAAGCACTTTGTAGCTTCCAAAATTCATAGTGATTTCAATTTAACATATAAAATTATTGAAAAATTTGCATTCCCTATGATTTCTATATTCTTACACATCACAAAATTCAAATTCCCTTAAATACTGCTTTAGAACATGCACAAAATCATTGGAATAATTGACTATGGGAGGTTCTCATATTGATTGTAGGAGAGGCAGTTACTGCTTTTTTTTTTTTTTGAAACAAATGAAACGGAATTTCATTGCACAAGGAAAAAGACAAAGACGCCAGCCACAAGTGGCCTGGCGGGAGGACAAACAGGACAGACAGCCGAGATAGACAACTGGGACCGACTGACAAGACTAAAACTCGCGACCGAGGACCAAAGCACGACGGGTGGGCTTGGCCCACCGCGGCTGGCCGCAGGGCGGAGCCCTGCCGCGTCCCGTTGCGGTTCAAGGGGGTTCGAATACGAATCCGCCCCTCGGACCTGCCGGTGACCATCGGGGTTGGCCGTTCTCCATGTTGGCAAAGATGTTAAATTTGCAACGCCTTTTGGTGAAGGCGTTGAGGAGCTTACTACGTGTCTCGGTAGAATGGATGCGGTTGCAGCTAACGTTGGCCCACTCTAATCTACCGTAATCTATGAGGCCGTTCCATATGTGATTCAGAAGTTGGTCAGGGTTCCATAGCTTGTTGTTGAAAACTTTATCGTTTCTCTAGATCCACAGGGACCACATTACAGTGGTTCGGGCTTCCATCCAGATGCGCTTGAAGGCATTAAATTGACGAGGAATGGCTAGGGAGAAAATCCCTTGTTTCCAACTAATTGGCCTCCAAGGTCCCTGAGCTTGATCACCTGCAAGCAATACATTCATGATGTGGATGATCCATTGCCAAGCGATCCGCGCGTAGATGCACTCCCAGAATCTGTGCAAGACTGATTCAGTAGCTCCTCTTGGGCAGACAGGGCATCTTGTATCAATGTCTTCGTTAATGCGTCCTCTCCAATGGTTTACAGCTACCGCACGGTACCAAATTAACCATAATAAGCCAGATTCCTTGTTGACTCTTTCCTGGGCCCATACAATTCCCCAGAGCATCCGAAATTCTCTAGGCAGGGCGCCGCTCCATTTCGTGATGACAGGGTTTGGGACTTGGTGCCTCCTTTGAAGCAGCTCGCGTCCTAATTTAGGCGTGAAGCTCATAAACGGGGGGGGTATCTCCTGCGTCATTCCATTCGAATTTCCCTGGATCCCATGTGATGGAGTCGATTCTTCCAAAAAAGAAGAGTATGATGGTGCTCTGGGGGCCTCGCTTGACTGAGGCAACTCTGATCCTGTGGAAGGTCCCTGATGATGTAGAGGCCTTCAGGGAGACGGGTTGGACAGAATTAACTTGGAGAGTCATCGATCGCTGGAGGATAGTGAATCCGGCGGCGAGCCACTTGGCTGGCCACGGACCCGTTGGAGGGCCGATGTGAGCTGATCTTCCGTCCGAGACCTGTAGCGCTATGAATGGGATCATGTCATTTTCTCCTTGGAACCAGCCTACCCATTCGGTCTGCGACACCCTAAGAAATGGGCTCGTTAGCAGATTCCCCCATTGGGAGGCCAAAGCTTGGCCTGCCGCTTGCCATGCTCCTTCCTCGCCGTTCTTCAGGCCGAATCTTGTTTTGGCATCCTCTGCTGACAAAAAGCGTCCCTGGTGATGGGCGTCTCTCACGAGCTTTAGTCCTCTCCAATGAAGCTGAGTCGCTCTTATTTTCGGGAACCCGGGTCCAATGGTTGGGGTGAATCTGGACCACCAGAATGATTCTGCTCCGACTTCCTCCGGGAGCCTTGGCCTGACAGAAGTAAGCGTCGGGATGAGCTTTTTCCACGATGAGCCTACCCAATTCCAGATCAGAGACCCCTTTTGGACCTGGAGCTTCGGAGTAGTGAAGAATTCTAGGCTTTTTGCCCATTGGCCTCGAGAGTAAGGTTGGCAGCTACTAAGTCGATGTCGTAAAAGGGAGTGGAGATCGGAGTCGCTCGGCTCACAGGCCTTAATCACCTACTTCGACATGAGGGCAGTCATCGCGTCCTGAGGATTGATTGTGTCAATCCCGCCTTCACTTCGTTTTTGGCAGCACTGCAGCCATGCAACTTTGACTCGGGTGTGAAGTAGGGAACCAGACCATAAATATTTTTGAATGTCTGAAGTCACTTTTTGTACCCCTGCCTGTGTTCTTCCCCAGATGGATACAAAGTAGAATGTGGAGTTGGTTAGGGCATTGTTGACAATTACGCTACGGCCTGTGGGATTTACCTTGGCGGAAGACCAATACTGTAATTTCTTGGCTGTTCTTTCTTGAAGAAAGGCGTCAGCTGAGAGAGCGGTTTGACCCATCCCGAAGGGGGTTCCCAAAAGCTTGCTGACGGCATTGTCCTCCACCCAGACGATTGCCAACTGTTGAGTCCATTCAGGGCGTGGAGCTCCATTATCCGCTTGCCAATAGCCCCTGGATTTATCCCAGTTGAGAATCAACCCGGAAGCTTTGCAAAAACGACTTAAACAAGCCACCGTCGCTAGAGTTGAGTCCTTCTCTTCTAAGAGGGTCAAGGAGGTATCATCTACAAATTGTGCAATAATCTGCTGTTTGTTGGCTTCTGGGAGGCTGATGCCTTTAATAGAGCCAGTCGCTGTCCCTGATTTTATCATCGCGTTAAGCACCTCAACTACAATCAAAAATAAATAAGGGGCGAGCGGGCATCCCTGCCTCACGCCCCTTTTGATCATAAACGCAGGAGAAACCGCCCCGTTAACTTTGACTGAGGCTTGAGCATCCCTAAACAACATCTCAGTCATGCAAATGAAGTTTTGAGGAATCCCAAATGTTGCCATAGCCCTAGTTAAAAACTGCCAATCCACTGTATCGAAGGCTTTGGAGAAGTCCAGCTTCATGAAAATCAGCGGCTGCTTTGAATGTTTGGCCCAGGTTATTGTCTCATGAGTGAGCATTATATTGTCCAAGATAAACCTAAGCGGCAAGAAGGCGGATTGGTCTGTATCAATGATTTCCATGAGAACTGGCTGTAGTCGAATCTGTAGGGCCTTGGCAAAAATCTTGTATGTGGTATTAAGCAGGGTGATCGGGCACCAGTTGGTGAGCTGATGTCTTTCACCTCCCTTATGCAGCAGCGTAATCAAGCCTTTGGTTATTCCTAGTGGGAGTCGCTGCGCGTCCACCGCTTGCGTGATCATGGAAAAGTATTTGTCTCTGATGAGCTCCCAATGGGCTTTGAAGAACTCGGTGGTTGCTCCATCCGGGCCTGGCGCTTTTCCGGTCCCAAGGCCTTTTAGGGCTTCGTCCAGCTCGGCTAGCGTTATCGGCTTCCCTAGGTCTCTTCTCATATTCTCGTTGAGTCTGTCCCCGATGGTGGAGAGGGCGCTCTCAGCTGCGTCGTTCTGTGAAGTAGGGCAGCGACAAGGGGCGGAGTATAATTTTTGAAAGTAGCCGGAGCATATGTTTTCCAATTTGGATTGGTCGTAGTGCTTGATTCCCTCCTCGTCTTCCAATTCAGCGATGCTCGAGGCGCTGGTGTGTGGGCGAGCGTTACTGCTTCTTTTCAGTGCATTGGCATTGTGACAAACCATGTTACAAACAATAAAAAACTAACAAATTACTTAGAGTAGCCAAGCGAGGGGGTTAGTTCATTGGGATGAGGGACCCTTTTCTTCAGTTACAAACAAAATGGTTGAACAAAATTTGCTGATGAGACCTTGGGACTTGAGCTGGGTCCCTCAAGTATTGATTGTAGGACATGCAGTTACTGCCTCTTTTCAGTGCATTGTGACAAACCATGTTACAAACAATAAAAAACTAAGAATAAAAGAAGGGCACAGTGACGTGTCAATTTTCCATCACTTGTCAATTTTCATAGAAATTATGAAAGAGGTACACTAGTCCTTTTGTTAAAAGAACTTCCAAAAAATTTTCAGAACTGTTTAAAAAACAAACAAACTTGTAATATTGTTTAAAGCTTAAGGCAACTAACTACAAAAGTCCTAAACTCTAATTTCTTCAACAATCTGATCATCAACCTCATTTCTTCTCCTTCTTTGTCCCCTTCTGCCTCTTTCCTGCAACATTTCAAAAACAACATGTGAAACCAATTTTGCAATCTTCAATTAGTCTTTGTAAACATACAATTTCTTTCTGGTAGAATTGCAAACCCCTGTACAATTTCATTTGGGAGGTGAAAACGAACTGATATGCAAACTATTGACTGCCAACTATTGACAGAACTTGATGATTTACCTCCAAAAGCTGTGTCTCAACTATATTCCTCCAAGAAACAACTACCTCCAATTGGAAGAAAGGCGCGTCCATCTGTCTGTTGCCGTTGTAGATCCACCATCATGTCTTTCCGACCACATTTGCTTAGTAGCCTCCCTGACCCCGCTCGGAAAGCTAAAGCAGAAAACAAGAAGTAAACAAGAAGTAAACAAGAAGAAGTGAATCCATAAGTGGCTGAAAATGAAAATGAAGCCTCCCCAACCCCACCTGCACAACTCAAAAGAAACCAATGAAACAAGAAGAATGGCATGAAGAACTCACGAAGCAACATCTCCAACCTCTCCAACGCCCAAGCCAACCCAGCCACCTTGAACTCCAACTCAGATGTTTGCTGAAGACGGACATTTGCTAAAGCACATCTCGCAACAACATGGGCGGACACTCTATTGGGCGGTACTCCATCAACGGACCACGAAATTGAAGGAGGCGACACTCCATCAATGGCCAGCATGCTCCAAATTTTTTAAGAAAAAATCATCAACGTCCCCTGTGTCCGTGATTCCCGGGTATTTCCTTAACTCAAATCAACGGTGCCCGAGGGTTTTTTTTTTATTGCCAACTTCATCAATGGCGAAGCTTCATTCTCAGGCCAAGGGGGCATTACAAGGCTGTGACACCTCTTTTGGGTGCATTGTGTCTGCATTTCGTATGTTTACAGAGTGATTAGTTTGTTGAAATTGCTGCCCCTCTTGGTAACCGATTCTTCCTCCAGCCCAGCTTCCATGTGAGTTTGGCCCGTAGAAAAAGTGTTATAGGAGAGGGCTCTGAAATCGCCCAGGCTTTTGCAACCATCCAGTAGGAGGTTGTGAAATGGAACTTGATTGTGGGTAAATGAATTTCCAATTACATTGGAGCATGATAAAAGTTTGTTTTTTCCTTCTTCAATGGATGGTTTTCAGAGTCACAATGGCTTCATTCTCAACTAAGTGAATAAAACAAGACTTGATTGTTGGATTCCCTTTTTACAAGTGTTACAAAATCTGAAATAATGATTAATTCAAGCATTTAGGAAGAAAGGCATTTAGAAATCACCTTGATTACTTTTTCCATGTTGTAATGCTAGTTCTTGAACAAAGCCATATTTATTTCCAAATTGTGCATGTATGAGTTTGTGAGGCCTATTGATCACAAATAGGGCCCTATGCCAGAGTGTGTTTGAAAATTCATAACTAATTCAGTAATGCTTCAAAAAATATGAAACAACTTGTGTTAGATTCCTAGAATATTTTTCTTTGACAAAAAAATAAGTTCAAAATATTTGCATCAAAATAAATACATGAAAAAGGGAGATCAGCTCTTAAATGAGCGGTTTCTGAACCTCTTCCCTTAGAAGATAAGAAACTCTCACCAATTGTCTTGCTAGCCTTGGTGAACGGAGTAGAATTTCAATTTTCACCTGTATTGGTGGACCAACCCATTGGTGGAGATTGGTCAAACTTCAAGGGAATCATTATGTGTGCTTTTTTTTTTACTTGATATCTCCCTAGCCATCAGATCCACATAGAAGTGTCGTCACTCACTTTTCACTGTAGCTCTCCCTTCTAAGTTCGACCGGCCTAGCTCACATGGAAGTTGGCCCTTGTTGCAAGACAATGATGAACTATTGTAATATTGAAGCTCACAACTCCTTTACAAGGATCTGGGTGGATTGGCCCCCTCGCTCGGCCTTACCATGTTTTACCAGAAGTGCAATCAAAACAAAAAGTCCCCTAGTTTGGGCCGTGATCACCCCTACTAATAGCACCCCCTAGCTAATTTACGGTCTCTGATCGCAAATATGAATTCCAAATTTGCAAAAAAAAATTTGTGTGAAAAATAAAAAATTACAGCGTTTTACCCAAGTGGCCGAGCAAGGGGTCAGTTCTCCCTGCCCTTTACAAGCAAGACACTAAATCCCCATTCAAACTAGGCCCCACAAGATAATTTCTTAGTTCTTTAGGGGTAAAAGTAGAAAAGCCCACTATTTTTGGGCCGTGTCTAAGTATGTTTGAAACTTCTCCCTAGCTAATTTGGGCCTCGGGGCAACTGGGCAAGTGAAAAGGAGCTTGACTATTTTCGGGCACGCCTTGTTGCCACTGCCGTGGATTTCTTGTAAACTTTATTATTTGATCTGAATTTATTTGAATAATTTGCAAGGTTGATTTTCACTCTTGTGGAACCCGTGTGTTGAATCCAGCATTTGTGCTCTTGTTGAAAGTTAGAGTCATGAGCGATGAATGGGGAATACCGGCATTTAGTTACAAGTTAGCCGGTTGAAATCGAGAATTTCCAAATGAAGTTCAAAATTTCAGGAAAAAACCCGATTATTTTAGAGGAAAAAAAAAGAATTTTTTAAATTTTCTTAAGGCCCACCTGAGAGTATTCTCCAAGCAACCGGTTGGTGCAAGAAAATGTAGGATTTTAGCTAGTTAAGCTAAAATTTCTTCCTGAACTGTGGTCATGAGGGCTTGCTATCGTAGTGAAATAGTAAATGCATACCTTCTTGTGCCTAATCGATCTCAATTTACATCTTATCCCTTTCTCATCGTGTGGTACATGTGTGATAAGTTAACTTATTCATCTTCTTCAAAATCATTTATCGTTAACCCCTAAAGTCCCAAGGCCTGTTTCCTATCAAAAACACAAAAAAACTACCATTTCTACTGTGTTTATCCAAGAAAATAAAAAAATTATTTTTTCAAGAATCTCAATTTAGGATCTTGTAATTAACTTATTGGAGATCATATGGTAAAAATTTGATGAAGTTTTACCATGTAGATTGAAAGATATTGCCATTCAAAGTTGGGAAAGACAATTTTTTTGACTGCAATTTTCAATTTTGGATGACTTTCACTGCCATTTGTGGAAAAATTTTGTTCTATAGATCTTGAATTAAAAAAATTTTGTACTAAAGAATTGAGTTGAGAGTCTAGGATAAAAATTTCACAAGAAAAACACTTAATTTTCATTCTTTAAAAAATCGTTACATAGAAATAGGTCCAAAATTAAAAGAAAAAACAAATGGTTAATAGCTCTAAGTTGGAATTGAAACACAATAATTCCAATGGTGATAATGCTCTAGCAAGTAAACAAAACTTTGATCAACAATTTTTTTGAAAAATTGTGAAAATTGCATTCAGAAATGGATCCTATAAGTTATTTTTTCAAGAAGATATTTAGATTGCCCCCAAAACAAGATTGTCTATAACTTTTTCATTATAAGTTCAAATAGAATGAATCAAAGCTTTAGATGTAGAAAAAAATATACTATTTTAGAAAAACAATTCAAAAATTTTAATTTGTTTTTTTGCAAATTTTTTGGTACTGCCTGCCAAGTTCAATTTTAGACTTTTTATCATGTAACTTTTGCTTCCAAGCACCAATTGAAAAAAAATTATATTTACACAAAGATAATTAATTTTTCTATCTTATGAGATAGTTTCAGAAAAAATCACCAAAAATTGAGGTTGTAGGAACCTACCCAAAATCCATTTTGTTCCCCAAGGGGACAATGGGACTTTAGGGGTGAAGGAAGGTGATGTGGAACATTACCGAATGCACAAGAAAACTTTCCTATTATAAATGCTGATTTCTTTTAGAAGAACTTCCTTAAATTGTTTATGTACTTAACTATCATTGTTTGACTACTAATTTATCTAGACTTTAATTTGAAGACCAAGCTATATGATTGTTTTAGTCGGGTCTAGGGAACTTCAATCCCTAAAGGACTAAGAAGACACAATGTGTCATCTTCAAAGTTTTCAATGGCAATTTCCCGGAAGGGTGAAACAAATCTCAATATTTTGTAAACTAAGATCTTGTAGAAAAAGAAGTTTATATACTTTTTCATTTTCCAATTTTTTTATTTTGAATGAGAGAAGTAGTTAAAAATTCATTTAGGAAATGTAGTCGAGAATGTAGTCTAGTAGGAAAAGGAAGCAAAAATAATGTTTTTTTATGAAAAGAGTAGTAGAGATGGAAAAAAACCCATTTTCGTACACATTTCTATTCTATAATCCACACAAACAAAAAACATTTGAAAAAAATTCAATTTTTTGTTTTTAACAATTTTAAAAATAAAAGGTTCAATCTAAACATCCAATTAGACATTCTTGCACTTAGTCAAGTGCACTCATTACACACTCAATTTGGGCTCCAAAATAAATTTTTGAAATTTTTTGGTACCCCCTGAATTTAAAAAAAAATTGATTTCATGTTCTATCCTTCAATATTGTTTTATCTCATGTTTTTTATTTTTTAGAGCCTCTAATTTCTCTTTCTTTGTAAAAAATAAATTTTGACTAATGAACTCTTCATTAATTAATGTTTTATCTCGGATTTTTTAAAATTCACAATGTGCATATTACTATAATTTGATCATTGCACATTTTTCATGCAAACCTCACTAGTACTTGAATAGTATTTGCAAGCACTTCTATAAGCATTCACCATAATAGTATGAAATGGTAAACAAAATATTACCACTTCATTTTTTATTTATTCAAAGATGCAGTATACAAAATTTGTAGACTACCACATTTGCACACAAACATCAAAACCACACATATTGCCTGCACTAAACCTTTGTTCTCCTTCACATTAATATGTGCTTTTCTTTCTTCACAACAATTCCTCCTTTGTTGTTTCCACTACTCGTATAGAGGATTCTATATATTCCTCCGTTTTTGTTCCCACAATTCCGTGTATGTCTTCATCCATGCTCGGTTCAACAATTGGAGGTTCACTTGGAGGAAGGACGAAATCCATTGTTTCCTTGAATACAGCAATAACAAGTGACATCAATTGTCCTTCAGATATTGTTGAAGACAACGCAGCTAGTTCTAAGATTGAAGTAACTAAGCGATAAATGATTTGCCCTCCTTCTTCAATGCGTTGATATCGAACGCACTTCCTATCATAGAAAAACCCATCTCCATCCTCTATATAATTTTTGCCCCCAACATTGATAAATGTTGACAATGCTGATACAGATTCCTTAGCTGTTGATGCCTTAGCAGTTGATTCACCTCCTTCACTTAGATTCTCCTGCAAAATCGGTTCATGAACTGGAAATAATGAAGAATCAAACGTGAATTGCCACTAGTAGAAATCCTTGTTTAATGTGACAAGGCCTAATTTTTTTGACGGATTTTGCTAGGCATCAAAAGTAACAACCCGTGTTTTTATATCAACAAAAACTTTCAACACAACATCAATGCTAACATAAAAACATAGGTGGTTACTTTTGATGCCTAGCAAAATCCGTCAAGAAAAATTAGGCCTTGTCACATTAAACAAGGATTTCTATTAGTGTGCCCAGCGTGATCCTTAATTGTATTTGCAATTGGCACCAAAACTCCTTCTGATGCCACCGGTGGTACGGAAGATGTTTTCAAATTCAGTACAACTTTGTATTAAATCTCCCTTCCTTCCTTTCCTTTTTATATTGAACATTATCTTTTGTATAGAAATATCTGTCTTCACCTTCTGTCAATGGTATTGATTGCAACAATGTAAATCTGACGTATCTTGAAGTTCTGCTTCATTCACTTCATCCACTTCTGCATTGACTTCTGTTACCTCTACTTCCATGTCAGCCACACCATGTATGCCTTCAAGAGGCATATAATCAGGAATTCAAGATCATTCTCTGGGTCTTCAAGTTCTTCATGTAGTCTACGAGAATTGTTTTTTGAATGAGTATCATATGAACCCAAATCATTAGCAATGCTACATAATTCATTAAATTCTCTTTCTTTATTATATTATTTTAAACCAAAATAACCTTTCAAAAATAATACTTGTACTAGTTTTTTTCCACAGCCGGTTATGTCATGAACTCAATTTGAATATTCATTCCTATATTAATCTATAGATTGTAATAAAAGGTTTTTTTGGCACTTTTATTCTTATATCAATAATTTGATTGTGATGATGTCTTATTACTCTCTATTGTGAAGATAAAAATTAATAATTTTTCAATTAAAAGCTGAAATGGAACAACTAAGATCGTGACCACTATAGAAAAAAATTAGATGAAAGGGCCTACCATGCATAATCCAAATTCATTTATGGCTTCTCAAAATCTACTCTACAAAAATATTCCAATATTTTGTAATGTGACTTTCCTACCAAGATCTTCTATATATGAGGTTCATTTTTCAGAGTCTTCAATACAAAAGGAAGTGAAAATTGCAATTGGTATCCAAGCACAAAATCTAGAATAGAGAAATCATAGTTAGTCACTTCAAACATAGGGTTTTTGATGTTTAAAGTAGAATCCATTGATTGCAACAAATACTTGTACTACTTATTGCGTTTGCATTATTCTTGAGGAATAATATAAAATTACATTAAAAAAATTTACATAACTAAAAAATAAAAAGAATGCATACACCTTCAAAAAGAAGAAAATCAACAAAGGAAATCTTCTGGAAAGGTTTTCAAATAGTACAACTTTAAAAATGTCAAATCTAAAAAACAAACATGATTTGTTGTATTATTATGAAAGAAACAGGAAAACTTTCAAAAATAAAAAATAAAAAATAGCAATTTATATGAACTTCATCAAGATGGTCATTCACCAAAAAACTCACTAAAATCATTTGTTTCATGGTTCAAAATGCATACACAAGGAGGTTCATTTTGTAGACTTTTATACCACATAAAGATAATTATTTTGAAAATTCCTTTAGCCACTTGCCACATGTCTATTAGAAGACCATTTCTTCTATATTTTAGCTTTGAAGTTGTTCCTTTGGGTGCTAAATGATGCTAAAAAAACCTCTACATGGACAATTGTGACATTACATTGGATCTACTTTAAAATATTAAAATATTTTTAAGAATTAGAAAGTAATTTGGAAAGTTGTATAATAGTCATGAGTAACTATTCTATAAATCTTCAGTCATTTAGAGTCAAAATACAAAAGTCATGGCCCAAAACTAAATCAACGCATGTCATGTGACGTGTAATAAGACAAGTGTTTCTTACTATGTGCAACCCTCTTTGAAAATAATTCTAAGAAAAATCCAAACTTTTAGAACTAGCAAAGTGTATTACATTAATTGAACTTCAAAGTTTTGTGAACATCATATTCTTGTGTCTTAGATATGTTTGGATTATTAAAATATAACTTCATCTTCTAGTCAATATATAATTAACCCCTAAAGGACCAAATTGCGTTTTTTGGCAACATAGCGATTTTGGGCAACTCACTACGAATGGAGTTTTTATTCTTTTTCTTTGAAATTTTCACACAACATGCGCCCAAGTATTAGCTTTAAGGTCCAATAAATTTTATAACATTCGACTGTAGAGTCAAAAAGTTATTGCATGATATGTGATTTCCTTTGATCTTTGGGCAACCTGGGCAGATAAAAAAACTTCTTAAAAAATAATTTTTTGAAAAAATAAAAAATTGAAATATTTTATTTAGAATTTTGTGTATGCAAGAATCTTTGAATCATTCCATTTGGATTAGTGAGTCAAAAGTTATGAGGAGGTTTAGTTTGAGGTAGTTTGTGGCTAGTTACAAAATTCCTATACTACAAAAAAAGTTTGAAATCCTTTATTTAATTCAATGTTTAATATTTTTGGATAAAAATAACTGAAATAGGTGAAGATTGTTTATTACAACATTTTAATCATTGGGATCAGAATTTTTCAATTCCATAAATAAATTGTTTACAATTCAGTGTTTTGGCTCATTTTCTACTTCTTTGTACTTGTTATTTTTTTCCTCTATGTTTTACAACCCCAAATGATTTGAATTTTTTTTTGCATATACTCAACTTGCCTTTAAGGATGAATTTGAAGAATAACCATCAATTTGAACTTTTTTTCATGCAAATGTAACCTTGTGAAGTGCAGCTGCCCGGATTTCCACAGTGGTAAAAAAAGGATTTTTGTCATTTCAAACACTAATATCTTGCAATCTACATGGCGGAAATTGCTGAAATTTTTTCCACATCTTTTTAAACTTGTTCTCTAAAAGATCCTATGGTTACTTTTGCCCAAAATTATTTTTTTCTTAAAATTTGGTAGTTGTCTAAAAAATGACAATTTTGAAGCGGTTTTGGTGAAAACGTAGTCAAAAACCTTTAGGGGTTAAGAATAAATTAGAATTATAGAACATGGATGTTGAATCAACCGTTAAATTATATTGGGAATCATCATAACA
The DNA here is from genome assembly GCA_947034885.2 of Thuidium tamariscinum. Lineage (NCBI taxonomy): Eukaryota > Viridiplantae > Streptophyta > Bryopsida > Hypnales > Thuidiaceae > Thuidium > Thuidium tamariscinum. The sequence goes on from OX344754.2 coordinate 10,501,432, forward strand.
TAATGATATATATATATATATATATATGATTGATTTCTATTCCAATATCAATCATTGCATTCTAATGATATAAATTTTCTTTCTATTATTTTTCTTATATATCAATCATTACATTGAATCAAATGATGAATGTTTCCTTTTAATTTTGAAGTATTTCATATATAATTATGTAATGAAGATTGAAAATAGAAAATTATAAGACTTAGAATACTTCATGCTCCCAAAGTGTTTAGGGTAAGTTTTTACCCTAACAAATACAACAAGTGTAATGTTCAATCCTATAACTTATTTTGCATAGATAAAGAAAAAAGTGAAAATTTTGACCTTGTAAAGGAAACACGGTATGCAGAAGTGATTCAGTTCTTGTTCAAAGGTCATACAAAGCGTGCCATGATCTCCTTCTATAAAACCTGCACAATGTATATGAATTATTAATAAATGCACCTGCAAATCACATTGGTGAATTTATGTCATCTATGAACAAAGTATAAATACTTCAACTATTTCATTTTCCTATTTATAATTTGTTTTTCATTAGTTTGAAAGCTCACTATTCAAATGAGGAAAAATCTTCAAGAAGACATTCATGACTATAAAACATATAACTTAACTACATGTCATCCAAGCATACTATCAATTCACATTGAATTCTCATTATTATAACTACCCTTTCATTCTAAAATATTGATTACTATCAATACAAATGTAGAGTCAAACGTGAAATAATGAATGGTGTGGATTTTTCATCACATATTCATTTCTACAAGTCCTTAATTTATCCACAAGCCAATCCAGTTTCTTACATTATGTGGTAGTTTTTCCATGAAAAAATAGCCTTCTTAAAAGAAAATGTTGAAAGTAATGAATACCAATCATTACAATGTAATAGATTGTGCTTGAATGTGATGTTCTTTATATCATTGCAACTTGTTTTTCAAGGAATTCATACTTAGTAATCAATATTTCACTCTACAGAAATGTACCTTTGTTGCTTATTGATAATCATGTCAATTTTTAAAGGTTGTACACCTTAATAAAGTAATGAAAAATTCCTTCTCAATAATGTTTTTAAATATTACATTCCTACCTAAACCATATAAACCTTATAAGAGAGTCCTCACTTCTTTGTTTCTCTTCGTTTCAATCATCAATTAATCTAAACATATCTTTCAATACAAGTTTGACAGTTTGTAGTGTTTGTGTTTGAATACATTCATTTCAGTAAAGGCTTCCAATATTTTGAATCATTCATCAATATTGTATTGCATACTTCTTTTATAGGATGAAAATCATTTTAATCCCTAAAGATTTTTGACTATGTTTTCACCAAAAAAGCTCCAAAACTACCATTTCTAATACAAGTGCAATTTTTTTTTTAAACACATTTTTGACTCATGTAACCGTAGGATCTTATAGTAAGGTGGTTTATAAACATGTGGAAAAAATTTCAAAAATTTCCACTGTGTAGATTGCAAGATATAAGCATTTGAATTGACAAAAATTGTATTTTTATTCGTGCGAAAATCCAGGCAGCTGCACTTCACAAGATCATATTTGTGTGAAAAAAAATTCAAAATGGTGGTTACTCTTTGAATTCATACTTCAATGCAAGTTGTCTACATCCTCAAAAAATTTCAAACCATTTGGAATTGTAAAACATATAGGAAAAAATAAGTAAGTAGAAAGAAGTAAAAAACGAGCCAAAATACTAAATTGTGAACATTTTATTCATGGAATTGAAATTTTTCAATCCCAATGGTTAAAATGTTGTAATAAACAATCTACACCTTCTATTTTAATTTTTTTTCAAAAATATGAAAAATTGAATTAAATGAAGAATTTCAAACTTTTTTTGTATAGTAGAGATTCTGTAACTGGCCGCAAACTACCCCAAACTCAAAATCTTCATAACTTTTGACTCATTGATTGGAATGGATTGATTCAAATCTTCCCATGTCCGTATTATTATAAAGAACCAATTTAAAATTTCACTTTTAAAAAAATGTTTTTTTGAAGAAGTTTTTTCAGCTACCTGGGGTGCCCACCGAGTAAAGAAAACAACATATCCTGCCATGACATTTTAACTGTGAATTCAAAAGTTATGAAAATTGTTGGGCCTTAAAGCTACTCCTCGGGCACACATTGTATTAAAATTTCAAAGAAAAAAAATAAAAACTCCATTCATAGTGAGCTGCCCAAAAAATTTATAATCTCAAATAACGATGTTCAAGACTTTAGGGATTAATATCCTCTACATCTATAAGTAGGTACATTAATTATTCATGAAAGGAGACCAATGAACACAATGTTGTCTGACATTTTTCTGTTTTGTAGCACAAATGTAGGCCTCCATTATTTTTTCAGATCTAGGCATATGTTTTCTTCATTAAAAATGTAGAGTTCTTTTTTTGGGAGGGGGGGGGGGGTCCTTCTTAAAACATGGATAATTTCAATTAATGGAGGAAATTGCATATTAAACTGGAGAGAAAGTTCTCGGTAAGGGATTTTTTGGTAATTTTTTTAATATTAAATTTTATACTTTTTTTTTGTTTTCGTTATCAAGAGACAACATACTATAGTCGACCTGGCAGTGCACTATGTACATACATTTAGGTTTTTTGCGCAACGCACTTGAGGCAGGCAAGCGACGACGCTGCTTTGAAAGATGTTTGAGTGCATAAAGAATCTACAAGTGCAATTTCTTGGGAAGGATTAAGCCAACACTAGGGATCGCAGTGATAGAATGATAGAAGAAAAATTCAGTTGCAAGCAGTAATAGCGACCACTCAAACAAGGTATGAATTTCAACTCCTGCTTCTTTATTCCCTGGGATTGGTTTTGTAATTCTGACCTTGCTTAGAAAATCACGGCATTCTGTTGCTTCAAAAAACAAAAAAGTATCTCTGCAGTTGGACTAGCTTGTAGTCTCTCACGAAGAAAGTCAATTTCTTCGGAGTACTTGCACCAACTAACCCTGCCTTTGACCCTGCCACTCCCTAAAAACCCTAAAACGCAACTCTTCTCAACCAAGAGCTCTCCTCCTCTTGTTACACAGTGTGACTTAAATTACAAAAAACAAAATAGTCGCACAAGCAATGCATTCATAGAATAATTGTGCCATTTAAGTTTCTGTCTGAAACCTATTCTAGCATTCCTACTCTTGTGCCCTCTCACTGTGCATGTAGAGGTTGTGAACTTCACATATTTGTTCAACCTACACAGTGAAGTTCTGCCTCCGCAAGGGTTTTGTCCCCAAAGCAAACACTCACAACCTTCCATAATCAGAAACTACGCTAAGTCAGAACATTGAAACTTGAATTTTAATCAAATTGGTAGGAAGGCGGTGAGAGACCCCACAACAAGACAGTGACTGAGATGGAAACTCGGAATTTTCGTCACCTATTCTGCTATCTTCTCGGCAAGCAAACTAACTCCTGATTGTGCCACCATATGCAGTGGATTCAAATAGAAGAGAAACTGAAGCAGATAACAGGGAAAGGAGGAAACCTTGGCTGACTAGATGGCAGTGCTTCCTCCGAAATTGTATCCACCGAAATTGTTCTCCAGGAAGCGAAAACTAACGTGTAGCGAAAACTAACGTGTTGCAAGACGATTTCCTTTAGGTAATGTCTACCTTTCACTAGACTTTGAACCTATGCAGAAGTCGCAAATATCTCGAGAGAGAATCTAACAAACAAACAGTTTGCAAACACAAAGGACAGTCAAACAGAAGTGCAGAAAACAATTGGAAGAGAAGAAGTTTACGGAGAAGAGACTGGAAAAAAAAACCCGACACAAGGAAGACAGCTGTTCCGCTTCAGGTAAAGATACCTCCATCTCCTCGTCTCTCAAAAAAGAAAATTGTACAGCCGCCACATCCCAGCTGATTTACTTCCTAGTTTGACCTCTTTCTTACTGAAAAGTCCACTCAAACTTAAAATAAAGAATCCATGTTGATTTCCTTACCGCGGCCAACCAACAATCTCAAAATCATTAGAAGGAACAGTGCACGTCCCCGGCCGGGGACGTGCACTGTTCACCTCCAAGCAAAGTCGATGAGCTAGGGTCTGTTGTTTAAGGAGAACTGAAGGCAGGCGGCCATAGACTGAAAACCGGGAACACGACAGAGAGATTAAGAAAAACAAATTTCGTGTAGAGGTTCACCTAAGTTTCCCCTGACTTTCTCTTCTTCTCTGCGGCGACGATGATGAACATCGACTAGCTCCGAAGTTGAAGCTCTTCCCTGCGAAAAGCAGATCAAAGCAATTGCGGCAGTTCGATTAGAAGCAGAGTAGCATCTGTTTTAGCATGTTGAATGAAGATGGAATCACACACAACAACGGTATGGGAAGAATCAGGGTTTGGTAGGTGAAAGCGGAGAGGATGCGCCACAAAAATTTGATTAAAATTTTAGGAGCGTGAAGCTTTGAAACTCACACTCAACTGGTCGTGCCGCCTTGACCTTAGGGTTCTCCCAAAGCATCTCCTTTCCCTGCCATCTGCTTCAGTTTCTCTCCTATGGATCGTAATCTATGCTTAGGATTCTTCAGGAGATCAACTAGAGGTGTCGCCCTGAGCTTAGGGTTTTCAACATCGCTCACCAACTCACGTTTCATTATTTGAGGCTGGGTTTTGCAAGCCCCTGGATCGAGAACTAATTCGGCAACTTACTTGCGAAAAACCACCAAGTATGGAGTGTTGAGCGGATCTTTCGATCGTTCATCAGATGTTGAAATTAGTTGTTTTTTTCAACGGTGGGATTCTATTCATAAAAGGTAGTTTATCCTAGTATCACCAACCCTTTATTCTAACGATAGGGCCAGATTGCACAATTTCAAAATGAAAGTCTTCTTTTTCATCAAGTAAAATGAAACCCAAGTGGAATTATAAATCTAACTAGGTAATTGCGAATCAACTATTTCCACATTACCATAAATGACATAAATGTGCAAATTTTGTTGAATTTGTAGGCTGAATTGGCTCATTTCTGGATAGATTAACCCCTAAAGTTCCATGACTATGTATTCACCAAAAAAGCTCCAAAACTACCATTTCTAGTACAACTACCAATTTTCTTGAAAAAAACAATTTTTGACACATGTAACCGTAGGATCTTGTAGTATAATGTCTAAACAACATGTGGTAAGAATTTCTAAAAATTCCACCATGTGGATCAAAAGATATAAGCATCCAAATTCACCAAAACTATTTTTTCAATCCTACAAAAAATTGGGCAGCTGCACTTCACATGCTCACTTCTCAAAGAAAAAATGTTGAAAGTGGTAGTGCTTCTTTGAATTCAGTTTCCTAAACAAGATGGGGATATGCTCAAAAAATTTCACATCATTTGGAATTGTACAACATTTAGGGAAAAAATAGTAAGTAGAAAGAAGTAGAGAATGATTCATAATACTAAATTGTTAAGAATTTAATTGTGGGATTAAAAAATTCCAATCCCAATGGTTGTAATGTTGTAACAATCAATCTCAATCGTAGGATTTTATTTTGTTTCCAAAAATATTGAAAATTGAGTGAAATAAATGACTTCAAAGCTTTCCACTTGTATATAAATGTTAAAAACTAGTTTAAAATTTTTATTTTTGAAAAAAGTGATTTTTTTTAGTCTGCCCTGACTATCCAGTTACGAAAAAAAGTAGCATATTAGGCCATAACTTTTGACTCATATTTCCAAATGTCATGAAATTTGGTACACATGAAGATATTCCTTGCCCCTACCTTCCATTAAAATTTCAGCCCAAAATATTCAAATTTCCAATCAGACGTACCTGCCCAAAATTTCTATACATCCAAAAAACACATGTTGGTCTCTTAGGGGTTAAGATAGTGGAGAGGGTGGAAATGGGGCTATATAAACAAATATGGAAATGGCTTGCAAATGGGATTAAATTAGTCTACCTTATGCTAGGCATTGAATCCTACCATTGAAGGTATTGCCAAAAAACTAAATTGTGGGTTCTTGGGATTTTATTTAACCCATAGTCCTTCTTTTTTGGGTCCTATGTTGGATATATTGTAGATCTTATGAATTTAATTTAGGATTTTGTATTGCAATTATGAATTGAAAATTTGATAGTAATATAAAGAAATTTCAATGTAAAGCCACTAGTTCGACCTACCTTCCAAGATAAGAATTACCCCTAAAGCATCTCGACTAATGTTCAGAGTTCATGAATTTCAGAAAAATTGTTTTGAAAAGCTAGATTTGGAAGTGTACTTTGGAATTTAGTTTTGATTAAAAGTAGTGTGGTTGCAATTGTAGAGTCTATCTATACAGTAAGATTTCCCAATGTTACCACAAATCTTTTTCCATAATTTTTTAAAGTGAGATTTTTAATGCATTCACAATTCAATTTTAAGCATAATATTTTATTTTTTGGAGTAAATTTTTTTATAAAGGTTTTGAAATTGTATTAAATTTGACATTTTTTTTGATGAATTTATTTGACCTTTTATTCGATGACCTTGTTTTTGCAATTTGCAATTTGAACTAGAGTCAAACCAACTCAATACTACACTGCATAGTTCTCTTATATATCAATTATAACATTGAATCAAAAGCTTTGATTCAATCTATTTGTATTCATTATGAGAAAGTTTTAGATAATCTTGTTTTTTTTACAATTTGATGATCTTCTTGAAAAAATGACTTGTAGGATTCAATTATGAATGCAATTTTTACAGTTCAAATATAAACTGATTTTTACATGGTTCATTTTGTTCTATAGAACCATTTTAGCATTAAGATGATTGCATATCAATTCCATGTAGGAAACATTAATAGTCTAGCTTTTCCTTTTATCATATATCCACTTCTATTCAATAATTTTTTGAAGAATAAAAATAATTGTTTTTTGGAATATAAGGAGTTAGGGTTAGGATTTAGGATTTCAGGGTTTGGGAATTTATTTGGTTTGGACTTGTTGCCGCAATGCTTAAGCCCTAAAAGCCCATTATTCCTGCGAGAGACAATTTGGAGTTCGGGCAGATTTTAATGACCTCAATTTTGAGTGAAACTTTTTGAAACCTCTTCAAAAAGATAGGAAAACTGATAAGCTTTATGGGAATATAATTTTTATTTCAATTGGTGCAACAATTATACTACAGGGACCCCAAATTTTAACTTAGCAAGTAGAGAAAATAATCCTCAAAAACTTGAAATTAAAATTTTCAATTTTTGTATCTTATAGATTATAGTTTTGTCTATGTGTGAAGCTTTGATTCATTCTATTTGTATTAGTTATGTGAAATTTATAAACAAGCTTGTTTTCTGGACAATTTGAGCATTTTTTTGAGAAAATAACTTGTACGATTCATTTTTTAATGCAATTTTAATAGTTTTTAGAAAAAAAATTGCTTCACAAGGTTTAATTTGCTTACTAGAACACTCTCACTGTTGGAATTATTGTCTATTGATCCCATTTTAGAGCTATTCACGATTTAATTTTTCTTTGAATCTTAGACCTACCTACACTTAATAATTTTTTAAAGAATGAAAATGAAGCATTTTTTTTTGGAATTTTTTTTTGGACTTTCAACTCAAAATTTAAATACAAAAAAATGTGAATTCAAAGTCTATAGTGCAAAAAATTTCAAGAAATGGTGGTCATAGTCATTTAAAATTGTAGAACAATGATGAAGAAAATTATTTTTTCCAACTTTGAATGCTCATATGTTTCAGTGTATATGGTCAAACTTCATGAAATTATTACCACATGATGTGAGACAAATAAAGTACAAGATCCTATGGTTCAATTGCATGAAAATATTTTTTTTGTTCTTTTGGATGAATGGAGGGAAAATGGCAATTTTTAGTGGTTTTGATAGAAAAAGGCCTTGGGCCTTTAGGGTGTAAACAAATAAGAGGAAGAGACATTCTAGGGTATTGAACCCTACATAGATGGAGTAATAGCTATGAAAATCATGCATTTCAGTAAGGTGTGACATCATGTAAACATTAAAGAAGTAAAATACAATTATTAGAAGTTGAATTTGAGTGCAAGATTGCCCATGTTCAATAATTCTAAAGATAAAAAGTTATTGTGTCATCCTACAAATAGAAATTATTTGTCAGTCATAGGGTAGAACGTCCTTGTCAATGTTCAAAGTTTACTGAAAATTGTTCATGTTATCATGTTCTAATTAGGTTGGACAATTCAGCAATTCAAATGGAAGTGAATTTAGTAGCGAAAATTCCGTTGTGCATGTTCTTGAAGTTTTGACGTAGTATGAAATGTCATGTCTCCAAGGATGAAAAAGAGAAGTGAATGAAATGAAACAAGAATTTCGTCTTATATTGTTTGTTGATGTTGTGAGAGAAACACTACAAATACATGGAACAACATTGAAAGTCGTGGTGTTTGTAATTTACATAATTGTTTTTCCTTCTTTTTTTTGAGAATTTGTATGCAAGTTTCAAGTACAATCTAAGAAATACGAAAAGAACAAGGGTTGTTACATTGTAGAAAGAGTGAGTGGGTAGGAAGGATTTTTTCAACTATAGGAAAAAAGGATTTTTGAAGTAGCTATGGAATTGCAAAGAAAATGAACATCGAACAATTGCTTTTGGTTGAAGTTGTTTACATAGGGACGAATGCCTCCAATTTTATTTTTTTGTTAATAGATATGTTGAAGTCTTAGAACTCACTTTAGTAACTTATGTCCAGTGGGGTACCATTGAAAATGTCATTTTTGAATTCGCAGTGAAAAAAATTTCAGTATTGCCAACTTTAGAAGCCTCTCGAGAGCTCAAGAATTGGTATTTTACCACAAAATTTTTATTACAGCATAATCATTGAGTTAATTCTATGTATGCCAAATTTCAAGGCCAAAAGATTCACCAAAGAAAAGTTATTCAAAATCTACCAATGTGGGTAGTGGTGAGAAACATTTCACTATTTTTAACTTTGACACCTTCCTAAAGATTGAGTTTTTTTTCTTTTGACATGAAATTTTTTTCATGAAACAAAATTTATGTTTTAGTTCTTACCAAAAATTTCAAGGTAAAAGAATTTTTTTTAAAGAAGATATTTGAAATCTCCCAACAGGTGTAACTTTGACACCCTTCCAAGAGCTGAAAAATTTGTTTCTTACCATGAATTGTTTTTTGGGAAGTCATCTCTATGTTGATAATATGTAATACAAATTTCAAATTCAAATGAATTACCGAAAAAAAGATATACAAAATCTCCCAACATGTATAGTTGTGAGAAAATTTTCACTATTGCCGACTTTGACACCCTACCAAGGGCTGAAAATTTGTTTATTTAAAATGAATTTTTTTAAATAAGATCAAATTTATGTTGATAACATACATTTCAAATTTCAAGTTCAAAACACTTACCCAAAAAAAGATATTCAAAATCTCTCAACATGTGTAGTTGTGAGGTTGAGTTTTTAAATTCATGTCAAACTTTGCTCCACAAAATAACACTATACTAAGGGCTCAAAAACTCTCCCTCACAACTATACATGTTGGGAGATTTTGTATATCTTTTTTTGGTAATTTATTTGAATTTGAAATTTGTAGCACATATTATCAACATAGTGATGTCTTTAAAAAAAACAATTCATGGCAAGAAACAAATTTTTCAGCTCTTGGGAGGGTGTCAAAGTTGGCAATTGTGAAAAGTTTCTCAAAACTACACCTATTGGGAGATTTCAAATATCTTCTTCAAAAAAAATTCTTTTACCTTGAAATTTTTTTTTAAGAATTAAAAAAATAAATTTTGTTTCATGAAAAAATATTCATGTCAAAAAAAAAAAACTCAATCCTTAGGAAGGTGTCAAAGTTGAAAATAGTGAAATGTTTTTCACCACTACCCATGTTGGTAGATTTTGAATAACGTTTTTTTGGTAAATCTTTTGGCTTTGAAATTTTGTATACATATAATCAACTTAAAGACAATGATGTGGTCAAAGTTTCGTGGTAAAATACCAATTTTTGAACTCTCGAGAGGCTTCCAAAGTTGGCAGTACTGAAATTTTTCTCACTGCAAATTCAAAAACAACATTTTGATTGGTACCCCACTATATAAATTGTGTGATGATAATGCATAAGGGTGATTGCAAAAAAGGCCTCCCATTTTTTGTCTCATTTTGCAATAGTACTCATTTTTTTAGATAGTACTTTAAAAATAGAAAAATAATTTAAAAAATGAAAAAAAAATGTTCAATGTATATTTCTTGAAGAAGAAGGTACCCTATGAAGAAAAGGTGTAGGAAAATTTTCTAAGTGGGTGAACTAGATAGGTGCAAAATTTCATAAAAATGAGCACTTTTACATTTTAATTTGTAAAAATTTGTGAAAAATAGGAAAATAATTTTTTTTTAAAGTAAAAATTGTCAATTTGGGAATGATTGATGGTGATGAGATTTCACCAAAAGAATGATTTTGAAACCATTTTCAATATTCAGAATTGCATATGCAAGAGGTTCCTACTTGCATGAATGTAGAGGATATAAAATAAAGTTTTTAATTTTTTTTTTGTGAATATATGAATCTCTAGTGTCAAAGTAGACTACATAAATTTCAAGTCTATATCACTAATTTTGAATACTCCACAGTACTAAAAAATCCTAAATTGCAGAGTGTGACAAATTAGATAAATTAAAATTTAATTAGAAATTGTTTTGTAAAAAAATTTGAATATGAAGGAATCTTATTACTATCAAATTGGCCATCTTCAATAAAAATTTCAAATAAATTGGCTTAACTCCCCAAAAGTTATAATCAGTGGCATGAAAGTCACTTTGATTGTGACACCAAATAGTACAGTCCTTTCTTGCAATCACCCACAAAGGATATTGGACAAGTGTACATTTGGTCCACTAGCAACCAAAAAATTGTACGCAATCAGTGAAGAGAGATGGCTACGGAAGCATTCGGGAGTCCAGTGGTTTGCAACGTTGTTGGTTCGACAGTGGTTCAAATTCAAGAGAGGAACACATGCAAAAGACTAGTACGTGGCAGATGTAGAAGACTTTTTGAAGAAGAAAATAATGTAAGTGAAAATAGAGTTCTATAAGCTGTAAATGGGATGGTACAACTTCTTGCAGAAGATGGTAACATCGTAAGAGTTGGTGTGGTCAATACAAGCTTCGCATGTGGTAATGAACTCCACCAATTAAGTGAAGTTATGTCCTTTCAAAATTGTATTTCCTATTACACATGTTGTAGACGAAACAAAATGGGTTGGAGAGGTGGTGGGGGAGTTTCTAAGTGATTATGTAGAAAAGGTCATACGATGGCGGCGGTCTTCTATCTGTTGGGCTCATCTTTCAGAAGTAAGAACAACAAACAATACTTCAATGGAGGGGGAAAATTTTGAGTTTCCTCCTATCTCGATACCAAAGTTTGATTTCCATGACGATGAAGAGCGATTGTGAACGACAATGAAGAGAGACCAATTCTTCTAAACATTGAAGATGAAGTTACAAATGCAGGTCAAACATTGGATGCAGATGGAAATGCAACATGAAGTATAGGTGTCGATTTGTTTTTGGCAACAATGCCCAATCCGGCCAGGAGAGGGTATTTTGGACCTTGAAAAGACTAACCACGTCAAGAAAAATCCAGAAGAGTGATTAGAGGGAGGAATAGAGATGCAAGAATTCAATTGGCACGTGAAACAATAGGGCATGCAAGCAATGATCCTTTCCCTCTATTCAACCCAGAGAATGATGTTGTCGTAGGACAATTTGTGGCTCTTCAATTTGAATTGACGGAAGTAAGAGGATGAGTACCTTACTATCTAACAAAAGTGTTAGAGATAGGTCAAGGGAATTGAGCGAAGAAGATGAAAGTCTTGTGGTATTGGCCTAGTATGAAATCTGGAGCATAAGATGAAGCAGGAAGCCACAGAATGAGATACACAAATTGCATAGAGTCGACATGAGAACCATCACGTGAAAACATGGACTGGGTTGAAAAAGAAAGCGCCATATATTCATGGGTGGATGTCTCTCATTGAGGGCAAAGTGGTAATATAATACGGCCCAACATTATAGTGCATAGAGTGCAAACAGAGAAGACAATGATCATTTCGACAAATGCTAAACCCCATCTTCTAGAGTATTTGGCAGAATAAATAGAAGACTTGAACGACGACCATCTGGAGAATGATTTGAATGCGTAGTGGAAAAGTACCATTCAGGCATAATATTGTTGACCTAGTAGTTTTTTGTATTCAAGTGTATTCAAGTATAGAGTACATAGTGAAATGGCTTATAAGTAGTATGAAGTGAAAAATGTACAAGATTTTCTTCAATCAATACAAGATTTTGATGAATGTTCCAAGTGTTCATTGAACTATTTCTATTGCAAGGACTAAATGATTTTTTTGACATTCCCACCCCCCTCTAATATTTGAAATTGTTCATTTTGGATGGCAAGAAAGCCAAGTGCAATGTTACCCCCCCAAGTGCAAGAATGTCTAATTGGGTGTTTCTAGTGTAATTAACAATACAAAATAATTAAAATGATTCCAAATTTTTGAAACAATATGATAATAACATTAGTTGTTGAATTTCAAAAATTTATCCATATATAAATTTTTAAGAATTTTGTAGGATCCAATTTGCTTAGATTTGATTTTCTTGTCTTCATGTTTGAAAATGTGTATAAATTTGAGGGAGTTTTTTATTTTTCAAAATTTTTAATATAAAAATACTACATTTGCTTCGGTCTCCAATTAAATTTTTCTAGGGGGTTAAAAAATATTTATTCATCTTTTTATAAATTTTTTTCTCCAAAAATTGTGTTTTTTGCCTATGAGGTTGATCATTAAAAATTGTTATAATCTAAAGATCTAACGGTTAAAATTTTCTACAATTAATTCCATGCATACTAGATATAATAATCTTTACTTTTGTATGGTTAAAATTTTAAAAATTTAATTAAATCTATGTGCAAAAGAATATCAAAGTGGTAGAGTTGATTGAAAACCTCCATTGTCAAAACCATGTTAGTCCTTTAGGGGTTAAAAATTCATAAAAATTACATGCCATATCGAAAAATTCATTATTTTAAAATACAAATACTATGAAAATATTTCTTCTAGCAACAAATTCCTCCAATTGCACAGAATTGCTTATTTTGATGGTATTTCCACCTTAGAAGAAACAGTCAAACGGCACGAGGGGAACTGCTATCTGTAGGCCAAGTCAGCCCATAATCTGACGTGGCTATCGATTGCCACGTTGGATTCATAGATCCTGGAGCGGATATTTGCGAATCGTGTGAGTGCCATACAAGTGGACGTTGTGAGTGTTGATCGCTTGACCATTGTCGCAATTCTGAAGTGAATTCACAAGCAATTTGTAACCCTACTCCTTTGATTTTGTAGGTTCTTTCTTGTGATTTGCAGGTTATCTTTGGCTATGGCGATTGCAGAGAGCACACATTCGAAAGCTATGGGGTCTCCTTCAGCTCCTGAATCTTTCCACCACCACTCCGCTCTTCGTCTTGGTCTTCTTCCCCCTTCGACAACTCTGTCCTCCTCCAAATTCTTGCAACACGATTCCACAGCTCTGTTGATTCCCATTCTGAGCTCCTGCTATTTGAAACCACGTTCCTCGGGTTGTGGAATGCACGCCCCGGTCTCTCCGCCGATGATGCGAATGCACGCTTTGTTTTCTACAGGGCCATCTTCGTCATCACCATCACCGGAGGTTCAGAATTTCAAGTTGCCGCCTCCTGTGAACCCTCCGGATCCCGAGAATCCAGACCGGGCGACTCTGAGAACGCAATGGGACCACGCCGTGAGATTGTACGGGCGAATGTACTCGCATGCGTGGGGGACGGCGATCTTGGCGGGGGTTTCGTTGTTTGGAATTGGATGGTGGATCAAGGGGGAGAACCCGTTGAAGGCCTTGAGTCCTACGGGAGAGCTTAATAAGAAGGAAGAAACGGCCGATTAGCAGGTGCTTTTCTCTTGGAATAATTTAGTTTAAGCGCATTCTTGCTCGTGCTGTGTATTAGGGAAACCCCAATCTGTTGTGATAATTCTTGATTCCTGATGTGCGAGTATGTATTTTCTGTTATGCGTCAGTGTGCTGCGAGGATGCTCTTTAGGAATCGAAGGTGGAAAGAAGCGTCATCCGTTTCAGTGAGCTGTTGCTGCAGAGATTCGATGAGGCTCTCGGGGGAGCTTGTGCGAAGGTAGACTAGGTTTAATACCGTAGAAAGTTAACTGGTGTAATACAGTACACAGAGCGTTGTCAGTTAAGGCAAGAAGGGAAGTAGTTGTAAATTTAATGGGTGGATTCTGCACTAGAATGTACAGTACAGTTGAAATCTTTGTTCTTAATGAAAATCTATTGTTCTATTTTCTGATGAACATTCTATTTGTGCTTCTAAATCAATGGCAGGAACCTTCCTTGGAACCATGAAGGTCTTCTTTTCCACTTGAAATTTGCGTGAAATTAAGCATGCAATTTGGCGTCAGCGCATTTCTCATGAAGTTGATGAGGTTTAGAGGATTTCTGTTCTCCACTGTTACCGTGATTCTTATGAGTTACTTCATACGACAGTTCATTGCTAACTACCCCATTGAACTAACTAAAGAAAACAATTGATGTCCCTCGGAAATAACCGTCTGTTGTGAGTTTTTTGGGCAGCAATTTCAATGAAACGCCTTTGTTCTGGTACCTCACGCGGCGATTCGGTGGGGAGCTCAAATAGGTTTTGAGGTCCATTCATCCAGTTTCCTTCAAGAACATCATGTGAAACCCGATATTTTAATTTCACAGCCGACTGCAGAACGAGGATGGACGGTTTAATGAGGCAACCGCCGGTCCGTCCGCCCTTTTCTCCCTTTCACGGTCAACTCTCTGCGTAGTATGCTGTTATGAACCCACCCTCGGCAGTTTTCTTGCAAATATTCTCTACAATTCTTTATTGTTTTTTTAGGGTTGCACGTATATTCAAAACCTCGCATAGGTTTTAGAACTTTTTGTTTCAAAGGGATTTATTTTCGATGCCCGTGGGGTAGGCGATGTGGCAGTATTGGTTTGAAATGATCGCGTCCAGTCTAAATCTTAGTCAGTTCACTCTGGAAATTCAGCACTGTGTTCCAAATGTGTCGTGTTGGTGACTTGCAGTGGCTTTATTCCTGCGCTGGAATTGAACTGAAGTCGTCATCTGTACCTGCTCAGATTACGCAAAAACACACATAATTTTATGCTTCTGTAGTTTTGGTATGATGCTTGGTTATAAAGATTGCTGCCGAGGATTTGTTAATTTATGATCGGCAATTAACTGGTGTAGAGATTCTGATATATCTGCGTTGGTTGTGAACTCGTGAACGTACCATAACGTGCATAGGTTTGCATGTGATGAGAAACTTGCCATGGATCTTAATGTTTGGCCTGAGTGAGAGTCAGAAATGACCAGAAATTAGTAGGTTTCAGGGTAGTTTAGGAGGCAAAATGTTCAAGCATTGAGTGCTTCCGATGTTGGAATAGGACGAGTAAGAGGAGGGGGCAAGAGTGTTGAGAATTAGAGACAGAAGATGAGTCTCCATCATTGGCAGCATGATGACGAGTTTCCGATGTGTGAAGATGAGTTTCCAGAGCATGAAGATGAACATTCAACGTGGAATAATGTGAATGAGAACTTGTTCAACAATGAGAACCTCCAACGATGCAAGTGGCTGCTCTCAACCCACTATTGAGACAAATCTTCCTGCCTGTTTGGTTTCCTGAGGTTAAGAGGGAAGGGACAGTGAGTTTGGGCTGGAATGAAAATGCGGCGTGCCAGACAGAGGAAGAAACTGATGGCAAGCAGTCAGGTGGAAGTCTTGGCTGCTGGGGTCTCTTCAGGTCCGAGCTATGAAGCCTTCACCATTCCCACACCAAGAGGGTTGTCTACCATCGGAACCCCTGTGGACACCAGCCTCACGGGTCGAAAGAGGCCGGCCAGCGACGCAGAGCAATCGCACGACTCAGCTTCGTTTGGAACTCTTCTGCAGCACGTCGTCGTGGAGCGGGGCGACAATAAGGATTCTGCTTCTGCCTGCCTCCAGCATCCCCTGGTACTTGACATTTCCACCTCTCAGGCTTGAGAAACCAATTCTATTCCCTGCTTTGTTGTTGCGCTTGGCAGTCGTTTAATTTTTATGGTTTGTCTTAAACTTTATGCTTTGGCTTCTTCAAGGTAGAAATGGCTACCATGACCACAATGAGTAATCTGACTGCATATTGGTACTTGAGGCAGTGACGAGTATTTTTTTTTAAAACAAAGGTAGATGAAAATGAGAAGGGATGGCTGGAACCATGTTTTTCAAGGGGTTTACTATGAAGGATTGAAGTGTGTTACTCTTGAAGTGTCACTAGGTCACCTCCGAAAGGGACAAAAGTGCATCCATATAAATTGCCACTAATGTTACTTCACGGTTTGTCTTCATTAAGGTAGGAATGCATGTCTCCTCATGAGTGACCCTAACTTCATAGTGGTACCTTGGAGAAACCATGAGTTGTTATAATAAAAGCAAATGAAAAAGAGAAGGAATGGAATGTTTTTCAAGTGAAATATGGATTTATAATGATTTTTTGAAGTGTGTTACTCTAGTAGCCCATCACTTTCAATAGGTTGCCTCCAAAATGAGCGAAAAATGCATCCATCATGTCATCTCACTTATTGATTTTGAATGCAATATTTAATTATAATCATTATAATGAAATTGAATGGTTGCAATTGGTAGATGCAACCTCTCCTAAATTGGGCCACCAACTAGATTCAAAATTGAGTGTTGTTGCAAATTTCAACTATGTCAAAGTCTATTTTGTTCTTTGTTTGTTATTGCTACATGGTATGAAGTGTCATACTTATATTGTGGTTAGGTCGGAGGCGTGGGCTCTGCTAGACCTTCACAACAACCATCTAGTACTGGAGTGAAACAAATTGTACTCAAATTGTCTGGCCTAAGACAATGCCTTGCCACTTCAACAAAGCCTTCTGTCACATGTGGTGGTATGAACTTTTTTTCCTCCTTCAAATGAGATTGATTGCTACTGCCAATTTCAAATTCAGAGGATGTGATAGACTAGAGTTAATTTTAAAATGTTAAGCTAGAAGTTTAGTTCAGAAGCTAATAGTCAATTGTAGGGCAATTGCAAGAAACACTTGTCCTATTTTCTGTCACACCTCATGTGCTGATTTGTTTTTTAGCCATAACTTCTATGTTTTGGCTCCAAATGACTCAAGATTTATAGAGAAGATACTCATAGGTACCATACACATTTTCTAATTTTTTCATAATTTTCAAAAATAGTTTGATTTCAAAATAGTACTAGTGATTGAATGTCACATTTGGCAGTTTAGGGGTTTTTAGTCACTAAGTAGTACCTTCTTTTAATGATTTTGAGATGAAATTTGGATGAGCTGGTCTCCTAATAGACCTATAGCTCTCCACGTGAGGGATTTTGAGAAAAGTTATTTTTATGACATGTAGAAGTCCACAAAGTGAGCTTCCTTCTGGTTGTATTTTAAAACATATAAAGTATTATTTTATTGATTTTTTTGATGAATGACCATCTCTATAAAGTTGTTGCAAATGGCCACTTTTTATTTTTTGTATTTACTTATTTTTACTAATTTTTACTAATTAAAACATGAAAGTATGTATTTTCTTGAGATTTGGCGCTTTTTAAGTTCTCCTACTTAGAGAATTTTTCTATCAATTTCCTGCGGTGAAAACCTTCATTTTAGGGGTGTATACATTATTCATATTTTTCAAATTTTTTTCAAATTAATTTTCTAATTTTAAAGTACTCCAGAAAAAGTCATGAGTATTGTAGTAAAACGCAACAAATAGGACAAGTGTTTCTTGCAATCACCCTGTAGTAACTTCTATAACTTAATTGTTCTCTTTAGAACTTTAGGACCTAATTTCTCCTTTTTGTTGTTCCCATTTACTACCTTAAAGCTTTCAAATGATTTATTTGATGCTTTCTGAATGTTTTTTTCAACTCTAATAGATATGGAAGTAGTGACTTTTGGCCATTTGGGCACTTAGAGCTTAATTTGTTGAAAAGTCTTGCTCTGTCTCGCAATTGATTGGAGATGATATTGACGTGTCTCACAATTGATTGGAGATGATATTGATGTGTGGTGATTGACAGAACCTATTATGAACATGGGCATGGAAGATGAGTCTACTCATGAGACTTTGTGGAGCAATGCCTCAAATTGCATAGGAAACAAGCAGAATGATCATATCATAAATACTCGTCCAAATTTGCAAAGTTCTTTCCAAGGTGCCCCTGTCAAAGTTTTACACCCAAGTCTTCAAATTCTTGGGTCAAAGGGAGAGTTTGCAGCACAGAAAGAGAATAAGCTTCGATCGGTTGGTTGTGGAGATGATTCAGGTTACTTAAGAAAACAAGATACTTTCTTTTTGATACTTTTAGCTCCCATTATTGTTTAGTTTCTAATTTTAGAGTTGGAGAAAGGTGCAGGGGGTTGCGTGGGGAACCTTGACAAGAGCTGCTATGTGTTGGATACCAACAATGGACAAGTTAGTAGTGGATTCAAACAAGATCTACCTAAAGAATCATTCCCTCATCCAAGCAACCCCAGCTGGTCCTTGAACGCCAATGTATGTAGGAGCTGCTGTGTTCCACTATCACTCAATAACCAAACTATAAACTCTTGCAATCTATGCATGGCCACCAAAGTTTCCACTCTCCAACAAGGCATCCCGAGGTGAAATTCCATCTCCTTTGTACTACTTTCAATTGCATTGTGGATTAATGCTCGACACTTTTAGGCAAGGAGAGTTTAAGGAACCGAGATGGATTAGAGGCTATACGAAGGTACAATATTGTTGGTCATGAAAAATAAGTGCAAATAAGGACCTACCACGGTGCGTTAGCAGTGATGGAATACTGACCTATAGTTATGCTTCATGACTTGGTTGCTTTGCCATCACTTGGCATAATCTCCATGTTGGCAACTTTGAATTATTTAATTATTTTTCTATCTGAAATTTCTCATTCATACCATTCTTACAATTGCCTTCACAACCTTTGGAGATGATGGATGTGGGGCAGGGCCGTTCATTACATATCTAGTGAGGACATTATGGTGTGTCCAGCTCCTTGGGTTCATGAAGGGAGGGATGAAAGTTACCATATGCCGGACCCTGTATATCCACCAGGTCATTGCAATAGCTTTGCTGATGATTTGGATATGGAAACACAACGCCATCTCGAAGAGCAAATTGCCCAGGAAATTTTGTTGCTAAGTCAAAAATTAGCAAATCTCCAAGTACGATATGGAGCCAAACGTCCTGTCCACAACAACACGAAACCGGCTGTTTTGAGTTGCCCACTAACCCCTCTTTTGTTAGACATTACTCGAAGGGATGTAGAGAACAATACTCGTGCTCCCAGTTCTTCAAGAATCACTCATAGGCAACAACTAGAGTCCAGGTCATTGATCTATTTGCATTTTTCAATATTAGACTATTTATTCTATTTCCTTATCTAAGTTAACTTTTGGCTATTGTTTTTTTTATTGAAAACACATTTTTACTAGCTAAGTTTGTAGAAATCTGTCAACATTACTAGTTTTGGTGCTTTGTACTTGGTATGATTGTCTGTGTTGTGTGTTTATTGGTGCATTGTTGAGGAGATGATTGTTCATATAGTCTAAAGAATGGTACAATTACTAAAGAGTAAGGTGAGTGTAAATGATTTATGTGGAGACACTATATAGAATAGACAGTATTAATTGCTTGATTACCAAAAATGTCACTAAATTGGCTTAAACATTCAATGTTTACCACTAGATTTAACATGTTTTGTAGAAGTGGAAAAAAGAATCATCAATCTTTTTAAATTTGGCCACGTATGATTTTATTGATCCAGAAGCCAAGTGGAAGAAAATAAATTTGGAGTTGGCAGAAATGGTGGGACTAATATCAAGGCTACTGCATCCACCCCTGTACATTTTTTAAACAAAGGAAGTAATTCGGGGGTTCAAACAACCTCCAACAAGAGTTTTCTGGTCTCTAGAGCTATGTCGAGACAGATTCCTCATATATCAGGCAATAGTACATTTGGATCAAGAGCAAGGGCAACTAAATATGGATGTCATGCATTGGGAGCAAATGAGTCGACCTTAATGACAGAAGGAGGCGTTGAAGTTGAAAAATCAAGCAAAAATTCTAAGATCTTTACTAGTCCTCTTAGGAAACAACGAGATAGAGAGGCTCAAGAGCATGTTGATGAATGTTCTTATTCTGATGACATGAAGGAGCTCTTGAAGACCACCGGAGGACCACATGTACAAGGGGATCTTAATGGAAGTAAACGATTTGATTGGGTTAAAACTTTTCGAATTGCTGGTGTACACGAGACTCAAGATTGCACTGATTGTGTGCAAGATAAGGCATCTTCACTTCACCAAGAAGGTGATGTGTGCGAATGTTTTGCTCCCAACTTTGTGAACAAATCAATGCAGACTGGAGCTTTGATAGGGGAATGTTGTAATGATGCAAAAACCTCAGGAATTCTACAAGTGCTATATAACCGAAAGAAGACTGGGAAGCCTCAGACAGTTATCAGACATAGCACTCTTGCCCACATTAAATCAAGACCATCAAATCTTAGAGGCTTGCAACTCTCTAGGAGTGTAGGGGAAGACGGGTCTTACGATTCTAGACCCTCATCTTTTCCAATTACAATGAAAGCAACTGGAGACAGCGAAAGCAAACTAAAAAGACGACCTGATAGTAGTAGTATGGAAAACCGACCTGGAAAAAGTGGAAAGAGAACACTCTCACCTGAAGAAATGGGAGGCTTGGACTCCAAAATCAATTATCATTTACTCAAGGCAGGTTTGAGACGGGCTCCTTTCCTACGAAACGCTCTAAAAGTGAAGAAGAAGACCTTTGGCTCTAGGAGTCCAAGGAAAGATGGTGGGAAGCGTCTGCGCACTCGAACGTTGTTGGACTTGAATTTGAAGGCATATTCTACAAAGTTAGTTCCATGTATAGAAAAATTCAATCCATCATGTGAAGAAGGGGTAGATGTGCAATGGCAAAGTGAAGTTGCAAACTGTGAAGCGGAGTACGAGACGTTTGTAGAAAGCACTAAAGTTGTTGGATGTGAAAAAGAGACTTTTGAAAATTTGAATAGAGAAGTCCTTACAAGTGAAGGAGAGGAGTCACAGAAGCAAAGAAATACTACTTGTCTATCCAAAATCTCCCCCTTTGAGGTGAAAGACAAGTTCTCCAAGGCGCCTATGTTGAACTTGATGAAAACCCTGCAAGTTCCACGGAAAACGTTCATTAGATGTATTGACTTAGTGGCTGATACAAGGAAGGGAACCCAATTCACCAAGCTCAATGGACACAAGGCCTGTGGTGTTAGATATTCTTACCGAAGGGTTGATAGCTCAAAGTCACTATTGATGAGTGGTTGTGGACTAGACGAACGTTGTCTAATTCAACCTCAAATTAATGAAGGTAAGCTTGTAATTCTAACAATGAACGAGTATACTTTGGATTGTTTAGCACATGGATTATCATCTTATTTATCATAGTTGGGTACAATTATTGGTGTATGATTCACACTAAAAAAAAAGGGGAAATAACGGGGTGTCATTTTATGCCTCCTTTCTTCTAACTCTTGGTGAGTTATGGTTTAGAGATGACGAAGTCAAGAGGACTTGTCAAGAAAACTTAGTGTTCTATAGAATATGGAAGGCAATGAAGTCTTGATTAAAGTAAAATAGAAGCATTAAGTGTATTTATGAGAATTGGAGGTCTATTAGATCATTTTCTAAGGTACCGCTTTTGAAAAAATATGATCACACCCAAGCGTACTGTAGTAGCTATAACTTCCAGACTTACCCTAAATCCTACTTGCTCTGCTCGATGGGGTTTATGACTTACGAAGATCTTAAAAAACTCCATGAAGTCATGATAGGGGTCTTCAACTACAAGGGTTTCAATTAAGGCAACTGAGCTTGGAGGAAGAAACTAGAAGAGTACAAGATGTTTGGTTTCTTCTTTTAGGTCCACTATGCTACAATCTAGCTGATGCAACCAAAGTAACCTTTGATTGATAGAGCTGCCAATTCTTTTTTAATTGAATACTTAGACTTTATCATCTACTAACCTTCTGTCTTATTTCTTACAAATCAAATCTTGGTTCCTATGTTTACAGGCGTTGTCTGCCAGAATACCATGGAGCAACCCCTTCCAAAGTTGAACATAGGTGACTGCAGTGAGCCAGATTCGTCAAACACTCTAACAACAATGGATGCACAAGATGCCTTGTTGCAATCCAAACCTCCATCCCAAGAATATTCAGAGCTTATGACTAAGGCTGACAAGGATGCAACTAATGTGGAATCTTCCTCCGTTGTGCCTTCTCAAGTTTCCAACTTGGCATCTGTATTGTCCAGAGTGATTCCAAAGCAGATGGAAAGTATGGATGCAGCCCAGTTGCGAGCTCGCTGGGCCGATTTGATAGACGCTCTGGAGAAAGAGAGGCTAGGTTTGCCGAAGATCAAGACCAATAGCCGCAAAATGGGAGTCATGGGTAGCCCTCGTGACTCAGGTGGAGTGAAACGCATTGCTGAGCAGATGAAGTTTGCACATCATGAGAAAATAGGAAATGCTTTGAACAACAAAGATGGAATTGCTCAGGCTGAAGATGTCTCTATGACTCGAGCTAGGCCACTTTGGAACAAAGTGGAGCAAAAGCAAGCGGTTGTGTTTTAGACATAAAGAGGTTATGTTGAATTCCTTGTGTGTTCAAAATTGAGTTTTCTTCCTTGAACTCTCACGAGATTTGTAACATTTCTTTGATCATCCATGAAGGGATTTGTATGTCACTTCCTTCCGTGTGAAATGTGTTGCCATGGAGACAAATGTGCCCAACATGGTGTATAAAAGGAATATTAGTGGTGAGATTCAAGCTAAATTTTTTTAAATTTAGTCATATGATTGGGGATTTTTGTGATTATTGCAAAGCTAATTTGTTTGTCACCTCTTGGTAGCTAGTGATCCTTGGGCTTAGGTTGTTAAGACTAAAGCGTTTAATGTATTTATGTAGTGTCTACAAGTGATGCTTACATATAGTATAACTATTCATCCATACAGATGAGATGGCTTTGGTAACTAGTGTATGTGAGATTAATTTAATTTGTTGCTCTCTATTTGCGTGAGGTTAGGAGTTTGACAATTACACAATATTTTTATCTCTTACCATTCTTTGATGGAAATGTTTTGCTAATGTAATTGTTAATAGATTTTATGACCAAGGTTCATAATCAAAACATATTAATTGATAGCGTTCAGGTAGCTTGATTGGTTTGTTTATCATATTGAATTCTAACAAATTGTGTGGCCTATGGATGCTTGAGTTTCCACTAAATACGTAGAGACTCTTCTAAAGTAACATTCTCAATGTCATGTACTATCATTGATTGCTACACACTTGTTCATATTGAAATGGTATTCAAATTACCATTCACTTCTTCAAATCTGAGACTTTAGTGTTCTAATAAAAAATAATTAAATTATATAGAATTCAACATGGAAAGTGAATAGAAGGAAAAACCTCAAGGGTGAGATAATTATTATATAAAATTCAACATGGAAAGTGAGTAGAAGGAAAAACCTCAAGGGTGAGGAATAAAAGATAATTATTCTATAGAATTCAATTTAAAAAGTGAGTAAAAAAAACCTCAAGGGTGAGGAATAAAAATCTTAGGAACCCAAGAGCACAACTACAAAAAGAAAGCCCACCAATATACAATCTCATAGGAAGTACTTCAATCTTTCAACAAAATATAAATCTATAGCTTGGTTGTGCAAACTAACTGTAGATTCTTCTAATATAGTATAAATTTAATAGTATTCAACTTCAAAAGACATAACATAATAACATCTTTAAAAAAGAATATTTGTCGTCAATATTTAAAATTCAAACCATAATTGTAATTATACAATTTTTGAGTGTAGTGACTCCATTCATAATGCTCAGTCAACTTTGAAAACTACAATTTTACCAATAGTTTGTCATATTCTATATGTCAACATTAATGTTCATATATTCCATCATTGCTTTGTAGACTTTGATTCAACTAACCTCTTGTTGGACTAATGAAATAACTTAAACTTGTTTGAAAGAATCGATTTATGTTTTTACAAGATCTATTCAAAATTGATTTTTGATAGGAACTTATTTAAGTTTTCAATTGTTTGTTCAAGTAATAGATGTTCTTTAGGGATTAGAACTATATGGAACATCTTGATATACAAATTTTTCCTAGTAGGGAGCACGTACAATAGTAATGTCACTATATAATGTTATTATTGTGGAAATTGATACAATGCAATAATACTTCAACTTGTACTAATTTAACCCCTAAAGGACCACAACTACGTTTCCACCAAAACTGCTCCAAAACTGTCATTTCTAGGAGAGCTACCAAATTTCAGGAAAAAAACATTTTTTGGCATATGTACCTGTAGGATCTTTTGGTGCACTAGTTTGGAAATATGTAGAAAAAATTTCAGAAATTTCCACCATGTAGATTGCAAGATATTAGTGTTTGAAGTTACAAAAATCATTTTTTTTCCACTGCGGAAATCCGGGCAGCTGCACTTCAAAAGGCCACATTTGTATGAAAAAATGTCCAAAATGGTTGCAACTCTTTAGATTCATTCTCCAATTCAAGTTGGCTACATGCTTGAAAATTTTCATATCATTTGGAATTGTATAACATGTACAAAAAAATAGTAAGTAGAAAGAAATAGAGAATGATTCAAAATACAAAAATGGTAACAATTTATTTATTGAATTGAAAAATGCCAATCCCAATGGTTCAAATGTTGTAATAAAAAACCTACACCCAATGTTCTTAATTTTTTTCAAAAATATTGAAAATTGAGTAAAATAAAGGACTTCAAAGTTTATTTTAGAGAAAAGAATCTATAACTACCCGCAAACTAAAATTCTTCATAACTTTTGACTCATTAATTCAAATGGAATGATTCAAAGCTTTCCATGTATATATAAATCTATAAAATCAATTTCAAATTTTTATTTCCAAAAAAAGTGATTTTTTTTATCTGCCCGAACTGCCCGGGTTGAGAAACAAACAACATTTTATGCGATAACTTTTCAACCATGTAGTCAAAAGTCACGAAAATTGTTGGGCTTTGAAGATACTCCTCGTCCACACCTTCTATTAAAGTTTGGTTCGAAAATATGGAAATTTGTAGCCACATGTACCTGCCCAAAATTGCTATGTTGCCAAAAAGGCATATTGGTCCTTTACGGGTTAAAGTAGAGTGACTTTGGTAAAATAATGTCACATGGACTAATTGGGAGCAGTGATCCCAGAACTAGTTTATAGAATTTAGTGTAATATGCTACCTAGTTTAGGGGATTTATTGCAATTTGCTACCTTCAAGATGAATGAGCATCAACTTTGGCTATCTTGAGAGAAAGTGGCATTAAAAAATATAGAAAAGAAAGGATTTTGCAAGTTGTAAAGGATAGTGGGGGTTACTAATACCCATAACTAACTATAGAGATGCTAATTCTAATGTAGAGTAAGTAACAAATTGGCTATCAAATTCTATTGGTTGTTGAAATCTTACCTAAAATTTAATTTTTTCAAGGATTATTTCCTATAGAGATTTAACCACTGAAATTTTTTAGTAGTAATGGAGTGAAATTTAGCCAGTTTTGTGAACATTGATTGGGAGAATTAATATCCCATAAGATCAAAATGCTATCCTAGTCAAACTAAATGCACAATGCACCTAATGAGTCCCTATATACTCTATGCTAATAAGAAAGACTTCTAGGTAATCAGTTAACCATTAGTGTATGAAAACTTTTTTAAATAAATTTTGCATTTTTTCACATCAATGTAGAGCTATATTATTAGGCATTTTCATGCTATGGATATTCTAATGGACTTGAAATTAGGATTATGTAATGTAAATGTAGAGAATTTTTACTAAAATGATCATTATGAAATGCATGATCATTTTGTAATAACTTCCTACAAGATTTATGAACATAAAAATTGATTTCTAGACACTTTGATGTATCCGCATTAATTAATCTACAAGAAAAAATTGAAAAAGAATTTCATTTAGGGGCTTAGAAACTCTCTATTAAAACCATTATAATATAACTTCTTGAACTAAAAGTTGAAAGTGAGGTAATCACAAATAAATATGAAAAATGTATATAAGGTAAATTTTCTTACACCTAGCAAAACTTACATTATTATGTCACTACTAAATCTAATTTTTTTGAAAATCTAAATTTAGACTTAGAGTGTTAAAAATCTAATTTGAAATTTTTTAGTGTTTAAATTATTTATTATATATATAAATTAGAAAACAATTTTAAACTTTGAGTTGAAAAATGTTACTTAGTTTCAACTATAGATGAAAGAATATTTTGCACTAAATTATGAAAGCAAGTATGTATCAATGACATCTTACTACAAGCAAGTGTGCAAGGCTATAATAAAAATATATTTGGTAGGTTTCTTAATTCTATGGATTTCGAAATTTGGATAGAAATCAATAGTCATACATAGAATTTATAAGGAATAAATATTTCATGAAGCCCATAATTCACAAAAAAGTGTCAAAGTTGCAAAAATGTCAAATTTGTGACTATATTTTTTGAGTCTTGGTAGCATAGAAATACCTCATTGACCTCAATTTCATCAAATTGTTCTATGAAGAAAGATTCATGTATTATGTTGGATGAATGATAAGTCATTTAAACAAAGCTCTTTTTTGTTGTTTAGAATATGGACTTCAATGATTGAGGGATCAACTTGAGCTAGTACCAAAAAGAAATGTAGTGGATAAGTTCAATATATTATCTTTTAAAATCTCTCCTGTATAGTTGGATGGCAAACTACACATTTCACATATTTGTGCCTTCACTTGTCAATGTAGAAGAATCTCAAGCAAAAAAAAATTAAATTTCATCCATTTTTTGTATACAATTTTGCTAAGGTAGGTAATCCAATAGTGCTACTAATTGTTATATTGTTTAAACATTTTCTTTTCTTATTGGCAAGTGAAAGGAGGTTCCAATGCAAAAAAAGAATGTCATATTTGGATGTGGTATATAAAAGTTATAAAGGAGCAAATTTGATTCTAAAAATGTTTAATCCAAGTAGGTACATAACTGATTTTGGAAATGTACACAGACACTAACAGATGGCGGTTTAAGGTCAGAGGTGCTTTTGAGTTACCTATCTTAATATGAGTATAGAAGAGGGCTCATAAACTGCTCAGGCTTTTGCACTGGACTACTAAGAGGCTTTGAAATGGATAGTTGATTGTGAGAAAATGAATTGTGGATTACATTAAAACATGCCAAAATTTGTTTTTTACTAATTGAATGGATGGTTTCAAAGTCCCAATGGGTTCATTCTTAACTAAGTGGATAGGTGTCTATTGATTATATTCAAAATAAGAATTGGTTGTTGAACTATCTTCTTTTAAGTGTTAAAAATCCGAAATAATGATTTATTCAAGCATTCATTTCAGTTTTAGAAAAGGACGCATTTAGAAACAAATTCTATTACTTTTTACATGTTGCAGTGCTAATAATTGAACCAAGCCAAATTTTTTTCCAAATTGTGCATGTATGGGTTTGTGAGGCCTTCTAATCACAAATAGAGCCTTATGCCAAATTGTACTTGAAAATTCATAACTAATTCAATAATGTTTTCAAAAATATGGAATGACTTGTGTTAGATTCCTCATTTATTTCTCTTTCACTGAAAAATGAGCAAAAAATATTACCATCCAAACAAATACATGAAATGGGACCAGCCCTTAAATGAACGCTTTTTGAGCCTCTTACCTTAGTTAAATCACTGGTTTGTTGTCACAATTCCATATTATCGCGTACTTCAATTCTGTGACATTAAAGAGGTCATCTTCCGTAGTTAAACTGAAGCGGCAGGATTCGAAAGGGGCTTCTCATTCTGGCCAAGCTCAGCTAAAGACACTCACCTTCAAGTTGCGCATTCCTCCCAAGAAGCTTTTGTAGAGAATTTTTGACTTAATCTGATACTTGCTTTCATGCGATGCGTACATTTCACATGTCTTGAGGAGAATCGAATAGTTGCGAACGCTTTTTCTCAAACTTGCGATCCTGTTTCACTCCTATAAGTTGCAAGAATCGTATCCATGGAACGTTAGTACTCAACTTGGCATTCATTCCACGGTTTAAGTATTTAGAAAGGCACAATGTCTGTGGATAAAGTTTCGTACAATTCAAATTTCCTGTTTGGAGCAGACAATTTTCCTGTCCTATTTGTATGGTGTAGGGATAATGTTTACCAAAAAATAGCTATAGTTCCGTTCTTACAATTCTTGGATTTCGTTTTAGAATATAGTTTTTCGATTCTATTCTTTAGTTACTGTGTTCTTAAGCTGTAAGCATACAGATAGAACTGGAAAACGTTGAAAGACGTGCAAATTGTTGCTGAATTAGAGTCCGGAGGATGAGAATGTGCCGCTCTCCAGTAACGAAGGGTTGGAGATGCGGACACTGAGAAAGAATGGGAAAGAATGTTGGCCTTGCTAAAGAGCTCCGTAATTTGGTTCTGATTGATAGAGTATCTTGTGTGAAGCAATGAGAGAAGGTTCTAGGGTTGTTGACAAACAGAAACTCACTGGGATCTTGTTGATGAACTGCCAGATAATTTTTTTTTCATTTCCTGGTGAATTGAGGATTGAGCACTTTTGACATCATTCGCAATGGTTGGTGAAGTATGCCGATGGCCTATAAAGCGACCTGGCATGGTGTGCATCGGTCCAGCTCGATATGATTCGCTCTACCTAAATGAGGTTTGTATGACAATCTTTTCATGTGTAGGATGCAGTTGCTCACTGTTGACCATAGTTCATGGTTAGGAAGAACGTTCGAATGCTCCAGATTCGAGGTTTCGGAATTTCATTGACTTTTTGCTAAGTTCTACATTATTGTGTTTTTGAGCTGTACGTAATCTCAGATGTAATTGGAAAACGTTGAGAATCGTTCAAATTGATGCTGAGCTAGAAAGTGGGAAGGTTCTAGAAGGCCGATATTCGTAACGATGCTCTATTGCAATTTTGATTGAACTCAGTATGCATCATTTAGCAATCGAAATCATACATGGGATGGTTATCAGATAGCTAAATCGAACATCAGAAACGTGAAAATCTCATTGTATTTTCTAGATGAGGAGTTTTGTGAGCATGGAAATCAAACCTGTTGATCATTGAAACTAACATTACATTTTCAATTTTTGGCACAGTTCGCACCTCCAAAGAGAGAAGATTATCCTACACCCAAAACTGGGGGAGGATGGCACCGAAGTGCATCGAGACAAGTTTACACTCACACTCCTTACAAGACAGATAAATCTCTCTACAGGTCAGAATCCTTCTCCTGGAAGGGTTCTGGAGGGCACTCTTCCTTCACTTTTGGCATTTCGACGTATACATAGGAATCTGCTTTCATTCGGAGATTATTAAAGAGTTCCAGAGAGATCACTTTGGTTACAATAGCCAAATTCTTGAGAGATCAATTCTTCAAAGTGGGACGTTGTAGACCACTATTAGTGGTAGTATTGAATCCCATTTCCATTAATAGATCAGTGGCCGTATGTATTTAGCCAAATCATGCTGACACCAAGGCAAAACAAGTGTATTGGAAGAGATGAGTTGCTCTTGGTAATAAGGGTCAGCATAGGAGACGTCCAGGTATTGTTATCTTCAACCTCTCGAGAGACGCATTGCATTTTTGAGTTACATCAAGAACGTCGTCTTCATAGGAACTGTTTGACTGGAATGTTGAAGCACAGTCATGATCCAATCTCAATATGTGTTAGTCCCTTGAGCTTCTGGAGTGTGAACTTTTTCAAAGCTATCCAATGAGAACTAACATCTGAGTTTTTTTGGCTCTGGCTCAGTATAGAATTTGGCCGTGTAAAAGTCCCTGGCCAATCAGATTATGAGCCACTTACGAAGAGGGTACGCTCCTCTAGTACTCTCTCCACACTTCCAAGTCACAGCAGAGCTAATTGTGTATGAAACGGTAGTAGTGCACATACCGATTTTGACAATTAATTTCTTATTTGTCTATCAACATGAGCCGGGATGCGAATTCGGTTTTTTGGGTGCCAATATTTGGATAGGGAGCATTTCAAAGAAACAGATAATGTTATGATACCTTTCTTGATAAAATATTATAGCCTGATGACCCTCGCAGGTCGTACCTTACATTCCCGTATTTCCTGGTGAACCAGAGTCGAAAAAAGACGTGCGTAATTGTTACAAATCTCTTAGATATATGTACATATATACATATACATATACATATACATATACATACATAATTTCATTACTCATAATTGATTAATTGATTTTTTGATTTATCCACATTATTCATAATGTTCTATTGTAGACATCTAAGTATATATCTTTGTATCTGGAGGCAGATGGGAACCGCATTCTTCTGTGAGACATCTTGCAATGAACTTTTTTGTGTTTTCTGATTTGCAGAGGTGTGGGAGAGAGGTGGAACGTGATGGGCCTGACGGACCTCCAGACTTTGAGGATACGTTGTATGAACGAGGCAGATGCTGCCATGGTGATCATAAAAGACACGTATCAAAGGCAGAGAACCCCACACGGTATCCGTTTTCGGTGAGGATGAATGCTACCCCAATTTACTCTTGCGATTACCCTGGACTAAAAATGTGAGCATGTTAGTGAATGTGAAACCCTTAGCCCCAACTGCACAATTCAATAATAGAAATTCCACAGTAACTTTCATAACATATTGTTCGAGAATGTCAGTTATGATTCTTTCTGTTTGCACGTTTTGTAACTCTCTTTGCAGCGTCTTGAATGCTTTATTTTGAACTCCTATTGATATGGACGCGTCCTCTGGTTACTTAGGGGTTAGTGTGATGAGTTCTTCCATGAGAAGTTTCCATGTTTATCAAAGAGGATTCTTGCTTAAACTTTCAAACCAGCATGGCCTGTCCTGTATCTCATATGTAACCCTTGGTTGGAGCGCAGTTATGCGATCCTCAGTTTGTAGACAATGACCGGCATTTGACACCTCCAAGAAAATCAGTAAAGCCATATCCTAAAAGGGTTACAGAAGATGACGTGCGAAATAATCCTCCCTCGGTACATACATATCCATATCTAACTGTTCAGTTTTAAATTTAATTCTCAGTCTGTATTCACCTACATGACGAGCATAGTGCATCACAGGGATGGCAAGGAACCAAGGGATTTTTCTCTCCAGAACCACACGGTCATTCATCGGAGTCTGGCCTGGTTAGTTCTCTACGTCCTCTCATCTCAATATTCACAACTTGGCTCTGAAAACGTGATTAAGTGCTGATTTTTCTTAAGTTCCTCAACTAGTTCCTTTGACATCGAAGATTTGAATTTCATGTGATGCATTCTTCTGTAGAACACCATTTTAAATTTGTATTATCCTTTCTCTCAAACTTAAGAAAGGACAGTTTGTTTTACAAGTTTCAATTATTTTTGCCTTTCAATTTGAGGCTTTATGATGTGGTACACAAAAACTGTGTAGAATCACCCTGGATCATTCTGTTGCATTGGCATGACCAACTGGCATTTCAAGAATAATGGTTGCATGACAAGACTATTTGTATTTTATGACAAGTGTTGCAGGCCGCAGCGGACAGGTATTACGCGTTAGTTCGGCCATTGGAGGGCACCCTCTTGGCTATGAATGCCAACAGAAGTATCAAATCCAGAGTCATGATGTGAGGTTTTTTATGCACGACAATCATTAGAAATGCTATCAATCCAATGAAATTGCTCCACAATCCAATCACAAATCTTAGAATCTGTTTGAACCATTGTCAAGGGAATTTATCTTCCTTTAAGTAAACTACGCTACGAGTTCGTCAATCCTAGAAAAACAAATACCTATGACTACCGTCACCGGTTGTCAGTGTCGGCTGAAGTAGTTTGCAGACACATGAAAAATTAATAAATAATTTCAAATGTTTTTCAAATGTTTTTAATGATAGAATTCAACGCCTCAATTCAGCCCTATCCTCCTCCACCTCACCTCAGACCCTATCCACCAGCCAGGTACGATAATTGACATTTAGCAGAACACCAAAATAAATCTTCAATGAAAAAACTCGCAAATTTCAAGTTACAAAATTGTAAATCCGCAGTATCATAACCTCTATCACTTCTCGACTACTTCCCCATCAACGGACAACACAACAAACAGAAAGAGGACCAGCAGAAAGACAAGCTTCTGCAACACCCTTGCTGGGCAAGAAGTGCAAAAATATCATTGATTCTGGGTAAGTGACAACATCAAACTGCTTCCTCGAAAGGCTAGAATTTCCTCAGTCTTTCCAGTATAAACATAGTTCTGTCTGATAGTGGGGAGTTATTTCATCTCACAAGGTTTTTTTAACTTCAATGTAGGAGATGCATGTAAATTATGTATTAAGATGCTACCTCACTGACATAGTTATTCAACTGTTGTAATATTAGAACTCACTCATGAGCTTTCAAGAGGTGAATTTCTTTACTTGTGTCTTTTCCAATTGCCATATGCATAGGTACAGATCTTCTTTCTATTTGCAGGTAGAGAGACCTAACAAAATAGGATCAAGCTCACAATGTGGAGCCTCTGCACATTTGGAAAAAATACACTGATACCACTGCTTTTCCTTGGTTAGACAGGTTTGCTGCATCATTCAGGTTTTAACCCTTGAGTGACTGTGGTTGATTTGGGGGCGAGTGTAGTTCTCCAAGAAAGTGAATTTTGTGGCCATTTTAAAGATGTAATCTTAGATTAAACCATATAAAGTATTGCCATAAGGGAGATTCTTCAACCTAACAAAAAATCAAACTCATCCAACGGTACAAATTGCTATAAATAAGGTAGAAGGTCCATAAATCAACCTTTTAAGGGCTAGAATTGAATTTTGGGGAGGTGAAACATCTTTAAATATTTTTCAATAAATTTTTCTCAAGAGGCAAGTAGAATAGGCATCTAACCCAAGTCGTTTCATATTTTTTGAAACTTTTTAAAATTAGTTACAAATTTTTGAAGTTCACAAAAAATGGTCATATGTGGTCATCAAATGCATTTTGAACAATATTAAACCGAGAGTGCAAAAATCAACCAAAAAATGGTCAACCAATCACTAAAGGGTTAATGAAGACATCACATTGAGGTGTGCAGTATATTGGTCATTTTCATGTCCAGCTTAATTTTGGTTGATCTCCATTTTGTGATTAACATGGCTTGGTGTCAACTAGGCCACAACATTTGTTGCAGATATGGGGTCTCACTTGTTATTAAGAGATGTCCTCATGACTCCTTCTGACAAAAATTGGAATACCTCATTAGATTTGGCTTAGGAGAGTGAATCTTAATCACAAAAAAATGGATGGTATAGAAATGCAATGGCTCTACCAAGAGAGATTAATATCAATTGAGAATGACCCACGACAATGTTCAACTCACATTTCGTAAGCTCTTGATTGACAATTCTCAGAAACCAACAAAGGAACTAAAGTATGAAATAACATTCATTAGTATTTATTGGGGATTATTTTTGCATCAAAATTCGTAAATTATTATTGGGCACAGACATTAAATACTTATAAGTAAGCAAGAGTGCTTCAAGCCAATCACATGTTGGGGGGCAAAGAAACTAATTTTTTTTGCATAGACTTTGATTGCAAAAGGTGCATGACTTCACTTTCATACATGTTGAA
Source organism: Thuidium tamariscinum (assembly GCA_947034885.2). NCBI lineage: Eukaryota > Viridiplantae > Streptophyta > Bryopsida > Hypnales > Thuidiaceae > Thuidium > Thuidium tamariscinum. The sequence goes on from OX344754.2 coordinate 10,535,256, forward strand.
AAAGAGACGCTAGTCATTACAACGATGTACACCCAATTAATTGAAGATATGTATTCATCCACGTACCATCCCCAACTAATTGAAGATATATACTCATCTATGTGTCATTCCAAATTCATCATTTTGTTATATAATGCACTACATCAAAATTTAGGATTAATCCTAGAAGGACCAAGGAGCCCTTTGCAACCATAAACTATATTGTGAATTTGGTGGTATTTGATGAGACTAACATTCACCAATTACTTTTCAATACAAATAACTCAACGATCATGGTAGTACATTAATACTAGTGTATTACAATTTATATAATAAACTACTATTGAAGAGTTATAAGGTTTATTATATAAATTGGTCATTCAAGGGTTGATAATTCTTAGGTTCCACAAAGTTTAGTTATCTTACTTAGTATGTTAATCGCTTGATTTATCTTGGGAGGTCAAATGTGGTACAAAATTATTGTAGGCCAATTGAAAAATTCAAGGAACTGTTGAGCAATACAAAGACTTTGCCTTGAAAACTGCATTAATATTGTGTTAAAAATTAAAGTGAGCCTTCATAATAACTGTGACCCATGTATTCTAATTCAAGTGAGTTGTATAGTAGATGTAAATTCATAGCAACAATTAAGCACAAAAAGAAGAAGTGTGAATGTAGAATCACTTAGATATGCTTCAAAAGACCTCATGCTATAAAGGCTTGCCACAACTTTTAGCCACTACAACAAACATATATTATGACATAAAAACAAGGAGTCAACACATGGTTCCTGTAGCAAGAAGGAAGGGTTGTCCCACCAAAGCTTATAAATCCACCCAACAATGTGGTTGCACCCAAAAGTATCAACAACCTATTTATAAAAAATTAAAATTAAAAAATCAAGTATATGAACAGCCTTTTCAACCATCACTTGGATTGAAACAATGTTGACATAGAAAAGGGTTTTGCAGAATGGTGTACAATGGACAAGTATTTAGAAATACCACCATTTTAAAATAGAACATATAATTAATATGAGTCATAAAAACATTAGAGGATTTTTGAGCTCTCATGAGGGCCTTTAAAAAGGGTAGTTGGAAGGGTGTTTTTGTATTTAAATATCATCTTTAAGGAAGACTATTCCCCTATATTTGTTCACTAAAAAAATAAAAAAATATTGATGTACTTCGCGGGACAACAATTCCCACTAGATGGGTTATAGAGACCATAGTGAAGCTCTCTAAGAAATTTACTTTTAAAAATTTTGAGGTTTATCATTTAAAATTTTCTGATTATAATATGAAGACGACAAATGAATATTAACATACAAGTACTATATCATGACAATTGTTTAACAAGAACATGATGTGACAAGGAAACATGTGGTAACAAAGGATGTTGTATCCATTTTGTTTGCTTAAAAAAAAACCCAAAATATCCAAGGGATGCTATACTTATCTTGCCAACATATCTCTAGTACTTGGTCATTGTAACCTTTTTAGTAGCATACCACTCCAATAGCAGATTGACAACCATCAATATAATATTGTGCTATCCAAATTTAATATTTGGTAATAATACCTTGTTGTTTTGTCATCTATTGTAATCCTCACTTGTACTTCACGCAAGATAGCAACAAGCAAGTAGGTACTTGAGCTACTAATTTTGCTCCTCATTAAATAGGGGTGCATGTCAATCTTTGAGGGCCTTCTATGGAGCTCAAAAACCTTCTAATGAACTCCAATTGGCTCTACAATATCACGTTTTCTAGATTCTTGCAGTTTTAGAATACTTTGACTAGATTGAGTACCTCTACTTCACTCTTCAATTGGAGCTTTCACAAGACAGTCACATCACCACCCAGGAAACAATTTGGGATCGGGATTGATTTCGAAGGACATCACCAGTCATAATGCGAAAATCTGCACAAGAGAAAAATGTACACCATGACTCAAATTATCAACTCAAGGAAATCTCGCCTCAAACAAGTTTTGAGACAGAAAACAATTGAGCTGCACACTAATTGTCTAGATTGGTTAGTAACAACTTACAATAACGGCCAGATTACAAATCTTCCAAAAATTTGTGTAAACTTTGCGACCAACTGAAATTTCAGCTTCTCGAAGCCTCGACTTGTCACAATCCATCACGCTCTGGATCTACTTCCACAATCAATAGACAGAGTAACCAAACCAAAACTACAGCTGAAGCAAATTCATGCCACTCACTTGGCGGTGATTCAGCGATGCACTGGTTCAGCTCCATGGGTTGAACCACAAATTCATCAAATTCATCACACCTCAAAGTCATCGAACTGATTGCACAACTCCATCATATTTGATTACATCACAAACTCATTACATTGGTCAAACCACGAATTCATCAATCTGATCGCATCACAAATTCATGCAACCAGAGTCAAGTAGAATTACAACCTTGGCTTTAATAAGACGTGGTGAAACGTGTTACCTTTCGAGGGAGGGGGGATCTGAAGCGATTCAGCTTCGAACTTGCCATAAGATCACAAACGCTGAACTTCCCTATAATCTACTCCGGTGCTTGGTTCCATGTATCTGTTGGTACTCCAAGAGACACACCCTCCCACCCATCATTCGAAAACTTTTCCAAAGGATTTCTCTTCACCAAGAAAAAAAAGGGTTCGGATCGTCAACGTGGGTCCCTCTTCTCAACAACAGATTCTCCAGATCGCATGGAACAATTTTACACATGCCTTCGAAATGTGGTTCTAGAAGAAACTCGAGGGCATGGAAGCAAGTCCGAAGCTGAGCACTATTGAAGAGGCTCCTAGCCATGGCCGAGACGACGAGAGTATCCCAGAGCCTTGGACTCACTACTTGGATCGGATCTCAAACAAGGAAGGATACAGGTCTGGGGTGTACTGGACCTCCGGGGACCATTACAGTGGCGAGTGGCACGAAAATTTGCGGCATGGTAAGATTGTTCAGAACACGCTCGAAGGGAGATACTAAAACCTTGGGACCATCTGCTAATTGGAGGAAGAATCAGGCATCCAATGTGCACAGATATCTTCGTTCTTTGGCACAGAATCTCTTATATCTTGAGTTCTAGAATTAGGGGATTGGTTCTCAGACAGGTGGAGTCACTGCCAAACATAGTGTAGCTACAGTGAAAAGGGTACGAAATCAAAACGGCTCCAGAATGCTTCCAAGAAAATCACAAAAATGAGAAGTAACGCACCTTGGGCACGAGCTGATGGAATTTAACTTCTCCTGCAGGCAGGGGCATGCACACTTACAGAAACGGCAACAGATACGAAGGAGAGTGGAAGGGCGGAAAGAAGGACGGACAGGGCACCTTCTGGATCAAGTCCGGCAACTACTACATCCGCAAGTACAAGGGGAGCTGGAAAGAGAATAAATACGGAGTAAGTGTGACCTTAACTCCACATTACAGTCCTGAAAGGAACAGCGTACACCATGAGTCCAACTGCTAATGAAAAAAAGTCTAAGGGTATCCAAGATGCTCTGTTTCTTTGACATCATTCTTTGGCACACAAGTTTTCTCACATCTTGAGGTCATGACAGTACTCATTCAACAACACAGGCGAATGTTATTACTGCCAACGACAGCGCAACCATAGTGAAGACAGTTTCCATAGCTCTATAATGTTATTTAAACTCATAGTGCACTAAACCGTCAGACAATCATCAAAAGCTCAACTGGTCAATAAACCCTATGAGGATTGTGTAACAGGGATCCGGGTGTTACTATGGATTCGGAGGAGAGCGGTACAACGGACAGTGGGAGAGAGGCAAGCGCCACGGGATGGGCAACCAAGCCTACCGGAACTGGAATTCCAAGGGAGAGGTCTATCATACATACTACGGAAATTGGGTCAACGGAAAGCGCGAGGGACAAGGGCACCTCACCATGTGTACGTTTTTCTTCACATTCCTTGACACTAGAAAAACCTCACCCAGAGGCATTCTAGAAAACCTAGCCAGGTTTAACCCTATTATTTGTAATGCCATTTAAACTTGGCTCCTCTGTAAGCCTGTAACCAGACAGTCATAAAATTGTAGTGCACATTGTACCCGTGCAAGGGTGCTACTCTGGGTTTTAGAATTAAGATTGAACACCCTAAACAAGCCACGAATCGAAAACTACTGCACAGTCTTAGTGATACAATCTGGGTTTTAGAGCAATTTGTTACATAAACCCTGCCAACTGTGACGCGCTAGGTTTTCAAGTATACCTCCGGGGATTGGTGTTTCAGCAGCCTAGAGCCATTGTCCCATACGGATCGTAACCCCTGCATCACATAGCGCTCATTCTTTTGTTTTGTGGCGAGCAGCAAATGGGAATGTCTATCAAGGAGAATGGAAGAATGACTGGAAAGAAGGGATGGGGGTGTTCTACTTCAAGGACAAGCAATCCAAGTATGAAGGTTTATGGCGAGACGACATAGCCGTGTCCGGGGTTTACAGCCGCAACACCGAGCCTGGGCAGCTGGAGATACCCTTCGTCATGGTCCCCAGTTGTCAGGGATTGCATGAGAAGAGCCTCAAGCTGGCTGCAGCTCGCCCGCTTCCACCTCGCTATGACAGAACCAAGAGACGAACGGACCCTGCACTTTGTACTAGGAAATTCTACGAGGTTCTGTATGGTTCACCTCTTCTAGATACAGACCGTCCACTTTAAGGAAGGTATTTTAGACAACGTTTGCTTCCCCAGCACGGTAAACCTGCACATCAGGTTCTCAAATAGGAATTAAATCGATAGGAAAATTAGGGATTTTTTAAGAGAGAACTGAGAGGTCTTCAGACAACGGAGTTGAAATGCCAACAAATGTTGTTGCCCATTCACTGAGAAATTGATTACACGAAAAGATGGGATCCACTTACAGTATCCCACGAAATAGCCACTTGCTATGCTATGGAATACTCAAGAAAAGGAATGCCAAGTCCACTTTACACCTAGTCTAACTACACGTCAAAAGTCTGCATCATCTGAGGGTTCTACGTCCTCATCCCAGTCCAGCGACATGGTCTGGGTAGCTGAGAGGAGTTCCGTCAGACCCGTCAAATCTTCCAAGTAATTAGGGCGGTTCAGAACCTCCAGTACGAATTCTGAACCTCGTTCCCTGAATTCTCTTACAACCTGCCAACATCACGCAGCATGTGAGCATCCCCATAACATCGTTGGAAACGACGTTTCTATACTACTTAAATTCCCCATCCACCTAGGGAGGTTTCTTACAAGAAACTTAACAGATGGTTGAAGATAGGTCTCAAACTATGATCAAAGCATCGGAGCTCGTGGTGCCCATTAAAATAAAGAATCTAGCAACGAAGGTGATAGTTGGCTCATCACATGCAGTAAAAAGAGAGCAAAAGAAAATCAGAGAAGTAGGTACTTACAGTAGAAGAGCAGGCTGTACACTTGTCAAAAGCATGGCCTGTTACAACCAACTGTGCATAATGAGCAATAAACCCCCTCACTTGATGTGGCATAATCCCCAATGGATGCTCCGTGTTATCTGTTAAAGAAGTGCCTTGGTCGGCAGGTGCTAATACCCTGCAGCCAACATAACAGTATGAGTGATGACATTGCCAAAGAACGACTGGCAAGAAAGAGTGTTAAGACATTGAGCGGGGCAGCAAATAACATCATAAACATCACACCGCGTAACAAAAGAACATCGCTCCATCACAATTAGAAACATTCTCATACTGATATGATTACAAGTCACAACATACCCAAGTGGATGATGAAGGAGGGCCACGGCCAGCTCAACGGCGAGGGCAGCAGCAATGGGAGCCAAACCTGGCCTTGTCACCGTACACTGCTGGTCAAGTGTCCTGTTCGCTGTTGACTGAAACAATGAAAGCATACAATGTTTTTGATACTAAATATTGATATCCTTTACTCCATATATCCAACTAAGAGGATCTTGACTACACATAGTGGATGAGTTGACTACAAGGGCATAATAGAAATTGCATACATCGATAAACGAACTCAGTAAATGAGTTGACCACAAGATATTGAAAGCATCGTACTAAGAAAGCATGCTAAGAAACGGAAACCAGTATAGAGGTGATTTTAACTTACATCCAGCGGAGCAACAACGTCATTACAAAAGTAACAGCCCAGTCTGGATTGACCTTCATCGGAACCGCCCTGCAAAGGGCTTGCACCATGGCGCATGACCAGGTATGTGTCAAACCCTAAGGCAGCGTTAATCGCCACCTGCAGCATAGCACTCGTTCAATCAAAGAATTGTCCCAGGAAAGTAAAAAATAAAGTTCACATTCTCATGCAAGGATTCCGAAATAACAACGGAAGATTATTCTATTTCTGTCATGTTTATGTACCTTATTTGCATCTGCACACAGTAGAGTCGGCAGCCATCGGCTTTCACGAGTGTCTGTAAGTAGGAATATCACATCATGTTCATCCACTAATTCTTTTAGACGCCGGCAATCCTCCAGCACACCCGCAATTTCATTGCTGCTGACGGGGTGACCTGGCATGGGTATTGACATTTGCACTCCAGCAGCGTTCTGAAGGCAGCAGCAATTTGATTTAACAAAAAAATTCGTACAGGAACAAGAAAGCTCTTAGATAAACGTGAGTACACCAATCCGACATTTAAAATTCATCAAATCAAATTCTAAAGAAGTATCGAAAGCCATAAATGTCTTGGTGCAGATATTCCGAGATCTAAGCTATCATGACTGGGTACGTTTAAAGCCCTCAAGAAACCCTAAATCGGATAATTCTAGAATATAGCAGCCCATTCACATGCTGAATAATGTCTTCAGGTAGAAAGGAACTTCTTAAAACAGCTGACAGACCTCATGAATTTCGAAAACCTGAAAACATTAAAGATTGGTAGGAGTAGTAAACCACCATACTTCTTCTATCCAATAGCTGAAAACCCTCCCCCCTGAGGTATCCTAGAAACTCTAGTCGCATTAAACCCTGGTATTTGTAACACAATTTAAGGTAGGTTTTAACATAAACCCTGCCAATTGCAACGTAGTTCGGTTCTCTGATATAACTCTCTAGAGGTGAGTTCTCTACGAGTGATCTACAGTAAATACATACACAAAAAAAATACGAATCTTCAATATGCTTACAATGTTGTAAGCAACTGAAGATCCATGAAAACGCAAGCACAACAAGGAGAGGGTCTGATCAACTACCACACCAGGGAAGATTCGCTTCAGATTCTCAGCAGCAGCTTCAGCCTTAAGCTTTCCGTTGTTCAGACTATCCTCATGGGTGAAGAGTGACTGCCTGAGAGGATTCGACAGAGCAACTCTTCCATAATCCAGTAAAGTAATATGCCGCACACCCCATGCCTTCATCAACATTCACAAAAGCCATGAGACCAAATCATGTGCTTACCGATCAAGAAATCACAACCGCCATAACAAAGAAAGAAAAAGTCATCTGCTCAGTCAAACATCCTCGTGACAGGTCACTCCGATAAGCATGCAATACTAACCATCAGTGTACGTGCCACTTGACAGCCGAGAGTGCCAGCCCCTAATAGTAGGCACTTCGTAGACGCCATGAGAGACAAATCAAGAGATGGCAGCAGTCGCCATCTCATTAACTTCAGGTTCAAATCCGCTGCAGACTCAGCCAACCTGCCAATAAATTGAGCAAACAAGTACAGGTTTGAGTATAAGCCCTGTCTATATTAGAACATCTCTCAAAAGATAACGTAATCACACAAATTCCATCTCAGTCAAGAAGAAAAAAGGTAAGGCGGCAAGACGTAAAACTACACGAGGGAGAGGACAAATACTTGATCGGATCCATGGATTGACCAAGATCAACAAACTTCGAGCCTTTGCCGCCCCTAGCATTGAGCTCCCACCCAACTGGATCCTTCCACTCTGTAAGAAATATCAAATCAGCACAAAACTTATTATATTGTACTTTAAACACCACAACTACACCAACAGTCCAGTATATAATTTGAATCAGTTACATCTTACAGTTTGAGAAATTTTGGAGAACTAAGAGAGTATCATGATTCACAACTACAACTATTTCTACTGGATTGGTTGCGCATGATTTATGGAAGAAACGCCCGGTAGCCTATACCGGGTCTACAGTCTGTACATGTTTACTGCCCAATTATCAGTAGCTTTTATGGAGCCCAAACTGTCGTTCTAACAACATGCTGTGATATCGATATCAAATTCATAGGCAAAATCTGAAATGTTGTGGATGATGCAACAACCTGGAGTAGCAGGCAGGATGATGTCAAGAACTGGAGAATGCTCGAGATCTAATTGACCACTTCGGTTCTCCCGATAACACAGAACTTGCAACCGTGTGACACCCCATCTGACGCTTGCTAAAGCAAGAAGATTCCGAAGCGGCCAACCAGGATTCGCCGGAAGATTCGATGGATCATAAAACGCTAAAATGACCTGTAGCATGAGTAGTTTATTCAGTCATTACTTTGACCAGATTGTATTTGCAAATCTGAATGTGGAAGGCTATCATTCTTCAGATACACCTCAACGCCATCTGACAATAAACTCAAACGAACGCCACGTACAAACCAGAATACTGTTTAGAACAGTTAATAATAACAAATACATAATTGGCAGACACATTTGCTAGCAATGTTGGACAAACATAATCTGCAAACAGACTTCAGCGTGCTCACCTTTCCGCCATCTTGTTGAGCAACGTCCCAGTCCTTCAAGGGTTGTGCCTTTACTTTGGCATCAAGTGTTATATTTAACAAGAAGGAGGTAAGGCCTGCAAAATTGGACAGAAGGTTACTCAACAAGACCCCATCATTAATCAATAGAGCTGATTTTTAAAACTACGTAAGCCACAAAAGAAACACCGTCCCTAATTACTTCACCAATCCCTGAAACAAAATTTGCACAAAATCGATGATGCAGCGTCCTCAATCATAGATCTAAAGGGGGATTCTTAGGATTCTCAAAATACTAAAGCGCCTCCGAAATTAAACACAGAAAAACGAAAAGGAGGATCAAAAGATGGGACATACTTGCACCAGATGGCAAGGCTCGCCACTCGGTGCATGCCGTCAACACTCCTGCAGCCTGACAAGCAAGTGAGTGAATGACTAACGTTCAAGTGCAACACTAATCTGATCAAATAGTGCACTGGAGTGGACCATTAAGAAGAATGCCGGCAGAATTCTATGATAACAGACGACATTTCAGCATGAAAATGACAATATTCGACACACACTCCCAAAGAAAATTAATATTGAAATCGAATCAGAAAAGAGGAACCAGATAAGGTTTACAAATATCATGTTTGAACATTGGTCCAGGCAGATGAGTCACCTCATCTTTAGTAAAGAAGTCACAGGCAGCTTGACAAGACGCAGCAGTGGCCTGCGGCGACATTCTCAATCCTGGAAAAGCAAACCTGTAAGTGAAAGTCCACTTCTTCAAATCAGCGTATGAAACAACGAGGAACCTGCTCAGCAGGCTGGTGTCTTCCTCAGCCCTTCCAGATTTAATATCCTCCCATATCTGTAACATCATGAAAGATAGTATCAAAAGCACTATCTCAAACCCCAACCCCTCATCGTAGACAGAAAGATACAAAATGAGGAAAGAGCATATTAAGCGTAATTTCGTATCAAGCGGTTTTTGCACAAAAATGATCATTGCGAAAGCAGGTGGACAACCGACTACCTCCTCTACTTTTATATACCACAATAGAAGCACAGTAAAAGCAATATTACACGGTTTACAGGTGAAAAAGTGCAAAACAGTGCACACGGATTAATGCACCTTTAGCTAATACACCCCGATTTTGTGTCATTTTTGTGATGACAAATTCACATGAGAATACCTTGTCAGCTGTGTCTCTCAATAGCGAGGGCTTGTCCAGGGCATTGTAAGTCTCCACAGTGTTGGTGTTGTGCAAAGTTCCGGGTACTGGGAGGCGGTTTCGATTGTACGGAACTTGGGAGGGTCCACTGCCGACACCCGGATCAGGTGGTAATGATTCCATCATCAGCTGCAAGTACGACGGGGCATGCGGCTGGTTGCATGGTGCGAAAAACCCTGGGAATAAATCAATTCACTCAGCCCCTTTAAAGATACATCTATCATTTCAATCAATGTCATTGAAGTAGCAATCATAAACCTTTGCTTTTCGAAAACGGCAAGAATGCCAGATTCGAGTTTTTTGGACCAACTACTTATTGCGTTTTTCCTTACTTCTTTTCAACATCCTGTGTTCGTTAGCGACCACCTCTCAGGTCTAATTGAGAAACGTTGTAAGATCAGAATAAGCGAAGTCTAAAGCATAGTTTTGGGAAAGCCACCATAGTGACTTCAAAAATTCTATACAACTCCAAAATTTCAAAACGACTTGTGCTGACTTCAATTTCCTATGGGTAAAAACAGAAAAACAGAAAAGAGTTCAAAATTCATTTCTCATCATGCGCACAAAAGTCATATCCGTATTCGAACGTTTCTTAAATCACACACCATCAATAAATCCCTCGGTACAGAGAAATCCCTCGGTACAGAGAAATCCAAATTTCATGATTTTGAAAGCTCAGAACACAAAATCCACTCACAATTCTATCATCAATCTTGCATAGACAGTCATCACTGTTTTTTGAAGGGTTTATCATCTGAATCACGGGGCCCTTCCCATACTAGGACCGTGCCCAAAAGATTAATCCTACAGAGAAAGAAATTTCCTACCAGAGAGGGCAATAGGCTCCTCGGTGAGTTTCTGCGTATCAAGCTTGAAATCCGCCAGGCGGTGCCAGAAGCTCACATCGGCAGATCCCCCCCACGCCACGAACTTGAACGGCATGGGCTCCTCCGTCGCTCCTTCATGAGTACTCGCTGCATTTCCCTCTGTCGGTGGCGCAGCCGTAATCCCCATCACTCAATCCCAATCGACCTCAACCAATAAATAAATAATTCCAAACCGATCTCTATCGATCAATCAATCCTCTCAAATTCACTCACACCCCAAACCCTAGAATCTGGAAACGCAAGATCGGTTCTCCTGAAGCTCTCAAAAACACCAATTCGATCCGCGAAAAGAGAAGAGATAACTCTCCGTTACGCAAGCGGTGAAGTGGAAGCGACAGCAAGAGCATCATTCAAGTCACCGCTCTATAAAAAGTTACGACATCGGAGATCGCTCATGAGATCATATGCGAAGATGATTCTCTTCCAGTGCCAGATTCGAAGGAATCAATTGGCCGCGATCAATGGAAAATGATAATTCTGACGGGGGAGAAATGGAATTGATAATCTGGAGACAGAACCGAAGCGTGTTCCCCCACAGCTGAAGCTCCGGAAGCTTTGGCTGACAATATGTATGTCCGATGAAGCAACCGGTAGACGTAAAAGATGACCGACGACTGTCAGTTTTTCATTCATTGTTTTTCTTCTAGAAATTCACTTAATTCACTTGACTCTTTTCATAACATTATTGTAGAGTGTTAGCAGAATTGACCATTCAAATTATCTAGGTAGATTTTTATCCTCGTCAAAATCTCACCTTGTTTGGACACTAGTTTTACTTAATATGAATAGATGACGTAGTAAAATTTTACTAAAAAATAATTAGTTTTGCTAATATTTGGATGAAAATAACTAGCAATAGTATTTTAGTGGATTACTTAGAAATAATCTTCCTAGAATTTTGAAAAACATTAATCTTCCTAGAATTTGAACATATATTTTTTAAATTGTTTTATTAGCCATATTGCTTAGCAATTTATTATATTTATTTTCAAATAAAAATAGAGCCGTTGGGTTTTAAAGGCATCCTTTGCTAGTGTGAATTAGTCCTTTTTCTTTTACTTTTTAGGAAAGTGCCAAGATTGCAATCACTTCAAATATGGTGAAGCATTGTATTTCTACATTCATCCGTTTTTTGGACTGAAAATACTTTTCCATCATATTCATATACTTTTTCATCCAAATTTGGCAACTTCATCTATATTTTAAAGAGGATTGGAAAATTTTTGGTGGAAAAAGATTGCTTTTGTTTAGCAAAAAAAAGACATTTATTTTTGAAATGGTGCAATCTAACCCTATGGTGCTAGAAAAAAAACAGGTTGGTGTGAAGTAAATTTTTTAATAAACTCTTCTATTTTGCCATTGAAAGTACTAATGAAGTTGATGGTGAGTAGTGAAAATATAATCAAGTGTATGCCTTCATTCTTTGTAGCAATACTTGATAATTTGATGTTAGAAGACAAAGTATTTAATAATCCCTTACAAAATATTGGAAGGCGATAGAGTATTTCAACTACAATATAATTAATATACAACTTAGTTTTCATGGTTATCAATTTTATTATCAATGTAGTGAATTCATCTTTATTATAGTCCATTTTTCTTTTTCTTTAATATTAATTTGCATTAATTGTAGTTATAAGTTGCATGCATCTACCACTCTTTAGGTAAATAACCTTTAAAGCCTTCTTCACCACAAAGAGTTGTATGCATAGGATCAAAAATTCCTGATAGGGAAAAGACACCTCGATGTCATTTGTGGCATCCAAAAAAGTTTTGCCACTGTCATCCCAAAAGAAATATAGGTGGAAGTTCAAAATTTCCAATTCCACTACTTAATTCCAAATCTTCTAATTTTATAGCTAACCATAAGGTAGAATGATTCATTGTACCTTTGGTGATTGCACATACTTAACCTTATTGGATTCACAATATTCTTTAGTATTACCATCCACACTTAGCAATATTTGTAGTGTATATCCTACTAAGGGTGTTTTTTTGGCTTTCTACTACTACATTAGAAGAGGTCAAAATGAAACATATTCCCACTATTGTTCATAGGGGAGGACCTCTAAATCTTATCTTCTTGAATCTTATTGTAGATCTATTAATTCCCTACATGGTTGCAATGGGAATTTAAAAGCATGCCTCAAAATTGTAGATTAATGAATGAACCTTTGTCAATGTAAAGACCTTGCATGCTATGGTCACGTTCAAGGAATTCAATAATTATGACTTTCAACCCAATTTCAATCCTTCCCCTTCCAATCCCATTCTAAACTACCATACAAACTTGAATACAATCTCACTACATTGGAATGCAATAGAGTAAAAATTAGATATAGTAGTAGGAAGTACCTTGAGGTTAGGGACCATTTTAGGTTTATGTACTTCAACTACTACCAACTTGCCTAAAGAACAAGAAGAACAATGAAATGTCCTCAAAATGCACAAATATTTGTTGGCCTTTCTACATATACCTCAATTAGATAAATATGAAAATAATAAATCCTAAACCCTAAAAGAAACTACTTAAAGGTGCCAAAATTTATGCATCACTCTCGTATCAAGAACTTGAGTACATAATCAAAGTGGCTATAAGAAGGTGCCACTACTCATGCACTTTTGTTGCTTCAAGTTTCAAAATGTGTTACTCCATATTTCCTTATGAATCTATGACCTATTGCTAAAGTGTACAATGCATTGCTTTTGAAAAATAATAACAAGTTCATCAACAGAAAACCAAGCTCTTTCATTGCAATTTGCTAACCTGGTTGAACAAAATTTTCACAACAAGGGCACACAAAAGACACTGAAAGACTTATACTGAAACCACCTATATTGACGACTACCTTAGGGTGCTCCCAAGGTACTCCATGATAAAACTTGCATTCACGGTCCAAGCTACTCCGCATCTTGCAGTGAAAAAGGAACTGTGGCTATAGTCAAAATGAGAGAATCAATAATTAAACTACTAAAATTCCCTATTCTAGTATGGCCGGACTCTGTTCTGAACCACACTACCGGTAGTTGCAAAAGTATGCATCAATCAAGCTCCTGGTAATGCACTCCTTGTCAATGCTACTCCTGAGAATCTATAAAAAGACAAAAAGACAAGGCGCGATGTCGGTTGTTGAAGAAAATGTTTATATTTTGATTTATTGAAGACTTGAGTTTCCGCAGCGATGGCACATGTGAAACCAACTCCTGCATTAAAAACCAACGAGAAAGTAGTTCTTGCAAATCTAGGGACCACCGTAGAAGCATTCAGACTATTATGTCTGAACCCCCAGTAGTTCCACGTACATAAACAAGAGCATCTCTGAATGAGGACGTGTACATAGACAACCTCATAACAAAACTATCCCTGTACTATTCCAAGCTTCATGAAAAAAACCCACACAAATTGGAGTCCATAGCCCCCTCTCACGAAGCAAGCTTCAACAAAAAAGAGTAATATACGGACACTATCCCTGTTCACACAAAGCAATGCTGACTTGTCGTACTCCAACCTGATCAGCACCACCTCCTGAGGTAATCATGTTGCTCAGAGAAACATGTCTTCAAACTGTTGGCAGCTTGCACTTCGTGAAGTATCCTCATTTTCGACAGTGCTCAATCGCCAATTGCCTGCAATTGATAGACCCAACATCTGCTTCCATGAAAGTTTGTTGTACCATCATGATCCCGCATGTGTTCAAGGGGCTTTTTTGATAGAACACAATATATGCACACTTCCGCGAACTCTGGTGGCTCCAATCAGGGGAGAGTTTCGTCGCCCAGAGCATCCACGCAAAGATATCCCAAGAAGATATTCAACTGAGTTGATGACGTGAAGAAAATAACCCGTTCTAGATTGAAGCTCGAAGCCTGCATAGCGAGTGCCTGTCAATCCATCACGAGTGAACTCCAAATCACTTCTTGAGTACCTTGCTGGAATGTACTGAATTATAAAACCTCCTTGTGGCAACAGCACTGGACAGGGTCCTCTGGCTTTACCCAGATCCACCAATATAGGTATAGCTCTCATGTTTCAAGGTATCCCGTTTCAGCGTCAGAAACTTCCAGTCCGTCAGACAGTGGTCTCTTGTTCATGACCTGTATACAATATCTGTGATCTTTCCTGTACGCCTGAATGGAAATCAATGATTGATGATCAAGGGATACATCCAAGGTAGAGACGGCCAAGGCAAAATCCGAAAGAACTGCGCCATATTAGCCTCTCTATATCCATAATTTTGAGGGTGCTGTAGACCATAGGAAGCATGCAATCCCCTCCTTTTTTGTGCTAGCCATTAAAGCGACGCTGACCAGCCTGCTGCTGTTGCGAATTGTGAGGCTGATTGTATTGAGTGAAAGGCTGCGGGTAGACATGCCCCAGAGAATTCTGCAAATAAACAAACCAGATTCAGCAACCTCGCACTGTAATAAAGTAGAATTCATGATCTGGAACACACATCTACCACCTTAAAAAATTGGTTTCTTTATTCTCTTGATCATCAAGTATGGAGATAGAAAAAATTAGGACTGTTACAAATATGCCTAACGAATTCACAAATATTCCTAAGGCAAACATAAAGTAGCACATTTCAAGAAGTATAGAGACAAAAACAAATACCTGAGATTGGAGGCCCCCAAGACCATAATGATTTTGGGTAGATGGCAGGTCCTGAGAGCGGTCATTGAAAGCTCCTTGAGTGAAGAGGCCATCGGTAGCGTGACTCAAGAAGTCCTGCTGAACACAGCTCAAAACGCAGTGGTAAGCCCAAACAGACTTGAAAATTATACGAGGGTTAACAAATACGACACATTCAACCTTTGACAGGTGAATTCGAGCATCACGTAACCTCGCCTTCCAGAAAAAAAGGAAGTAACAAAACATCCACTCCAGTATGACGAACTCATACCTGTGTGGCAAAATCGCTCCCGCCCGATTGATGTGAGTAGCCCGGTTGTGAGTTTTGAGTTATGAAATCTCCACCGTAGCCACCTTGGTTAGCTTGAGTACTATATTCCATCCCAAAAGCGCCCTGTGTAGCAAAATCCTGCCCATTGTAGCCAACATGCGACCCTTGTGACTTGAAATCCTCTCCAAAGAAATCCTGCGACATGCCTCCCAGAGAGAACCCCTCCCGGATGTTCTGACTCAGGGTTTGCGTTTGTAACTGGGTTAACAGTCCCTGTTGTGTCATAGGACCCCCGAGAGAGGCCTGAGTAGCAGGACTGTCAAGTCCACCAAATCCAAAAGGTGAGGCCTGCTGTGAGGCCTGATGATGGGACAGGTGACCACCAATAGGACCGCTTGTGCTACCTCTACCAGTCCCAAAGCCACGACTACCAGCTTGCGGGCCCTGAGGCACTGCACCTATTGGACCATGGATGCCACCCCTGGACGGAATTGCATACGGTTGAGTTAGAGGTGTGCTTGGAAATCCTGTAAGTGGAACCCCTCGAGATGGTGTAAGACCGCCATGCGGAACCCCTGCTTTCTGGATAGAACCGTTGTTCAAAGGACCAAATGGCATGTATCCACTACCTGCATATTCGAATAAAAAAGTAAGAGATTTGTGCAGCACATTTAACTCACAGGAAGCACTTGCAGAAAGACAATCAGTACTAAATGTAGACGAAAAGTAGCTTAGAAATCAACTGCAAAAACGTATCGATATGTTAACATCACGCAGTAGATGAAATGTGAACAATTCCTTGCCATAAACTTGACGAGACCACACCACGGTGCGTATTATTACAGACCAACGGCGTAACCGTTTAAAACTACACCGTTCTGTATCACTACCTCCGTCCCGAATTGATTGTCCACTTTGAATATCATGTTTTTTTAAGGTTGTTCTGAGTAGGTCATAAAGAGACTTCCTTGCGGCTATTTTATTTAGGTTGCAATAAACACATGCAATATTCTTCATTGATTCTAGTGATATAAAATTGGAACCTCTCTTAACTATGTTATTCATAATATAATCAATGAAATTGGCATAAAAAATCTCAAAAAACTGTGGACAATTATTTCGAGACGGAGGGAGTATTAAATACTGTCCGGTATTCCTTTTGAAAAGTTATGCAATCCATGGTACGCACAGATAGCTCACAATGAGCGACAAGAACATCCAATATTTTTAATGTTTTCGAGTACTAAACCATGATGTACTCTAACATGTTGAAGATCCAAATTTAAAGTAGCAGCTTGGGAAAGTTCCAGGTAGGTATATTACCATTTCGCCCATCGACCGGCCGAGCTCGTCCATTTCGGCGGTCATTGGCAGTGGCCCCAGTCGCTGCACTCGCAGTAGCTGCTGGCACAAAACCTTCCCCAGGACCCAAAGCTGGTCCACCGCCTCCAGGATAGACACGGCGATCGTTATAAACCTTCTTAGGTTTTTGAAACTGGACCATACTCTGTTTCAAGTTGTTCAATGAACCTTCCACTAACACCTCATGCTCCTACATCCATAAAGCAAGGAGAGCAAGAAAATGTTAAGAGAGACGAAATCTTTAAAAAAGTAGTGAAGATCAGATCTCCTATATTACATGATAAACCATGCAGGATTAAATAGCATCAACAGCATTCATGAACTCAAAAATGGTGAACAAAAGAGAGAAGTCTAATTTCAGCATCCTGCAAACCGTACTGAAATATCAGAAGTAAAATTGATTGTTTCTAATTCTAAGAAAATTCTGGGGTACATGATAACACCCAACCCTTACCTTGTAATGAGTCAGCAGAGTGTTCCACAAAGGCTGCTTGCTTAGAACCTTTGGGTTGCCCAAAATTACAATACCATAGCGAGCTCGCGTGAGAGCGACATTAAGCCTCCGTGGATCATTGAGAAAGCCAATTCCCTGTCACAGAATTGCACCACGATCATAGTTGATGGTCACAGAACTTCTTGTAGGGAATAGTCTACCTGTTGTTTCCAACTTCGAGAGAAAACAGTATACATGAAGTACTGAGTGCGACTTGAACATGAAACAAAAACTTCTTACAAAGTACTCCATGATGAAACATACCTGATGCTCATTGCTCCTGACGCAGGAAAGAATGATGAAATCCTTCTCCCGACCCTGAAAGGAGTCTACACTTGCGACCTGAAAAATCCAGGCATGTTACCAATAGTTCAAAAACGAAGCTATTTGAAAAAGTCTTTGGAAAAAAGTTAATCAGGAGGCATGACCATATGCAAGCAGTGTACCTCTATCTCCTTATATAATTGTTGCCGCAAAGAGCCATTCCTAGCCATATTGTTAACAATGTATGCGCGCTGCCCTTCGTATGGGGTGATCACACCAATCTGTCCAAACATGGAAAGAGAAGAACATAAGTAGATATTCCATCAATCAAAAAAAATTTCGTGCCAAGAATTTCATGTTTCAAAAAGGCACAATCTAGACATTAGGCATACAAACCCTTCAGGAAATCTGCACAAAGACGTCGAAAGTAAGAAAATCGTGGCGTTCAAAGCTTATGAGCAATATCGTGAGAACCAGACTCGTGACTGATGATTAGTGTCATGAAGTAAGACATACCTGTGCTGGGACCACTCCACTCTTTAAGAAGGTCGTGACAATCTTCTCAACATTCCCAGCTTCTCCTCTGTTTAGATATGAAGTACCACTTGCACTAATCTCCTCTTGCCCCATCTGGGAGGACAGAGGAACAAAGAAGAACCATTAGGCTGTGATCCTTGGAAATCATCGGAGAGCACCTTTGTCAGAGAACAAACCGATGCCAACACAGCTTGACTCACCAAACAGAGCCAACTAACCACTCAAGCAATTAATAGCACTTCCAAAAGGAGCATCCCGTATGTTTACCTGAACATAGAAAAACATGGGTTTGTTGGGTACAGGCCAGGGGAAGTCAATTTGAGTCAGCAACCTATCACTTGTAGTAACCCCATTCTGAAGAGTTCCTTCGTAGAAACTGTTAGATGGGAACTCAGACAAGCTCGGATGCATACGATATTGAACCTGGAAAGAAGAAGAATAAACAATCAATTTCAAAAATGGCAGCGTGCAAAAGAACAAAGGCGCAACATGTTCTTATCTTGCACTCGAATATCATAGTCTGATACAACCTCCAGACATTTATGTAAGGTAGCAGTTCCCACTCTAAAAGCGTGCCTACTTGACTAAAAGAAGCTGCCAGTTCACAAGCTATGAAATAACATAGATTCATGATCATGTCATTAAGACCAAAACAGTGACCATGTTCTTTGGTGTAGTTGGCATTTCCGACAGAACTCGTCGTAAGACAAAGCAAAAAAGTCTGGCATCCATAGGGGGAACAGATAACAAGATTACCTGAAGACGAATAGGCTTCACTCCAAGCAGAACAAGGCGCTCAAATAGAGATTGAGCAAGCCCAGCACGAGCAGCTTTCTTGCACATGATAACAGGGCCTAGCTGACAATGATCTCCAACCAAAACCAACTGCAAACACATACATGACCACCTTAATAACTCCAACAATCCAAAAACAGATTTCTTGCTTTGTACTCATCCTTTTCAGTCACAGAAGTCACCTCTGAGTATAAAAACACCAAAACAGATCACCTTTGAAGACCAAACATCAAAACAAAAAGGCTAATGACACAAACCGTAAACCACAGCGACGTCAACTAGAAGAGGGCTGCAGGAAACACTCACTTGCTTAGCTCCAAGCACCAGAGGTATCAAACACTCTGGCTCAGTTGCCTGCGTAGATTCATCAACTAGAACCTGAATTGGAGACGACAGTCACTTCAAGTTCAGTGTCCAGTATTGCATAGAAACTGAGATGAAATATGCATTCATCCATGAAAACATGAAAAGTGGTACTAATGTGACAAACGTTGAACTGCCCAATTGTTCGTAAAAAAACTTGACATTTGCACACCTGACGAAAGCGGAAATTTGCAAGCCGAGGATCACCAGCTCCCACACAGGTGCAACAAATCACATCAGCACTTTGCGAGATCTCTCGTTCAGTTGCCCTCTTGAGAGACTTATACTTCTTTTCATCAGCACTTGACAGTTCACCTGCACAAAACAATGTACCCAGAAAAATAATAAACATCTGCCAAGCTCAACGCGGTTACGCAAGCCCAAATCTCACACGCAAGAACTACAAAATTCTCATAACCGTGCTGGTAAAGACACAACATTCGCACGGAGAAGATGTAATTACCTAGTTCATCCTTCAGAAGCTGCAGTTTGTGCATCTCACTTTTGTCCGTGGTGTCCAAATGACGAACCTATGAAATCACCACAAATGTACCAAATTTAAATACCTGGAATGAGTAATCGAAACTTCCATCTCAGACCTAAGGTTAAAAGATAACCACAAACCCCAAGTATGCAAAGGTATTGCTGATACTATTTACGTTTACATGTACACTTGCAAGAACAAGTCCGACAGACATGTCAGACGTATCACATCAGCCAAGCACTCAAAGGAGGATTTCATTAGTTAAAACAAAGAAAGAAACAAGACTTACTTGGTAATGAAGTGTTAAGTGCTCCACAGGAGAGCTAACTGCCTCTCTTGACTTCGCACACAATCTTACAACCTGGACAAAAAGTAACCAAAAATGTATTTACAGACTTACAAAAGGGATGGTCGACTAAATTATATCCAATTGCCTTAATATCCTCAAAAACAGCCATGCATAATACCATATTAAACTTGCAGCTACACGTCAGATAATCTTTAACCTTATATTGTATATGCATTATATCAAAAGTAAATTAATTAACTCAGTGCCTTTAGCTGTTGTATGGGTCTCAAATTTCTCTATGCTAAGTCCTCACAACAATTTAGCTTCAAGACATAGCATCAATTACCTTGAGACCTGTTGCACTGATCTTCTCCGCAAGTTGATCTACAGCAACATTACTGGGAGCACAGACGAGTACCTACAAAAAAAGCACTCAATCGGTATTTCTAGCCACGTCATGAACACACAAAGAATTGTAACCATACTAATCACTGGAATCAGGTCTATCCTTATTCAGCAAAGAAAGCATACCGCACTTCCATGCTCCCCAGCATAAGCCCACAAGTAGACATTCGTTGAAGACTTAGTAGCCAAACACAAACGAAAAGAAAATCACCTGCCCCTGGCCCTGTTTCGCTAAGTGATAAACAATAGCTGCTGAAGTCACTGTTTTTCCAGTGCCCGGTGGACCCTGAATCAAGCTTACAGGTTTTTGCAGCACACTCTTCACAGCATAGACCTGTCCACAATACCGTGCACCTAGGTCAGTGTCAACTTGCGTGTCGAAATGCTTTAATTCTGGAATTCAGACTGTAACAAAATCTCATTTTTCAATTTTACACATCACTGTACAAATAGAATCCAGTATGTTATGATTCGTAACATGTTTAAACTGTCCTACAAAAGTAAGATGACTCAACCATACCTGTGAAGCATTGAGTTCCGGAAGTCCAGGAGCTCCAAATCGCCGTGGCAGTGTATTCCGAACTGTTTGCATTTCTACTTCATGACCAAGAAGACGATGATAGATATATCTGCAAGAACAGAGCGTACATTTTTATCTTAGAGAAAGTACTTTATGAACTGTGTAACAATAAAACTCTTGAAAATATATTCGTTCTGGAAAAATTTATAGAATGAATAAATTCACACAAGAAACAAAAGCACCTCAATAAAAGTATTGAGGGAATTACCCACTGACACTCGTTTCATCGACAGCAAATGTCTTCATCGCAACTTGCATTCGATCAAAACTTGTGCTTTTCCAAACGAAGTCCACACTAAAATTGTGATTCATATCAATAGGTACACCCTGCAAAGCCCAAAGTGTCAAAGAAAAGATAATCTGCTTTATTCTCGCTCAGACCTAAACTCAACCATAAGAAAAACATAAAAACATCCAAATATAAAAACCAACGAAAGCTGGATTAGATCTCTGCTTTTAGACCAGGATTGCAGTGCGCCTACACACATGCTAAAAACAATTCAAAACCATGGTAATTCAATGACACTTACCTGATTGGCGCGTAACTCAAGAGCCACCTCCTCTTGAGCCGTGAGTTTAATCTGCTCAAAACTGATAACCATAAGCAAGACTATCGAATAACATCAATAATCGTAAAGGAATTTCAGCAATCCTCAGCTACAATCAGCCCCAAAACATCCCAACTTCGCAATTTGGTTTCCAAAGATTCCGAAGTATGACATACCACATGGCCCACAGACTGCCATCCCGAATGTGCTCCATCTCCCTGATAACGCAGACGCAGCTCATCACCCGGAACTAACCGAAGTTCATTATCCTCCTGAACAAATCAAAACCGTCAATGACATTGAGACTTGACAATAAGAGCATATGAGGAACAAATAACATCATGGTAGTAAGAAAATATTAAACAGGTCGAAGTCTTGTGTGAAAGAGACACGAACCTTTGGGAAGACAAAGTAAGCCACCCTCTTCTTGTTGAGACCCACATCCCACCGAACAGTTATACTATCCTTACTTTGCGATTCTTTCATCATCTGCAACCTCACACGGATGAAATTTCATGAGGAAACAAATACATGAACAAACTAGTACATTCAGTAACCCTGTACCAAGATTTGACTACAGAATACGGTTAGTCACTTCCAAGGACAATAGAATTCAAAGAGGTAGACATGCAGCTGCTAACGTCAAGAAACACAGAATCCAACTCACTCTACCAATACAGCTGATTCTCCAGCTAAGAAACCCTTGATAGTCATTACATCCCAAGAAAAGAGAACAGTTGCTTCATAAAACATAACTTATTGCCATTACCTTATCATAATCGGCCTCCAACTTGACCAAAGGGCCAAAAACGTTTTGATACTGCCAAAATAGATTGGTGTTAAATCATGACTCTGACATTGCGCATAGACTCTCAAAAACAAATAAACTGAACTTTGACTACAAGAGGACATTACCAGATACTTTCTAGTCACCCAGGAACAGATGCAAATCACTGAGAAATCGTTATTATGGAATTTCAATATATACATCAATAGTTGATTTGAAACGTAACGAATATTATCAAACAAGTCAAAGAGAGTACCAACCACTAACCTGATAGGCATCTTCATACTTGAGTGCTACTGGTTGTGGTTCATCGTCCACACCAGGCTTCTCGAGATCCTCTAAAGTGGCTTCCGGGTTTGTCTTCCAGAGCTCCTCCACCTTGTTTATTTGCTGGGCACTTATTTGACGCGCTCTCAGTTGTTCTTGTTCAGATGGAACCTGGGACTCGTAAATGTGAAGTGAGTAAGCAGCGAGCGTTTCAGCTGAACAGAATTTCCACCAAGAGCCAAACACCAAACGTAGCCCATTGGATCGACAAAATAAAGAATTGCAAGGCCGGAATGAGAAGCAAACATTCTCCTTCAGACAACGGTGATCAGTTACCAGAGCACTGAAAACTAGATTCAAGATGGAGCGAACTCCCAGAAAGACTCTCCAGCCACAGAATTGCAAAAATCGTACCTTAACCAACCAATCTAGGAAACAACGGTCATCAATCAGGGGTAACCATTGGCTGAGATCCCAATTCATATCCTTCAAACCATTTACGCTCAAACAAGGCTCCCGGCAAAGAAGCACGACAACGCTTTCTGACTTGGCAGGAATGAACCCCAACAAGAAAACATTCCGGCACCCACAATTGTAACACTCCAAGATCGTTTCTCCCAACGGACTGTCTTTGTGTAGACAGACCTCTTTGTGTTTGGCCCGAACCTGAAAATTTCAAAACCTGAAATTAGGTTCACATTTTAAGATATCTAAAGCTGTATCCTCTGTGATGAATTGAGAATCGTTCCGTATGGCATTCTTTAAACCCCGTGAAGTAATCTAATTTTCTCCTGAAGACATAATGCAGAGAAAAACACCAAATCGATCCCAAATCTAATTAGCTGAATCATTGTTTCTGTATACCTCAACAAGATAACCACCTTCTAACCCTAAAAAGGACAAAAGCCTCATAGGGGAATCGTCAGTGATCAACTAATGCAAAGCCAAATCTACATACTGTACAAATTTTTGCCCTCATTGACAATGAAACGAAAACCTTCTGAACCTCTCTGCACCAAAAATGCAGAATGGTGCCCCCATGGCCATAAGTCGCAAAATCAAAATTCCAAATCATTTTTACAAATTCATGTCCCCAAAAAAACCCTAGCATACCTCATTCTGAACTGTGGCATCCCGAAGACCCACGAATCAGAAGCACTAAGGCAAACCCTAATTCAAGGTTCGATCAAAATCCACGACAATTGATCGAGAAAATCACCAGATGATTGACAATATGCGACCCGGAGGTATTGCCCCGGGAGTTACAAAACCATTTCCGGCACGTCGGCACGTTACACCGCATGATGCAGGCGGGATTATGAATGCCACAATACTTGCATGCGTGCTCCGGCAGGTGCCGCTTCGAATACTCCAGACTATCCTCATCCCCTGCATCTTCAAAATTCAGGTCACCAATCCCGGCCGTCACAGTACCAATCTTTCCGTCCACACCCGCCTCAACCAAACCACTCAAACCCCCGCCACTCCCACTAGCCAACTCCCGCCCATCGCCCACACTAATTGGACTCCCCAAATCCCCCGCGCCCCCCGCAGGCTCCGTCCACACGGCTGTTGCACGCGGCGGACCACTCTGACTACTCAACAACTCAGGCGTGAACCCCGGGTACTCATAATCGTCCCCCTGCGTGTTCAATTCCAGAAACGTGTACGCATCTTGCTGTTGTTGCTGTTGCTGCTGCAAGTGCAGAAGCTGCTGCTGTTGCTGTTGATGCTGCTGCAAGGCCGCCTCGAAGAGCGAGGAAGCCTGCTGCGGGGCGGCCATGGGGAGAGAAACGCGAACTAGGGTTTGGCGCTCATGAGAAAGAGCTCCTCTGCTGGAACAGGGGATTGCAAATCAATACGCCGGTTGCTGCCCCTGCCCCTCCCCTTCTCCGTTGTAGACGATGCGGACGGCGACCATGGGGTGGCGACGATTCGTGGACGGCGATCGAAAGACGGTAAGGAGAAGATGGATGAAATCAGATAACTAACTCCGTCCGTCCTGTTCTTCCACGGAACGGAAGAATTATCAAATTTATGGATGAATAAGTGAATTCTTCATTTCTACACAATTTCTATAAAAGTCATTCATCAACTTATTATTTATTGTGAATGCATTTATAGGGTTAATTTTGGTAAGAAAACCTATCACTAAAAAAATAATGAGCTAATGAAATATCAAATTATCAAATTCAACTATAGTAGGAACACCAAAAATTGTCAATATAAGCAACTCAACATAGTTGGAAGCACCTTCACCTAACATTAGTATTCTTGAAGTATTAGGAAGCGAAAATTTTGGATATTCCAAAAAAATTAAATATTTTTGATATTGTATGTAATTCCTATGATTTTGTTAGCTCCCTAAACCACTAAAACTATCAAATAGGTGGACACTAAACTAAAATCTATAAAAATCAATAATTAGAAAATCAAAGTTAAATATTTGTTCTTCAAATGCATCAGCACATCATCAATTGAAACACACATGAATGAAAGTCTAGGGACACATTGAGTAATAGCCTCTACAATTTAAAAATGAAAAATGAACACTTTTGGAAATTTCTACCTTACCACATGAATAGGTGCATTTTCCATTTATATTGTGTTTTCATAGTCATTAATCAAGTCATTTTAATTCTCAAAGTTTGTGTTAGGTGTATTTTTGTTTGAATTGAACCTTGAAACTATATCTTAATCCTAGAAGACCAACTCTTATTTTTCATCAAAAATCACTCAAATTGTCATTTTTAGTGCAAAGAGAAATAAATTTTAAATGATTTTTTTGTATAACAGCTATAGGATCTTGTAGTATACTAGAATAAAATTGTGTAGTAAGAATTTTAGACACTTTATATATAGATTGCAAAATAAATGCATTCAAAATTTTTAAAATCTTATTTTTTTGGCACCATGTGAAACTAGCTTATGAACAACTTCAAATCTTCATAACTTAAAAATTTTGTACTATAACATTTTGAACTTTTATATCAATCCGTGAAGAATGGTGTTTAGGATATATAAAATATAAAAGTTAAAAAAACAATGTAATTTTTCTATTTAATTTTCATTTGTTAAAAAAAATTAAGCAGAAGAAGGTATGTGATATAAGAATGGAATTGAAATACAAAAAATAATGTGAATGGTGAGATTGTTCTAGCAATCAAACTTAAGCTTGTGAAACTTTTTATTTTGAAAAAATACAAAAGTTGAGATAAAAACAAGTTCTATATGTTATTTTTTTTAAAAGATGCTTTGGTTGCCTAAGAAACAAGATGTTCCATAACTTTTACATCACAAATTGAAATGAAATGAAACAAAGCATCGACGTAGAAAAAAATACTATCTATGAAGGAAAAATTTCAAATTTTAATTTCAAGTTTTCATGAAATTTTTTTGCCCACAAGTTCATTGTCTAGGTTTAGTTTGATATGACTTTTGCTCATATGCACTAATTGAAAAAAGAATTATATTCAAGAAAGCTAATCAACTTTTCTATCTTAGTATGAGAAAGTTTTGCCAAAATTTTACCTTAAGGGAATCTATGGAAATCCATTTTGTTCCCAAAGAAAAGATTGACCCTTCAAAGATTAAAGTTCATTCATAAAAGTGTCTTAGAGCCTATTTCCATGTCAATTTTGTCCCCATATTTTGAGGAGGAATATGGTCATTTATGCATAGGACTTGCTTATGTCATCGTGGAAATAAATGATAAGTCTTTGATGAAAATTCCAAATTTTAAATTTGCTCATACAGGCCTAAAAAACTTTAAAGGTAATCTTTATTGTTGAATCTTTATTATTCAAATTAGCTATTGAAAATTTATTGTCCAATTAAGATACTAAAAATAGGTCTATTATTGTCAAATTCATTCAACATTAAACAATACATTAATCATAGGAGGATTTCTAGGCCCCCAAAAGACTGTTTTAGGGGGGTTTCCTAAAATTGTTCCCACTGCTACAGACCAGCCCCTTGCAAGTCTGAATTTTTGAATTTAAAAAAAAAATCCAAAAATCTTTAGAGTGTATTAAAAAGCAAAAAAAATTATTTAAAAACATTTTTTTCAAAAAATTATTATTTTTAAAACATTTAATAAATAATTAGTATTTTTTGACGTGGCAGTCGCTCGACCACATCAGCATCGTGTTCCCAACGTTCCCAATGCATTCCCCATATTTGGGAACTTGCAATCTTGTAAACCAGCTAGAAATCCTCTTATGAATATTCTTGCGATAAAATTAGATGTTTGGCTTGAAATATATGAATAACCTAGCTAGCTAGTTTTTGAATTTCCATCAAATTCTATAACAACCATAGTCAAGCTAAGAAACTGTAGATAAACATACTTACATAGGGCATCAAACTTTGTAACACGTCAAGAAAAAAAACTATTGGGAGTATGATAGGGATGAACTTATATAGGTTATTAAACTTTGCAACAAATCAAAGATAATAAACTAAAGAGAATATGAGAGGAATAAGTACACCTAGGGCATTAAATTCTCTAATGGATCAAGATTAGAAGCTACAAAGAATACAACAAAGATAGGCTTTCATAAGTTTGTATATACTTTGAAAGTCATTCATGAAAACTTTATAGTTCTCACTCTAAATCTATATTAGGTAATCACTTGTGAAATCATCATGAAATTCTATAATCATAAAGTAAAATTTCAAAACTATTCACTTACTTAACATTTACATTCAAATATTAAGAAAATCAAATGTCTTCTACAAGCCATAGCCTTCCAAGACTATTTCATAGAAATTTGGAATTCATTTGAATTTTTTCAAGAAAAAATCACATCGATACAAAAAGTGCTTAATAAATTTGAAAGCCTGGCAATGGATGTCCATTATAGTATAGAAAATCATTGCATGAACCAAAATACTCTATAATTGCATACATATTTGTGTATCATTCTAAATATGCAAATATGATTATTATGTAGACTCTCAACTTCAACATGTATAAAAATATTCATTATCAAGAAGTTTAAGAAGTTTTGAAACTTAGCGAAAACTAAAATTAAAGTCTTCCATTTAATTAGTTTTCATTCATACAAAAACTCACCTAAAATGAATTTTGTAAGTATTAAAACTACAAACTTGTTTAGACAATGGCCTTTGTACAAACAAATGGACTTGATGGATACCAAATAGTGAGAATATGATTGAAATAAAGAAAAATACAAAGAAAAACTTTATTTAAATGCTAAATATTAATAATTGTTAGATCTTATCACACATTGAAGAGAGTTGATATTTGTACAAAAGTGGATAATTAAAATTATCATTGTTTTGAAGTTTGAAGATATCTTCATGATGAAAAAATCCTTCATACAAGGTGGATACACCCAAAGGCATAGATGTACTTAAAGCTCCATCTAAAATTATGTACCTATTTGAATAGAGTGCTTTCAAAAACAAACTTTGATTCTTCATAACTTTTGCAAATTGTATTCAAATATGTTCTTTGGTGCATTGAAAAGTGCTATCAGCCTATCACTTACCAACAAAACTATATAAAAATCAAAACAACCTAATAATAATAACTAGGCACAATACCAATGTGTGGTGCTTCTAGATGTATCTACTTTAATTGCAATATCCCCTCACTAAATTTCTTCCATGATTTAATTGAAATACAAAGTGGTCTTGTTACTATGATCTTGTTAGTGTTGATTTTATAAAATGCTCTTAAAAATTGATGACAGAGTTTACATGAAGGAATTGCCCCCTATAGGATATATAGAGTGAACCTCAAAAAATCCTCCATCATCTCTTTATATATATCATGACAAATCAACAATTGTACAATCAACTTACTCAAAGTTTTTGAATTTGGTGCAAAATCAAGGTAATAACCCTTCAAATTTCATTGATTGTAATATTGTCATTTTTTTAGTAGCCATTTCTTAACTTAGGGATGTGAAAAGTCACTTATTCTTAGGTTTATTCTCAATAGAAGAAAGTTAGCTATGAAATAGTGTATTTGGAATAGAAGAGAATTCATTATTGAATTTATAAAAAATTCCAAAGCACGGGTGGAATAGAGGTAAAGAGTCAAAGAGTCAAAGAGTCATTGGATAGAGAACTTTGGCCAATAAGGTAGAGGCATGTTTTTTTAACTTCTCTTTGGTTAGCAAGTAATACGACTAAAATGCAAATTTTGCACTTGGATTAGAGCCATTTTCCAAAAAAACTCCCTATAGTGTATCTTTTATTCTAGTTTTTCATTCTATCAAATTTGATCTTGAATTTTGACTCCAAATTGGTGACAAATCTTTCATTTATCCCATACTTTTTTTAATCTAAAAATTAAGTGATCACTATTGCAAGACCATTTTCTCACTCATTTTTAGTCCTAAATATACAAGACTTATTTCAATGGATGTAGAACTTAGTTACCTTCAGAATGAGCATAGGATGCCAACTTTCTAAAATGCTATGTCTCCAAAAGAGCTAGTTAAATTTTAATTTTAGTTACACCAAAATATAGATTTCCTTGAAGTAACCTTCACTTTTAATGTTATAATTTTGCAATCAATTATTTGAATTGAAATCCAACTTTGTAGAGTGAATAAGGACTTAACTTTCTATGGCAATATCCTACAATCAATTTTGCTTAAAAATGACTCATTGCCCTTTGAGCTTCAACTCTTTGTAACTTACAAAATCAAGATAAAAAACACCTAGAAAGTTGGTGATAATTTTAAAGGTTAATCAATCTACATAGTTAGATTTTATAATTCAACCCAAGTTTCCAAAAAGATTCAAAATTTAAGAAGTGATACTAAAACAAAACTCAAAACCTAACCAAAAAGATTAAATTTCAATTTCCTCCACCTCAAAATTGTCAACTTCAACAAAATTGCCCTACTCTTAGCCACAACTCTTAACCCCTAAAAGTATAGGGTGGGATAGGAGGAACATGGCTCTTCATTTTTTAGATAGCTCTTGTAACAAATATAATTCTTCATTGGTGTAGAATAATTTTAATAATCACCTCTTTTGAAATGAAGGAAGACTTATGTAACTCTACTATAAAAAAACAGTCTCTATCACATTGAAATAGTTTTTGAAGAAAATTGCCACTGTTGATAGGTTGTGATTCATGAAAGATGTTTGGTTAGGTATTACTTAGAGCATATGTTGAAATTGGAATGCTTAAAAGTGCTCTAAGAACTTTGACTTCTTTGCCATGGGAAAAACTCAAATCATTTTGAGGTGTACAAAAAAGATATGGGGATCTAAAATGACAACCTAGCTAGTGCCTTCTCCATATGCCAAAAATTTACCGAAAATCCCAAAATTTATCATTTTCTAATCAAATTGTACTAATGGATTCAACAAAAAAAATTGGCCTAGGGTCTCTTTGTAATTCATGGAATCTTAGTGAGGTCCACATTTGAATTTTTTTGCAAAAGTAGTTGCAAAAGGTCCTTACAAAGGTCCTTTAGAGGTTAATTCCTAAAATCCCATTCATCCTATAGAGACCAAAATGCAAAAGGCTCGTATAGTTTCAATATTCATCATAATTTTCTTAAACTTTTTGTGAAGCTAGGAAATTACATAAGCTTCTTGGGAATATAATTTATATTTCAAATAGAGCCTAGGAGTAGAAGTTATTGCACAATAAGCTTAAATTGACATTGGCAAGCAACCCCCCAAAATTACAAAAAGTCATGATATATTTTTAAATTCTTTTTCTCTAAACTATTCTATTTTTGTGTATATGTGAAGCTTTGATTAATTCTATTTGGAAAATTGATGAAAAAACTATAAACAATCTTGTTTTTTAGACAATCTAAACCACTTCTTTGGTAGTTTATAGGGTTCATTTTAGAATGCAATTTTTACGATTTTTCAAAAAAATTGTGTGGCACAATGAAATATGTTTTTTTGGAACAATCTCACCATTTTGAATTAATTTTTAAAAATTCCATCTTAGAACTATTTAAAATTCAGTTTCTTGTTCAACCTACTTCTACTTTACAATATTTTTAAGTATGAAAATCAAGTGATGATTTTTGAAATTTTATTTCTAGACTTTTGATTCAATTCAATATAATTATTTTTTTAAGGTTTTAATGGTTTTGGGGGAAAAAAAATGGCCTTGGGAATTCAAGAGTTAACTCCTAAATACCCAAGACCTTTTTCAGCTTCAAAGAATTTGCTCTAAAGTGAACAAAAAGTCAACTTTATGATGAGCATTATCAATTTTTTGAAATGTGACAATGCAAATTCAAACTAGACATGTTATAAATCGTTTAGGAAAAGAAAACACACAATATCACTTATAGATTGAAAGATTATAATGTTTGATCGTGAGGGTGTTAAATTTACAAAAGTGATGTGAAGTCTTTCAATCTTCTCTCCACAAGTCAAATCTAAAAAGTTGGTGACCAAAAAAAGATGAAGTGAAAGGACCTAACATGCATAATTCCAATCAATATATCGATTTTGAAAATCTACTCTAGAATTATTTCGAATGAATTTCTAATGTGATATTTTCTCCAAGATTTAGTGTACAGTATCCATACCCTTGCACAAAATCAAATTTTTGATGCGCAAAGTAGACTTCGAGAAGAATTCTTCAAAAATACAAAGTACTAAAAAATAGCAACTTGAATAGGTTTTATTTGGCTTCACATGTTTGCAAACACCAAGTTTTGGTGCCTGGGGCATTTATAATTACTTCAAAAATACAAAGTATTAAAAATAGCAACTTGAGTAGGTTTTATTTGGCTTCAAATTGTTACAAACACCAAGTTTTGGTGCCTTTGGGCATTTACGGGTTAAAGGTGACGAATTTACACGAGCACCAAAAGCAAAAAGGTCAACAAAACGAGTAACAAAAAGAAACACGCCGTACAATCAATAAATCATGAACCACTGCAGCATCGTACAAGGAATGAATTCACAACATTCCAGTAGAACGAAAAGCCCAAACCAAAGCACATGCTTGATCAGAAGAGGA
This sequence comes from Thuidium tamariscinum, assembly GCA_947034885.2. Lineage (NCBI taxonomy): Eukaryota > Viridiplantae > Streptophyta > Bryopsida > Hypnales > Thuidiaceae > Thuidium > Thuidium tamariscinum. The sequence goes on from OX344754.2 coordinate 10,567,080, forward strand.
CTACATGTAAGACTAAACCATACATCATGCAATTCTGTGTATGAGTTCCCGATTTCCCGCACAAAATCTGCTACAGACTTCCAAGACTTCAACCGAAACTCTGACCGAAATTCACAACAAAATTCGCAACACAAACACATGCTAGAATGAAAGAATCCAAAGACAGGAAGATGGTACATTTGTTAGAATCATTCTGGCCAAAGATTCACAACAAAATTTGCAGCAAACACAGGATAGAATGAAAGGATCCAAAAACACGAAGATGGTAGTGTTTGTAAGAATTGCTCTGGCCGAAATTCACAACAAAATTCGCAACACAAACACAGGGTAGAATGAAAGAATCCAAAGACATGGAGATGGTACATTTGTAAGAATTACTCAGTAACTTCAAGAATACATACGGAAGAGCTCTGGCCTAGAAAGATGCCTGCCTAATGAGTTTTCCTTCCTTGCAGCCAAAAAATTGGTCTAATCTCGGTTCCTCCAAAGGACCACAGCGCTGTGCTGCCATCATCCCTGTTTTCGTTTCCCGTTTTTTTCCTGAAGCACACAACAGGTCAAGGTTCTTCGCAAAAGCAGCATACCCCGTTTCGCAGAAGCGTCCAGTCGTTGCAGGAGGTCACCAGGTCAGTTGTTCCGTCTCTCCCATCCTTGTGAGGCTCTTGCTTTTTTCCAGCCCCAAGGAATCCATCCACAGAGGTCACTCATCACGCAGGGAGCGAGCTCAATGTGGCACCCTCACACAAGTAATTACACAATCGTCATGGTCAACTTTACAAATAGAGAGAGCGAGAGAAAGCAATCACAGCAAGCCCGGGGGGGAGAGGGGGAGAGGGGGAGAGGGGGAGAGGGGGAGGGGGGGAGGGGAAGGCTACTGCTCTTCTGGGTACAGCGAGACGTATTCAACCCTAATTCCTCCTTTGAGCTTGGTGTTGATGACGAAGTTTCGGTCGTAGCGTTTGAGCAGCTGCACCAGCCCCGACCACGCGCGTCCATTACCCTTCCCATCGATTTCGTTTCCGTCTTCGTCCACGCCCATGATGTGCATGAACTGGGGCGACATGTTGCGACTCTGGAAGTGGTCCAGGATGTCCGCGTGCAATTTCGACACGGCCATCCACTCGCCCGGGTGATATTGGCTTTGCAGCTTCTCTAAGATGATCCGCACAACCTCCCGCTCTTCGTATTCCTCTTGATGCACGTCGCCCTCTTCCTCGTCGTATCTGTAGCCCTCGCGTTGAACTCGAGTTGTGCTTCCCTGGGGAGGCGAAGGCTCAATCTCTTGTTGCGCCATCCACGGCTGTTTGCGGGACGGAGTCGGGCCGTTCTTCGCTTGCCCTCGCCCTTTCTTCGCCGGAGGCTGTTGCGACTGTTGCTGTTGCTGTTGTTGCGACGTTCCCGTCCCCGAGCCGAGTACTAAGGAAGTGCGAGCGGTGGCCACGGCCCGCTTTCTAGGGTTGGACGGACTGGACACAGGCGCGACGGAGCGCGCAATCTGCTTGGCCGGGAGGAGGAAGTAGAACCGCTTCTCCCCGATCTGCAAAAGGTCCTGCGAGTCAAGCTTCACGGGCGCCACTCCAGGGCCTGGCATATGGAGCACGCCTTCCACGTAACAGCCGTTCTTCCCCAAAACCTCGAGCACGAAGCGCCGGCGCTCGAAGTCGTACAAGATCCGAGCGTGCTGCCGGGAGATGTTCATCCCCCCGCCCAACCCCGCCAAGTCCACATCCACCGTCGACTTCTTACTGTTCCGCCCCAACACGATCGAATACGTTTGCATGTAATACTCGAAATCCTCCCCTTGCAACTTGGCAAACCCGGCCTCCATCTCCCCCATCCTTCCTTCCAGCCTTCCGTGCTTCCCCACGCACGCTCTACTCGCCCCTCAAACCCTAACTCAACTCCTCACCATCCCCCTCCAAATTCCAACCATCCACACAACACCCAAAAAAACGAACAAACCTCTCCAACGCACAGCCAGACTCCTCAAACCCCACCTCTGCAGGACGGCCACCTCTAGTCACCTACCTCATGGTTGAGGCGTTGTGCAGCAGCTCTGTCTCTTTTTCTCCCGTTCCTCTCCCGGCGAGGACGAAGCCAACCCACCTATCCCCGCGTCACTTAGTCCTCCTCCCCCCACCTGCTTCACGGCTTCCCTTCCTCTCCTTCACCCCCCGGCACAGTATACAATAAAAACGAACACTAAAATACAATCCCACCATGCTCTTCACGCACTCAGTAAACCCGGCGGTAAAGACAACCACGACGGACGACTTAAATGCGCTCTACAAATACTACTGCTACTACTACACTAGTCTGTCTGTCTATCTATCACCGCTCATCAACGAATCCCCCCGCCCCGCCTGGCCTGCGTCCGTCTGTCTGTCTCTCTGTCTGTCTCTCTGTCTGTACACATGCGAGCACGCAGCGAATCCCCATCATGTATCACCAAGTTATATCTACCTATCTATCTGTTGAGTGCTGGCTGGCTGACCCACCCAACCAAAACCAAATACCCACCAAAACATACTAACTTACACCGTGCCCTCTCCCCCACTCCCCCTCCGCCTCCCCTCCGCCTCGTAAGGGGCTCCTCGTCTACTGGCCTATTCAGCGGCGACTTGCTGGGCTCCTCCTCGGGCCTTCTATTTAAAAAACCCGTTTTTATTATTTGCATTTTGGTTGCCTGGCTAGGGACGGAGGAAAGGAAAGGAAGGAAGGGAAGGAAAGGAAGGAAAGCAGATGGACAGGGTTTGCTGTTGCCCTGTGAACGTCGCGGCCTGTAACTTATAAATTGAATGAATTCAACGCTAGCGGCCAGTGAGCCCCGCCTTCCCCCTCGCCCCGGAGATACGAGGAGGTAAACTACCACTAGCAAAGCTTCACTTTGACAGGGCGGGTTGCCGTGCGTGGCGCCCGTCCGTCCCCTTGGCTTTGAAATGGTGCCTGTGTGCCTGTGTCTGACTGTGTGTGTGCGTGTGTGTGGAAGTAATCACGTAGGCCTGGTCCTGTGCAGATTACGGCACTGTGCTCATGAGCCGTCTAGGATTCTCCGGGAACAAGTTTGTCATTTATGAATGGACAAATGATTTCCGACGGAGTTGGACAGACAGACTGATCTCATCGGATGAAAACGAAACGAAAAGTCCGTCTCAGTTGAAGGGACGGAGGGCCAGGCCAGTGCATATCCGACTTGCTCGGTATACCCCGTCCTTCCGGATATTACCCAGATGTGAAAGTCAGCCAGCCCCACTCAGGAACTGGATTGTCACTCTGGTTTCAGTCAGAGTTGGACCACAAAACGTTGATGGGCTTTTCTCCCTCACTCTTTTCTCACGCCTCCTGGCGCGAACCGTCCCCGAAATTTCTTTGGAGGCGTGCGTTTGGCAGTCGCCACGGCGGCCACGCTCCTGCTGCTGTCAGGAGCTTGTCGAACGCGCAAGCTTTGGATCGAGGTCTTCCTTGCGGAATTTGGTCGCTTGTGGCCGCTGATCTTTTCTCTTTGGTGCCCGTGGTTGGTAACCCCGCAATTGCCGGGATCCTGACGGTGAATCGGCTCTCCGCCGAAGTTGCGTGCTCGGGGTTTTACTGGGGAAAGAGTGAGGAAGATGCGCTTTTGCGGGGTTTTTTGACTTCCGTTGCGGCGAATGTATGTCGCCATTCCGATCCCCTGTTCTAAAGTCTTGCTGGTGGCGGCATTTTTACTTGTTTACTTCATACTAGGGCTCGTTATTGTTGCTGTTTTTGAGAGTAATTTGATTTTTCCTTTTTACGTTTCCGTCTAAGAGGAGTGACAAGTCAATGTGGACGGCGAAGTTGCCGACGCTGCGTTAGGGTTTCTTCTTTCTTGCAACAGGGTTTTTGTCGCGCTCCTCAAACTCTGTAGGGTTTGTCTACGTCGTGCAATGCATTTACGAGCTTCTTCTGAAGAATCGTTCTGAGCTCTGACAGGAAGGTTGGGTTCATTTGTGATTTGATCGTCCGTGTGAATTCGTTGAGCTTTTTTGGATGTGCATTGTTCGTTGCCACTTTTCTTATTTGGTGTCGGTTTTCCGCCGATTGGGATAGTTGGCAGAGCATTTCATTCAGTTACGAAGTCTGTGTCGTTGTTTGAAGTTGTATTTTGAGGATTATGTTTGTAACCGAATCACTACATCTAAGTCTTTTCTTGCTTCGTGTTCTTTTCAGATTTTTGGTTGTCTTTGCAACCTACATTAGAATTTCGACATGGATTTCGACATTATAGATGACGTGAAGCCGAGATTTCAATTGCAGTCTGGGCCCTTGGCATCCGACGTGGACGAGAAAGAACTGAACAGAGTACTGATCGGGGTTTGTTCAAGCGTTGGAGTCCTTTTCCTGGCTCTTTCGTGGTTTCAGACTGGGCTTTTTCAATTTCTATTCTTCTGGCTGGCTCTCTCTTTAGTTGTTGGTCCCTTTGCGCCAGTGGCTTTAACAGGGGGAAGCTGTAGGGTAGGTACCGGAGAATTGCTCCCAGATCTTGAGCCAGTGGAGGAGGTGTCATCCGAGCCGGAGAAAAGAATCAAAGGTTACAACAGGAGGTCTGATGCAAATACTGGAAAAGCCTCTTCACGGGAGAATTTGATGGCCTCCCCTGCTCTACTCCCGAAAACTGACGCGAATGGAACAGCCGCGAGCAGTCTTGTCGCTCAGCAACCGAAAAGTGGGGCCGAGAAAGAGTGGACCGGGGAGGAGATTGAGCTGCTTCGCAAGCAGTTAGTCAAATACCCACGAGGAACCTTACAGCGTTGGGATGTTGTATCCGAAGTTTTTGCAGGCTCCCATTCTACAGAAGATGTCATTAAGATGTCTAAACTTCTTGGGGAGAAGAAGTTTACAGATGGGGACTCATACGCAAAGTTTTTGGCTCATAGAAAAGGCGGGGAGAAGAGTATTGATTCTCCTTTATCTCAGAGATGGGAAGGAGATCTGGCGGATGCCAGCAATGGAGTGAAATCGGATTGGACTGAGACTGAAGACATGGCGCTGGTGGCAGCATTGAAGACGTTTCCCAAGGACACTCTAAAGAGGTGGGATAAGGTTGCTGATGTTGTTCCTGGCCGATCTAAGGCTCAATGTTTCAAGCGTTTCTCGGAGTTACGGGAGAGTTTTAGGAATTCTAAGGCAGATCAAGGGCTAGAATAAAAATTTGTCGATGAAGGCGGTCTCAGAGGCCTGTTTTTTCCCTTCATTACGGCGTTTGTTTGGCCAGGGGTTCCATGCTTGGCTTGAGCAGTTTAGAGGTTATCAGATCTGTTAGTGATTGGACCTGTCTTCCAAAGGAACAGGTTAGAGAATTCTCTTTGCCTGTGATAAAAACAAGCAAGTTACACGGCTTATGTATCACGCTTGCGGAACAAGATTTTTGTGCATGGTCCGAATAGGATGAGCTCAAAGTTCAGTATTTCAGCTGAATCTTTCCTTCTCAGTTGGTAATTTGAAGGTGTAGAGAAATCACCAGCTAGAAGATAAATCGTGGAGTATGTTGTGAAGTACACTTATGGGATCGATGCTCTATTATTTGGGCCCTTGTTGCCCTTTCAGTAGTGCTCGAAGTGATATTTTGTCTCAATTTAGCTCCAATTCAGCTCTTCAAGTTTCCCGGCAGCCAAATTTTTCTTGGCAAATTTCAACATAATCTTACCTGGTTGAGACACGGGCTACACCAACATTAAGAGAAATGTCTGAAGAAATGGATGAAATTGTCTAAAATCCTCTTAAGCTGAGAAAGCCAAAGAGGCTTGAAGAGCTCCTTCACATTAACCCTTGAACGTCTGCTGGGCATCTAAATGACCTATTTCTGAGCATGGAAAAACCTCTTTACATTAACCCTTGAACGCCGAGGCAGATGTTTTGCATCTGTTGGGCATCTAAATGACCTATTTCTGAGCGTGGAAAAACCTCTTGGAACAGTGAAGGTGCAGTCATGCTAGTTATTGAGAGGCCAAAATTAGCACCATTACATGGATCACTATTTTTAGGCAGATAATTTTTTGAGAAGTTTTTTGAGAAGATGATAGCGGAATTATCACCCACGGTGTTAGGCTTCATGCTGGCCTCTTTACAATTTTCTCTAGGGCAACATTCATTGTGGACTCCGAGAATTTTTTTCACACTACACCCTGAGCAGAAATAGTATCCACTTCGACGGTCAGAGAGTTTCAAAGCCTTTTGGTTTTGCGGTGACCCACCCGCTCTTATCATGGTGATCCACACGGCGTTCAAGGGTTAAAAAGAAAAGGAAGAAATCAATGGTTATAATTAAGGAAATGAGAATAATTCCATTTGTCATTGCTTTGGACAAAAAAAAGGGGACCATTCTAGATGAAAAGTATTTTCAAGCTTAACTAAAGCTTTAGGTGATTTAACAACTAAATGAATGTGCCACCAGATGGCAACTGTTGCATAAAGAGTGGAGATCCAAGTTGATGAGTGGCTCAATGCACGCACGGATTATATCTTGTTGTATCGATCCATCCAAATGCACTAAAGTAGGAATATCCTAAGGATGTCCCATGGTTGGTTATCATAAATATTTGCCCATGTTGCTAATATAGTTCACGTGAAGTTGCCTTTGCAAGGCTTGTTCAAAGTTTTGGAATGTAGTTTTTGTTGTTGTAGTAGCTAGAATGTTGACACGTCTCAATAACTTCAACGTATATGGACACTCTTAAAAGAAGTGTGTGATGTCTCCATTGCGCTCGGATAAGCTAAGCAACCATGAAAAGCATAAAGTATCCTCCAGCTTAGCCATTCTCCTGCCACCACTCCCCTATTCACAATCAACTATAGGAATGTAGCTTGTTTCCATGGTCTAACTTCATGCCAAGACAATTGAAATATACTCTATATATCATATTCACTGTAGTTGTGATCTCTTAGTATTCTAACTCCCATTAGGAGGTTGCCCACTTCTTTGAGCTTTTGGTTTTACCCTCTTTTAGAAGTATAGAAAGAGAATTGCATCCTTCAAGGCCTGTAATTTTCTCCAATTCCACTCCCACAGATCCCATACCAAATCCTTGATGTATGGCATGTTGAAGTCTATAACTATGCTTGGGGTTTCCGGCTACCTTCTCATCAAGGTTACATTCTGTGAAGGCTTTGAATCTTGATTCCCATAGCACCACCCTAGCCATATATAACGTATATGGTAAAGGTGCACTTCCTAAAATCCTCTTATAGACTTAGTGGAATCACCAAAATTTGGATGAAAGATACTAGGTGATTCTATAGGTGAATATATATAGGAAGGTGGTTCTATCTATTTTTTTTCTTTCTTTGTATATATTCCAAGATGCAAATCCTTCTTCTACCTAAAAGAAAAAAAATTGGTTGGTTAGAAGAACACAACAGTGATAATGAATGGTCAAATAGTAAATTTTTGCATAAAAGATTAGCCAATTACATCTTTTGTATGTTTAAAGTTGTACAAGAATCATTGTATTAATGTCAAGATGATACAAATTATGAATTATTTTCTAAATTTAACTTGGTTTGTATCAAAAAAAAAAAATTCTTGTATAGTTGGAACATTAAATATAATTATATATAATTAGATAGGGATTCAAACATGAAGAAGGAAAAAGTAGAGCCTACGATTGTGTTATAAGAATCATTATCTTTTGTTTTATTCTATTTATTATAGATATATTTTCATGTCTTTTATAAATCAAATTTTTTTAGATTTCTTTGAAAATTTGGATTATTGTGAATTTTTGAAGACAGAGTGAAAAAATTCATATTGAATACAAAACATGCATATGAAAATCTCAAAGTGTGAACTTAGGTGTACAATATAGAGTGGTTCATCATATAGTAAACCAAATTTTTACATAATTCTACAATTAGAAAATTGTTAGACCATGTTTACAGCTTTGAAAATGAATTTGCAATAAAA